>OY294041.1:12939576-14139576 GCA_958510855.1 Rhagonycha lutea
TTTACAAGAATTTTAAGTTATCAGAAAAAGTATTATCGAGTGCAATTAGCTAAACTCGTCAATCAATCAAATGGCGCTGCTGGATACTGCTGCTGATCATCAACCACCAGTGGGAACATCGCCATTTGATTCAGTGACAGTTTTAGTTGATAGCGCTAGGTGGTTAACGTTGACTCGGTAAGACACTACCATTATAGAGACAAAGGGTTGAAAATTTATGTTTCAACGACATAAATTAGAACTTTAGTTTTCATGTAATAATGGCACCTCAATCCAATTTGTAATAATTACAGCTCTCTGTTTTCAGGTTTTGTAGATATTGGTTCAATTTCTATAAACTCATTGTATAATTTTTATTGTGAACTCGGTCGCCATTTGCTAGCCCAACATTTTTTTGTCGCAAAATAGTGAATTAAATATGTCAAAAGACCTTTCATTTTTTCGAGGGTTTTTCACTATTTTGGTACTTTACAGTACCAATTTACAGTAAAAACTCATCATTTGAAATAGAAAAGTTTTATTTTTAAAGAAAATTAATGTAGGTAGGGCAGAGCGGGGTCACTTGATCATGATTTTGGTCAAATCAGCGTAGGGTCTACTCAGAGTAAAAATTATTAATGAGTTATTATTAAATCAGTCGTTTATTTATTTGACCACATATTAGGATCAAAAACCTTTGACAAATCCGTTGTTTGCTATACCTAATTTACTTTATAATGAAAAAAGGCATAAGGCTCATTAGACCCCACAGGCGGGGTCTATTGAACCACCCAAGGGGGTCACTTAAGCCAATGGGTTATACAAACCTTTGCACATTAAAAACATATGAAATATAAAAACAAAAACAAACTTAAATGAAATTCTAATTAAAAAAAGTAACTTTTATTATTAATTTTTAATATTATTTATAATATAAATGTTCTAATCTAAAGTAAGCGCATCTTTCTCGGGAGTGTCTGTCAAAACAGCACAACGTCTCTTTTTCCCACGTGTTTGTTGCTTTCTAGGGCCCTGCTTTCGGTAACGGTTCGCATACTAAAATGAAAAGAACATTAATGTAGAAATTAAAAATTATGGGTCACTTGAACATGGCTCCTTCGACCCCGATTGTCTTGACTCAAATGACCCCTTCCCCGAATTACTTTTAATATGTTACATAACTAAAAATCAGTTGAAAATAGTTTATTTTTGAAACTTAAGCCATTAACAGTAATCATGTTGAAATCAAAATACACTTACTTGATGGTAATATGATGACATTCGTAATTTTTAAACCAAATTTCAGTGGAGCGATGCTTTTTTACTTTTCGCACTAAATTTGCAATAATACGCACTCACACCCACAACAAACACTAGCTGGCGGCTAAAACAACGGTGGCTTGATTTCCTCATTACCCCACATCGTCTAATGACTTACATTCGTATATATTATGAAGGGATTGCGTGATATTACCAGTGGCGCGTTAGACCCCGTGGCTCAACAGACCCCGCTCTGCCCTACTAGTTATTATTCTTTTTAATTATCAAGTATGATCGATGATAACGCGCCCACGGATAATCTGGGTTCTGCTGTACTTGTTTCTTATTGGAAAGAGCACGCTAATCGGACCCACCCCAGTTATAAATTACAAATGTAAACCAGAAATTTTATGCATCATTTGAAAATTGGGGTGAGTAGGCCCAAAACCGTAAAAATAACACTAGTATTGCATTGGCTCTCGCTATAAATAGTTTAGCTAACTTGATATATCAGGATATTTAAGCCAACGGATATGAGTGGTATGGTTTCTTTGGTAAAAATTCCGCTATAATTAACGAAGTGCAAATTTAAATTATAATTTTTAGTTTAATATTGTCAGTTGCACAAGTAATCGTCGACTTACTAAAGCTTGTGCTAAGTATTTACGTCAAGCGCACGTACCATCACCGGAATGCAAAACCCATGCAGTTTTCACATGAAAATTATTAACTTTACAATCGATTATAGCCTAAATCGATCGATATTTGCCGTTGGTCCATAGTCTAAACGTTTCATTTTAATGTTTTTTTTTTACCAGATCCCGTTGATTTTTTGGAAATAAGTAACTATAATATCTTCTGGGTCCGGTTAACGTACTTGAACCCAAACTGCTGCTAACGGCACGATTTAGTACGCAGTTTGCTGTATCGAGTTACCGCTGTTCGTTATAAAGTAAAACCTGTAAATATCGGCACTGTCAAGTCCGACACTTCTCAGAAATTCACTGTGAAAGCCATCAGAAGTGAGCAGAAGCTTACCTCATCGCATGAGCACATGCTTTCCATTTTGCTGATTATGATTTCCTATCACGTTGTAATAACAACGATCGAGTTACGTACCTTGCTTTTTAATAAAAGTTTAGTATTTATGATTAACAAAGACAATAATATATTGTAGTGTCCTCCGGTAGTTGTTCTTGTCACCGAAGAACGACCACACACTTACCTCCTATTCCTCAACTTATATGAGTTTAAGAATGCTTAAACCCCGCTCGCACGTATCTTGCAGCTTATCTCCGTTGCAGAGAACGTTAGGACCGACCAGCAACCTTGAGTTGAGATCCTTTTGTTCAATTTGACAAGTAATAATACGTTTACAATTAGTTGAATTTCGAATCGATTTATTAATGCCCAATATGTCCCCCGTTTTCACAACACTTAAAATTACCCACAAGATTTAATATAACAAGAATTATCTACCTATGGTGTCCTTTATCAACGGTAGTCTTCCCCACATAGGCAATTCCAATCAGGAACAGATATTCACCACGTCCAACACCGCCAATGATTCTTCCCTTGATTCAGCTACGGTCCCATAATCGTTCCAAATTGGAACCCAGTAATTTATCTTCAATCAATAATCCACCAATTTATGTCCAAGTACGAATCCAATTATTTATCTTGACTTAATAATCCAACAATTTATGTCCAAGTACGGATCCAATTATTTATCTTGAATTAATAATCCAACAATCTATGTCCAAGTACGGATCCAATCATTTATTGATCCAACAATTTATGTCCAAGTACGCATCCAATTATTTATCTTCATTATGAATCCAATTAATGGTGTTCAATAGTTTTCTTTGAAATTTCAATGTTTTTTTTCAATTAATAACTTCTTTATCCAAAAATGCGACTTCTCGCCTTCGGTCGCTTTTCTTAACTTAATTTATAATTTCTTCTCCCCAAAGTGCGACTGCTCGCTTTGGGTAATCTTTATTAACTGAATTGTTTATCTTCTCTCGTTACCATATCAAATCTGCTTCTCTTTTGTTTTTCTATTTTAATTTTTTGTTATCATTATTTATTCTTAGCTTTATTTTATGTGGACTACCGTCAATAAAGAACACCTATTTTCAATTTCATAACAACAAATTAAACACCTTACAATAATAAATTTACCTAACAATTTTATTTAATTTATAAACAGTGCACCCGATCCGTTTTATTACCTTTAAGTTTAACATACAATCTTTGAAATAATTGTATGTCCAATTACCACTCTTCTCAAAGTTACTGTTCCTCAGCCCAGGTCAACTTAACTTCGTCATATTATGAATTTTATTCAAAGTTGTCCTGAACTGAGAACAATCTTCTCTTCGTCGTGCACAGCCTGCAAGACCATGACTTAAACCGGTGTTAAGCATTCTTATTCCAAGATATCACTGCAATATGTTGTTATTATAATTGAGAAAAATATGAGACTTGCAGACTATGTATAAATTACATGATTTGATATTTATTACAATCTCGGTATCCCTGTCAATCCCGACACTTTGTATAGTCCGACAAGAAATGGGTCCCGTCTGTGTCGGCTTTGACAGGTTTGACTGTTTAGAGATCCCATGTACAGTCAATCTAAAAATTTTGGTTCACTATTTGCGGTAGTTCACTATACAGTAGAACCCCGATTATCCGTGCGCGCTTTATCCGGCCGGCGGATTTTCCGTGCGGCATTTTAAATTGAGGGAATGGCCCAGTTCGGCGCAGCCATTTCGGTGCAGCCGGTTCGGCGCAAACCCGGTTCGGCGCAGGATATGTTAGCGTATAAATTTAACGATAATACTGCATATTAAGTACTGTTTCAAAAATAATTTAATAAAAGAAAAAAAACTTCACCCTGAATGTGGTCCTAAAAATGGGATTTAGAAATGTAATGTTACTTTTCACTCTATGTAGTGTGTTCACCGATAGTGGTAACTGTGAATAATTCTTATAACTTACTAGATACAAAAAAGAGTTTAAATAAAAATAAAGAGGTATATTATTTCTTTATAGTTCAAACTCAACCGGAAGTGAACATTAAATTTTTTCTTCAAATGGCAACATGTCTTTTTTTAACATTTTCGCAATCTGCAGTTTTTTCTCTATAAATACATATAAAATTTTCATAAAATTACATAAGAAAATATTCGAGAAAATATAAGATTTAAACAAACAATAAAAATTTATTCATTATTATTATTGACCACAGGTACGAGTACGCAAAAAAACAAAATTAATTTTAGCATGCCATCAATTATCACTAAATCAAATAAAAAATGCAACTAATGATTAACTTCTGCGTACACATTGTTTGTTTAAATCTGGTAATCAGGTCTATTCTGTAACTTTAGCAACTTGCTAAAAATAAGCAATATTACTAATAACCAATTTTGCTCCAATAGGAGCAATAGGTATTAAGCAAAATTATTATTTAGCAATATTATTGCTCATTTTTAGCAAAAAGTTGCTAAAGTTACAGAATAGACTTGATTATCTTGAATATTTTGTTATGTAACTTTATGAAAATTTGAACTGTATTATAGAGAGAAACCTGCAGATTGTGAAAATATTAAAAAAAAAGACATGTTGCCATCTTTAGGGACCACATTCAAGATAAAGTTGTTCTTCTTTTATTAAACTGTTTTTGAAACAGTACTTATGCCGTATTATCGTTAAATTACTGCGCTAAAATGTCCTGCGCCGAACTGTATTCGCGCCGAACCGGGTGTGCTCCGAACTGTACTCGCGCCGAACCGGGTCTGCGCCGAACTGTACTCGCGCCGAAACGGGTCTGCGCCGAACTGTACTCGCGCCGAAACGGCTGCTCCGAAACAGCTGCGCCGAACTGTACCCGACCCTTAAATTGATCATCCGTGGCTGACGGCTAGAGGTTGGTGCATGAACGCTGAATGCACCGTGCAGATGTTCGTCTCGGGGAATCTCCCATTTATGTGTTTACTTATTATTTTCGCCAACTGCCGACCGACTCGTTAGTTAAACGTAAACAGCCGCACAAAATGTAGCGTACCGGTGCTAATGAAAAGCGTAAAAGCAATATTTTAACTATTGAACAAAATATTGACACATGTATTTTTCTGAATAAATCATTAAAAAAATAAAAATGAGGTCTTTGGATTATCCGTGTTTTCGATTATCCGGCGAAGGCTCGGTCCCGGCTGGCCCGGATAATCGAGGTTCTACTATATACGATATTCACTATTTCGCGACTTGACTGCTAAATCGGACTTGGTTAAATGAGCTGCCATTATTACCTAACAATTGAGGTTAATTTACATTAAACATCGCCAAATTTAAGGTGGCAAAACACCTCGAAATATTCTTCACAGATCCATTTAGTTTCACAAAAACCTAGAAGGTATTTTTGTAAGATTTCACTTTTGCACTGTTCAATTTTTAATTTTCACTTTTCATGTGTAAAAAAAAATTCTGAAATTAAATTTGATATAACGCAGTGTCTTGAATAAGTCTAGACTGTGCTTGTTAATATTAATTAATTGATTAATAAATTAATTAGGTTAAACTAGAGTGTGTAAATATAAAAGAGTGTGACTCAACGTTGTTCATTTTTTTGATTGGTTGCGGCCATGTATAGGGTGTTTTTTTTAGCTGCATGAGAACTTTCAATAGGGATAACAATTGAATCAAGATTGCTATGGAAACAGTTTTTTGACATTTGTGTTTAGCAAGGTTTGGCATTTGATAATGCATAGATTGACCATTGAACAACGCTAACAAATTCGCTTCCAACCAATTGGAAGTGGATCCATTTTTTTTACCGTAAAATTTTGTTCAGTGACGAGGCACATTTCTGGTTAATTGGGTATGTGAACAAACAAAATTGCCGTATATGGAGTGAGACCAATCCGAGACATTATCTTGAGACTCCATTGCATCCATTAAAATTGACTGTTTGGTGTGGAATACACGCCAACGGCATCATTGGTCCATATGTCTTTCGAAATGCGGAAGGAGCTACCGTTACGGTGAATGGTGTGAGATATCGACACATGCTCAATAAATTTTTGTTTCCAAAACTTCAAGAGCTAAACATTGACAACTTATGGTTCCAACAGGATGGTGCTACGTGCCACACAGCCAACGAAACCATCAATTTATTGAAAGGACAATTTGGTGACAACATTATTTCAAAACGTGGTCCTATCAATTGGCTTCCAAGATCGTGTGATTTGACACCTCCAGATTATTTTCTGTGGGGGTATGTTAAATCCATGGTTTATGCTAACAAACCAACAACTCTAGAAGCATTGGAGGCTAATATTAAGCAAGCAATTTATGAAATAAAGCCAGAAATATTGGAAAAAGTGGTCAAAAATTGGACTGAACGGATGCGCTTCGTAACCATTAGTCGTGGTGGTCACATGCCGGAAGTCATGTTCAAATCATAAATGCCATTAACTGTACTTTCATAAAAAAATTATAACCAAAACATTCCGTCAGGTTTTTAATGTTTTATTTCATTTTGAAGTTCTCATGCAGCTAAAAAAACACCCTATAGAATAAATTTGTTCATCAAAATGCCTGGTTGTTCTGTAATTGGCTATAAAAATAATGACAAAAAGGGTTTTTCATGAAAATATTTCCGAAAAACACAGAACGGAGAGCCTTTGAGCTGCTAAAGTGAAAATAGCCCAGCCAAATTAGACAAAAAATTGACTACAGCTCGGAAAACTTACCAACGAGGTGAATTTTGGTATGCAGCTTTATTACGTTGTTATAAACAATGTTTGAAAAATCAACCTCGAGGTCATGTGCGCTTCAAAGGTTATTTGAGGTCAAAGGTCATGAAAACGAAATTTTTGTAAATTTCTCGCTTTTTGTTTATCTTACGATAAAAAGTTTCAAATAAAAATTATAGAAGATGTAATTAATTATCTATGAAAAAGGTCTTAGGACATTTTCATGCAAAAGCTATTGTTTTGCGCTATAAGGTCTACAATGTTTAAACATTTAAAGAAATATGATTTTTTTACTAAAAACAAATAAATAGCCTTTGCGTAAATATCTCGCTTCGTACTAATCGTACGAAAAAAAGTTTCAAACAAAAATTGTAGAGGAGAAAATTATATGCAAGGTTGTTGTATTTTTTTTTATCATGTACAAGTAACCGTTCTTGCGGTATACGAATTTTAAGGGGGTACGAAAGTTAAAAAACCGCATTATTTTCTCTAATTTTTTTTTAAATTATGAAAGAATTATTTTATATATACTTTTAAGAACATAAAAGAGCAACATTTGGACAATATTTTATAAAATTTTCATTAAAAATTTTGAAAATTCAACCTTTGAGACTGAGATTTTGGCTACCCTGTTGAAAAAGTATCTTTGGGGTGGACAGGATATCTCTCGTGATAGCTTTATCCGAAATCAAAACACCAAATATTTTCTGTTAGCAGGTCAGTATAAATTAGCTCGTGATTGAACGAAGGATTTTTAAAAAAATTGAAATTTGAGTTTTTGGGTATGCAAAAAGTACAATTTTCGGTCAAATTTACACCATTGTAAAATAAGTTTTGATAAATAGAAAATCCTTCGTTTAATCGCTAGTAAATCCTATCTAGAAGCAGCGTGTAACATTTCAATAAAATTGGTGCATTAGTTTTTGAAAAATCGTGTCCGCCGACTTCAAAAATAGAGTTTTGAGAAAAAAGCAATCAAAATTTTATTATAAAATTAATATCAATATCTGAATTAGATTTAAAATAAATAAAAAATTAAAAATTTAAAAAAAAACCTTTTAATAAGAATAAACAAAACTTCTTGAAAACATCAATATAAAAGCGTGGGGCTATTTATTTAGAGGTAAAGTAAGTAATTGATAGCCCCACGCTTTTATATTGATGTTTTCAAGAAGTTTTGTTTATTCTTATTAAAATTATTTTTTATTTTTTAGTGCACCTTTTTAATTTTAAATAAAAGGTTTTTTTTTTAAATTTTTAATTTATTAGTCATATTTGTCAAATACAGCTCCTGCTTCATCCTATCAGAATTCCTCTGGTATGTGTTTTTGATGTTTGATGCTTCACCCTGTATACATCATTAAAACAAAAAATTTCACCCTGAATAAAATGCGAATCCGATTTAGTAATGTTACTTTTCACCCTGTATGGTGAAATTGTACAATGCGCAGCCACGCATGCGCTTTAGTATTTCAGTTTTTCCCCGATTTTTCGCTTATTTCGCGGAATTTTGGGACACAAAATTAATATATGAAAATTCGCTGCAAGTGAAAGCTATGTTCCAAATTTCAGTTCTCTAGGACCTCGGGAAGTTGGTTAAAAACGGCCTCGAAAAAGTCCAAGGGACGGACGATGGACAACGCTCATACCAAGTTAAATAAAAGCTTTTAAAAAGAAAGAGAACATAATCTTGTATATAATTTTCTCCTCTACAATTTTTGTTTGAAACGTTTTTTCGTACGACCAGTATAAAGCGAGATATTTACGAAAAGACTATTTATTTGTATTTAGTAAAAAAAATCATTTTTCTTTAAATGTTTGTACTCTGTAGGCCTCACAGCACAAAAACAGTAACTTTACATGAAAATGTTGTAAGACCTTTTTTTGTAGATAATTACCTCCTCTATAATTTTTATTTGAAACTTTTTATCGTAGGATAAACAAAAAGCGAGAAATTTACAGAAAGGTTGCTTTCGTGACCTTTGACCTCAAATAACTTTTGAAGCGCGCATGATCTCGAGGTCAATTTTTTACACATTGTTTATAACGACGTAATAAAGGTGTATACCAAAATTCAGTTGGTTGGTAATTTTCGTCTAATTTGACTGTGCTATTATTATGTGCCAATACCATAGGTGCTAAAGTGCAATCAAAGCTTTTTTGACTCGACTCGCTTTTTCTTGGCACTACAGAATTAGCAAAAATAGCAGCAGCAAATAACATCAAATCGCGATACCATAAACAGTAATTTTTGTAACACAACTTATCTTGCCCAATTACAATTTCTGGTCACTACTTACATCCTTTGGATTTTATTCCAGTTCGATTTGAATTATTAACTTCCTGGAATTTTCTTTTAAATTAATGTCTTCTTCCAAATACTTGGTTAAAATCAAGAGGATTTACTTAGGGATTTACTTCTCGACATTTTAAGCATGTAAAAAATAAAATAAAAATGTATTGGTAAAATTATGCTTTTTGCATAATATCGCACCAGTATTTTCTATTTCACTAAATACAAAGTAAACTTCTGCCATGCAACTGCTAAACACAGAATGACACTTTGGAATGAAAAAACAGCATAGAAGCGCCGCATGTTGAGAATTCTACTAATGATTTGTATTACTTGCAATGTAGCTCATATATGCAGCAACGAATAAAATTGTTTTTGAAAATTCGGTGTTGAGAGGACATCGAATTTTTGAGTATGTTGCAGATATGCAACTAGGGGATATAAAGGGTTCATATTTAATAGAGATAGCATGAAACTATATCGCACTCTTTTGCACTCTTGGCGCAAGATGGGTGAACCAACGGCGAAGTTTTTTCCTAAACTATAAAAAGTTTTCCGATTTTCTTTTGTGTTTTGGAATCCACATAGTTACCATTTGGCGGTAAAGAAAATTGAAGCTATTTTGTTGAATACTTTAAAATATATAGCGATATAGAAATGAAACCAATGATTATGGTGATTTTGACACATGAGTGCAAAAGAGTGCGATATAGTTTCAATGCTATCTCCATTGGGCTTCTCTTAAATTATCATAGTATTAATAATCTTAAATTAATTACAATAGCAATAATTGTATTATATTTTTATAAATATTTTCGTCTATTTAAAGAACAATATGCAACATATTTCCATTTCCCACTCCAAAATTTCCAATTTTACTAAATATTAGGTGTATCAATTAAATTTACACAGATTGATAAGCATTTACTCCTACACTAGCTGTTCTTACAATTGTCTTTCATATTTGAATTCAGTTATGATCTGGCCATTCAGGGTGACAGATCCTAAAGTTTGGTCATTGTTCGCAAAAATTTTGGTAAACTAAGTTCAAATAGGAAAAACGAAAGAATTGGTACTTAATTTTTTTGTACTCGTTCTTGCATACATAACGGAACAAGTGCCCGAGCTTAAGGTCTGCTCTTCCCCGCTTGCCCTTTGCGGGTGATTTTTATCGTAGTGAAGAAGTAATGTTTCGATAGTCAGTGGTGGTGCTGTGAAATGAGGACTTCTGGAGAGCTAATATTTCGAGTGTGTATGTTATTGTTGGGACAGGATGCTTTACGTGAAAAACAACAACAAATCGAACAAATCCTAAAGGAACGGGATTTAGAACGGGCCGAAATCACCAGAGCAGCTGGTCAGGCAGATGAAGCAGAACAAAAATTATACACCCTTAAAGCAGAATATGAACATGTAAGTTACTTTTTTCAAATTATTATTACAACGATACTACTTAATTACTTCCATTATTTGGAAATTAATAGAATAATACATACAACAGTGTTAACAATAAATTATTAATTAACGAATCAATGTGGGAGATAAAAAATGTTTCAATTGTAGAAATTTAATGAATCTTTAATCAAGCGGAAAGATGTAAAATTAATGTTTTTTCATAATCTCACTCAAATTGGTCATTACACCTATTCGTGATTTGATTGATTACTTCGACCGATAGAAATAATAGAAAAAATTTCTAAATAATGGAAAAATTTTGATTCAAATTTGTCATTACATTAATTTATCCGCGATTTGATTTATTACTTCGATATTATAGAATAATAGAAAAATTTTCAAAATAATTGATAAATCTTTTTTTATTAAAAATTAAATTGAAATCCAATTATAAATATTTAATGAGACAGTTTTAATTGATTTTTGGTGATAATGTGCTTATAAAATTGTATGTAATTGTTAATTACTTCCACAATTATTATTATAGGTATACAAGAAGTGAAATAATCGTTTTAAAAATCTTAAAACTGTCATAAAAATTTTATTTATCCATTAGAATACCGCCTGAAACGAAAAGTTGTGATCCGGGGAATCCCAAACCCTAATTTCCATTTTACCGGGATATTCTGATGAGTTAATCAAATTTTTTCACAATCACAAACTAGGGATTGTTTTAATTTTTGTGCAACAATTTTGGAAGTAATTGGATAAAACTTTATTTGGATAATTCAATTCGTGATATTCCGTCTAAAGGATCCTTAATGATCATTAACTTGACAATGTGTCTAGGAGGGTATAAGTTAATCCGTATAGCACTTGACAACGCTTTTAAATAAATTATTTTCCTAATTAATTGTTTATATTAAAAAGTGATATAAAAATATTTTTCTAAATTAGAATAAAGAGAAAATTCCTTTTTGGAAAAATGAGAAATGAGCTTTCATCCCTCAGTGGGGCAAATGCAAATCCAAAACAAATTTTTTTAAAAGTTATGATTTGGCAATTTTAATGCATGAATTATTTACATAGTAGATTACCCACTAAGAATTTTCCATTGCGGAATAAAGAATAGGGAAGTGATATCTAATAAACAAATATAAATTTTCCTATACAGGATGTCCCAAAATAAATTGGCTAGCTCTTAGCTCATAACTCTTAGGTTAACAAAAAACAATTAATTAAATCTACTATACATTGATAAAAAAAGTTTTCTCCTTAATTTATTTCCGCTCTTTGGCTACATTTTTTTCCCGTTACTATGGAGTTGCCCTCCTATTTTTTCCTTTTAAATGCTTCGCATATTGCTCGGAGCACATTGTTTTTAAGGTTTTTTTTTTTACTTTTTTACGCTGATTTTTTCAAGTTTAATCGTTCCTTTGGTTGTAAGGACGACCAGAATTGTTTTAATTCATTCGTGCACGTCATTAATTCTAGTTTTATTTTATTAATTTTAAAAAAATTATAATGGTGCTGGCTTTGATATTTAAAAACTAGATGGTGCTAGGTTTAACAAGGTTTTGTACTGTAACAAAGTGTCAATTACTTCCAGTTTAATTTATGTGGTCAAATTTTTATTGAAATTCATAAATTCTTTATAGGCCAGTATAATTACTAATAATTACTAATAATTAGTGATCGTAATTATTATGGTAGTTTCAATTTTTTAATATTTTTTAAACCGGTCTCCTAATGTTAAATCCCAGTTTGTGATCTTATTGCGCCTATGTACCCGCTGCCGTCTAGAAAAAGCCATGCAAAATCTAGTTATTCCCATGTCCCCTTTTCAATGCAAATTTCGGTTAAAAGTAGTCTTAACACATTTCGTGGAGCATAAAATTTCCTACAACTTCTATATTTATTTGGGTTTTTGGACTAGTTTTGGATTTTCGTGAGTATCTTTTTTCCAGTGCAATTTCGAGAAAAATTTACTAACACCAATTTTGTAGGGAATAAAATTTTATAAACGAATAAAAACATATTTTATTTTTTTTCTCTCTATTGGCTATCGAGATTCTAATCCACTGTTTGTTTTGGATCCATAATCCATTATTTCGAATAACTTCAAAAAGTCGGTTGGGCACTGAAGAAATTATTTTAATTCATTTTGGTGTCAGAGAGTTCCAAACAGACCTTTTTCTTCTTCTTCGGCCTATCCTAGTCCACTCCTGGACCATAGGCCTCTCCAATAATGGAGGTTTTGGCCAGACGGGTTGGTGAGTAGTCCGCAAATCGATTTTTGGACTATAGTTGTTTTACATCCAGTAGCAGCTTGCTAGGCTAGCCTTCAGATGTGTCTATAGCCCTATTTTTTGTTAACGGTAGCAATTCGTCAACTTATGGGGACCGTCCGGCTTAACGTACCCTCTAAAGCACGAAGATTTGGTCATAAGAAAGTTTGACTCTTCCCAGGTTTGAACTCGGTACCCCGCATTCGCATCCAACTGAGTTAGCTGTAAGGCAATGACCGACGGACCTTAGTGCTATTTAAATTCATCAAACCATTGTTTTACCATACGAGCAGTATCTATAGGGGCATTATCTTGCTGAAAAGAAAGTGTATGCCGCACGTTCCGCCAAAACGTGTCTAACATTTCTAAATTCCAGTTCACCTTTCGTGGTACCATGCCAATTTACGTAATGAACGTAAATCGCGCATATAGCACTGAAATCCATCTGGACCGTCAAGCAAGGGGACACCACAGTCGGTACATCGGCTATCGAGATACCAATTATTTTTGTGATTCTATTAGCTAAAGAAATTAGCATTTTCTCGGCGTTTAATCTAATAGTTTCTAAGCCCCTTAGTTTTTGAGTTATGAATTTTTTTGAAACCGACATGGTGGTTTAACCATAGGTTTAACTGCTATTGAAATGAAAATGCGTAGTTCCTGAGTTCGATTCTCATATTAGGCAATTTTGTTTTCTGAATTTTGTTTTTTTTTTAATTTGGACACTTCAATTATTGCTTTTTCGACTTTTCGCGAATTTTTATTGAACGCTTTATCAAGACAATAAGTAAAATATAAAACTAATTATACATTTAAAAGTGATAACAGCAAAATATGACACTTTTCATTGATAGTGTGATGTTACTATCATTTTATTTTCTCTGCCTTTATATGAATTTCCGTCAAAGTACTTTTGTTTACTTTATAATCAATTTTGAAAAAAATTATATAAAAATAGTAGTATGTAACACGGGTAGAAAGGGCACTTTTAGCTCTTGTTTCTTATCAATCTTCATGTACGTGTGATAATTGACTAATACTCACGAGGCACTTAGGACATAAAGTATTTTTTGATTCAAAAATTATGTTGAAATCAATAGTAATAGTAAAATTGATTTTTAATTCTATTTCTTTTATGTTATATTAATAGTTTTATTAATACTTAGTTTTTTTCACTACCAATAAATAAAAATATTACCGTGTTAACAATTAAATCAATAAATTATAATAAAATACAAGGTACTGCAAAAGTAAGTTAAAAATATTAATTTCCATTTTTTTAACGATTTCGACAGTTAATTAATCATTATTGTTTTATTGATTGATTAAATAAAGCATAAAAATGTAAGGTTTTATTTGAAGATAAAAGGAAAATAATAAAATTATATTACTTGGCAAAAAATGCACAGCAAAATTACGTTAAAATATTAATTAATATCAACAATGGCCGCTTTTTATTTCCTACATGCGTGAAGTTTTGTCTTTTATGTATACCTTGACAAAGGTGTGCAAATTATAGATATTAATTGGTGAAATATTTATATTGCAACAAGATAATGCTCCAATACATAGGACCAAAATGGTCACAAATTATTTAAATAACTTAGAATAATTGCCGCCGCAGAAATCTTTAATTTTAAATCTTTCAAAGGACTAAATTTGGTTCAAATTATTTAAGTTTTTTTTATGTTAAAATAAAACTTTAATTTTTTTTTTATTTATGCTTATACTCAATAAGATAATAATGAGATAATGATTTATGAGTAATTAAATGTAATCATTTAAAAAATGAAAATAAAATTTTTTAACCTATTTTGCGATAAATAAGTACCTACTGTGTATATTTTTTAAATGATTTGATCAAATATTTAATAAAAAACTTAATAATTTTTTTAACTATCACATGGAATGTGTAATAATCCGATTTGTAGGATTGTCTATACAGGCGGAGTAATCAGCAGATATTCATACACGAGAGAGGAGATCTAATAAGATCGAAACATGTATGTCATGGTGTCTCTTGATTTATTTGATTACTTGATTTCATTTACATATCGTCAGTTTAAGATGCAAATTGCCTAACTCACAAAATAATCCGATTCCCGATCGATCCGATATCCGATTCTTGATATTGGCTATCCTCCTGGCTAAAGCCAAGAAATCTTTACAGGGGGGATGTTAATGGGGTGGTTTCCCTTTGCCTTCCCCATAGTCCACAGATCGATCTTGGACTTTTTAAAGTAATAATCCAACGCAATCAGGATTAGAACCGCGGTTTCCCACTCAGACTGCTGGTTTAATTAACAATAAATTTAAATAATTATTTAAAAAATGTATGGCATAATCATCACTATTAAAAACTTTCTTGGCTCTCCTGTAAAATTTTTATTTTGTGAGGTAGGCAATTGACTCTATTCGTGATGACATCAAAACGCCAACCAAATTACTCGAATTTGATTCAGTGTATAAGCATATGGCCATTAACACTGAGTCAAATTCGTGTAGTATAGGTAGCCTAGATCTAGGCGTTTACTATGAACTACAGCAGGGGTCTTAAAAATTTTTAGTTAAGAATTTGAATTGAATTTTTTTGCGGGTTGCTACTATTAACTAAAAATAATTTAGAATTTTTCGAGTTGTTTCACTCTTGTTGCGGGAGTGCTATATTAAGTAATTGTTTCAACATAAATGTACAATTTTATTTATTCCATTAATTTAATTTTGTAATTATTTTCATGAATAATGAAATTCACTCTCATTTTAAAAGTTCGGACGTGTTATAGATAAGAGCAAAATTAACAATGGGGATAAATCGACATAAAATTTTTATTGGTTATTTATGTATACAAATTTTAAAAACAAACTCATCTAGTTGGCGATTAAATTTATTATTTAAAATACTTAAGAGCACTCCGGATCACGTGACTTTCTCAATCGAAAGCCAATCAAACGCATTCCTTTTAATTACGAAAGGAACTTCTGTAGGCTATAACGCAATTATTTTATGTAAACAATTTGATCTATTATTAATAATATATAGAGACAAATAGTGGATACTCAATATTATTTCGATTTATATTTAAATTCAGTAAAAAAAATAATGTAATTTTTTTTTCAAATTTTAAGCAGTATCCACGATTCAAAATACATTTAAAAATGAAATAGCAAAAGCAAAATTAACTTTTTTTTATATAATAATCGAATTAAACGTTCCCTACGGAGGGCTCTTAATTATAAAATAATTCTAATTGATATATTTTAATAATTTACGAATTAAAGGAATTAAATTAATATTATATTTATGAGCTTTCAAGTGCTTTGCACTCTTCATCAGAATAAAATATATCAATTAATTTATTATTATCATTTTAAAATAATTCTTGTTGAATAATTTATTATTATTATTATGTACTACCCACAAAAAATGAGAATAAACCTAAAACTTCCTTTCACTGCTGATGGGTTCATTCGTTCGTTACTAACCTAAAAATATTTCGGTGCGACCTTGAGTATAAAATATCATAACTAAAGGTTCCGACCGGTTTATCGGCCATATACAGTGTGTTCACGGAAAATGGTAACAGTGAATAATTCTTATATGCTACTAGATACAAAAAAAAGTTTAAATAGTTTTTTATTCAGCTGGAAATTTACTATCGGAAACTGATGATGTATATTTTTTTATACTTCAAATTAAACCGGAAGTGAACATTAAAATTTTTTTTCAAATGGCAACATGTCTTTTCTTTAACATTTTCGCAATCTGCAATTTTTTCTTTATAAATAGGTATAAAATTTTCATAAGTTTACATAAGAAAATATTCGAGAAAATTCAAGATTTAAACAGACAATAATAATTTATTAATTATTTACACACATGTATGTAGAGTGCTATGAACATTTTTGGTAACTTTTTTCTATTGGGTCATTTAAAAACAGTTGTTTACGCAAATCCGCCATTAAATTTAAAAGATTTCTAAAACAAAAAATTAATTTAGCATGCGATCAAATATCACTAAATCAACAAAAAAAAGCATCTAATGATGAACTTCTACGTATATTAGAATCATGTCTTGAACAAAACGGTGGCAATTTTGATAAATTTATCCGATAAATGACAGTTGTGTTTTCTGTAACGTGATTTTTTGTTTTTCATAGCACTCTACATACGTTTGTGTGTAGATAATTAATAAATTATTATTGTTTGTTTAAATCCTGTATTTTCTCGAATATTTTCTAATGTAACCTTATGAAAATTTTATATCTATTTATAAAGAAAAAATTGCAGATTGCAAAAATGTTAAAAAAAGGACATGTTGCCATTTGAAAACAAAATTGTATGTTCACTTCCGGTTGAATTTGAAGTATAAAAAAATATACCTCAGCAGTTTCCGATAGTAAATTTCCAGTTGAATAAAAAACTATTTAAACTTTTTTTTGTATCTAGTAGCATATAAAAATTATTCACTGTTATCATTTTCCGTGAACACACTGTATAGAATATAAACATAGAATGTCGTAAAGAACTCAGTCTGTCTGTGCGTAACGCTCGTTGGTACTTCTGAATGGTTAATCGTTTATACCCATCTAGTACGTGATTGTTTGGCTTCACTCGGGAGGAATTGTGACAAATTTGATACACACATCTATTCCTATAAATGACACGGAGGAGAAGCTTTCTAGCTATTTTTTAATCGTTCTATTAGAATATTGTTAGAAATTCATCGTATTGTATTTTATCTATATTATCTGCCTGTAAAGCATTAAAATAATCGCACACGAAAATTGTTTATATAGGAATTAGAAACAATGCGATTTGCCCGTAACCGATTAAATAATTTAGTATAGATAATACACTGATGTATTAACAACATTTTTTATTAAATAATTTTTGAAGAATAGAACAATTGACTCATTAATATTTAATAGACTATTAACTGAATTCTAAAACAATTACCGATACAAATATTATACTGTGTCACATTAAAACTAAAATGTTTTTCTTAAAAAAAGAAATTAAGAAAAAAATTTAAAGTTTAAAATTTACACAATTTAAAACATATAAAATAGATACCTTTGTAAAATTTTGGATGAAAAAAGCTAATTTTATCTAGTGCATAACATTTGTGCACTTATTTATCCACAATAATAGATTAGATTATATTATATAATATTAGATGGATGGTTGGTTATAAGAAAATTGATATAATCAATAGTGACACGTTTTATGGGGAGCATTTTATAACTAACTGATAATTACGAAAATTAGATCTTCTTTCTAATTTTCTTTTCTTTATTCTATCCTCATTTAGGATGTGTTTATTGATGATGTCCAATTCGACATCCGTTTTTTTGGGGGGGCAGGCTGCTTTTTCCCCAATGGTCGTGGATCTCCTGCTAATCAGACGTTAACATCGACATGATTCCTTTCTTTTGTTTTTGATAATCACATCTGTCACATCACATCTTCATTCCGTACTCTAACTATCCTGATGGTCTCACCTAGTATCATTTTTATTGTGTACATTTCCATTGTCCTAAGAAGCTGTTTGGATCTATTCGTGTCAACGAGTATTTTCAATCTATGGTCAATACTGGTAATTTTGAAAAAATCTAGCTCCATTAATTCTCAAGATCTTCGGGGGTGGGGGGCAATCATATCTTTACCATCCACTGGTATTTTCCGCTATGCTTTAAAGAAAACTCTGTACTGTGGGATGGCATTGGACTTTGGCATCCAATGACGTAGGGCGACAACTATTCGCTATTTATTGCGAATAGTGTAATTTCCCCACTGATTTTTCCACATGCCCTTGGCTGAATCTCATTAATGTTAATCTATTCGTGCGCGTCACTAATTAGATACCGACGCTTAGATCTTTCGAAATTTTTTTCTAATTTTGTGCTACTACCATCGGTCCTAACTACTCTCATATTAGTAAACAGTCTTTCCTGATTTTGATCAAGTAAAAAATTGCATAAGATTTTGTAATTTATACAAATTGGCAGTTCATGAGAAAAGCGACCACCTCTTATTGAAAGCTTAATTAATTTGAGGTGTTTAATTGTATAAGATATGTATGTATAATTATAAAAATTATAATACTTACTTACTCCAATTATTTAATTATTGTTATTAATTATCTTAAGTAGGCATTGTTTATTAATGATTATTATTAATTTATGAATAATTTTAATTAATAATTTAATTAATTGTGCATGGTGTGCAATATGCGGACAGATACCATCAAAAATTTCCTTAGATCTTAGATCATAATATTTTGACTTTTTAACAAAAATAAATTACCATCTTTATGATTATTGATTATTAAACTATTAACCCACCAAAGAGTGGGTTAGCGATTTTTAGCATTTTGAAAATATAGGTACGTCGAATTTGTTAGCAATCAATAACCACCCACTTAAATTTGACATTGTTTCATTTTAATTAAATCTTAACATTTATTTGATATTAAAGCATGACCAATTTAGAAATTGTAATTGTATGAAATTTGAAAATAAAGTAAAATTTCAAAATTCAATAAACGTTCCAAGAACGTTCCATTTTTGTAATTACTTAGAACAATAATTAATTAAAAAAATAGTATAATATGGTCTATTTTAATTGCAGTATCGATCAGAATGCGAATCAAAGCTTCTGGAATATTCGAGTATTTTATCGGATTTGAATGTGGATCGAGGTAAATTGCTGTCCCAATTGGACGACGAAAAGCGAAAAAATGAAGATATCCAGTTTAGATTCGAAGAAGCTGCTATCACGAAAGGGGATATCGAAGTAAGTTTTAAAATTTTGTCAAAATAACTTCCAACTTAAAAAAAAAAAGAAAAAGAAAAGATTAGAGTTTCACTAATTCTTGAAAAATATATTTCCTTTCTTTTCCAGAAAAATATTTTTGATCAAAACGTAAGTTGAAACGTGTCTGTTGTGTATAATTTTTGATTATTGTATTTTGATTACTAATTTTATCGAGAGAGTTTAACTTATGAAATATTAAACAAAAAAGGTATCTAAAATACAACAAACGAAAGTCGGGGGCGGCAACCGCCTTTCTCAAATTTACCCGTGATATTAAGATAATTTTATGCATGCCAAATTTTGATATGTTCATTTTTATCATTGTTATTTATTTACAAATTCTTTATTTTATCCAAGGTTACTAACCAAAATAATGTAAGTCGAATAAAAGAGTTGGAAGATAAGTTAACTTTGGAGCGCCAAAAAGTGGAGAATCTGGAAACAGATTCAAACAAGCTCTTTGAGGCCGAAGAAAATTTGTTGAAAACTAAAGACGAACTTGAATCTCTTAAAAATTCTTTGGAGCACACCGTCCGAAAAAGAGATGTATTGGAAAAAGATTATCGGGATACAACGGGTAAGTAAAGTAAATTTTGCAAAGACGATCGTAATAAACATTTTCGTTTATGAAACAGAAACGGTGACATTACTCAAAAAGCAACTCGAAAATACTCAGCAAGAATTGCATCAAACTCTTGTTCAAAATACTCAAACCATCAGTCAATTGAAATCAGAGGTTTCTAAATCTAAATTAAACATCGAATCTACTAAAACTGGATTTGATCAAGAACTTGGAGGTTATAAAAGTAAATTGAAAGATAAAGAAGACAACTGTAAGAAACAAGATGATGAAATTGTTGCTCTACGGGCTGAATTGGCCCAGACGAAAGCATTATTAGAAGAAAAGTCTCGTCTTCTAGAAGAACGGTTACAAGCAGGCAACGAAATAGAAAGCAAATTAAAATCTGAATTGGAAAGATCTAAGAGAGAACTTGGAGAGAAGGATGCAACTCTTGAGAACAGCGTGGATTCCATAAAATTGAAGGATGAGGAAATTCGAAATTTGAAAACTCAACTGGAAACCATTCAAGTTGACGTAAAAACCAAATCTCTCGATATTGAAAGATACCAAGAGACACTGAACGAAACCGAAGCAAGTTACAAGAACGAAATTGAAGAACTACGCAAGACTCTCAAGAGCAAAATTTTCGAAAAAGAAGAAACGGAGAAGCTATCGGCGATCGAAATATCTCGTAGAGATGGAAAATTGGAAGACGCTAACAAGACACTTTCTCAAAATAGTGCTGAAATTACTCAACTTAAAGCAGATTTGTTGGAAGCTAAACAAGCTATGGAGCGCAGCAATGCTGAAGTTCACGATAGACATTCCCGACAAATTGAACTTAGAGAAGCACAGCTTATGGCAATGGCTGCTGAAATTCAACAAAAGAACGAAGAAATTACTAAATGTTCTATCGTCACGACCAAATTAGAAGACGACATTTGCACCAAGAACGGAGTTATCGAAAAAATCAAGCTCGAATTGGATTCGTTCAAACGGCGTTACGAAAGCGAGCAATTGTCGATAGGCAGATACAACGAACAAATTAATGCGTTACAACTAAGCGTGGGCGATTTCGAAAGAAAATTGAGCGCGTCCGAAGGAAAGATAAAGGAACTGATGGAACAAAAACAGAGACTCGAAACGGAAGTCGAGACTGTCATGAATTCGGCCGGAGATTACAGTACGAAATTGACTAGTCTCAATTCTCAATTGTTATCCAAAGAACAACTTATAGAATCTGAACGTTCCAAGTGTGTAGAAAACGTTCAACAAGCTCAACGTTACGCACAAGAATTGGAATTACAACTACAAAAGGCTAAGGAAGACAACGCGCGCCAATTAACCAATTATGAAGAAAAGTTGCAGACTGCTGTAAATTCGGAAAAACTTTTACGGGAACGCTGTGAAACGGCCACTTCGGAAACGGCCAAGGTTCGTGATAATTTGATGCTGCAAGTAACCGAATTACGTCAAATTTTGGAACAAAAGGACTTTGCATTGAAAAAGAATTCCGAGGAGTGCAGCGAAAGCGAACGTTACCTGAAAGAGCAATTGTCCAAAGTAACGGAAGAAATGCAAAAGACTACAGAATCTTGCCGAAAGAAAGTTCAGGAACTTTCGGAAGAAAACTTGAACGTGAAAAATAATCTTATCCAGAAATCAGAAGTAATTATTGAAACCGAAGCAAAATTGAAACATTACATGGCACAAGCGCAACAAACTGAAAATGAGCTGAGGAAATCTTGCGAAGAGCAGTTAAGGAAAGTGGAGTTCCAATTGTCCGAAAAGAACTCTCAATTGCAACAATTGACAACGGAAACGGATTTATTGAAGAGAGATTGTCAAAACCAAAACGTTAACATTGGGGAAAAGGACCATCGAATTGCCGAATTGACGATGCAATTGCAAACAAATGAACAGTTGGTGAATCAGTTACAAACGGAAAAGGCTAATCTTCAATTACAGCAAGTCGAGTCGGCTAAGAAATGTTCTGCAAATAATGAAAACTATGTAGAGTTGCTAAATAAAGTGTCTATGCTTACAGACAAAGCTAACACGGCCGATAAATTGGGTCAAGAATTACAACTTCAAAAGAATATTTACAACCAATTGTTCCAACAATTGCAAATTACGGAACAGCAAAAACGAAATCTTATTGGACATTTGGAAGATGCTGCCAAGAAAAATGGAGAAACTGAGAAATGTTATTATTTGTTGGAATTGGCTAAAAATTTACAAACGACTAAATGTGATGCGCAACTTAAAAAAACCGCCGAACAGCAGGAAATAATAGAATCAGGCAAGCAGAAAATTATGGAATGCAATGCCGAAAATGAAAGTCAACGCGCTGAAATTTTGAGATTAAAAGAAACGTTATTAAAGGTTAGCACAAATTTTTTAGCCACATTTAGTAGGTATTAATTTCTTTTTTTTTTTATGATAGACTCAAACAGCCCACGGACCGACTACCGAAGGACCCAAAAATTTAGTAAGCAAATATCCTACACAACCCGACACACAAACACAAAACATGATTCCTATGCAAAACTTTGCTTCCTTGCAATTACAGTTGATTTCGGTTAAAAATTCTTACTCGATTTTAGCACAAAAATTCATGGACGCTCAAAAAATTAACACTTATCTCATTAATCAAATTCAGAAATTGATTAATAACGGCGGAAATTTGCATGTTGGTAAAATTGTACAAGAACTTGCAACTTTGAAACAATATTTTGCTGCATTTAAAAATAAACTCGAATCTGATAAATATAATTTGCAAAAAGTAATCTTGAATGCTATGTTGAGTTTACAGCAAAAGCAAACAACCATAATTATTCAAGCTTCACAGATTAAACAATTACAAAATAATTACAATAATCTTCCACTGCAGTGCAAATTGTCACAAGCTCCAAATAGCAACGACAATGTTAATACTCCTAATGTTCAATTAAACAATGACCAAATCGAATTAGATAAAATTAAGGCTTTGTTGGAATTGAAAGATGTTCACATTAATAATTTACGTAATCAATTGATAAATTTGCAAAATAATATTGACTCTATGGGTAAGCCAGGTATAACTATAGGTTCTCCAAATAGTACTCATACTACTGGTAGCGGAATTCCAGATTTGAGCCACAACTATGGTAATAATAATGGACCACTTCCATTCGAACTTCCAAATTTCACCTCTCAACCAAATTGTCCTCCACCTAGAGTAATAATTAAGAAAGTTCCAGTTCCGGTATTTCCTAATCAAGACACTCCACACGCTTGCGAACAACATTTCCCGTCATATATAACGGATTCTGCACCAGGAATGGCACCAACCGGACCTAATGGCCCAGTTGGACCACACAGGCCAACTTGTCCACTTTCCAATACCGTCATTCGCCGAGTTCCAGTTCTTGTTTCTAAACCTCCAAAAGTTATCATAAAGGAGGTTCCGGTTTCTATGCTAAACGGTCGCAGGTGTCCATCTCCTCGAGTGGTAGTTCAAAGAGTTCCTGTTCCAAACCCTCCAAAAATAGTTGTAAAAGAAGTGCCTATTCGGGTACCTCCAAAAATAATTATGAGAGAAATTCCAGTTCCTATAATACACGGCAAGAAGTGTCCCGCTCCCCAAGTAGTTATACAAAGAGTTCCTGTATTCCAACCACCTCGAACAATTACCAAGGAGGTGCCTATTCCACAACCACCGCGGATTATAATTAAACAAATTCCAGTTACATTACCTCCAAAAGTTATCGTGAAACAAATACCTGTTCCATTTGGCAAAAATTGTCCACTTCCGCAAGTAATCGAAAAACCAGTTCCAATATTACAACCTCCCAAACTTATAATAAAACAAGTTCCTGTAATGCAACCAGCGAGAATTATTGAAGTTCCAGCCCCATCTTCCGGAAACAAACCATACCAGCCAAACAATATATCCCCATCGCAAACAAATCTTTTAAATATATTGCAACGTCAACGGTTAATTATCACAAATTTGAAACAACAATTGGAAAATAGACCCGCGAATAAGCAAACTACTGTGTTGCAAACTAATCTCGTCAATGCTTTACAACAAGAAATTGCTTTCCTAAAAGATAAATTGAAGAATTCACCCAATGTAGGTAATATGGTCAATATAATTAACCAACTGGAGAACCAAATTAATAATTACAAACAACAGTTACTAGGTTTAGGAGGTTCTTCTACTGTACCTGACAAAACTGCTCCAACATATATCATTCAACGGCCCAACATGCACATTAAAGAGGTACCTACTCCGTGCCCATCAATGCCAAACCTTGTAAAGCCTGAACTATGTTTACTCCCTGCACAGGTTGTGCAAGGTTTGAACATTACTGGATATTCTCCTTTCGATGTTTCCAATTTCAAAAAAGATCTATTCAACATATTATTGCAGCAAAGGTTGTGCAGTGCGAATAAGTGCGAAAATTGTTTGTCGCTTAATCAAATTTTGCAACAGAAATTACAATCTTTGACCGGTTATATTTCTTCAATAAATAAAACTCCGCGAATAATAGTAAAACAAGTTCCGATTTTGCAACCTCCAAAAATAGTAATAAAGGAAGTTCCAATCAAGGTTGATGTTGAAAAACGGTGTCCTCCACCAAAAGTTGTTCTTCAAAAGATTTCAGTTCCACAAGCACCCAAAGTTATCATTAAATCTGTTCCGTTTGCATTACCACCAAAGATCATCATAAAACAAATTCCAGTACCATCTGCATCAGGCATCAAGTGTTCTCCTCCTAAATTGCTAATACAGCGAGTGCCCGTTCTTCAACCTCCCAAAGTCATATTGAAAGAAGTTCCTATACCACAGCCTGCTAGGATTATTATCAAACAGGTGCCTGTTCAATTACCACCCCGAGTTGTTGTTAAAGAAGTACCCGTCCCTATAATTCAAGGAAAATCGTGTCCACCTCCTCAAACTTTAATACAAAGAATACCTGTACCTCAACCACCCAGAATTATAATTAAAGAGGTTAGTACACCTCAAGCTCCACGAATAATTGTTAAACAAGTTCCAATAGCACAACCACCTCGCATCATTGTCAAAGAAGTTCCGCATGTTATCGTCAAACAAATGCAATGTGGCCCAAAACCAAGCGATGACGGTAAATCACTAAAACCAACTGCTGTTCCTAGTGATGTTCCTAATGCACAATTACCAAATATTGTTCCTGGAGGTTATATTACTGCACCACCACATAAAAACATTCCGATTATTTTACCTCCTAAAATTATAGTAAAAGAAATTCCAGTTCCTGTAATAAACGGTGTGAAGTGTCCACCACCTCAAGTAATCAGGCAACCTGTACCTGTTTTTGTACCTTCCAATAATCAACAACCTCGTGTCATCGTAAAGGAGGTCCCTAAAATTGTAATTAAGGAAGTACCTACAACTTGCAATGGTTCTAATTTGAAATCTCCAGTTGCACCACAAGCTCCACAAATATTAATTAAAGAGATACCGGTACCATTGCGCCCAGGACAACCTTGTCCCGCAGCCCAAGTCGTTTTACAAAGGGTTCCAATTGTTTCTCAACCAAGAGTTATTATAAAAACAGTTACGGTTAATTCGCCTCCTAGAATTATTATCAAACAAGTTCCGGTGCGAGTTACGGGCGATTCCACCTGCTCACACAAAATTTTGGTACAACAAGTACCCGTACCACAACCAGCTAAGACCATTATAAAACAAGTGCCAGTTGTACAACCACCTAGAATTATTATTAGGCAAGTGGCGGTGCCTCAAGAACCTCGAGTTATTGTAAAACAAGTACCAGTTCGAATGATTGGAGGTGTTAAATGTCCACCAGCTAGAGTGATTGTTCAAAAAGTACCGGTTTGGCAACCTTCGCCCACGTTCGTCAAAGACGTGATGGCTCCTCCTCAACGTGCACAAGTAATCACAAAAGAAGTTCCAGTTTATATTCCTGGCAATGGAAATTGTCCTCAAACCAATACAAACGGAAATGGTGGCTTTACAGGAGAATCCCCCTATAATATAATACCGAGACCTCCTCCTCCTTATTCTGAATCAACCCCCACTTTTATTGGCGGTAATCAATCTCCAACAAACGGAAATGGTGGCTTTGCAGGACAATCCCCCTTTAATATAATACCGAGACCTCCTCCTCCTTATTCTGAATCGAAACCCACTCTTATTGGCGATAATCAATATCCAACTCATGCTCCGATCTTTAATTGCCAACCAAGGGTTGTCGTAAAGAAAGTTTTGGTACAGGCACCTTGCGCTTCAAGTTTACCACAACCTGTCAAGGTCGTAGTCAAAGAAGTACTCGTACCCATAAGCAAGAATGTAAGATGCCCTGTTCCAAAACTAATTGTTCAACAAATGCCTGTTGCTTCATCACCAAAAGTTATAATTCGAAATATTCCGATTCAACTACCTCCTAAAATTATCGTGAAACAAATTCTTGTGCCGGTAATAAATCAAGTTTCTTGTCCACCTCCCAAAATTATAACTCAAAAGGTTCCTGTGTTACAACCACCGCGAACCATTCTAAAAGAAGTGCCAATTGTACAACCTCCTCAGGTAATTATTAAACAAGTTCCAGTTCAACAACCTCCGCGCGTTATCGTTAAACATGTTCCGGTTCCGATTAAGAATAATTTGAAATGTCCTTCTCCTCGTGTAATCGTACAAAGAGTACCGGTACTGCAACCACCTCGAGTTATAGTAACAAAAGTATTCTTGCCGCAAAAACCTCGGGTTGTTATAAAAGAAGTACCCGTCACCCAACCACCTCGAATTATAGTTAAGGAAGTTCCTGTACCGCAACCTCCCAAGGTAGTAGTAAAACAAGTTCCAACTTACATAAGAGTTCCGGTGGTGCAAGTAAAGGAAGTGCCTAAGATTGTGGTTAAAAAAGTATTGGTTCCTCAACCACCTAAGGTAATAATACAGAAGGTTGCTGTCCCACAACCTCCACGAATTGTGGTAAAAACGTTATCCGTACCGAAATATATAACACGCGTAGTTGTACAAAAAGTGCCGGTGCCTCAAGCTCCAAGAATTATTGTGAAACAAGTTCCAGTACCACAAGCACCTAAAATATTGATCAAACACGTTCCAGTTGTTAACCCTCAAGCGCCTCGAGTAATCGTTCAAAAAGTTCCGGTAATGCAACCACCAAGAACCATCATTAAGGAAGTTCCTGTACAGCAACCACCTAGAGTTATAATTAAGCAAATACCAGGACCCGTAATACACACTCCACCACGTGTTATTATTCAGAAAGTGGCAGTTGCCCAACCACCGCGCATAATAGTCAAACAGGTTCCTGTACCTCAACCACCTCGCGTGGTATTCAAATACGTTCGTATACCAACTATACAGGATCCAGACTTGCCTAAACAACCTAGAATTACTCCATCAGAAGCATACCTTGGAAGTTTAAGAAAAATTGCTTTATTAGAACAACAACTTTCGATTCTAACAGAGCAATCTGGAGGTGTTGCCAAGACGGTTAAAGTACCGGTACCAATGACTCGTGTAGTTATCCAGAGAATCCCCGTATATCAAACACCCAAACAAATAATTAAACAGGTGTTTGTTAGAGTACCACCTAAGATAGTGGTGAAAGAAGTACCACGAGTGGTTGTCAAACAAGTGCCGGTTTTACAACCACCACGGATAATTGTGAAGCAAATACCTGGACCCCCAATTGTTTCTCCTCCTAAAGTAATTATTCAAAAAGTGCCGATAGTTCAACCTCCAAGAATTATTATCAAAAGAGTACTTGTTCAACAACCACCTAAAATTATAATTAAACAAGTACCTGGACCTAGAATTGTTGATCCACCTCGCATTGTGATTCAGAGAGTGCCAGTATATCAACCTCCTAAAATAATAGTTAAACAAGTTCCAATTGTACAACCGCCTAGAATTATATTCAAAGAAGGGCCGACACGTGTTGTTCTACAAAGAGTACCAGTAGCTCAACCAGCCAAAATTTTGATTAAAACTATAGCCGTACCTATCAAGAACAAGCAAGGCCAATTGCTGCAATCATTGTACCAGGAGAGTTTACAAACAATTGAAGTATTCAAACAGGAAATAAGCAACCTTAAATCACAAGTTCAGAAACCTAAAATAGTTGTAGTCCAAAAACAAGTTCCAGTTCCTCAACCACCTAAAATATTAATAAGACAAGTTCCAGTATTACAACCACCTCAAATTATAGTGAAGAGAGTTCCAGTGGTTTCAGTGATTCGTTCACCTCCTCAAATCATTATTAAAAGAGTACCAATTGTTCAACCTCCACAAATTGTTATTAAACAAGTACCAGTACATCAGCCACCTAGAATCATTTTGAAACAAGTTCCAGTTTTACAACCACCAAAGGTTGTAATTAAGGAAGTACCTCGCGTTGTAATCAAGGAAGGGCCAGTGAGAACCATAGTTTCACCACCTAGAATTATTGTACAGAAAGTTTCCGTTCCACAAATTATTACAAAGGAAGTACCCGTTCCACAAGCTCCAAGAATTGTGATTCAAAGGGTGCCCGTCATGCAACCTCCACAAATTGTTACTAAAGTGGTACCTGTTGCCCAACCACCGAAGATTATATTCAAGGACAGACCGATATATTCTCCACCACAAATTGTTGTCCAAAGAGTACCCGTTCCTCAAGCACCAAGAATAATTGTGAGAGTAGTGAAGGTTGCTCAACCACCAAAGATTGTAGTGAAGGAAGTTCCAATATTACAAGGGCCAAGAACGATCATTAAACATGTACCAGTGCAACAACCACCTCGAATAATATATAAAGAAGGACCAGTTAGAATTAGATTTATCGTACAAAAAGTACCGGTTGTAAAAGAAGTACCAGTTCCACAACCACCTAAGATCATGATTCAAAGGGTGCCCGTCATGCAACCTCCACAAATTGTTACTAAAGAGGTACGTGTTCCACAACCACCGCAGATTATATACAAGGACAGACCGATATATTCACCACCACAAATTGTGGTCCAAAGAGTACCCGTTCCCCAAGCACCAAGAATAATTGTGAGAGTAGTGAAGGTTGCTCAACCACCAAAGATTGTAGTGAAGGAAGTTCCAATATTACAAGGGCCAAGAACGATCATTAAACATGTACCAGTGCCTCAACCACCTCGAATAATATATAAAGAAGGACCGGTTAGAACTAGATTTATCGTACAAAAAGTACCGGTTGTAAAAGAAGTACCGGTTCCACAACCACCTAAGATCGTGATTCAAAGGGTGCCCGTCATGCAACCTCCCCAAATTGTTACTAAAGAGGTACCTGTTGCCCAACCACCGAAGATTATATTCAAGGACAGACCGATATATTCACCACCACAAATTGTTGTCCAAAGAGTACCCGTTCCTCAAGCACCAAGAATAATTGTGAGAGTAGTGAAGGTTGCTCAACCACCAAAGATTGTAGTGAAGGAAGTTCCTATATTACAAGGGCCAAGAACGATCATTAAACATGTACCGGTGCCACAACCACCTCGAATAATATATAAAGAAGGACCGGTTAGAACTAGATTTATCGTACAAAAAGTACCGGTTGTAAAAGAAGTACCGGTTCCACAACCACCTAAGATCGTGATTCAAAGGGTGCCCGTCATGCAACCTCCACAAATTGTTACTAAAGAAGTACCTGTTGCCCAACCACCGAAGATTATATTCAAGGACAGACCGATATATTCACCACCACAAGTTGTTGTCCAAAGAGTACCCGTTCCTCAAGCACCAAGAATAATTGTGAGAGTAGTGAAAGTTGCTCAACCACCAAGGATTGTAGTGAAGGAAGTTCCAATTTTACAAGGGCCAAGAACGATCATTAAAGAAGTACCGGTGCCACAACCACCTCGAATTATATATAAAGAAGGACCGGTTAGAACTAGATTTATCGTACAAAAAGTACCCGTCGTAAAAGAAGTACCGGTTCCACAACCACCTAAGATCATGATTCAAAGGGTGCCTGTCATGCAACCTCCACAAATTGCTAATCAACAGGGACCTGTTGAACAACCACCGAAGATTATATACAAGGACAGGCCTATATATTCACCACCACAAATTGTTGTCCAAAGAGTACCCGTTCCTCAAGCACCAAGAATAATTGTGAGAGTAGTGAAGGTTGCTCAACCACCAAAGATTGTAGTGAAGGAAGTTCCAATATTACAAGGGCCAAGAACGATCATTAAACAAGTACCGGTGCCACAACCACCTCAAATTATATATAAAGAAGGACCGGTTAGAACTAAAGTAATCGTTCAAAAAGTACCGGTTGTAAAAGAAGTACCGGTTCCACAACCACCTAAGATTGTGATTCAAAGGGTGCCCGTCATGCAACCTCCACAAATTGTTACTAAAGAGGTACCTGTTCAACAACCACCGCAGATTATATTCAAGGACAGACCCATATATTCACCACCACAAATTGTGGTCCAAAGAGTACCCGTTCCCCAAGCACCAAGAATAATTGTGAAAGTAGTAAAGGTTGCTCAACCACCAAAGATTGTAGTGAAGGAAGTTCCAATATTACAAGGGCCAAGAACGATCATTAAACAAGTACCGGTACCGCAACCACCTCGAATTATATATAAAGAAGGACCGGTTAGAACTCGATTTATCGTACAAAAAGTACCGGTTGTAAAAGAAGTACCGGTTCCACAACCACCTAAGATCGTGATTCAAAGAGTGCCCGTCATGCAACCTCCACAAATTGTTACTAAAGAGGTACGTGTTCCACAACCACCGCAGATTATATACAAGGACAGACCGATATATTCACCACCACAAGTTGTTGTCCAAAGAGTACCCGTTCCTCAAGCACCTAGAATAATTGTGAGAGTAGTGAAGGTTGCTCAACCACCAAAGATTGTAGTGAAGGAAGTTCCAATAGTACAAGGGCCAAGAACGATCATTAAACATGTACCAGTGCCACAACCACCTCAAATTATATATAAAGAAGGACCGGTTAGAACTAAAGTAATCGTTCAAAAAGTACCGGTTGTAAAAGAAGTACCGGTTCCACAACCACCTAGAATAATAGTCAAGGAAGTACCTCCACGTATTGTTGTCCAAAGAGTACCAGTTCCTCAAGCACCTAGAATAATTGTGAGAGTAGTGAAGGTTGCTCAACCACCAAAGATTGTAGTGAAGGAAGTTCCAATTTTACAAGGGCCAAGAACCGTCATTAAAGAAGTACCGGTGCCACAACCACCACGAATTATATATAAAGAAGGACCAATTAGGACTCGAATAATCGTTCAAAAAATACCTATCGTTTCACCACCAAGAACTATTATAAGGGAAGTACCTGTATCGCAACCACCTAGAGTTATATTTAAAGAAGGACCTCCACGCACGGTTATTCAAAGAATACCGGTTGCTCAACCTCCAAGGATAGTTACTAAGGTAGTGAAAGTTATGCAACCACCAAGAATTATAGTAAAGCAAGTTCCAATCTTACAAGGCCCGAAAACTGTAATCAAGGTAGTACCAGTACCACAACCACCTCGTATTATATACAAAGAAGGACCAGTTAGGAATATAGCTTCACCTCCTAGAGTTATTGTTCAAAGAGTACCGGTTGCTCAACCTGCAAGAATTGTTGTAAAAGAGGTACCAGGGCCAACTGTAGTTAAAGAAGTACCTAGGATTGTATTCAAAGAAGGACCTCCACGAACAATTATTAAAGAAGTAAAGGTTTTACAACCACCCCAAGTTATACAACTACCGCCTCGCGTTATTTACAAAGAGGGTCCGGCTAGGATAGTTGTTCAAAGAATACCAATTCAATTACCTCCAGAAGCTTCCAGTAACATTATATCGGGTACACAACCACCTAAAATCATATTCAAAGAAGTACCAGGCCGTACAATAGTTTCTCCGCCTCGCATTATTGTACAACCTCCGAGAATAATTATTAAAGTAGTGAAAGTACCCCAACCACCAAAAATTATAGTGAAGGAAGTTCCAATTTTACAAGGGCCAAGAACGGTTATTAAAGAAGTACCGGTGCCACAACCTCCTAAGCTTATAGTAAAGGAAGGCCCAGTCAGAATTGTTGTCCAACGAGTGCCGGTTCCTCAACCTGGAAGGACTGTAGTCAAGGAAGTGGTTGTACCTAAATATATTGTACAGCCTCCGAGAATCGTCATTAAAGAAGTGAAAGTACCTCAACCACCTAAAGTTGTAGTACAGAAAGTTCCAATATACCAACCTCCAAGAACTGTAATAAAAGTAGTACGTGTACCGCAACCTCCTAAGCTTATAGTGAAGGAAGGTCCAGTCAGAATTGTTGTTCAACGGGTACCGGTTCCTCAACCTGCAAGGACTATAGTCAAGGAAGTGGTTGTACCTAAAATTATTGAACAGCCTCCGAGAACAGTTATTAAAGAAGTGAAAGTACTTCAGCCACCTAGAATTATAGTTAAAGAAGTTCCAATAATCCAAGGTCCAAAAACTGTAATACAAAAGGTATTTGTACCGCAACCTCCTAGGATTATAGTGAAGGAAGGTCCAGTGAGAGTTGTTGTCCAACGGGTGCCGGTTCCTCAACCTGCAAGGACTATAGTCAAGGAAGTAATTGTACCTAAAATTATTGAACAGCCTCCGAGAACAGTTATTAAAGAAGTGAAAGTACTTCAGCCACCTAGAATTGTAATACAGAAAGTTCCAATATATCAAGCTCCAAGAACCCTAATAAAAGAAGTACCTGTACAGCAACCACCTAGGATAGTATACAAGGAAGGACCATCTAGGGTTGTAATTCAAAGGATTCCAGTTGTTCAACCTCCTAGAGTTGTCATAAAGGAAGTGCCGAAAGTTGAATTTAAGGAAGGACCACCACGAATTGTTATTCAAAGAGTACCCATTCTACAACCACCCAAGATTGTTACCAAAATAGTGAACATTCCTCAACCACCTAGAATTGTGATAAAGCAAGTACCTATATTGCAAGGTCCAAAAACTGTTATTCAGAAGGTACCAGTACTTCAACCACCTCGTATTATTTACAAAGAAGGTCCAGCTCGCATTGTAACTTTGCCACCTCGTGTAATTATTCAGAGAGTACCTGTAGTTCGGCCTGAAAGTAACCTTGGCATGGAAGGATGCGTCGCCCAAGCTCCAAAAATTATCGTTAAAGAGGTGCCCGTATCACAACCTCCGCAAGTAATATATAAAGAAGGACCCGTTCGTATTGTTATACAAAAAGTACCTGTATTCCATTCGCCAGAACAAACGCAATCACCACAAATACCTCAAAATTTAACCCCAGAAGGATCTGCTTGTCAGCCTTCACGTGTAGTTTATCAACGAATACCAGTATATATAAATCGACCAGATAGTGCCAATATCGGGCCTGATAGAAACTGCGTGTCCCGCTCTTTATATGCTAATATTTTGGAAACTGTGGAAATGATGAAACAAGAAATTACTTCGTTGAAATCGAAGAATGGATATACTCCTACCATACACCAAGGTGAAGGTAATGTTCCTAAAATATTAATTAAGTATGTAGAGGTACCAAGAGCTCCAAAAATAATTATAAAACAAGTACCCATACAGCTTCCTCCCAAGGTGGAGATCAAAGAAATACCAGTTTTCATTAAAAATGATATGAAATGTCCTCCTCCTCAAATTGTAACTCAAAAAGTACCAATACTTCAACCTCCTAAAACCATAATACAGAAAGTTGCACTACCACCGAAAATTATTATAAAAGTAGTACCTGCACCTCCAAAAGTTATCATCAAACATGTTCCAGTGCCGCTGGCAAACGGATTAAAATGTCCACCTCCGAATGTAATTGTACAAAGAATTCCAGTAGCTCAACCACAACAAACCATCATAAAGGAAGTTAGAGTACCACAACCTCCACAAACTATTGTCAAAATGATACGCGTCCCAGACAAGTCATGCAATGGTTCTAAATTACTCTCGGACACTTCCAAACCGGATAATGGAGACATAACACCTCATTATGGAGCTAATGAGAAACTACCTTTTGGCCCATCTGACAAAGATTGCGGACCACCTAAAATAATTATAAAAGAAGTTCCGGTGCCTTCAGGTGGTCAACCAAATTTCAATGTTCCAAAAGTAATTTTGCAACGAATTCCTGTACCACAACTACCGAAAATCATAATTAAACATATTGGAGTTCCATTGCCACCTAAGATTATTATTAAACATGTTCCTGTTCCAGTAATGCAAGGCCAGATGTGTCCCACTCCTCAAGTAATTGTTAAGAAAGTTCCTGTGATTTTACCAGGTAAAGTAATTACGAAAGAAGTTCCAGTTCCCCAACCACCTCGTATCGTTATAAAGGAAGTGCCAGTACCTCAAGCTCCTCGTGTAATCATTAAAACGGTTCCCGTTCCGGTCGCTCAAGGCGTGCAATGTCCTGCACCACGTGTTGTCATAAAGAGAGTAATGGTCGAACAACCACCCAGAACGATTATTAAAGAAATTCCTGTTGAACAACCACCACGCATAATTATCAAAGAGGTTCCGGTTAAGCAGCCCGCTAGAATAATAGAAAAGGAAGTACCTGTACCCATTTCTTGTAAGGAATGGCCTCCACTAAAAAATTTGCCACCGACAAAAGTAATCATTAAAGAAGTTCCTGTTCCAATGGGTAGCAACGGACGCTGCAATGTTCCAAAAGTTATTATACAACGTGTTCCTGTTGCCTCACCTCCCAACATAGTTGTTAAGCGCGTTCCGGTTGTTTTACCACCAAAAATAATTGTAAAACAAGTGACGGTTCCCATGATACAAGGCACTAAATGTCCAAGTCCTCAAATAATAGTTCGCAAGGTTCCAATCATACAACCTCCACGGACTATTATAAAAGAAATTCAAGTTCCGCAACAACCTCAAATTATTGTAAAGGAAGTAAAGGTTAATCAACCTCCACGGGTAATTATTAAACAAGTAGAAGTTCCTACGGTGTCGGGATTGAGATGTCCCACTCCTAGAGTGATAATCCAAAAAGTCCCGATTTCTCAAGCGCCCAGAATCATTGTAAAAGAGGTCCAGGTACCTCAACCACCTCGATTAATAATCAAAGAGGTACCTAAATCTTCAAATTTGCCAAGTCTAAATGTTCCAGAGGGTGTTTCTCCTGTCGATTATATTTCTAAGTTGCAAATTTTGGGCTTCTCTCAATCTCAGGTTATGGCATTTAAAGACGAACTTTTGAAAATGCTCGGTCAAAGTAGCTTACGTCCTTCAGGTAATAGTCTGATCAAAGAAGTTCCTATCTATTTAGGTAATAATCGGGCATGTCCTGCTCCAAAAGTTGTTGTTCATACTGTACCGGTAGGTGCAGCTCCAAAAGTCATTGTTAAACAAGTTCCCGTTTATCTTCCACCTCGTACCATTGTTAAGGTTATTCGCGTACCTACTGGCGAACGATATACTAATCCGAGGGTAATTCACAAATTAGTCCCTGTTTTTAGTCCACCAAAAACGATTATTAAAGAGGTGCCTCAACCACCACACGTCGTGATAAAGGAAGTACCAGTTATTCGGCCCCAAATAGTAACGAAATATGTTCAGGTTCCCGTATTGAACGGTCAAGTTTGTCCAAGTCCAAAGGTTGTACTACAAAAGGTTCCTATTTTGCAACCCCCTAGAACAATAATTCAAAAGGTCTTTGTACATCTTCCGCCTGAATCGAGTGGTTCATCACAATTACCCGGTCAGCATGTACCAGGTGACAATATACAATCGCCGTGCATACCACCTGAACTTTATAACAATAATTTGCAAAAGATGGAATTACAAAGACAGGAAATTAACGAATTAAGATTAAATTTAATGAATACCGGATTACCTACATTAACTACTGCTTCCCCTCTGGAAGTAGGAGACTTAAAAGTTCCTTCAGATTTAGTCAAATATCAAAGAACGGAAATATTTAAATTAGAGCAACAAGTTCAGAGTTTGTTGATGAAACTTAATAACTGTCATAGAAGTTTAGAAAATCCTAAATATACTACAAGCATATCGCAACCTGCTGGTTCATTTATAAGCGATTCTGGTAGCTTCCGCCTACCTGAAGGTAATACTTGTTCAAAACAAAATTTGTTGATCGAAAAATTAAAGGGGCGAATGAGACAAGTAACACGCTCGCGTTCGCGTCCAAAACATTGTCAACCACACTCTTCAATACGACCCTTAATATCAAATGCACAACATCCAATACCTCTTCCTATGATGCATGTTTTGAAAACCGTAGCGCCTTCCATATCAATTCCAATAATGAAACCAATTTTCACATCAAATCTTACACCATCTCGAGGATCACAATTACAATACGTGAAGACGTTGCATGAGGTCTTCAGTCACACACAACAAGCTTTAACACAATGTATGAATGCTGTTTTAATGCAACAATTGGCTTCTACTCAGTCTCAGATCAACAATAACCCATCATGTGACCATCAACAACTTATGGAAGAGAAGCAATTAGCAGAAGGCCAGATACAGTTCCTCAATTCCATTATTGTGGATATGCGACGCAAAAATGAAGAACAACAAGCTAGAATAGAAATATTGGAATCCGGATATAGCCCCGCAGCGGCAGACGAATTGAAATTGTAAGTTTCGATCCAATTTCGTTTCCTTTTTTACTAATCCCTTTGGATTTTATAGATATGGTGTGCCAAATCGTAAAATTCCCCCAAGAGTCTATTGTGACATATGTGAGGAGTTCGATAAACACGAAACAGAAGAGTGCCCACAACAATCTAGCGATTTAGATCCCGCTTGCAGTCACAATAGGGTAAAAAAGGAAGTTCCACCTCAAAGGCCCTATTGTGAGATATGTGAAAGTAAGTAATTTTGTTCATACATTTTGGTCTTGTCGTTTATGTGCATCACAAACAGCTGCTTAGAGGACAAACTAAAACAAATATTTTAAAATCTCGTTAATCCATTAAGCGCATCGCGGGGATTTAGGCTTCGAAATTATCTGCGCCGTATAAAGCTGTAAAAATGTTTGTTTGTGTTTAATTAGTAAAAAATATTAACACCTTTTTTGTTTTAGTTTTTGGGCATTGCACAGAAGATTGCCAAGACGATCAAACATTTTAATAGTGTAAATATTAAATAAAGCAGTGTGAAAATATTACTAGTATTTATTTTTAAACGATAGTTAATTTTTATTAATTGTAGACATAAATATAACGTGATATTGTATAAAAGTTAGGTAAGTAGTTAGGAAAATTTATTTAAATTAATAACTTTGCTTTTTTTGTCAATATAAAATGTATAATTTTGTTAATTGTTACATTTATTTTCTTCTTAAATTTAAGGCAATATAATTGTATGACGTTTTGGAACAAAATTGTTCAACTAAAAGAGTATAATATCTAAAATTGTAATAATTTATTATGCAAGACTGTTAAAAGTAAAAAAATATTTCGATACAACCTCAAATGCAAATTTTATTTTGGCTTTACTCTGCATGTTATTTTCCTTTTAAAATTAAATTACGGTTTAAGAATGGCTACCATTTTTGTATTTTTTGCATTTACAATAAGCATTTTATTATTTTAATTCAAGTGCATCCTATTAGCATTAGCACCAACTATTTACCTATAACACAGGCAGCTTTATCAAGCACAGTAAAAAATGTTAATAATATTTTTTCTCAATATTTATGCTGTTACCAGGTAGCTCAATTTACATCATTTCAGTACATCAGAGCGCACAAGCGACCTGTAAATTGGGTTCAGTCTGGTTGCAAAGCACGAAAACGATGAAATGGTCAAATCATAAAATTTCTAAATTGACAATTGTAAATTTTTAAAAATACATTATTTATTTAATAAAGAGATTATAAAAGTAAATAAAAAATGTTTGGTACAAAAATTAAAAAAAAAATTGAAATCAGTATTTTTGCAATGATATTTTAGTTCAGCCATCTAAAATAAGTAGATAGGTATATAAGGTAAGTACAAATTAACTTCATCGATAGTCCAACTTCAGAGCAAATCTAATTAAAGTAAAGTGTAGCAATTATAACAGTCCTCTGCAATATCAGTATTCCTAATTATTATTAGTGAATTTACTCCTTTTGTTATACTTTGTCTATCTAAGCTCCCCCTTAGAATTTAAATGAATTATTTGTTCCAATTATCATAGTTACCAATTACAACTCGAGGGTCTAGAGTCAGAAGGGTGTAACTACAAAATACCATATTTGAGTAATTGATGAAAAACCGAATTTTTCAAGCAAATACTGTTAAAAAAGTATTTATCGATTTCTTTTTTAAGGTAATAACTTAAGGTCTGTGGCTCCGGCTATGTTTTCACTCGTTTTCCGTGACCGTTCGATTCGGGTCAGTTTTCTACTTATAAGCACGATCTAGCTTATAAACAAACAAGATGGTCGTCACTTGTAGAAAACTGAGAAAACCGACCCAAATCGAACGGTCACGGAAAACGAGTGAAAACATAGCCGGAGCCACAGACCTTGTTTTTTAGATCGTGGTAATATAGTATATTACATAACAAGCGAGGAAAGTGACACATTTCGCATGAGTGTGTAAGTTTTGCACGAGGCGCAGCCAAGTGCAGAAATCACACGAATGCATGAAAGGCACTTTTCTGCGAGTTATGTACACTATTTTTCCTACGACCGCGACCATAAAAAAATAAATCCATTTTTATGTCGTTTTCAATAAATTAATTTGATTTTAGAAAACAAAAGCAATATTATTTATTAATTGTAGTTAACGTCAAAATTTCAAAGCAGCCTACTAAATTCAAGTTAACTGTGCGTTATAATAACGCACGGGTTGATGATATTGACGACTTTCGTGCCTACTTAATTATGTGCAATGTGCTACTTTCTTATGGGGTCGTAGGAAAACTTATTTTACGAGTTGTTTAGATAGTAAACTACAAAGTAATTTAATAAATGTTTATTAAATTTGTCACAGAAAAATATGCCATATAAATTAACAAAAATAATCACTCTTAGCTCTGCCTGACATTAAAGAAATTTAACAAAATTAACACAAAACAGCACTTTTAGCTCTGTCTGACATTATTATGACCCGAATTTTTATTTTTTTTATCAAATTTAAGGAATACCTGATAAGGAATTCTTTACTAGGAAATTCTTAAATAAAATATTGGTGAAAACGGCCATTAGAAATTTTTAAATAAAATTAAGAAATAAATTTTAAAAAAGCAAAAATGAAGAATTTTGGTTCAAAAAGCACAAAAAAGGCAAAATAAAGCGCAAAATAGGTGAAAAAGGCAAAAATAACTGAAACCCCCCAAAAATTCTAATATCAAAAGGATGTTACGCCTGAATTATATCTTCGATTATTCGAAACTTTTAATGTCAGAAAGATCTAAGAGCTGATACATTAAGTTGTCATTAACCAATATGTCGTATTTGTAGATACATCTACACTCTATCTCTCTACCTATTTATTCAAACGCTACATCCTTTTGACACTAAATAAAATACAATTTTCTCATTACGAAACCATAATAAACTCAAAACAGCTATTTTCCGTCGCTACAAACATTTTGATGGGGAGCCAAAGCGTTTGGAAGCGACTGGAAGCTCGAAAGAAGGAAAAAAAGAAATGTTTGGTAGCGAAAGTAGCTTCTCCCCGAACGCAGGGTAGGATTAATAAAAATTAAGATTTATTGATTTCAAATATTTTTAAATCGTAAATCATGCTATTTTTAAAATTCAACACATATCAGAAAATAACGGCTTATTCAAAGTCCATAGATTCTATGATCCATAGTAATCATAGGATACCATAAAAAGAATGTTTTTAACACATTGAAGAATTAATATCGTCGTTGCTTCTTGGAGCATAACTTTTCGGCGCCCCCTGTATTATCCATCTACTATCAAGGAAGGAGATTGGCATCATTTTGCCTCTTGCCTACTACGAGCCAACCAAAGGGGCAATTTTATCTTATGTTGCTACACAGCCCTGGGATTTGTGTTTTCGTGTAACAAAAGTGTTAACGCCCAACATCCAATGTAACAAATTTGACACTTTCTCAACCCCTTGCATAGTGGATCTTGATTAGCAGCTTTTAACGGTCTTAATTTTAAAATGTCTGGCGCATCTCATTTTAAAAGACTTCATTGAATAAAATAGTTTTCTATTTAATAGAGCATGCTTTTTTTTTTTGTCAGTTTGTCAGGTGAGTCCATGTTTGCAAACAGAGGATGTTACATTTTATCATTCTTAACCCATACTATTTCTATGTTCGTAAAAGGTATAAAATTGAAATATATTTATCTTTGCTTCGTTCAAATCTAAACTCAAAACTGCATAATATTACCTGTCAGAAGTAAATGATTACTACGGCACTGGTAAGCTTCTCCTCCACATTTACTGCGCTAGTTTTTGTTTCCTCCCAGTCACTAAGGATAAAATTCTTGTGCTTACTATATTATCAACTTAAAAATCTTTGGCGGGTCACACGAAAAAGTGTGGCGGCCCGCATGTTGCTCATCCCTGCTCTAATACTTTGTTTGAACAATTGAATGGTTTTAACAAGAAATAATATCATGAATTAAAAAATTTAATCAGAATATAGCAATAATTATTATAATATGAACTTAGCCTCTTTATTTCAACTTGTCAAAAAAAAACACGTATTCGATACGTATAAAAGCCAATACCCATAAATTAATCCAAACCTTCCTTTTTCTCCTTAATTGCCTCCTGAAATAAAATGTATATAAAAATCGGGGCAAACATTCGACAGAACTAAAGATAATTTGAAATATAATTAACACTGAATTACCTTAAATCGTTCTTCGAATAAAGACAATTCCGATATTAAATCAGTAATTGCATGCATGAATGCTTCCTGTGGTGAATAATCGGCTGTTGTTTGGATTCGTAAGACAAACTTATGTTCCAGTGGATGGGGCACTTTGTATCCCGCAAACAACACATTTGGATCTTTCAATAATTGGTTCCTGATCATATTTCCCAGGGTGTGATCTTCTTTGTTTATTGTAAATATCGCAGCATTCGGTACTTTTGTGTCTTGTTCGCGAATGATTCTACAACACAAGGTTTTTTAATATTAGCACCAATTTTACAAACACAACTTACTTTTTTTCACCCTCATAAAGCAAGAAGGACTCGAATGTGGGAGGCGCATTCATTTTGAACTTTTATTTAATTTTTTAAACAAACAAATTAACTTTACTTTAAACCTCTTTAAACTTATTTTTAGGTTATGTTAGTTTATATTAGTTGTTTTTTCAACCGCTTTGTTGGTGACAGTTGGTATCGCATTTCTAGCATCGCCCTCTGCTATTCGTTACGATCTGTAATCGAATCGTTTAAAATGAAATAAAAAAGGAAGTGATTATTATTGATTGTATTTCCGATTGCAGGTTGTAAATAAATAATTCTTACATTTAACTTCGAACTTTAGATAAAATCCGTAAGATGTCGTTGCTGTCCTTCACGGTAAATTGACCGAAAATTCAATTTTATCGTTGAAAAAATAATTTTAAAAGTTTTTTTTAAGTATATCACTCATTACGTCAGCAATTAATAAGTATTTGTAATTGTTAAACAACTTCGAACCATATCAAACTCCCAAGTGTCACTTTTGCTCGATTTTTTGAGTTGAAGATTTATGATGTCCACTCGTACAGGGATGAACATTTCAGTTTGCGCGAGTTAGTTGTGAGGGATAGTCGTATTAGCAAACTCCCTGAAAATGGCGGAAGCTACTGGCACATCAAGTGCTAATCCAAATGTGGAAATAGTAAGAGGACAACTGTTCGAAGTCGGTCCACGATACACCAATTTATCTTACATTGGCGAGGGGGCCTACGGAATGGTCGTGTAAGTACACTTGATTACTTTCATGTTGCATTCCACTTGTTACACGCCCCTTGTGTTAATGTTTATTGTTTTGTGATTATATAATTTATTAACTGCAAGTTCCACCAAAAACAAACTATTTTAATTTGTTTACTACGCCTACTACTACGTTTCCTTCAAACATTTTTCAGATTGATAAGTATCAATTTGAGGTTATGTTTAATTCATATGAAATTAAATTTGTACGTACATAATTCAATTTACTTCAGCTTTTAATTACTTAAAAAGTTAGATTTCGTATTCGTTTTGATTACTTTGTCGAAAATTTGATTTTAAGCGAATTACAGCTTTTACACGTATGGAACTGTCAAAATTATTTTAAATTTTAAAATTTTTATGTTTGAATGTAAACTTTTCCTCTGGATAGTAAATATTGACACATTAATCGTCTTTTGGGTTCAAATTTGCTATGCTGTATAATTTTACGTTTGAACTTGTTGCTTCACTGTGCAGGGGTGGTTTATGGACCGAAATAGCTACCCTGTGTGTAGTTTTTGTAGAATTAATAACAGTTTGATGAAACCTTAAAAAAACAAATGGTGGAAATTTTTTAGTGTTAGGAAAGGGATTTCCATATGAAACAGCCAGCATCATACATTTTTAAGAAAAATCGATTATTACCCCTGGGCCAATAAAAGTTATCTTGTAACGCATTTATTCTGTTTCTACATTTTCAGTTTGCTTTGGGTTAACATTAGAAAAGTACAATTATTTGCCATGTTCTGACTTGCTAGTTGCATTTATCAATATGAAATATCTGACCTTGACATGACCTTTGCCATTGATTTATAAATTTGGCAAAGATACGCAACATAAATGTTTGCAAAAAGTAGCCGCAGATCCTCAACAGACAATGGCAAACGATGACCTGCTACCCTTCTAAATCAAGTGGTCATATCTAGGGTAAAAGGATCAAGGAAGAAGAAAGTAACGCTGAAGTACGAAACCTCCGACTTTCAATGATATATAAGGGAAGAGACGCTAAACAAGCTCAGAAGATATAATAGTTATTAAAAAAAAACTCTACGGAACATTGGAGCGTTTAAGGTGTCAAATATCGATTGGTTAAGCAAAAAATCTATTTTAAAGTTTACATTTTTCACCGAAATTCAGTTCTTATTAACCGGTATAGGACAAAAGAACGCGACCGAAAGGACGCAGATCCAGAAAGACGTAAAAACTTATTTTACATTACGTAATTTAACGTCATTTGATTGGCTGGCGCTAGATACTAGACACACCCTATCATTAGTTTATAAATAAAAGCTCTGTACTTTGTAAAAGACATTGAGATTTAACGATGACGGATCCGAGATTTGTCGTGGTTGCGTTGTCAAAATCGACTCCGCGCCCTCCGCTTCGGTCCCCTACGCTTCGGGCCGTTTTGGCTAACGCTGTACTAGCTAAAGATATCCCTACACTGGTCCTACTTGGAAAGGTGTGCTACTGGGAAGGGGATGGATCTCTCTTGTTATTGCGTCTTTCTGGGTCTGCGTCCTAACGTTCGCGTTCATTTGCCTGGAACCGTTATTGACAGCATTCTGTCTTTGGCGTCGATACGTGTGAATTTAGAAGACGACTATTAGCTGCAGTGAACGGAATGTGGAAGGGCTAGAGCAATCGAAGTTGATTACCTGGAGCTACAACATTTAATAAAAATGTCATTTTTAATTAATTTGCCACCTTTTTCAAGGATTCCGGTCTTTAGCTTAGGTTAGATGTTAGTTTATGTTATTTATTTAGTAAGCGAATCACATTATTTCAAGGATTATGATCTCTAGCTTAGGTTAGAGTTAGTTTATGTTATTTAATTGTTCGTGTTCAAACGCCATCGCGTTGAAACGTCCTGCTTCGTAATTCGCATGCTATTAAGATATAAACTTTACAATCGATATTTGACATTATTCATCATTTGAAACCCTTTATTTTAAAGTTATCTATCAAATTACGTTAAGTTTTATTCATAACTTTAATATCTTCCGGGCCCGTTTAGCGTGCTGTCCTCGATCTGTCAGTCGACCTTTAAATATTTTCAAAATATATAATGTATTGTGAATTATACCTACCGTAACAGAAGCATATTTTTGTAAAGGAAATTTTTGAGACGTTTGGAATCGCGTTAATCCATTCATGCGCGTCCGCGAAAATGGAAGAAAAGGTTTTAAGCGATGGGATTTCAACCAAAATCTAATCAGTTCTTCTAACCGTTTCTTCAAGGTATCAATATAAAAACTGGTAGGGTAGACTTATGGTTGACTCGATCTCTATTATCAAAGCAGCCCCATATCATAATAGAACCATCACCACCATATTTTATGGAAAGCACCAAACACTAATTAAACGTGAGCTAAAATCAAAAACTTCATTATGTTCGAAGTTCTTCTATAAATGCATCCAAATATTATGCTCACCGTGTAAGTACACATCTAATCTTTGGTTGCTAAGTCAAGACTGTTTAATTTTACCCCCTACATTATTATTAACCTTCACAAAATGTACTCGTAAAAGCTCATAATTCTGTTATAAAGTAAAATTATGTAATTCAGCAACAATGTGTAAATGGGAAACCTATATTACAAACGCGATTGATTATAGGGAATTGATTGTCAATTTCTCAGCTCAAAAGGCACGAAAGGTTCAATTATAGTTTTTATTTTGTTTATCTGTATCTACTTTGTCATCCGAGTCAGGAAATTTATCTTCTGATTTTTCTTTAAGTGTTCCTTGTTATTGTTAGGTAATGTTTATTTATTGTTACATTTGTATTTGTTTTGTAAAGGATTAACAACATTGTAAGTTTGAATGAGAGTTTATTCCCGTAGTTTAATTGTCAATAGTTTTGTTTTAAATTGTTTATTTTGTAAATGCATTATGCACTATTCTTATGATCTTGTTTTGGTAATTAAGTTTATTTACATTGATACAATAATTTTAACATTATGTGGGTAATAAAAAAAGTAATAAAAGGTATACTTCTCGTATAATATTTAATAGAGTGCAACCTCCGTAAGTTTGTGTTCGGATTATTGAATTTTCGGATTAGCGAGAGACGGTCATTGCCTTGCAGCTAACGTGATCAACTGCGAATGCGAGGTACTCCTGGGTTGTTAAATTGCTATCATCAACATAAAAAACCAGGATACAGGCACATCTGCAGGCGAGCCCAGCAAGCTACCTACCAGATGTAAAGCAAATTATATGCAAAAACGACGCAGATGTTGGGAAATAACAGGCCTTAGGTCTAAACTAGAAGAGAATTCTCTAGAGAATTGCTTCTGGGAAAGGAAGAAGTGAAATTAATTTAAACCGAAAAAAATGCATTATATCATTGAAATAGAGCAGAGGCGGATTAAGGTGTACGTCTACAAAACGAAATTGCTTTAATTTATTATAGATTAATAAATTATTGTTTCTAAAAAGTCGGTTATGAAATAGAGTAAATATCGGGCATATTTTTAGTTGATACCTAATTTAAAAAAAAATACCACCAATTTACCACATCTTCCGTCCTGTCTTGGTCATTATGATTAGACAGTACTTTTAAATTACGATTTTTAATTTAATTTTCTGTTGTTACTTTTAACTCTTCAAAACTATCCATTTCGATTCTTAATTAATTTTTTAAAGATCTTATTTCAATAATTTTACAAGAGAGTGGCTGAGCTTTCATTATTAATTTACTTCTCCCGATGAAATATTTTCACCATTATCAGCAGCTACCAAAACTAGAAAAACAATTAAATTGTCTTTCCACTACATTAACTCATCGGAATTGTATTATATATTTTAAAACTATGAATTGCACAGCCGAATAATTTTAGAAAATACGGGAGCTAACACTTCATTCAGACTTAACATTTTTTTATGATAATTACCAAGATACAGGTATTGTTAATTAAAGTTCTATCGTTGATTCTTCAAGTGTGCTCTTAGCTCGCTTTATTGAGCTAAAATTCTTGAACACGATTATACCATTAGGATTGAACCACATTAAGCTAATAGGAATGAGATACTGTGATGGAGAATCGTACGGTTTCAGGAAGAATGTTACAGCTCGCTTGAATAATAGCGAAATCGACAACTTTGTGTGCTTTATTTAAGTGGTAGCATTTCGCTCGATAATCTTGAAATAAACTTGAACTCATCAAGGCGCGTCGTAAAAGTTAATTCAGCTGGTTTTTCTATATTAATAAGCAGTTAATTAATTTTGAGATGTTCCACTTCACTAACCTAATCCAAAATGATGACTTGTATAAAAAGAAGTTAAAGGTAGGCGTTACAGTGCGTTAGAGGTTCGGAAAAATTAATATTATGTAACTTTGAATCATTTAATTATCCATTTTTAAATAGAGTGTGGATTTTCCCAACAAGCCGTTTTAAAGTGACTGAAAAACTTTTTAATTTATTTATCTAACTTATTTTACCCGGGCTATGAAAAGTATAGAGCGCTCTATATTGTCATGATCTTTTATATGACTCGAGGGAGTGGGGGCATTAAGTTACGTTTTATTTTATAAAATCACTGTCGCGAAACTGTAAAAAGTTTTGTAAGACCGTTGTTACATTTTGATGGACACTGTTTTTTATTCTTGATTTGTATGGTAACGAATGAAGGAACATTTCGTTACCTTACGGTTCACTTTTTGTGCTTTGAATGTCTGACTTTTTTGTAGAAATTGTAAGTTAAATTAAATCGTCAGGTGAAAAAATTATAAATATAAAATTCAGCGGATGAAAAATGAAGACGAAGCCCTAAAAAAATTTAACAAATTAGTCAAGAAAGAAATGATATTTCGATGTCTTTATAATCAAATTAACGAAACATGGGGGATGAATCAAATAATAAATTATATAATAAAAATAATGGTTAAACTAAATTAAAAAGAAAACGCTATTTGGTGAAATAAAATTAAAATTGCGATTTTTAATCAAGGCAAGAAAACTGCTGTATGGATTTCAATCAACTTCGTAAAAGTAAAATTTTAAAATAAAAGTTTTTGAACAAAAAAGTTGCACGTAGATTCAATAAATTTAATACAGTTGCTAATTAACCAAATTTCCAACGCAGTCAATTAGAAGAAATAAATGAAGTACTAAATATTTTTAAGTGTTTTAATAAATTTTTGAAGTGTGAAAATTTTATAAATTATAAAAAAAGCCAATTACCAGTTCTATAAATTAGAAAAAATTCATCATTCATAATATTCAGGGTGTTCCGTAAGTTGTGGCCAAATATTCTTGAGGTCATTCTTGTTCAAAAATATGATTCAAATGTGCAGAATGTCGGAATTATGGTTAAATTAGATGGATATACAGTAAAACCTGTCAAGTTTGATACAAACGGGACCGCTTTCCTGTCGTTCTATACAAAGTGTCTGTATTAACAGGGAAATCGAGATTGTGATAAATATCAAACATGTAATTTATTCATAGTCTGCAAGTCCCATGTTTTTCTCGATTATAATAACAACGTACATTTATTGTCTTTGTTAATCACAAATACTATCTCCGTCCGTGTTTAACAATGCAATAAAATATTTTTGGGTTGTTACAAACTGCAGTCAACATTACCTACAATATACAATTTTAAAATTGTTATCAAAAACAAATTAAAATTTTCAAATTAAACTTTTGTTAAAAATCAATGTACGTGTAACTCGATCGTTGTTATTACAACGTGATAAGAAATCATATCAGCAAATCAGCAGATGCACCTGCTCATGAAATGAGATAATCTTTCCTAATGAGGTATTCACAGTGAAATTCTGAGAAGTGTCAAACTAGACATTGTCATTCTTGACAGGTTCTACTGTAATTTAATAAAAGTTTAATTTTATGTTAAATATATTCATCAGTATTACTAAATTTTAATAATTTGCAAATTAAGGTAATAAAATTAATATTGTATTTGAGCTTTCAAATGCGGATGCATTCATCATCAGAAATCACATAATAATAGGTAAACATGGAAACATATACAATGTATTGTCATTTGAACGTTAACTGGATCCAATCCAATAACCGTGAGTTAGTAAAAACCTGGGTTGTATTCCACCCAAAAAAAGAAAACCTAACTCCAACACTTAAATTATGTAATTTCTGATGATGAATGCATCCGCATTTGAAAGCACAAATACAATATTAATTTTATTACCTTAATTCGTAAATTATTTAATTATATTCAGCGTATTCTTGATTTTTTGCAAATACTATAGTCATTGAAACTGTTTAATTATTATACTCACACTAGGCGGTTCAGCGGCTTTAGGCCGCCTTCACCTGCTATGAATGTCGGATGTGGTTGTTAGGCCGTCGACCTCACAGAATGGCCAAGCAGTAATATGAGAATTACAATTTAATAACAGAAATATGGAATCTCGTTAATCCATTCATGATGCGCGTCACCACCAATTAGATAGTAGGTGATAAATTTCTTTTTGATAGGATTTCCATAAAACCCGTTTGTAATGCTCACCTACATACGTCATATAAGGAACTCGTGTGCAAAATTTGCACCTGTTAAGGTTGTGCGTTGTCTGTCAGTCAGTTTTTGTTTTTGGTAAGTGGATAATTAGTAACAAATACAGAAGCTTTACTCAACGTAAATTCCTTCGGTAGAGCAGGTTAGAATCCAGATTGCAAAATCTTGTTCATCTATAGTTGTGAATCACCCTGTATGTTGAAATATAATTTAAAAGGGATTGAAATTTTAATTGTACACTTCATTATTAAATATTGCTTTTATTTTTATTTCTAATTTTCGGTTTTGATTTTATATTTGATGTTATTCTAATTAATTATAAATTTTAATTAAAAGGGTTAAACATTTCAATTTGAAAATTAAACTTCCTTTTTCACAGGAAAGTTTCCATTTGCACGCTAAAAATCCTACGTGTTGAATCAAATTAATATTAAACTCAAATTAAATTTCTTTTTATCATTTGTTAATTTGCTCTCTCATTCTAAGACAATACTAGGCCAATCAAATTAGAATTTTAAGTGGAAAGGAGAAAAAAAATAATATTATTATGTAGAAACAATTTTGTAGGCAATTAAATTTTCTACAAAATGGTCCCTTACAGTATATTATATCTAACTTTCATGATGTTAAGTTAAAACTGCCAGAAGTTAAAATTTAAAATATTTAAAAAAAAATGTAAGAAACAATATTGTCGTATTTCAACAAATACATTATTTATTAAAATATATTTTTAAATATATTTTTTAACAATATATTAAAAAATGATAAATAAACAGTCGTTAAGCCACATTAGGTAAAAAATTGCTTTCGAAATAAATTGCTTTAAATTTGCATATTAAGTATACGTCTTATATTACACTGATCTACAACTGTTACAACTTCGGTATAACCAGATTAATCTACATGGCTTAAACTCAATTTAAACAAATTGGAAATCGATTAAGACGTGTAAGCGATAAGGTTTTGTATAACAATAAGACACGTGCTATTTTTTAACTCTTTAAGAACTGAAATTCGTGCAAGGCCAAACTGCAACCTTGCACATACGAATGTGTGCGTTGCACATTTGTCAACTTTATCATTGTGATGTTATTATGGTAGAATCTAGAAAAACGGCGCAGTCCTTAAAGGGTTAATTGTTTAATTATATATTTAAGGGCTGAAAAAGAAAGAAGTTACTTATACATTTATCTTGTACAGATGTTTGTTATTTCATTACAAGTTTGCCTGTTAGAAATCTAATTTGTTGCGTATTTTGCAGAAAATTTGGAGAAGTATTTGTTTAAGCCCGACAACTTAAAGTTCAATTTTAAGTTTGTAAGTTAAATTTAATTTGTATTATGCTAAAATGCTACTTCAATGTATTTTAAATTAGCAGGAGGATCGAAAACAGTTAACCAACCAAATATGGCGTTAGTGATTTCAAAATGGCGACGATATCAAATCAAAGATAAAGTGGAATCTTGCCAAAATTATAAGCAATTAATAGATAATGTAAAAGTAAACGTAGTATACCTTGAGTTTTCTACAACGTCTAATGTCGTTACTCTAATACTTCACATAATTTTGGGGCACTAATTTGATCATTATCATAATTTGCTTCAATGCGATTTATGCGGTTATTCTTGATGTTTCCAAATTTACGTCAACTGCTTTCCACTATATATTATGGTGGATTATGAATATAATATAGGATATTTGCGTAATTTTAATAAACTTAAACACAAAATTTGCAAATTAACCAAAATTTGCCGATACTGTTAGCATTTCACAGGAAAATATTTATGTTATACATAATATTAAATAAAGCGATTTTTTTAGTCATATAACAAATGTTTTTTTTTTATAAAATATTTAACAGTAAACAAATATTGCACCGTTTATCGAAGGTGTAATGTTTTTGAATTATTTTGGCGTAAACAGTGAAATTAATATATTTTTAGGAAAGCAAGGAAATTTCAACAAGAATGCGGTATTAAATATTCAACGTTCATCTTGTAAGAATTTATTTTTGAAGTTGAAATCTCTTGAGGCATTTCCGACATTTAACCAATAAATATACAGGATGGGGCATAAAGAATTTACTATTTTAAAACGTTATTGCGATCGAATGATATGTCGGTGCGAGGTTGGTTCATGGAAATTCAGTCACCATGGAGCGCTTTACGGGTGAGCAACGTGCACTTTGTGTAAAACATTTTTACAAAAATAGCGATTCATGCATTATTGTTCGGCGTTTATTTCACTCTGAATATTGACTTAAATCAATGTCCCAGCGAAAGTCTGATTCTGTATTGGGTTAGAAAGTTTGAGGCTACGGGTTCAACACTAAATCAGAAGCCAATCAGGATTCAATTAACGATGTGCCATTATTTATTATAATTTGAATATTATGTTTATTTCGCTACAATTTTTGTAAACATGTTTTACATAAAATGAATGTTGTTCACCCGTAAAGCGCTCCATCGTGACTGAATTTCCATGTACCAAACTACTAATCTCCACCAGCCGCGCCCCGCTCCAACATACTGTTCGATCGCAAAAAATAGTATATTTTTAAAAATAGTAACCGTGTAACTGGAGGGATACCTATATTATTTATTAAAATAAACCATGTAACTTTGAATGCATCAGAGTGAATTAGTAGATGTAAAGTGTAAACGTAATATTGAAAATTGAAATTATAAAATAATTTTTCATAGAGTTATCGTTAAAATAAACAAAGTCCGGATTGTTTAAATTTGCAATTATTATTATCCACATACTTTTAATATAAAAAGAGTTTTTATTGCCTTTATTTTGATAACTTCTTCAAAAAGTTATTGAAAGCCTTATTATGTAAATTCAAACTGCGAATTTTTTCAAGCAACGCCCTACCTCTACCCTCTAATAGTCCAACTTTTTTTCATTGAATAGATTTATATTTTTTGCGTAAATTAACTAATTTAAATTAATTTTATAGCGTTAAACGTAGAATTGAAGTTCAACAAAGATTTATTTTAAAAGTTTCGTGTATATTACTTTGGAAAAGATAAACATTGAATTTATTACTACAAAACTTTAAACGTTTTGTTTTGTTACAGATAAGCAACGTACATTTAAAATATTTTTCGAGCATAAAAATCTTGCAAATAGAATTATTGTATACATGAAACGTCACCTACAGGCAGTTTAATAATGAAGAAAAACTTTGTTTTCGACCTTCCTCGTGCGATGTTCATTAAATCTCCAGTGGAGTAATGAAATTAATTTAAATTGTAGATACTGCATTTTTCAAAATCGATAAAAGTGCTTATATTCTGCAAGTCAAGCTTATATAGATTGATTCGTTGTTATTAACTTAATTCGATCCATTTACCCTTTTACAATCAGGATAAACCTGATAAGTCCTAATTACAAGTTTTAATGTTTTAATCTAAACCACCGCATAAATAATTTGTTTGAAACTGTGTGTCCGGTCTAAAAGGTGATTCCCCTATATACTGTACTATTTACTTGTAGTACCGATGATGGCGCCACTAGCACTATACCAACATGGCCGTTATAGTGGGTATAGTTGATATTGTTTATTGTGATTTACAAATTGATTATTTGTTAATCTCATTATTGGTTGCCACAAAATAATAATACACTAATCATAAACATCATAAAAATAATATAAACACACGGACTGACAGCCAAAGTATACTCATTTCAGAAGTTCAACGTAGCGACGAGTGGTGGCGTTTGGTTAATGTATATTGCCTTATAGGCCAACCGGGGCAGGGAAGAGAAAACATGGTAACTAAGACTTTAATTAAGATTAAAAATTTATTTGCTCCTGATAGTCCTTGCTGCCCCGGTTTCCCTCTTCGATTAATTAAATATTTTTATTACCAAAATCAAATCAATTTAAATTGCACAGAGTCTTTTAATACTCTGTTATATCTTTAACTTTAATACGGCATTTTAAATGAGACAAATACAAGTTATCATATAGATGAGAAATCCCTGAGGAAATCAACTCGAACGATTTCAGAAATGACCTTTTTAACGACGTGCAATATTCATTTTAAACATTAATTGTAACGACGATAGATTATAGCTAACGCAAAATTTCGTGCTTTCCATTTTGCACTTAATTTTAGTGACTAAATTACATTGTCTGTTGTATATTATCTCTGAAAGATATATGACGTACAATATAATATATATTTAGAGTTCTTTATTAATATTACCTAAAATGAAATGGAAAAAGTCAAAACAAAAACGGAATGAAAATTGTCAAGATAAAGAAAACAAACAATTTTCCTTAAAATAGAAGTGAGATATTAATAATAAAACTAAAGTTGTAAAATTGTTATGTCTGATTTATAACGAATATAATTATTTAACAAAGAAAAAACTCGAGTACGACAAAATTCACAAAAATTAAAATGTCAATTTATTGCTTATATTTTATTGTGTACTTTTTCGTAATCAAAATTATTTTTATTTATTAATTTAATTGAAAGTTCAGTAGTTATCGTGTTAGTCTATTCATGCGCGTCACAGTAGAGTATTTTTATATAGCTTATGCTACTCATAGAAAAAGAGCTATTAATCAGTGACAACGTCTCTAGTCCAATCATGTGCGTCACAGTAATGTAATCAGTGAAAATTTTGAGAAAACCTAGTCAGTTTTTCATGTTCAGGGGAAGCACAAACAAAGACATATACATAGCACCTTGAAACCTTGAAAGTTATTAATTTATTTTGTTATAATAAAGAATACCACTATAGTCGTTTTTATTAATATCTATTTGAACAATGTTTGCACAGGATATCAAGAGATACATTTGCTACATATTATTGCTCATAATTTCATATCATTTTGAAACATTATTGAATAAATAATTAATCATATTACATTGTAATAATATCACATTTAATAGCAATTTTATTACCCTATAAGAGCTTTTTCACACGTACATTCTTGTATATTAACATTATTTATGTTATTTACAATTTAATACAATATTAATACCAACAACTGATAATCCTCTGCCTACTCTTTCCACAAGTGTACATTTTTCATCGCCTTGTAGTTTTATTTTACCTAACTGGCTCAGACAGCTTTTAGTAATCCAATTCAATCCAGTCACTCAGATTCAGTGACGGGGGGGAGCCTCCCCCAATATTTTGGGAAATTGGAAAAAAGTTGGCAAAATCACTCAAAATTTCGTCAAGTTGGCAAAAGCCGCTAAAGCTATAATAGGAAAAATATACAATTATGGCATTTGTTTTACATCTAGTAGTGGAAAAAATCGTATATAAACCACGGTTGTGAAGATCATTATAGCCCCCGCGCCTTATATTCCTCGGTGCTTTACATCTTCTCAACCTTTGCCTATAATATAAGTACTATTTTTTAATCTGCAAGCAATTTATATCTGTGTTATTAAGTAATAGTTAATTTAACTTTCTTATTTAATTCATTATTATCATCCTGTCCTTTTCTGACACGTTCAAGTTCATAAGGTACCTTCACTTTGATTTTTAATTACTTATTTTTGGGAAAAGGGACTTTGTAATACGATAAGAACGCTCATAAGATGCTACGGGAAATACTGGTGCTAAATCTGAACTATCAATTTTTGCTGTATATTATAATAACAAATCTAACACGTTTTCTTATGTGACAGATCAAATGCATGATCTATCCGTTTTAACTCGCGGGGGTAAGAAACTGTTGAAACTACAAAATACTTATTTTGTTATAAAGTATTTTACAAAAATGAACTTGAAACGTCCAATAAATTGATTTAACTGCATACAATTTGCGCAAAAATTGCAATTTAGGGTTTTCCAAAAATTAATTTTATTTTTTTTAAGACTCCGACTCAAGACTATCTTATTCTGTTCTTACGAAAAAAGCACGGGTCTACAGAAAAAACCTAGGTAATTTGTACAATCGTAACAATGATCTCGCGCCCAACGTGGGGCTCGAACTCACAACCATAAAATTATAACTAAGAATTTTAAGAACGGGTAAGGGTGGGGTTTAGAAATTAATAGAATGTTCGACAAACAAAAACCACAATTGTTTTGAAGTTAACTCGTAAAGTTAACGAAAAACTTGTTAAATGAACCAATTATTGGTTGTTAAATGTACAGCTTTTTTGGCAGAAAATCTATTATGTTAATTTTACACGTGAAAAGAAGAAAGACAGTTTTTTCTACAAAAAAATAAAGGAATGATGGTTATTGAATCATAAAAGTCGGTCGTACGTGACTGAATTAATTAATACTCGCAGAAAAAAATATTTGTTGTATTAAGGTTAACCCAATTTTCCTACAAAATACGACATCATTAAAATATACATTACAAGAGATTTAGGATTTTCTTGCAATTACAGTTGAAATTTAATTTTAAAATCTGCTCTTCGTCTTCAACTTTAAGCTCCGTTGCTTATAATTTAGTAATCTCTTTGCACTAGTTCCCTCAGGTATCATTTGCTGTGTCTTATAGATACAGTTGTAAACTTTTTTACTTTCTTTGGCAAAAAAAAAAATTGCTTATAACTTTAATATTAAATTTGTGCAGTAAAATTTTCAAAGGAAATTGTATAACTGGACTCGAATAACTCAGTTTTCGAAGAATTATATATAAAATTTTTAAATCTTTTAGCCCATGGGTGGTACACTTTGAAAAAGTAAGTGAAAAGAAGATGGAGAAAATTCAAACTTTGTTAATACTTTTGAGCTTATTTTATGAAACCTTTCAAAGTTAAAAAAAAATTTAATTATTTTTCGAGTGTTTTAATTTTTTTAAATTGCTATTCAAAATTTATAAGTCATATTTTTTAATAAAAAATAAAGATTTTGGAAAAAAATTTAGTGTTTCCGTATTCTCAAAAATTAATATGCTATACAATCGAATAGATATTGAATAATGTATCAACCCTTGTGGTTTTGATGTAATAAGGTGAAATTTGAAACTTTTCTTGTAGTAATAGAAAAACTGGAGTGAATTTTCCAATTTACGCACTATTGCTCTTAACCTTCTCCGGTAGTATCTACTTCAAGTATATTAGAACGTAGATCCTATTTTATTTTATTTTTAGAATAATTATACCGATTAAAGAATTTGAAAAGGACTTGAACACGAATTATATATAATTTATTATCATTGTACGCTTTTTATACATTTCTGTTTTTTAGGCACCCTTTTAAGCCAGGTATAATTAAGTACTTTTCATTTCCACAAAAGAACTCGAAATTTAATTTGAAAAGTTAATTTTAAAATCAAGAGTCAGGAAGAACGGTTTTCGCTTCCCCTCTGATTAGTGTACAAGAGATTGGATTAAAAGTCGATAATCTCTACCAACCAATTCTTAAGTTAATATCTAAGTTTGAATCTTCTACAATAATATTTATTTAAAGTCAAATCTTGACATTTGGGTGGTTTGATTGCTATAATCTGTACTGTAAGGGAATCTTGTTAATTTATTCATGCGCGTCGTGTTTCACAAGTTTCCGATTTGGAATACAGGGTAGATTTTTTCATTTGGAGAAGGAAATTTCGAGATTTCGATGTATAAATATTCTATTTCAATGTTTAATTCAGTCTCCTAGCATAAAATGTGCTGGTTATAGGCAATTTACATTAACGTAGGTGGCGCCACCGTCACTACAAACATGGCGCCCATAGTGAATATGGTAAATTCAAAGCAATTTCATTGGTTAACATTCACGTTGTCCACGTGGAGTACAAAATTTCTATCGGTTTCTTAAAAAAATCAGACTATAGTGCAAGGAGTTGTTATTATTTAGGGCAAAATAATCAGAAATCTTAGATTTCTTATTTGGTCCACAAGAACTGGAACTTATATTTGAATTTGAACAAAGTTCTTTTCTTTTTTAATACGTTAATATCATGGTTTTCAAATGTGTATGCAAACCACTGGTGCTTCCACCAACTTTAATAATTTTTAAGAATTTTTTACATTTGCCAAGATTATCGTTTTCGTTATTATCTGCTGATTTTTGTGTTCCTTAATATTCTGTTTGTTTACTTTGGAAATAATGTTAAATCTTATAATTAGAGAGCGGATTTATATGCATAAACAGACCGGTCTTGAGGTAACACCCCATAAACAATAGAAAACGTTTATTAGCGCTAATAAATTTTTTTTAACCTATTGTTTATGGGGTCTTACCTCAAGACCGGTTTGATATGCATATAAATCCGTTCTCTACTTATAATATTTTATATTTATTTTTAATAATACCCAGGTTAATACCTAACCAATAAAAAACGTCTGATGGATACCAACACGCGCTTTCCATTGGTTAGTTACCATTTAGTACTAAATTTTATTCAAAATTTAACGTCGTGTTATACGGGCTTTACCGAATACCAACTTCAAAATTATTTTAAATAACAAAAAATTAAATACCGAAAAACCGGTATTACACATTCAGAAATACCGGTATTTCGGTATCGCAAAATAGCCGAAAATACCGGTTTTCGGTATTCCGGTATACCGGTATTGCAATCACTAAAACAAACGGACTGACAGTTTACAAGTTCAAATTAGCGACGAGTGGTGGCGTTTGGATAATGTAAATTGCCTATAGTGAATTTAAAGTTAGATGGCCGGGCGAAGCCTATTTTCTGCGCAGTAGACGTGGAGGGAGAACGTTCCAGTGCCGTCGTGCATTTAATTTTCGTTTCTGCGCATTATTATTCCAACCAAGCTTTAGAATAGTTGAAAATTTGCGAGTATATCGAAGTTGCACTGTATTTAAAATCAACCAAGATAATTATAAAATTTTAATGCAAAAACGACTTGTCAATTCGTTAGTGAAATTCAAACATTAATTTATTGTTAATGTAAAAAAGTTGCTAATCAAAGAGGTATTTTTTAAAAAGTAATTATGGCTAAATCGGATATAAAATATCGACACCCAAATAAATAGGCAGTGAAAAATGGTTTCTGAATTAAATCATTTAGCAACGCAACAATAGGCGTTAAGTGCGTGCTTTCAGGATAGATTTATTTAAAAAGTTGATGTATAATATATTCAACCTGTAGCTTTTTTAAATAATTACTTTTCACACTTCTTCTGAATAAAATAGATTTGGGTTTGCTATTGTATTAACCGCATTGCGACGGGGTCAAGGACATTTGGGAAAATCCAAATAACTAGAGAAGGCTTTCAGCATACAATCGAGGGGTCGTTTCAATGTGTGTTATTATCTATAGAATCAATTTTTTCAAATTGAGATAAATGTAGTCGTATTCCGAATTTTGCTGAATTTAAAAAATTCCGGTATTTATTTTATCATATTGTTTTTTACTTTCTTTTATGTGAATTGCTTCAGGCAAACAAAAGCATTTTTTATTTGATATTCATTTCTACATTCTTAAACATTTTAATTTCAAACCTTTGTAGCCTTTGTGATAAACATAAAAATCTCTATTTGATCTTTATTTACGAAAGTCTCTATTTACTTAAACGGATTTTCTCTCGATTTTTACAGCACCCACCGGTACTGCTAGCGATTCTAAACATTTTAGTAGGTAGTAGGGATTGTAATCAAACCATCGGGTTGCTAATAATAATTAATTGGAAAATTTGTTTCTATTGTTTAAATGAACATCTAGTTTAGTTAATTGGCGTTTGGTATTGATTAACTTTGTAAAGCGCAAAATTTAGTTGTTGTTTATAAAACAATAAGGAATAATTTGATAACATTTTCATTTCCTAAACAATTTTGTTTTTTATACGGTGTAGTAAATTACAGATAAACCTTACGGACGTAGTAATGGTGGAGGCTCTGTTATTTGCTATGTTAATGTGGTGCCAACATTTTTGCCAACGACCATAATGAAATCTTGAAAATGAGATTTCCACATGTATTAATTACACATTAGTACTTTTAATTACTATTATGTTGTAAGGCTAATTTACTTGTTTCTGGCTACTTGGTAAAATGGTCCCTGCACGGGCGCCAAAACAGGGCATACTTACCTCTTCACTGGAGAAGTCTGCTCCGACGCCACTTCAGACGATTATAACAATCTGGACGGGTATTCAGTTATATTGCCATGGTTCAAAATGGCCTCAAATAAATTTAGTTTAGTGCACAAATCCAAGAAGCTCTCTCTTAAAGTGGCAATAGAGCGGGGTAGACGAGTAATTGAGTGCATCAAGTTAATTTCGTTTTTGAGTCCAAAGTTGGACAAACATTTGCTTTTGATTTTGAATCAGAAATCATCGCATTAGTATATTCGAGTGTTGGAGATTGGTTTCAATAGTTGGCAGTGATGGAAAAGCCTCTTCAAAATTATCCAAAAACGAGGCGTCTTTAATGGAAATTTTTATTGTAAAATTTCCGATTATCTGGAAAATTTTACGCCATCCTGTTATACATCGAGGATGTTATCTCGATTTACACCTTTACAAAGCCAATGCAAGTAAATTTTTGATGCTAAAATGATCTTCATTGAAAACCAAATATTTTACTACTTATTGATAAAATAATTATATTTTACAATCGCTCCACTAGCGAGAGTATTTAAAACTAAAAGTAAAAAACTTCCAGTGCCGTATGCAATAAAATTTATGCGAGTGTTTAATAATTGAATTTTGTAATAATAATATTTTAATAATTCTTTCCCTTGTTTGAATGTTGCAAATAAGAGAAAGATTTTGAACCGTAAATGTGTGAATATGTAACTCTGTCAATAAAGGGCTTGTTAGTTGATGAAAATTGTAACTTTAAAGCCCAAAATAATAATCGATGTTGCTGTTTTTATAAAATTGTAAATAATACTAAAGAAATATCCTTTTAGAATAGAAAAACAATTATTATATTTCATTTTACAAAAGAAGTTTATTTTATTTCAAAAATGAGAAGAGTAAAATTGTATACTGAGCTGAGTCCGAGGCAAAACAAGTTGTCACGTTTACTACGAGCGCATATTTCATCCCAAATATTTTCATTATCCTCACAATCGCAGTAGTTGAGTACATTATAGGTACTATGAACATAAAAAATAAAATTGAATTTTCTATGGGCTAAACGCAGGGAAGGACAACCTTTTTTTTTTACATCGGGCCAAATACAAATTTAAAAATTTTGTGCTGGGCGTAGAAAAGAAAATATAACACAAATAAAACATATTGTCTTCGAGTTTTGGTTATTTTGCATAATTAAAGTAAAATTATAAATTTTGGGCTGACGAAGGAAGATTTATAATCGAATTGATCCACGGAGAGTGCCCTGGGATCATAATTGTGCGTTTAACAAGCATTTGAACTTCTTCTTAAAATGCAAAACAAAAGCCGCTTTCAAAGCGAAGGTAGTGGAATATCTATTGAACAATTGATTCCGCTCCAATACCCCGGGTACTTGTAATCAAAATAAAATCAGCTCTGCTGTATCTTTTTTATTACTTTATTTTATGTATTGCATGTATAACTTAATTTAACCTTCTTCCGCTCGCGTACGCGGCAAATTGGCCGCATTTTTTAATTTTCTCTACTACTTATTTCCTTCCAGAGCGTCATGGGAAGGGTGGGAAGGGGTTGTATTCTCTAATTACTATCTCATCCAGTAAACCATACCCGTGTTCTGATAAAAAAAGCTCTACCAGCCGGTTCAGTACAGCCACAAACTACCCTAGGTGTCTTAATGCGGCCAATTTGCCGTATAGCGCGATCGATAACGTAACTTTTTATCAATACTCGAATGTTGGTTTTACTGAGAAAATATTTTTAAAAAAATAATAAATTAGAGACATATTTTGAGAAATAAAATATTATTACAAATTGAGTGCCGTAAACGATTACAGTATATTTTGAATTTTTTAAGTTAAGTTTCCTGTAATTTTTTTAAATTTTAAATATAACTATGATTTTCAATTTTAATATAGTTTTTTATCCAAACATGTACTTGTAATGTTCAGGAAGGAGTTCTCTTTAGAGACACAACCATCATCACAATGGACCGACACACACGATTGACAAAGTGTAATTAGTCAAGATAAACCAGACTTCACCAACAAAAAACGCATGAAATGCGAAAGAAGTCGAAAACACCGACCTACAGAACTGTACTTCAGAATGTACTTGTAATGTTATGTCAGAGTTCATAAGTCCTAAACAATTTAAATCATGTACTTTGAATGAAGAAAAACTCATAAAAACGATAAAAATCATATGCGGCCAAATTGCTGCGTACGCGATCGGAAGTGTAACTTTAATAGGCGCGAGCGTATGAAGGTTAATAATAAACCATATTATTTATTATTTATTTATTTATAGTACAGAAAACGTTACATTTGTCAATATAAAATCTGGGCGTTGCATTGGAATCTTGAGGTGGAGTGAATCCAGTGGCGGCGTAAGGCATACCCGATGTTCACGACCGCATTCGGCCTGGCGCTTAATTTCGGGCTTCGCAAAATTATACATAATAAAAAGTTTTCTAGCCCTGAAAATATCCATTTTGCACCAAATTTTCAAAAAACTTCCGAGGTTCCCGGACTCCTCGCCCACTGGCCAAACTCGTGTTCGACCCTTAAACCATGCATAAACCATGCACTACAAAATTAGATTACGCCGCCACTGTCCGAATTCACTTTTATAATAAACTAATAACGAAAAAACTTAAATAAGATAAAACTTTTATAACAGGTTAACGTGGCAACATTTTTTGTAGAATTCCATGTGGTGAAATTGGATAGGAGTAAGAGAAGAAATATCGAAAGGTACCTTAATTTTGTAAAACTTTTTAATTTTTCACTCTTATTTGTGTAAGCAGCAGATGATTTTGAATACTAAATATCTGCTTACAGTGATAATAAGGACAAATTGTTGGTTGAAACTGTGTTTGATTTGATCTTAATGGTAAAACTATACAATGGAAGGAATTGGAGAAATCATTGGAACCTCAGGAGAGTAGTAGAGATATATTGGAATCAAAAAACTAGCAAAGAAAGAACCGGACTGTCCTATTATGACAACACATGCAACGAGAACAGATATTGGTCAAGACGAATTGGTTATACATATGGATATTGAACATGCAAAGAAAACAAGGAAAAGAGGAGAAAAGAAAAAAACTATGAAGATTGCCACATGGAATGTGAGAACGCTGCTGAAGCCGGGAAAGATGAGCGAAGTGGCAAAAGAATTGAAAAGGTACTCAGTGGAAGTGGCTGCAGTGCAGGAGGTCAGATGGAAAGGAGAGGGGGAAGTGGCGAAAAATAAATATACGTTTTTTTACTCGGGAGAAAAGATGCAGGGTAGGAATGGAACAGGGTTTTTTGTGGCGAGAAATGTACTGGATAATGTTATGACTTTTAAACCAATTAATGGAAGAATTGCATATTTAAGGTTGAGAGCAAAAACAAATTTGTCCATTGTGAATGCATATGCACCAACAGAAGAAAGCGAGAAGGCCGACAAAGACAAATTCTATGAAGAACTAGAGGCGGTGTGTGATTGGATACCCAAGCAAGATATAGTGATCATGATGGGGGACTATAATGCACAGATCGGGAGGGAAAGTTATGTGAGCTCAGTTGCAGGAAAACATACCATGCATGAAAAATCAAATGATAATGGTAATAGACTGTGCGACCTGGCAGAAGCGACAAATATGGTAATAAGTAGCACTAAATTTGAACATCCGAAGATACATAAAATAACATGGGTATGGCCGGGAGGAAGTAACAATGTAGGAAACCAAATAGACCACGTACTGATCTAACAAAGAAAACAGGAAGTGATACTGGACGTGAGATCGTATAGAGGCGCAAATGCGGACACAGATCATTACTTGGTGATTGCAAAAATCAAGCAGAATGTACCAAAATGCAAGAAGGGCAACACAGGTTCAAAGAGAATAGCACTGGAAGAACTGAAAAAGAACGAAACAAGGAGAAAATATGAGGACAGAATAGAGAGAGAGATGACAAGGAAAGAAAAATGCGATGATATGGAGCATGAATGGAAAAATATAGCAGAAGGAATCATGAACGTTGCAAGAGAGGAACTGGGGTATAGGAAAAGACATAAAGAATGGTTTGATGATGAATGCGAAGCAGCCAGTGTAAACAAAAAGGAAGCTAGAGAACAATGGTTGAGAACGGAAAAGCAGGAAGACAAAAACAACTATGACAATAAACTAAGGGAAGCTAATAAATTATACAGAAAGAAAAAGAATGAATGGATGGAAAATCAAATGGAAGAATTAGAGAGAAGCAACAACATTAACAGATCTATGGTGTTCTATCAAAAGTTGAGAAATCAGAAGAGTACATGTAGCATCAGAACAAGAGGTATGAAAAATGAACAAGGTATAATGGAACATGACGCAAGAAATATTGAACAGATATGGATGAGGGGAAGATATAGTTAAGATTATTAAGGCCCAGAGAATTAGCTGGTTGGGGCATGTAATGAGGAAAAGCAATACAGCGGCGATAAAAGTAATAACGTTGTGGAAGCCAAATGAGATTAGAGCGAGGGGTAGACCGAGGGTGAGATGGTGGAACCAGGTGATGCAAGATCTTGAGACCATAAAAGTGAATGGACGAAGAGAGAAGATCGACGACAGAGTGGGATGGAGGATGATTGTGGAAACGGCGAAGAGGCACGCAGGACTGTGAGAGAAGGAATATATGGAAAATGTTTATATTAGTGTATTTGACAATATGTTTATTGTAAAATGGGGATTAATCCACCCCGGTAAACGGATTTGTAAATCTCGGCAAGAGATAGCAATATTCAATAATAGAATGTAATGCTGAAAATAAAATAACGAAAAAACTTAAATAAGATAAAACTTTTATAACAGGTTAACGTGGCAACATTTTTTGTAGAATTCCATGTGGTGAAATTGGATAGGAGTAGGAGAAGAAATATCGAAAGGTAGGGTAAACGGTACAGCTATTGGCCACCATATAGTAATTGGCCAGTTCAGACGTTTGCTGTGACTGTAAGAGAATGCAGCATCTAATGTTACTTTTATTTGCACGAAAATTTACCTACAGTTATCTGCTTTGCATTAGTTACTAATTTTTCCTACATATGACCTTTTAAATGTCAAAATTTTTATTTGATTTAACTGCTACTCACATATTGTTCAGAAAGTTAAAAATTTCTTAAGAAAATTGTGTTAAGTGAATACCTATAGTTTCGTTAAAACTTTAGTGAATCGTTATTTTTGTGGTTTCCAGATAAGTAAAGGTATGGGTAAATCTTATTTTATAACTTTTACTAAGGCTGAACGTGTTGTACGGTTAAGTAACGGGTGGCCAATAACTAATTCAGAAACAACACTGAAAACAGTAATTAGCCACCTCTAGTGTACAGCAGTTTTTGACAGAGCATGCACGTCCAAATCCGTTTAAGGATAATAGACCAGGAGATTGTTGGATGAAAGATGAAAGTAATATCAATTTGTTGTTAAAAAAAAATTGTTTAATTTTTAAGAGTTTTGTAGGCTTCAAAATCACTCTAAATGTACCTATTCCAAAGCCACATAAGCAACATATTCCTGAATTAGATGATAAAGACCCCTTTATGTGTCACGAATGCTATAAAGAAGACAAAAGTGAAGAAAGTGCATATGAACATGAATCTGAAGGCAATTATAGTGACACAGATAATATGCTTGAAGGCAATTATTCAAATGACAGAGAACAACACACCATGCAAGTTGATAGTTTAAAAGACGAAGATAATTTTGTCACAGAAGTATAAATAAAATAGACAAAAGGAACAACAGTAGCCCTTTACCTATCAAATAGCGGTGGAAATGAAATTCAAGAATTAAATCAGTTTTACTTAGAAATAGAGACAAATAAATGTATTATAATAAATTATTCAATGTTCTGTTGATAAAATTCCAATTTCTGAAATATAAGTAGTTATAATGTATTGATATAGTGATTTTAATTACTAGTTTATATGGATTTGATCGTGGCCAATAACTATAAAATTAATGGCTAATTACTATAAAAAGTGGCTAATAACTATACTTTTTTGATGTCTTGCAAAGAAGAGCAATTATAATTTTTATTTGTAAAGAAAAAGCGCCTATTAATTTTTTTTCTTAAAGTACATAAAATGACCTTTCCAGCGATGTATATGATATAGTAATTGTGTAATATAATACCCATGTTTTAGATTTTTAAACAAAATATTTTCTTAAGTGGCCAATAGCTGTACCGTTTACCCTACCTTAATTTTGTAAAACTTTTTAATTTTTCACTCTTATTTGTGTAAGCAGCAGATGATTTTGAATACTAAATATCTGCTTACAGTGATAATAAGGACAAATTGTTGGTTGAAACTGTGTTTGATTTATCCAAAATTTACGTACGTAAATACTCACGTACGTACGTGAGGTGTTGATTTGTTATAATAATAATAAGAAGAATACACACAATAATGTATCCTTTAATTATTAAATTTTGCATTCGGGTTAAAGAGCTGTTTTATTGTCTGAATAATTAACTCGTTATGTTATTTTTTTGCAAATCAGGTAAAATTTCAGTTTCAACAACTAGCCGGAGCAAACCAAAAAGTAGTTCTGCTAATTGGGATAGAAGTTTACCCCGTTTATTTTTTTTACTTTTCAAAACCCATTAGTATAAACTATAGACGGAGTACAATATATTGTCGTATTCCATTTTGTCGGTGCAAGAAATTATTTCAAAGAAAAATTATGTTCCTTAAAGTTTTTAAGTAAGATACTAAAGCGTTGGAATTACCTATGAATGAGTAACTTATTTGTTCTCAATTTGATGGAAAACTTTTCTGACTTCCAAAATTCGCATTAGGGCGAGTTGTGGTCGATTTACATTGAAAAATTTAAACAGGGAACGGATTGTTCAAATTAGAAATTCTGTGGTACTTATTTAAATATGTATCTTGAAATAATTCGGGAGTGTCTGAGAGTCGAACTTCCAATCATGCAGCCTTGACACCCGCATAGTTTCGAGTGTATCTGGTTAATTTTGTAATAAGTGGACGTTTTTAATAATTTTATTCTAAATAAAGTAACATTTCAAGTTAAAAATTTAGTAAAATTCAAAGTGCTCCCTTATGTGATTGTACTTCCGAATTATTCCCATGAGGTAACATTTCCATTACCGAGCCTAATTATTTATAAAAGCCTTTCCGACGAATTCTAACATTGCTTACAGTATAAACTGTTCCTCATTATTATCATCTCTGTTAACTATGGAAAGCAAGAACTGTTAATAATTGTTGGTTGTGAGGTTTAAGGACTTAAACCATCGGCTTTCAAGTTTCGGTTAGATAGATCCTTGGTAAAACCGCAATTCAATGTATTTCAGTAGTGCAACAATTAACAAATCTTCAAGTTCTCTCGGAAATAGTTGGATATTATAAGAAATAATTTGAACAACAATTTTGACATTTTCGACGTTTGATAAATTATTGAAAATTTTACATTATAATGACTTCCGTGTTACCAAAGCTTTCATATTGAAATCATTCGTAATTATACAATGACTACGTTTAATTAAACTTTTATTGATTGGTCTGAAAATCCATCGCGTTGATGCGACAAAAAATTGTTTTCCCATGTGTCGATTCATTTAAGCAAAAATAGCGAATTAGTATTTACATTTTAATTAATCTAACTCTTATTTAATTCTTTTTTTATTTCACGCTGGTTTTTATTTAACAAATTGATCTTTCTTGGAATTCTATTACAAAATATTTTCCTTCAATTTTATCCAGGATAAGTTTTTTACATTTGTCCGACACTTCCATCATTTTTACAATCTGCTTCGTGTCGATTTGTTGTGTTGTTTACTATTCCCTACAATTCTGAACGGGATTGCCAATTTTACGAACCTAATTGAGAAGCAACCTTTTTCTGTAGAATGTAGAGAATTGCCGGTCACGGATTCATGTGCATTAATGTGGAATACTATTTACTGTACACTAATTTAAGTATTCCATTGTAGTAGCTATATTATGTATAGATCATGAGTGCAATTTTTTTCCCCTAGGAAATCGGTTTAAAAAAATGACGCTCATGAATAGATTAACGAGATTCTCACAAATAATAATAGGTAACACTGACATATTAACCCATTTTAATAAAATTACTTTTGTATAAATAAAATACGACAAATCGATACTTTTATAAGACATTTACGAGTTTCTGCATAGATGCATAACCATAATTTTTTTATTTGACATATTTATAGCGGAGCACTTCGAGTAAAATTATAAAAATAGCCGTCCAATACAGTAAAATTTCTACAATTTAATGTTCCGAAAGAATTGAAATTTTTAATAAAAATAATCGAATGGAGGTAAAAGTATTTTTCTGGTTTTTCTTTTCAATGTCTGAAGTAATATGACATTTTCCGATTATTTTTATACTACGTTTTCTGACAAAGTTTTTCGGCGCTCGTATATCATCATACGAATTCCCTTAAAAGAAATAATTTGACACATAATCGAGCTTAATTTATAGGAAAAACTCGGTTTTTACAAAATGAATTGGTTATACTGCGTTGTTTTTTTTGAAAGCCGATGAATTCCAATAATTATTATTGAAAATGTAATCTTTCATAAAATCGACAACAGTGGCCTTTATGTAAAATCTAATTTATATATTGGATATCATAAAGTTTTTGAGCTTAGTTTTTCCGTGGACAGGAAAACGCGGGTTGTAATAATTTCTACCCGATTGTATTTATGATGAAAATCTCGTAACGTTGAGGGATTAGCTTACTATAAGCAGGGCGGGCAGTATTCCAACTTCATGATGTATTTTATATTTTCCATGAGTTTCGATGATATTAAATTTTTGTAATTGTATTTTAAATACAATAAAAATATATTTCGTATTTAAAATACATTATTCAATTACTTTTTGTTGCCATTTAATTACATTTTTTAAATTTGACAGTGTTTTAAAATGCCTCTGGCTCATAGGTCTGTTTTTTTAAGTAGGTTGTTAAAACGATGTAGATTTACAATTTAATAATAAATGATGTCTTTCATTGGTTGAAAAGAATAAAAGAAAACTTTCATTATTTTCATATCAAATTATGGTCGAACCGAAATTTCATTTACAGCACTTCCAGTATTTGAAATTTAAATAATTTTAACAGAATATTAAAGGTTGCTATTTTAACTGTGTTAAAAACATATTTAAATTTTAATTAATTTCGCGTTTTTAATATAAAATCGCTAATTAACATAATCAAAATGTTAACCAATTTTGAGCTGTTAATAAAGTTTTGAAACAGTTTTTAAAGGCGCACCCTTAAACTGGAAAAACAATTATTACCGAAAGTAATGTATTTTGCCCAGCCCTGACTATAAGAAGTGCAATCCGACATTAAGCCTAATCCTGAGAAGACGCCTTTGATTTTCAGACTTTAAATTCGTGAAACCGTAAAACTTCTCTTTTTTCTCTTTAGATATTAGTCGTAGTCTGCCCAACCTCTAGTTCAGCCATATGAATATAATCAATAGGGTGGTTTCCTATTTGATTCTCCATTGTTGGACTTCAAGTCATAGCTATGTAGCCGACGCGACCGACGTGCAGAATAGTAAATTGTGCTATACACAGCAGCTCCTGAGGATAAGTGCTAGCCACATGGAACATGTGCCACAAAATACGTTCTAGTTTTATTTATAAAATCCATTTGCAACGAAGTACTAACTACGATCGTTTCAAGAATAACTTCTTCGAATTCGAGCATACAGCGAAGTACAAAACAAAAGGAGGACTTTCAATAAAAACCGATTATTTAGTCTGGAAAATTTTTAAAAGTTTCAAACCCTTTAGTAGAGGTAAATTTTTCGTTAGTGGTTGGCACGTGACTTGGGCTTGCGCGGCAAATGTGGAGGGAAACACCCGTAACACCTAATTCCACCAATTAACACAAACATAGAACCGAAATAACGAATATTTGTTTCTGCACATTAGCCACTCCCAACCACTTACGAAAAATTTTACTCTACGTTTCAATGTAAGATTAATTAAATCTCACAGAAGAGTCCACAACCGTGGGCGACACTCACATAACCAACGTGGTTGCTGCGGTATAGCGGTCGTTAATTAGCAAAAATCCGCACAATATAATACCAATAGTAATCCTTCATAAAACCTTCAAGTTTTAAATTGAGAGAACTTGAAGAGGCGTATATCCAAAAATGGATGTAAATAAAAACGTTAATGAAGAAGAAGAAAGAAGAAGAATCACAGCTTCGAATTTAGAACAAGGATAACATTTTTCGTCATTCTAGGCAAGTCACGAACGGTTTGATAATACGAAGGTTAATAATTCATTCGTTTGCGACGTTTCGTAAATCTTATAAATAATTAACGCCATCTTCGCTTTACCACATCAGTTATGCGTAGTGCTGGCTCTCCGTCTGCTTGCAACAAAAATAAAACCGTAATCTTGACGAATTTCACATAAAAATTGTGCTTGTAGTATGTAAGGTATTTTCCGTTCCACTATACCATAAAAGTTGATTAGACAATTTTTCTTCTACTTCGGCTACTACTAATAAAATTTTATGATTTTAAGCAATAAAGTGGGTAATAACCCATAATGTATTTATTAATATTACTTTAGGTACCTGTAGTGTCTCTATCGTTAGTGTAACAGATTTGACAATTTAATTATGTACACAACTTTTAAGCTACTGAAACTGAAACTTCTAAAATCTATAACACAGGTTTCTGTAAATAGTGATAAACAACTTCTTTGTGTTAGCGTTTTTTTTTTAAATATTTATTTTAAAATAGTCGAACCAAAAGCACCACAATTAAAACCAACATGTGCAAATATTCGAGGTTATATTTACCGAAATAAAAATATCCGACACGAAATTAAACGAAGTGACAGCGATGAGTGTGCGCAGGTGCCAATTAGTACTTAGTAGCCGAAATTAGTGCGAAAAGCTTGGACCTTGCAAGCTCTCACGTATCGCTACGTTACGCACTAATTTCGACGGTGTGAACAACTCCATGCTATCGCACTTGCCAAAGTTGCGTTAATTTCACGTACTAAATTGGCCACTAATTTTACATACTAATTTGGAGGTTGTGAATATAGCTTTAAGCTTTAAGGTTTAAGCACACTTGTACCACGCGACGCGACATAAAATTGTCTCGAGAGAGAGAGATAGCTTGTACACCTCAATGTAGCTGTCTCTACAAGTGTGTGTACAAGTGTGCTTAAACCTTTATAATTGCTTTCCTTTTAACCAAGAATTATCGCCGGTCGCTGAAAGAATAATTTGCATAATAGTACATAGAAACGCAAGAAAGCTATGTATTCGGACATAGCCGTAGGTTTAACGTGAATACGTTAACGTTGGTCTTGATTGGGAATTTCACAATCGGTTTTCGTCAAGTCGGACTTCCCGCTATGGAGTTATTTCCGTAGCCTTGGAATTTTATTATTTAAGTAGTTTTTTTTGGAACATGTTACCGATTTTACAAACGTATTCACATCAAAACAACTGAGGTTAATGTATCAACACTGATAGTCTGTTATGAAAAACAATAATTGATCTAGCAAGTCACTAATGTTCTTAGGTAATCTTAATTGAAAGCTGAAATCCAGATCGGGGAATCATCATACTATAATTGGCGACCCAACAAAGACAACGCATTTCTGTGTTCTTTCAGACTTTCTTCTGTTGCTCGGCTGCTTTCGGTAAAGCTATTAGAACTTATGATTGATTAACTCCCATCCACCTAATCAATTTTCACACTTACGGTTCATAACGAGATGGCAGTGATTCAGCGACTACCTTTAGCAGACAACGACATACCTTAACTTTTTTGTTATCTCACTGATGTCGTTACAAGCCACATGTTATGAAAAAATATTTTGAGATTTTACATTTTCAAGTTGGGCCATTTAACCAGGAAATACCCTATATAATTTAACTACATATTTTATTAATCCATACTAACTTTATTAGATTAATAAAATGTAACTAGTCTCAATATAAAAGTACTAAATATAAAATTTGGTTTTAAAATTTTTATTAGCGTGCACATAAAATTGACGAACATCAGACATTATTTGCAAAAAAAATATAAATCCATCAAAATCTTTAATGTTTTTTATAAGAAATTATACTTACCGCTGTTTGCATTCCCACTTTTCAAAATTGCTCGAAAGCCGCTGTCTGTTTGCATAAACTGGATGTTTCATCCTGATGTACAAATTAACTTCTGCAAGATAAGGGCGTAAATTTTTTGAGTGCAAAAATTCGCAACTTAAATTGAAGACATTTATAAAATTTCTAAACGATAGTATACTATATAAATTAGTCTCACGATTAGTAAATGGATTGAATGATTTATTGACCTGTCCGATGATAGAAATTAGCTGTCGAGGATCTGTAATCACTTATACCGATCAATCATCTATATTAACTTAATAATTTCAAAGGATGTCTAGGATAAATTTTATTCGCCTTTCAAACTAATTAATAGTGCAATTATACAGCGGATGCAGAGTTTAAATTAATTTGGGTAATTAGGTACTTCACCCAAAGTTTGTTTTTACAGCAAAATATTCATGTTGAAGGAAAATAATTTGAATGCATATTTTTCCGTTTGGTTACAATTTCATCGACACTAAACCACAAGAGACGGAACAATGAACTTTTATCACTGCTACCTTATCAGTTATCGAATGACTTTCAAAAAATGTTAGCATTTAAACATCAACCACCAGCAGGGCCGGATTATAATATTATAGGTGCATAGTCCAATGTATTTAGAAGTAACCAGCGGAAATCCTCGGTTCCATGCCTTGTCAAGCGGACTACTAATGCACTGCTGTGGTCTTAGAGGTACAGGAGAAAAATACATGGAGAGTATACATAATCCACCTTATGAAATGTATTGTAAAGACTTCAAAAAAGAAGTGCTAATATTCCGTCAGGAATGGAAGCCAGTGATTTGATTTTCAGTTCAGAAATAGGTGGTCGCCAAAATTTGAGAAACCCTTACATAGAGGAAATTTGAGGGGTAAACCGCAGAAAAAATAAGTACTACACTAATTCCCAGGGTTGTTACTAATTACCCTTATATATTATTATAATTCCATCATATTAACTTTAAAAAATATCTAGTAATTCCCTACTAATTCCCCTAATTTTACTAATTCCCAACCTAATTCCCTAATAATTCACCAAATTTATTACGTAAACTAAGCCACAAAATGGTGTAAAATAAATCAAGTCTTTCTAGATGTTTGCAGTACATATTAAAATAAAAAAGCTCGTAAAAAAGCTGGAAAATAGACAATTTATTTTTATATCAAAAAACTCATAAAAGAAAGTAAAAGTAACGGTTATTTAGGTATATTATAAAACTAAACATAATTTTTCTAGTAGTATAATATTATTGAAGAAAAATAATCTGCGATTACTTCTTGAGTTTGCTGTTGAATTCTTTCTGCTTCATCCGTTCCATTCGTTGCCTCTTGCCCCACCTTACGTCCATTCTCAAATCCCGGTCTTCCACATCTCGAGGCTGCATCCTTTCCACAGCTGCTTCTTGAGATGGTTGCTAAATAACATTATAGCTACTGCATACTTCACCAATGCTGCTTTTGCATTCTGTACGTGTCGCTCCCTCAATCCGTTTGATTGCTGGTGATAGGGTGGTGACTTGACAGAATTTGGTAAATTCCGTAGAGCCATGACATTAAATGCACTTCATTGGAGTTATTTTGAGTGAGTTGACATATTCTGCATTTATTCACCATTCCCTCGACATCTTCGTATCAACCCTTTGGCAACATTGTACACGGCCTTGATTTGATGCCTTCTTCCAACATTCTATTTCTGAAGAACCAAAATCAAAGACGGCGATCACGCGTTAGCAGTTTTATGCGATCTACTAATTCGCTTCCAGTTTCTTCTAATTTCCCACTAATTTCTAAAGATTGTACACCAAAATTCCCCTACGAAATTCCCTCCGAGAAAATGGGATCAGAAATGTCAAAATTTCTTGCCTTTTTACATATGCGGCATTCGAAACATCCGGTAAATTTTATCGTTAGCAGCAGAAAGCCAATAATGTGTGCCTTAAAATTCTCTTTTACGAAGGCCATATAGGTTATTTAACATAAATCCAGCAGGAAGTAGGATAACCTGGCACGGGATTTAAAAATTTTTCTAACCAAGTTATAGTAGTTGAGGCTGTAAATTGCAAATATAATCATAACATTATGCAGTTCATTCAAAAATTAGGGCGAAATATGACAAAAAATCATGCAAATAATATGCGAGAATTATATTGGCTGTTTTAAGGTTACATAATATACAATCGTGCTCTTTTAGTCCGCTCAGTTGAAGAAAAAAATTTGAGGGTCATTATGTAACTCAAAAATCGGGATCTTTAGCCCACGGATTTTCGTGGTATGTTTTTAAGTTAAAATTCCGCTATAATTAACGAAATGTAAGTTGAAAATTTTAGTTTTATGTTGGCAGTTCCAGCACAATAAGTAATCGACAACTGTGGTAGGCCCCGCCCCTTAATAATCCTTGCTCTAAGTATTTACGTCAAGTGTACGTATCGTCAACAGACTGAGGTAACTGGGCGACTCTTACTCTTGAAAAATTGAAACTTTCCAATCGATTATTTCTTAATTTGATCGATATTTGACTTCATTTTAATACGTTATCAATCAGATCCCATAGAATTTTTGTAACTCATAGCAAAACTAGAACCAGGTTTATTAGATGGCGCTCTCCTGGCAATTGGGAGGGGATAAGTAGCAAACTAATAATGATAATAACATAACCAAATTATAGCATAAAAAAAGTTGTTAATTACGTAATTCGAAATTTAATTTTTTTACAACAGATGTCCACCAGAACCTGTCCCATGTTTTACCATGGCAGTTTCCATTCTATTGCAAATCAATTTTTTATGCTACTGGCGCATGAATGGTTAATATGGCCAAGACCACTAAGAAAAAGCGCACTGTTTTACACTATGAAGAGTTAGGCTATGTTCACAGATAAATTAGTGCATTGCATTGTAAGGTAGAAAGTATGAACCAATCAAATGATTTTTATAAATAAACTTGAAAGTTTAAAGTGAATAAGCAACTTTCATTTAATTATTAATAAAAATTGTTGGAAAAAGTACACGCATCTGAAATGATTGATTTGAAATTAAATTAAAGGTAGCAGGTAAAATATCAGTTTAATATTGTACTCTACCAATCGTCTTTATAAAATTTAATAATAAATTAATTTAATCGTCGGGGAAGTTCAAACAAAAAAGGACGATCATCAAAGACTATCCAGCTGCACCGGCTAGCAATGACTCTTATGCTCTTTAATTCAGGTTCAGCGAATACGGCGAAGGACGTCTTTTTATTTCAGTAAAACTCTTAATCGCAATAAACAAAATTATTGTTGAATATGTCAAAAGGAATACGACAATATAATTAAATTGTCGTATTCTTTATATATTATATTAATAAATCACCGGTGGTGGAATTAACCTCCTCAGGATTCGTATAGATGCAAGAAAATATAAATTAACTAATCCTCTCTCAAGTAATTCGTAATCACTAAAACATGACCACACTGCCTTTACTTTCATTTGTCGGAAATTGTACAACCGTCCCTTATAGAGGTATCTAATTATCTCAGCATACAAATCTACATTTATATGAAATAAATCCGCCTAGGCAATATTATTAATAAAATTAATTAAACCATTGTCATGTTTCGAAGAACAGATGTATGTATATGAGCGGGGATGATTTTCTTATGCACTGCAAATTAATATATGTACACGTTTGATAAAGTATGCAGAGGTATACTCAATTTAATTTTTGAAATAGCAAAAATTTAAAATCTCGTAAGTTTAAAATTAGATTATTATAATATACATTTTTTCTTATTTTTTCTGCTGTTAATTTTAATAAAGTTACATTAAGTAATCACGTTTGCATAATTGATCGGAGTACCTACTTTTAATGAAGATAGTTAAGACGCTTATTTAAAAAGGATTTTACTGGTTGATAAAAGCTGTAGTAAAATCTAAAAGCATAGTAATGAATTTCGAAGAATATTTGTTTAGAAAGTCTGAAAATTCGTGTAAAGCTTGTACTTTACTCCAAATTTAATAAAAGCTTTAAAATTTCAGTTAAAAGAGGTGTTGAATATTCAGAAATTGTTTCAAGAACTTCTAGCCAGAATCAATAAGGATTTTAATTATTGATGAAGGTCCTGAATGCCATTCAACACGTTAAGTTAATAAATTAAACAAATAATAGGTTTTTCTTCGATTTGAACATGAAAAGTGTTTCTAGAAGCTCGGTAAGGACGTTACCCTTAACCACACCCTCGTCTGATACGCTACCCCTTGACCTCAGTTTGCACCCTTTGTTCATTACCACCAAGATCGATAATGTAACGACGAAAATTGCATACTAAGTAATATGAAAATCTAATGCTGTATTTATAAGTAAAGAAAACGCCAAGAGCACTTTTCCAATTTTTCCTAAGTGATCTTGCGAAAAAATATATCCTACTAGAAGAAACAATCTCTTGTTTTTTCAATAAATATTTTATTAGTCGTCCTTATAGGTACGTGTATAGGAAAATATCGACTGGATCATCGTACCCTGAATATTTTATGTTTTATATTGAAAATTTAATAAAACCATTTGTTCCACAATATTTCAATATTATCATTATTTTTTTAATTAAAATTTTCCGAAACTCATTTTATTACGTTTACCTAGCAAACAGTTTGGTATTAGTAACATAATTTGGTTTTACTTCGTCAAAATTTTTGTTTTGTTTGAAAAACTTTTATTACATCGTTAATTTTGAAAACAAATTTTTCAAATATTCAGAAGTAAAATGTTTTAAAATACAATTTTCAGAACGTTTTCTCTTGTCCTCGGTAACAAGAAACCAAAATATCATTAATTTCCGTCGAGGGTCGAGTTGAGTGATTGGTGGACTTAACAGGGACTGCTCCATTTGCTTTACAATAAATTAAATTACTGACATTCGCAATTGCAAGTTAGAAACAAAAGAAAATAAAATTGTATTTTCTTAAAATTCAATATAACCCAGAAAATACAGGAAAAAACTTTGAAAATATTTGTTCAGCTTTTTAGACCCATTTCGAACGCTGCAATAACAAATCCGTGTAGCTACAGCCTGAATGCCTTGCTGTTAAGGTTTTTTTTCCAGCTTCTGAGAGATTTCTCGCAAGTTTTCTTTCGGTGGTTGCCTGGCACCTCATTGTGAAATAATAATAATGGGCGCCAGGTAATATAATAAAACCAACTTTTGGTGTCAAACCTGAGCATACCGAGTGGTGCAAAATAACAATCGCATTATTATACCCGGTATGGCGGCGTGACGATATATTAACGTGGATGAGGAAGTGTTGACCCTTGTTATAGCGAGAAACATAAAGTTATTTGATATTAAATATTAAAAATTCATTTTCTATGTTGAACGAAGCATAAAATGTATTGTTAACTAAACAATGTTATTATTTAAGTCCATAAAAGTTTTTGTTCGTTTTACTTGTTCTGCGTATACACACCTAATGTATAAAATAATTAAAATCAAGTATTTCGGCATAATATCCATTGTTAAGCTAAAATCCACACATGAAATTATTTTGTGTATCACAAATAAATTAATATTTGTTACTAATTTCATTTTTGGAGTTTTAAGGGTTAATAATCAAATCATTATTTTTGTGCGACCGTGATTTAATCTAATTTTCTTATTTTATACCTGCGTATCGTTAGGGTCTTCATAAGCAAGTTGTTTTCAGTAACCCAACGAAAAGTCGATTTTCCCGGCTCGGAAATAAATTTCAATTATTTTAACACAGTTTTGAAACAAAACACCCGCATTGTGTTTTAACTTAAAATATATAAGATAATCGCATGAAACTTTCCTGTTAATTGAGTTAATAAGTAACAAACATTCTTCTACGTTCCTTTTTCTTTTACCAAAAATATATTTCGAGACGTCTTTGTTGGGTTTAATACGGATTAACGCACACCGCATAAATTGGTTCTTTTTATGAATGAGAAATGAACATTTCGCAATTTTCTTTTTCGTTACTGTAATTTGAAAAGCACAATGACTGCTAAGTGAAAATATTATATCGTGTAATACTTTTCCAGTTCTTTTAAACTAACAATAGGTCATGTGTGCTTTGTGGATGGTATAAAGTGCACGCAAATGGGGTCGGCGCGGCGCCTCGCTTTCCACATATTCGCAATGCCACAGTGACGTCACAACTATGTAGAATTGTTAAAAAACTGGGCCACATAATTCGCTTTGTATACCTTTTTAGGAATGTTTATGGCGCCTCCACACCCAAGTACGTCATAAAGTCCTTTTATGCGGAAAACCATTAAATATTACTTTTTTTTAATTACTTAACCCTTATTTAATGTTCCATACTTTTTAAAAGGAGGAAACATCAAATTTAGCTCACAGCACTAATCAAATTAACCTATAGTAAATCGTCCAATTTTAATTATTTCTGTAAGCTTTTCGCATTTGCTAGCAGTCGTATTGCTACACCCCCTAGCAACATAACAGTTTGCAAAGTAATTAGTTGCACGTCTGCCGGGGCCCATGAGGCCCTCCTGAATTTCCTCCATCTGGATTCGAACCCTAATGGCTTAGTAGCTGCGAATACAAGGACTAACCAACTGCGCTACCGAAGCGACTGATATTATATTTTTCAGAATTTTTATCTTACTTGCTAATTCATAGCGGAAACAGATTATACTAATATTAGCGTTATGGGATTGGTTTAGTCAATTTCACAAAATAAAAAATTTTAATACTACATACAATGTAATTTATAAAACAGAATTATTTAGGGCAATTGCTAATTTTCCAGCTTTTAATTAAAATTGTTTATCAAGGGACTATAAATGTAAATGCACTGAATGCGTAATGAGTTTTGCCCCATAGGAAATGAAATTTTTTATAGATCTCTATAGTGCAACATGTAACGGGCTAAGTACCTTTTTTGTGGATACTAACACATTAGATATAAAATGAACAAAATATGTTTGAATTTACTTAAAGTTTTGGGGGTTCGTCGATCTGGATTCGAACTCTGGGGCTCTAGCTGTGAGTATTCGTGCTAAACCAACTTGTCTACTGAGGCGATTTGTTACAATCTGCTGCACGGAACTTCAATATTTTAAAAATTTTCTAATTTTCAAATTCTAGGTTAAATCTACTAGAAAGCCGATTGGTTTGATAAATTTATTAATTTTGTTTTACATTCTTTACACAATTTAAACGATTCAATCGTAATTAATTTTATCGTTAATCTCAAAGGCTTCTTTACGCAACGTTAATATGTCGGTTAAAATTGGAGTGTATTCACATTTTGGTTTTATTTGAAGAAAAAATTGTTTGCTCTAACTTTTTTAAATTAATATGTTGATCGATTAAAAAAGTGATAGCAATTTACAAGTTATAACTCAGTTTAAATTGTTAATAACACATTGAACATACATTTTAATTGCTATTTTGAAAAGACATTCGCGCTAATGAATTCCCCAGAGCGCCAAATCACGCCTGATTAACAAAAGAGCTGATTATTTATTCATTTTAACGTCGAAAAACTTGTGCCACATTTTTATTGATCCAATTTTCTCTACTCGTGTTTTATTCTATTAATGAGATTTGAGCATAATTTTGAAATTTATCTATTAAATTTCATTGGATTTATGTCTTAATTAACAAAGTTTTTGGTTTTACCGACTTTTCGGGCCCTTTATTGGTTTATTATCTAATGGCACGATTGGAACACTCAATGCAATACTTGGAGATCAATTAGACGATCTTGATCTGGACGATATGTGGTTTCAACAAGATTTTGCCACGTTCCATTCAGCTCGTGACACAATCAACCAACATCGAAGTTCTTGTCTTACTTTTTGTGGTACTTTTTCAATATGGAAAAGGATAGAAGAAATACTTCAATCTGATTGGTTCTTGTTAGATTCTACCTAAGCAAGGCAAGACAACAACCTCGATGCAAACAAGCCTTTAGATTACCATGATTGATAATGTTAACTTCCATGATTATAAAACTTACCAACTTGAAATCTAATTTTGTTTTGCATCCTATGACGATACTCGAAATATTTTAAAACTTTCTTTCGCAATATGAAATTGTAAGATTTCTCAAGCCGAATATTAAAACCGATATTATATTCATTTCCACGAGAATGCTATATCAGGAAATTCTGGAAATGGACTTTTTCCCAATTAAATTTATCGACAACGCATTGCTAATGTGAAATCGCAGGGTTCGCAAATGGTCTCTTTTTTAGACATTGGTCTCTTTTTTCAATGGTAGTCTCTAAAAGTCTCTATTTTTCCTATTTGGTCTCTAAAGTCTCTAAATTTTGCATTTTAAAAAAAGTATAATTCATAATTATTGATAAAATGCAAAAATTTTACTATGCGTTTTTTATTACGTCGATTTATCATTTGCTTTGCGGAGGCGTCATGTAGTTTTTCTGCACATTAATGCATGTAAGATAACGAAAAGAAAGGAATTTCATATTCGTAATTTATTGTGCGCTCTCTATCTCACAAGGGGACACTACAGTGAGGTACCCACTAATCGGGATCCCAATTTTTTTGGTGATTCTATGAGTTAAAAAAATTATCACTTTCTCGGCGTTTAGTCCAATGGCTCTTAGTTTATGAGTTACGAATTTTTGAAATGGGCTGGTTTTATCATAGGTTTAGCATAATTGGAGTTGTAACGTATCGGTCCTGAGATTTTTTTGTTATAAATTATGTAATTTATTATCGGAATTAAAAAATTAACGATCTGCGAATTACCATTCCAAATTCTTAACCGTTAGACAACCACGGTTTCTTGTAATAATAGCTAACAGTAATATCAGTTAACCCACTATGGTATTTTCAAAAATTCTCAAAAACTCAAAAACTAAGGGCCATTCGACTAAACGCCGAGAAAGTGACAATTTTTTTAGCTCATAGAATCGCCAAAAAAATTGGGATCACGATTGGTGGGTACCTAACTGTAGTGTCCCCTTGTCAGTCAAACTCATTCATTTGCAGAATTCTAACAAAATCATTTCTTCAAGTTTGGTTTGTATTTCGCCAGTCTAGTCTAATTATTCAGGTGCGTAGCTTCTGTTTAATTCTTAATAAAATAAAATATAACAAAATGGGAAAGTGTAAATTTCAAACTGAGTGGTTAAAAAGCTAGATATTACTGGCAAAGTTGTAGAATCTTGGGGTCGAAAATTTAACGACGATAAGATGTTTTGTATGATTTGTAGTAAAGCTTTCTCAATTTCTGCGGGTTTTGCTAAAATTAATCAGCATGCGTCGAGTTTAATACATAAAAACTCAGCGAAGGGAAAATTAAACGATAATAATCAATTGAAATTACCTTCTACATATTTTTGTATTAGCAAAAATAAATACCTATTTTCTGCTTAACATTAAATTTTGTATGGAAATTGGTTCTCCATGGTCTCTAAATGGTCTCTATTTTTAAATGTGTAAATAGAGACCAAGTCTCTATTTTTTTGCTAAAATCAGTTGCGAACCCTGAAATCGGCTAAGAAGTAAGCATTATTCCTATTGAAATCATATTTGTTCGCCTTTAGAACAGATTACTCAGTAGCTTAAAGTAAATAAATCTTTTGAGTGATTGAACAAATAGAACAGAACCTTAATATTACAATATTTAATATGCAAAAATCAAACTAAATAAGCTGGAAATATTTTGTTTTGTATTTATTTAACTTGTTTAATTTTCAAATGTGTATTAATAATTAATTTAGTGGTTTCGGTCACGCGATTACAATTATATCTTAAATTAACCATTTTCGCCAGATTCCACTTGAATTTTTAATCCAAGGTTTGAAAAGAAACTCATTAGCTGCAAACGGTTACAGTTAATTAGCATAGACGAATTTTAATCTTCTAAATACGCAATTATAAAGAATTGCTGCCACGTCGTTGGTTGTTCCGATTACCTGAGATGTTGTGACGGGACGAGCTCAAACTCAATTGCGATAAAAAGAAGTTTATCCGTACCAAAGTTCGGGAGGTCACAGCTTCTAACAAAAGGCACTATAACCTCGAATTCGAGGTGGATCTTACCTGTTGATAAAAATGTAACGTAGGAACGAGCGAGATCAACTTTTCGTTGATGAAAATAGCACTGAACATCTTGGGTACCTCCTCGCAGATTTGTGATCTAAATTCCTACTAAATTTAAAAAAAGGACTACAAAAGGAAAAAAAAATCTTTCGCGTTTCCAAGAACAAAGTGGTTTTTATCATTGAAAACATCAATAAAAGCGTGGGTTAATAATATCATCCACAAACAACGCCACATCCAGAAACCACTTTACTCTTGGAAACGCGAAACATTATTTTTGCCTTTTCAGTTCTCTTTTTGTATTTGTTTCATCCTTTTTAGTCTTTGTGTTTAAATTTTTTTATTTATTAGAATAAAATTTACTTACTAAATGTATAATAACACAAAAAGGAGACTAAAAACTCTTTGTCCATGTTTACTAACTGTTTTGTAGAATATTCGTAAATGCCTATTGTTACCATACAATAATTTCTAGACAGTCGGGCATAAGATAGCAGGTCAAAATTGGATTACAAGATTTGTAGCAAACAAACAAACACGATGTGAAGTTAATAAAAAGTTTGTAAAAATAAATTTGTTAACAACTAACATAAGGTGAAAACTAATATTTATACTTTCACAATATAATATAATGTGGTGTTTCAAACGAGTTAAGGACTCATCAGGTGTTGACATTATATTCAAAAGAGGTGTGAAAAGGAGACGCGTATACGTTGATAATAAATTCTGTTAATCTAAAAAGCCAAATTTGTTACATATCGACGCCCCCAACGAAGACTATAGTAACTCAGTAATTAGTTTTAATAAAAACGCAATTCAATATTTAAATATAGTCACTATAAATTGCAGAATTGCATAATTTCTAAGGATCAGTGTCTACTATTGGTCGTCTCGAGTTGCTACAAAGTTACGATATTTTTCTAGGCAAATGCTTACCGATATAATAGATTTTTTTACTATAGTAACAAAAAAAATCAATTTTTTGAGTTACTATAGTTTTCGTTGGGGGCGTCGATATGACACTACACACCAACTATTTTGTTTATTTTACATCTTGTATGATTCGTGCGAGTGCGGAGACGGATTATAATGAACCTGCAAAAGAAAGATTATGGCTACGAAATTTGAAATTGCCGGCAACGTGTTTACCTACAAGATTATTTTATTTTGGTGAAATTTTGATTTTGGAGGTGTGGCACTTCCGAGGAAGAAAAAAGATTCTCGCGCCGTCATTCTGTGAGAGCGGATGTTCTTTTTCGATAATCGAGAAAGTAGAGATTTGCGTTTTCCTGTGGTCAAAATTTGATTCCAGGCATCTTTTAAGAATTCCTAGAATTTTGGTGTGAAGATTAAAATCGCGAGGTTTTTTAAAAGTTAACCGATTGTACAAGCGTGGGTCGATTGTAACAATATGCAATTTTTGGACAAATTATATCGATAATCCGATTGCTAATTTGGTGGATGTTTGTTAATCCAACAACCACAGTGTTGGATGAATCTAAAATTCGAAGATTTAGAAAGAAAAAAGAAAAATTTTTAGGTTAAATGTAACACTTACCACGAGGCAACGAAATTGGTAAATTTGCATTTTAAATTCGTACTTACTGAATACACAGCGAATAATCCGTGTACGATTGAAACAGTAGAAATAAGAAAATTTGGTTGATTTTGGTAGAATTGCGAACGTTAGGAAACACGTGAAGATTACACGTCTGATCGGCACCTGTTATGAGCGTTACATGACGTCACCATCCCTCATCAAGTACAGAGCTACTATTCCAGTGGTTTCGAAACAGTTTGCACCAAAGGGTTAGTCTTAATTTGTATTTGAACATTTTTATTCTATAAAATTCGAATTTTGCCACATTTTATTACACACGAAGTATTTAGTTATCTATTTTGTTATATAGAACAATTTACAGCCGTATTTATAGTCAGGCCTGTAACCTACCATTACACGCGTACAACTACACGCGTGTAACGCTTGTGTAAAATTTCATATTTATAAATTTTGTTACACGCATTTTCAAAACGTGTAGTTACATTATTCTTTACACATGATTACTATATGGCAACATTGCAAATGTTGATAACTCTATCATAAGAAACTACAGATTTTGTCATGAAATTTTACACGTTGTTTACACGCTTTACTATACGCGTGTAAATGTTTATAAATACGGCTGTTAGTTATCAAATTGATAGTAAATGCAATTGTGGTCCGAAACAATCTTACACAATTACACACACGGCTAAGGGACGAAAATATTGTCGTCAAGTTAGGATTGAATTATCAACGTACTTTCGAAATTTAATTAAATAAGCTTTATTCACTCGAATCTTTAATTTAGAGTTTGAACCTAGCCTTCCCTGAGGGAGTACTTTTGTTTCTTCACCATTATAGCGACCCAAACCTTTGAAAAGTTTATAAAAATCATTATAATAAATTAATAATTCGAGATAAAAATAATATTAGGATCAAGTTTCAGTTAAATTTTAGTTAAAGTTAACTTTATCTGAGAGTTAACATCAGGAACTTTAATTAGTGAATGATTACAAGAAATACATAGAAGAATGCAAGAAATAATGAAAAACTTGGAGAAATATTTCTTCATCAAATATTTCTTAGTATAGTAAAATTAAATAGAGATGGGCGGAGCTAATGTGCAGTTACAAAAAGCTCGTCCGTTCGGGTTTATGTTGGTGTCAATTCGTGGAATTAGGTATCACACGTTCTCCCTCCACTTCTACTACGCAGACATTTGGCTACGCCCATCATACTCTATTAAATTTACTTATAAACTAATATACAAGCCTTGAATTTCAACTAGTGACGTCACACGTGGGTTAAATGCTTCTATAACCTGTATATTATAGTACCAACTATAAGTAAAGAAAATCGTTTATTTTAGTTCTCCTATAACATACTAATCTCGATAGAATCCCACGTGTGACATCACACATATTTGCTTCAGTTTGTATTTAAAAAGTGCTATAAGTTTAAATGTTCTAAGTTAATACCCCATGGGGTAAAATGGCCATTTGATGGGGTAATAAAGCTGGAAATCTCTAGAAAAACAAACTGCGTCGCAATAAAGATAACTTTTATTGAACTATATTGTTTTTATTCCCTTACCATTTTTTTCCTTTAAAGGAGAAGGGATCGCTTTCCTTGTTAAGTCATAACTCATAAGGGTAATATTAGGATCAAAGAGTTTAGGAAACACTGTAAGAAATGAGCAAGAAATATGGTATACATATTTTTTAATTAATTAAAAAAGTCTTCATTACTTAATTAAAAGATTTAAACATTACAAAGCATTTTTATTATGATTTAAGTAGAAGCAGTAAAACCGGGCGAAACTGAGAGTATACGAAATCTAATAAAATCTACTGGATCAACAAGGTGTTAACTACTGGATTTATTACATTGTTTTTCTCTTGTTTTGTTTTTAATTGTAGTTTAACTTTTTATAAATATTAACCCATCAGAGGAAAAGTAGTGTAAACCGAACACCGTATAAAGGCCGGGACACACTTGTCATACACCACTCCGGTCTGATTTTGCGGGATCGGTGCGTGATCGGAAGGGGTGGGCACACATGTCCTACACGCTTCCGAGACATTTCCGATTTCCAGCTCCGGCCGATACATTCGCCACTCTCGCGACACATTCCAACCGACACGCGTCCTGCATTTCTGCAAACGAATAGACTGCACAATCGGAACACGATCGGAGTCGTGTAGGAGTGGGATCGGACACGTGTCGGAAAGGTGTGAACTACGCTGTTCAAACTCTATAGTCTGTTTTTTTTAAGAAACGAGTAAAAAATTTCTATTGCACGTGGATAACTTTAATGTTAACCAATGAAATTGCTTGAAATTTTATTTCAACCTTGAATAGGGTTCAACCTTGCTTGAAATTTAATTTCAACCAATTTCATTGGTTAACATTCACGTTATCCACGTGGAATAGAAATTTTTTACTCGTTTCTTAAAAAAACAGACTATAGTATCATTTCCCTCTCAGACACTCGTCCGACTGTATGATCGGAGTCGGATCGGAGTGGTGTATGACAAGTGTGTCCCGGCCTTAAGTCGGAATCACAAATGGGTCCGGCTTACACAAGTTTTACTGTACATAACTTTAGATGACGTTTTTCTAATAACTGGAGTTGTAAAAAATCACTCCGGCGGGTTAAAGTGGTGTTTCTTTTAAGGCGCAGTTCCTAATGCTAAAATACAAATTCACTAAAAATCAAGCTATTCCATAATAATTGGACTTTGTTTTTCTGAAAACAAATACGAATTTTAAAACCTTCAATAAATTGAAGGAAACGATCGAGATATTTTACCACTCCATGGTTTTTAACTACGGCAATCAAATATCCATTTTACTCAAACTTGAATTTTTCAGATTTTCTTTTAATTATCAGGGGTAAAAAAGTTTCGAAAGTAATCTTTCAACTTTTAATTAAAACAACTCTAATTTTCGAAGAGATGCGATTCGGGAAATTAGTTTTCTACTTCCATAAATGCTATGTACCAATACATCGAATTGCTTGGTGAGAATTTTCTAGTTCGGTAGACGTAATGCTATCATCAAAGCGTTTAAATTACCTGCACTTCGTTGAGATTTTCATTTCGAAAACCGCAATATAAAATTTAAATTATTCTTAGAGTGGAATCTTTTATAATTCTTTTTTCAGTTTTAAGCTGAATTAGATTTAATTGTTAGCAAATATGGTATGCTAAAATTACAGTAAAAACAAATTTACGTTAACAGAAGATTTTGATTAACCGCATTGAGATTTAACCCTCTTAAGCCAAGCTTATGTATACTACAAAATAATATATGACCTCCGTTTGGGCTTACGCTTTCGTTAGTAGGTGTCAAATAATGTATTACATCTTACAACATACTGCGTTCAAGTTGGAATTTTCCGATTGAACTTGCAAGCTGATCTATATTCTGAACATCGAATTTCAAAGTTTGAAACCTGGTAACTAAATTTTAGTACCCACCTTGTTGCAAGACTAATAATTGCGCATGCGTGTAATTAAACATTACCTATTTTATTTTTAAACTTTTATAGACTGATTTATTATTATTATCTTATAGAAAATTCAAATTTTAATATTACTTTCAAGAGTCATTTTAGTTAAAGTGTAGTACTTTTATGAGATAATAAAAGTCTCATTGGCGGGAAACTTGTGAACCAAACGACTTGCTAATGGACTATAAGAACATCTCAAGATTCATAAAGGTGGTAAACCGTACGCTATTGTTATTTACATAATATAATAATAAAGTACATGTACCTACACTAACTGCTAGATTACAAATAGATTATTCTAATTGAGTTGATGTGGTTTAATTGAGCTACGTCAATTTGTGTCGGGAAAACACATTAATGTATTTTATTTACATTTATGCAAATACTGGAGCAATAAATGTTTGTATATCAACAAATAAATTCACATTTACAAATTAGATTACTTTATGTATTAACTCGAAATATTGCCCATTTAAAAAGGATTTTTATATCGCCGCCAAAATTTAATTATATACCTGAATATGAAACTCTTGAATAAAACAAGTACCTAAAGTAAATTAACAAATTGGTTTGAAGTGATTTGCATATTGTTTCACCGAAATTACTTTTTAATGCAAAAACATACCAAAAAAATGAAAAATGCTTATATAAATATTTATTTTCATGATGAATTAATTTTTAAATCTTTTTCTTGAAAATTATTATTTAAATTTCAACAAGCACGAGAGTTATACAAAAAAATAATTTATTATTTTTTACGAATATAAAATTATATGCCATATACCTACCTACTAAATAGAATTGAAAATCTTTTTTTATACCTGCCCTTATTTTCTTTTTAAAATAATTTAGTAACAATAGCAAAATTCAATATTTTTTCATTTAATTAAAGTTTTCCTTCATTTTCAATGAAACTTGATTTTATTGAATCTTCTCCATAACTTTTCAATTTATAACTTTAAACTAACACTAACTTGTATTCCGGTGAGGCCATTAAAAACTTTTCAAATGTATAGTTCCAAGCAATAATATTATTTGTGTAATAATTACATTAAATAAATGGAATTGTGTGAAATTTCACACGCATTTAATTTAGAATTACGGTTTAAAGTTATTAACAGAAACATATTATTGTACCCGCTGTCTCTAAATTAGATAGGATGAAACCTCTTAGGCAACTTTTCCTCTCACACCACACTCCTTTTGGATGAGGGCGCAAATCTGTTGTTTATAACCCAACTGAGCCTTAATTTCCTTTTCGTTTATGTTACTAATTGGATGTACAAATTCGTGTCAAATTTGGCTTATGTTGTTGATTGATGATTTCGCCAACTTTTTTTAGTTAACTATATTGTAATCTGAAAGAAAACGACTTGTTTTCCACGCAAATTTTGTTAGTTTTTACCCCTGGTAGAACAGAGCGGATAATAAGCTTTTAACGTATTTTTCTTTGTTTGTCGGTTACCTCATAACTTCAAAGCGAATTTTTTATTCCGTTTGTTAAACACTGGGTCAATCCCTCAACATTTATTTTAACCATTGACATCGAAAATTAAGCCCTTCTACAGAGGATTTTTTGTAAAACGTCAGCCTGAGGAAATCAGGTGTCGCAAAAATTTTCACCAAAACTAATTATAGGTATCTAACAAAATTCAAAATAATAATTATAAAATTTACTCACCTCAATCAACTCTACAATTATTTGGCTCAAAGGGTTTTGTCTGTGATAGACTTTTAGCATACAATAAACCCATCAGCTTTTTGGATCTACAATGTCCTTCCGAGACTTTGTAAACCCCAAATCCTCCCACCTGGAATGCAAATTAATTTAATGAATATTTGAACAAATAAAAAAATTTCATTTCATCTAAAATTCGAAATTATATTTTTTAGAAGTGTTTGAATAGATCGTACCTGTCTGAAAACCAATAAAAATCCAATTATTCAAAGTAGCATTTGAATGCTCTTTTAAAATTGTTCTCTTTAAGAAATTTATTTATATTGGTAATAGATTTTCAAGGAATAAAGACGGCTTTCGAAAATCGCAAAAGTGACGATTGAGGATGTTTGTAAATTGTTATGTCTTTCTCATTCCGATTCTTATTCAACATCTTCAATACACTTTCCACTGAATTCCTGATCTTCAGATGATGCTGACCAAATAGGGTTTTTACGAACTGTATTTTAAAAGTAGTCACCCATCCAAGTGTAAACATTGGAAACATAGCTTAATGCTCGCAATCCGATAAGAATGAATAGAAAAAAGCTTTTATTTACACATTGAACATGAAATTATTTTAAAATGTACAAAGCGAACGTTGAAAATTTAATGAACGAGAAGTTGAGAGACCCTGCTTACCATGTAACTCTCTTTGCCGAAGTGATTAATACCGAAACATTTTTAAATAATTAATTAACGCATTTCGACTACGTCGCTGTTATTTAATTATTAATTAATTTAATTGCTATATTTTCAGATTTTATTATATTTCAATACATAATTAAAAAATCGCCAATTAATGGATAAATGAAATAATTATTACACATTTTTAATTGGTTTTATTTAATACATTGTTGTTATCGATACATTTTCTATTACAGGTCTGCATTGGATACAGTAACTAAGACGAAAGTAGCAATAAAGAAAATTTCACCATTCGAACATCAAACGTATTGCCAAAGAACATTGAGAGAAATCAAAATTCTTACGAGGTTCAGACACGAAAATGTAAGTATTTTGATTATTGATTAAATCTATTTTGTAAATCTCGTCGAAACGAAAGGTTCAGTTTAAAAACAGAACTAGCACTTGTTGCTTTTAGGTATTGCCTGGTAGGTCCTTTCATCTAGTTCTAGAATTTAGTGGTTTTCTAGCAACTCTCTGTGGAATCGAGAAGATTATGTTGCTGGACCCAGATATCAGCATATTTTGTTAAATTAATTAAGTTAATTCCATACCTCCAAAAGTAACCCAATTTAAACAAATTTGGGTTGGGGTCGGGTTGGGGTCATATTAAATTAAAAGTTTAATTATAAAAATCCATGAGTGCCAATCTCAAAGTGATAGCCTGATAGCTAATCAAAGATGGGGGATTTTGACTTTAAAATTGGCTATATCTTGAGAAGCAAAGGTCCGACTGCAACTTATTTGTTTTTAAATGAAAGTTTTAAATATGGTCTATATTTTTAGTTCTTAAGCCCGTGTGACACTTGTACAAATTTCTTACCAAAATAGTTTACGAATTCGCTAAGAAATTTCCTAACTAATTTTGTTGCATGTAAAACAGAATATTTTACTGAGAAATTTCTTCACGAATTCTTTAACTAATTCATTTTCTAAAATATTTTCTGAAAAGGTGGATAAACCTGTTAGCATAATAAATTCAATAAAGCCTTCACAGCACATCTGGTTCGAATTGGTCACACCTAGCTGTTTTATGGTGTTTTCAAGTTCAATTTTTGGTTTATGACTACAATTTGTCATCAATAATTTTCCATACCTGGCCAGTTTAGGGTTGATAGATATTAGATAGAGATTAAGTTAATTTAATGAAAGTGCGCTGTGCAATTTAAACCTACCCGCGCAATATAAGCGTAGAACATTTAATTTTCGACGAATGGCACCATGATAAGAGGTTCCTTTCCGGTTTCCATTTAGAAAGGACGGACGAGCTATTTTTCATTCGTTAGTAATTTGCGATAATTTTTTAGTTTTCTGGAGTCAAAACTTGATTCCGGAAGTATTTAAGTGATCATTTGCATTATTCTTGGATATAAGACATTATTGGGATTATTTTACAGTAATATTTTTGAGAGTTTTGGTCGACCAGTTGTGAAATTTTGATATTTTTGGATGGTTAACCACCAAGATTTTGTCCCTCTGATCCAGCACAAACAAAAGTTCAGCGTTTGTGCGATAATTAACAAAATGAATTTTATAATTAAATAATATTTACACAATTTTTTTTTAAATAAACGTTAAAAACAGCAATTAAATAAAACGATAAAACAATTTACCAGGGTATCCCATGCAGTCACGTCTTTATCCGGTCACGGCCCTTTTCTATTATTTATTATTCGCTTCCCCTTTGGAAGCCAAGCGGTAACAACCTTTTACGACTTTCTCCTTTGGAAGCAAAAATGGTCACTAACTTTCCCCGTTGGGGGCAAAACGATCACTAACTTTTTACGACCTTCCCCTTTGGGAGCCGTCTCCAGGGATACCTTGGTTACGTTTTCAATACATAAATAATAATTAAACTAGCTAATTTTCTATACAATTAAATTAAGGCCGTGTTCTGGTTTAAAAGCATAAATTATGGGCGATTTATCGAGCTCAATAAAAATGAAAGAAAACATTTTTTTTCGCAAAATGGGCGGCTGTCTGAAGAAAAAAATTCATTTTTTTACTGTTTTTTTCACAATTTGTAATTTTTTAAAATAGTAAAACTAATAATTTTGTTACAAAAGTGGTAGGGGCGATAGACAGTTATATAGTGAAGGTTGGTACAAAATTTGAAGCAAATCGGTTAAATAGAACTTGAGATATCATGTCAACCATGTTGAAAAATGTAGTTTTGAGAAATATTCGATTAAAGTTTTGAGCAAAAGTTTCAACCAGTAAAACAAATAATTTTGATACAATAGTGGTAGGGCGATAGACAGTTATATATTGAAGGTTTGTACAAAATTTGAAGCAAATCGGTTAAATAGAACTTGAGATATCTTGTCAACCATCATGTTGAAAAATGTAGTTTTGAGAAATATTCGATTAAAGTTTTGAGCAAAAGTTTCAACCAGTAAAACAAATAATTTTGATACAATAGTGGTAGGGGCGATAGACAGTTATATATTGAAGGCTTGTACAAAATTTGAAGCAAATCGGTTAAATAGAACTTGAGATATCTTGTCAACCATCATGTTGAAAAATGTAGTTTTGAGAAATATTCGATTAAAGTTTTGAGCAAAAGTTTCAACCAGTAAAACAAATAATAATTTTGATACAAAAGTGGTAGGGGCGATAGACAGTTATATATTGAAGGTTTGTACATATTATGTCAACCATGTTGAAAAATGTTTAACTGTCATAAAATACATAATTACTACGACCTTCGGTAAGTTGGTCACTGTTAGGTTCAGTTGCTGCGTCACTAAAATAGCTAAAACATGGTAAACTATTGGAATTTTAAAATTTTCTCTTGAGAATATATTCTTAAAGGTCTAAACTTTTTTTTTTAATTCCAAACCAGAACACGGCATTGACAAACTTGGTTTCTGAGTTTCACTCACATCTGGTCATTCTTTGATTTATGGAAACATGCTATTCGTTGCAATGAAAGCATGTCCTTGATCACAAACCCTTTTCAAAATGACACCTTATTTTAGCTGTTCTAAATCACACGTAATTATGAATCCTTTATGTGGTTGCCGTCTCCTCTCTTGGCCGTTGCAGATGTGCACAGGATGACCTTTGTTTTGATTGTGGTAGCAGATCCCCTGTTTGGTCAATTATCATTTATCACCGCAACTTACATACAACTTCAAGTAAGGATATTGTTATCAAATTATAATTATAAATCTAACATTTTATTTAAAATTTCTTACCCTGTTGCACATAGCATCTTCATGGCTATCTTCAGATTCACTGTGAATCACTACGTGAATCTTGTGTTCAACTCAAACTTGAACTCCATTCCTTTGATAATTACTATGGTTTATATTATATGATTTTTTAACTGACCTCTTTTTTCTAGCTATTTCCCTTGTTTACACAAGTTCATTTGAACTTGAGTTTAAGTTTGAAGTTTATTTGAGTTTATTTTATTTTTTTAAACTTAGTTTGCGTTCTAATTTTCTTCCCATGTAACTTAATATTATGTCTTTGCTTGTGTGACTAATTCGTTTACTTGGGAAAATCTTACTTGTATGATTCATAATTTTTATATTTGTATTTCATATTTAATTAAACATTTTTGGTTGTGACAATATCAATCACAGCAATTTCTTATCTTTATTTACTCCTTAATTATTGTTGTATATAAAAATATTGGTAATATTGGTAATCTACCGAATATTAAAATTTGGTTACCTGATCTAATGATGGCTTGCTGATTCATTCTGAAGTTTTTGGAAGACAAAAACATAGACAAATACAGATAGATACAAAATACTTATTATTTTGCAAGAAAAGGGGATTGGTGATAGCAAATGTATTATAATATTATACACTTTGATAATTAACTAGCTCAGTGGTTCTTTTTGCCGCATGTAGGCTCTTGTACATTAATTCGTTAAGGTACAAATATAGCAAGGATGTGGATGTCGATCGCGATATCCACATCAAAATCCACAACCTTGTTATATTTGTACCTTTATCCCATTTTATCGAAGTCATACCTGATGTGCCACTGTGAAATTATTGAGTGCACTTTTTAACGTGCAAAGAAAAATCAAATTTGGCGGAGTACCCACAATGGTCTGTACTCCTACTGGCTGCTCGCACAAAAACCTCAAACAATCTTATTCTTGCTGCATAGTTGGTAGGGAGTTGGTAGGTTATTTAATTCTCAATATAGATTTATACAAGGTCCCTAGTTTGAGCCAACCTTACTCTTGGTATTTTGATTGAGCGTCAGTGCCCTTGCACGAGTTATTAATGAAAACAAACGAGATATACTCTTAGGTAACTTCAATAAACTATTTCGTTTGCAAAAAAAACTGAATAAAATCTTAATTTTTAAGGTTTAATTAACAAGAGTTCATATTGGAATTCGATTTAGAGCTTACGATGTTCAGGCATTTTGAACTACGACAATATATCAAATTAAGAGGACTGGCGCACTTAGGAGGTCGAGAAAATGCATCTATTTGTTATTTTTTTTCTGGAAAAGTGTATGTAATTATTGCATAACAATTATTTTTATTTAAACGAGCTTTATTTTAGAAATACAATGTAATTTTTTTGTACAAAAATATTTAAAAAAAATAACCCATTTACAGCCGATGTTCGGCAACCCTGTTTTTAAGAATCATTTTGCGGTGAGCAAGATATTTCAAAAACTAGTGAACAAATCTATTTCAAATTTGGTATACTTGTTTTAGACATCAAAATCTAGTCCCTAACGCAGAGATTTTTTCAAAAAATGGAATTTTGACAAAACGGCAGCTGTTCAAAGTTAAAATATGAATTTTTGTTAAAAAAAAAGCTATACTTTTTGTCCATAAAATAAAAAATACGCATTTAAATAAATAAATCTCTGCGTTGGGGACTAGATTTTGATGTCTAAAACAAGTATACCAAATTTGAAATAGATTTGTGCACTAGTTTTTGAAATATCTTGCTCACCGCAAAATGCTTTTTAAAAACAGGGTTACCGAACATCGGCTGTAAATGGGTTATTTTTTTTTTAAATATTTTTGTACAAAAAAATTACATTGTATTTCTAAAATAAAGCTCTTTTAAATAAAAATTATTGTTGTACAATAATATTGTTGTGCGGACCAGCAGTCTGGCGTAAATCAAACACGGATAGACTACAGAGCGGGAAACCGCGGTTCTAATCCTGATGATTGCGTCGGATATGTGCTGTGATCTAAAAGTCCAAAATCGAACTGTGGACTACACTCGCCAACCCGGTTGGCCACCGTGGCGAGTTATCCCTAGTAACACACATCTGTGCTACTAGGGATGGCTAAAAACCTTAGCTAAAAACCCGCCATAGAAATATGGTGGAAAGCTTTAATCCGACTATGGATTGCATAGCTGACTAAAGAAGTTGTGCAATAATTATATGCACTTTTTCAGAAAAAAATATAACAAATAGCTGCATTTTCTCGACCTCCTAAGTGCGCCAGTTCCCTTAAAGCTAAAAGAATGTGCCACAGTTTTCATCTAAAACAGTTTATTTGTGTATGTCCAGATTTTTTTTGCTAATTCATGATGAACAAAGTGATTGTAATTAAGGACATTACTTTGTGGTAATCCATGATTTGTCAATTAACAGTTGCATACTTAGAAAAATTCGTTAGAACCAAAAACATAGGGCACACTCAAAGCTTTCATTTATTAAAAGGAAAGTTGCAATCGGATGTTAGGATTGGGATGTGTGAGGCATTAAGGCACTAAAACACTGTAAAAATAAAAATAAATATTATTTGTTTCTTTTTCATTTTCTTAAAGATGCATTTGTTAGAAATGCTCTCACCAAATTTTGTAAAGAAATTCGTAAAATTGACGGAGATACAGCATTTTATGTGAAATGCTATGTATGTTAAATTATCCTGCAGCAAAACTTTGAACGTGTTTTTATCAAAACTACATTTTTCAACCTGGTTGACAACATATTTAAAAAACTATTAATCCGATTTGCATGTACCAAAAAATGAAATGTTCGCAAATCAAGTCTCTATGGCACCACTTAGGGATTTTTTGATAAATGGCCCTCTTCTATTTCTTTTTTTTTTTCATAAAAGATGAAAATTTTCTGTAAAAATGGGAAATAAAATTCGCTGGTCCGCCATTTTTTTTGTTTTCTAGATATCGAGATTCCGCTATGTGAGGCTATAAACATATATGTCTAGTTTATAAATATATTTTTTTGGTATTTTTCGGATGAACCGTATGGCTTAATTGCTGTCAACTATTAAGCAGCAGAGTGTCATTTGGAAGCGATGTAGTACACCATAAACTATTCTGAAGATTCAAATCAAAAAATTTGTGTAGTGTCTTCTATATGTATATAATGAATATTAGTATCTATAAATAAAAAACCATTCATCGTTGGCTCGAAAAAAATTATTAAAAATACACCCTCATACCGCTCGCGCACAGTGTTTTAGTGCCTTAATTTGTTATGGGTTGAGAAGGTGTCAACACTTTTGCTACCCGAGCTTTCTCTACCCGTAGAGGGCAAGAGATAAAATGATGTGCCAATCTCCTTCCTTGATGGTAGATGAATGATACAGGGGGCGTCCTGAAGTTATGGTCCAAGAAGCAAGGCGGTACGGATAGTGAAATGAGCGCAAAGTAGTTTTATCAACCACCATGTATATCACAGCAAAGTATACCTACGAAAATATGGCATACTGGGATAATGAAAGGTGGTGGGGATTGGGTAAATCACCTTCAGTAACAAAAACGTATTATCTCGTTTCACTTGGATGTAATGTCAAATATATAAAATTTACAAACATTGCGCAATTTTCAAAAATATGAATTAAAATCATTCTAAAATCACACAGTATAAAGTTATAAAAATAACTGATGTTGCTATGGTACCGCGTATAGCTATATTTGGCGTACAATTGTTAGAAACGCTCCTGTGTAAAACCCACAGATCATTGAACAAAGTAAATAATTATACGATCTTTCAAAATAAAGCAGTAAAGGAACGGACAGTTCGTACTACAAAAATACAAAATATGCTTAACTTCAAGGTTCCTTCTAGTGTCCTAGATGTTGGAGTAGGGGGTGCGAGATGTCCATGCGGGATTACGAGAAATCTGCTAAACTATCGAATGGAGCAATCATAGATATGGCAGGTAGTCGCCAGCTTGGTTGATGTTGTTGCCAAGGGATGATGCAACTTTTTGCAGTAAAACAAAAAGTACACATCACAAGGAAGTGATGAAAGTCCATCAATTCCAAACAAAAGACGGACAAAAAAACATTTTACTTACCTTTACTTCCAGATTACATACCTACAACTATTTTTTTGAATGGCCGCCATTTCTATTAGATCGCACTCTTGATATTTTATGTCATCCTTATTATACCAAGGTGTAAATTATACCGAAAACTTAAATTTGGGTCTTGGCCTAATGGACTAATAATTGTGTTACGTTTAATGCGAAGCATTTTATAAAGTAAACAACTTATTCGTATAGTTTTTTTAGTTGAAATGGGTATCTACTTGTAGAGTAGGTTGAATAAATAAATCTATCCATTTGTTGGTGAGATATCGAATCAAATAGTAGTACATAAAGCAACATAAATTTTGGTTCGAAAGTAATTTGTTTTATGGAAACCGTAAATTAGGATTCGATATTATACAAAATATTCGTGAACGATATACAATAGTATTTGAAATGAGGCAATTTACATTCAAAGAAAGCATACCTTTATTTTATTTCCTTAACATTGTTTTACAAATTACTTATTACCTAAAAAAGAAAAAATTACTATGATAATTAAAAATTGACCATCTTTTGCTTGGTTATAAAATCTGCATGCTAAATTATTAATTTCAGAAAGTTTTTACAATGGAAGTGTAAAATAGAGGATTATAAATTCATTTTAGGTGGAAAATTCTGTTTCCAAGTTCTCCCTTCAAAATATTACAAGCACTTCAAAATCGATTTCATACAAAATGTATCTACCTAAAGTAAGTTGAACGGCTGCGTTTAACCTCAAGGTTATCGAAAATTTTAAAACTTGGAAAAATACAGAAAACCCTGATTTAAGTGTTAAGAGAGCAACGTTTCACTATTTTTTTTTAAACTTACATTTTCATCAAGCAAACAACAGAACGCCTTCAATTTTGTATTTTTGTATTTATTGTATATTTTTAGAAAGTAAGTTGCTATTTTGCTGTTATTAGAGCTCCTCAGATTGTTATAATATCAATATAATTTATTTTTCTTTTAGATAATCGATATTCGAGATATTTTAAGAGCGGTAACCATCGACCAAATGAAAGACGTTTATATAGTTCAATGTTTAATGGAAACGGATCTTTACAAACTGCTCAAAACACAGGTAAGTTAAAATTACCAACAATTCTTTTAATGTAGAACGTTTGTCTTGGGCACTGTTGTCTCGTGAAATATTTAATGTAACAAATATATTAAAGAAAAGAAGAAGGTAGAGAAGCTCTAAAATATTATAATGGAGCTTTCATCAAATTTATGTTTTGTTAAGCTTACAGACAATATGCACCGCCGGAAGCTCATTTGATCGAGTTCCTTTACTTTGCTCAATTCTATAAAATATTTAATCATAATATTACCTATATTATAGTAATAAATATAATATTCATATTTGTTGGTATCAAGCAACGTAAATACTTTACAAAGAAGTCTACCAATACGGTTGCGGTCGAGTCAAATGATCAAACACAAATCTGTTCCTTAATATTACAAAAGAGGTTATACGTCCTCTTTGATAATCGTAAACTATCATAACAACAAGTTTCTTCGTCATAAAAGCAAAAACCGTAAAGAAAACTAAAATATCGGTATTTCAGTACTAATTTGATTCACATATAATTTACTACCGTATTTGAAGCTGTTTGAACCGAAAGCTTTAGAGCTTTGAAGGAAGCCCCGCAGAAAGTAATTAATAATATGCACAGTATAGACACATTAATAAATACTGTTTCAAACTTAGACTAAAACCTTTTCAGTTCATCGCATTATAGTTTGACATAATCTGGCCAAATTTGAGCTGAATTAGTTGATAGTTGACAATGATACTGGAATATACTAAAAATTAAAATGTCTTGATGTTGCGAAGATACTTCCTCTATATCAGCTAATTTTGCTCAACCTTATGTATTTGTTGAAATACGACAATATATTATAACAAATAAATACATAAGCTTGAGCAAATATTAGCCGATTACCTTAATTATTGCTCATATCTCATTGGAATCGAGAGTTTTGCTTATATAAAAAAATTCCATTTACTATGCCCGGATATTGTATTTCCTAGATTTTATCCCGTAATAAACACAACGTTTACAAGTTTGCAAAGCCTGCCGATTTTCTCGATTGATAAAAATCCACTTTGGAGCTAGCAACTTATTGTTTATTTCTATTCTCGAAGACACTTTATCCAGTCGCGACAATAAAACTTTTCAGTAGTTATCTAACCTTGAGAAATCTCTATTATTTTTAAAAGTTTGTTTTTCTAAATTCAGAAAAATCATAAAACAAAATGCCGAATAAAATATTAGCATGTCTCGATGAAAATAACTCTGTTTCTACCAAATTGCTAGGCAACGATCTTAATTTGGTGATTTGCAATTTTGAATAATTAAAATAATTATATTTGATAACAATGATTAAATGACGATCTCAGGTGAAACTAGTTTTCAGGATATTTCATCACTATGTAATTCAATCAAGTCAATCAATCAGTAAGCTCGAATCAAGTTGCTTAATTAAAAATTAATGTTGAACTTCAGCCAAGTTTTCAAAATTAGGTAAATGTTCTTCTCGGGATCGTGGAGAAAATTAATTAAAGAAAATAAAGCCTTTTAAATTATAAGCGCTTTAAATCTGTTATAGATACCGTTTAAATTGATTGATTGAAAAATTGATATAGTACATAGATAATAATTTATTAATAAAATAAATAGTTTACGTACTCGTATTATAACTTTAGACTAATTAAAAATGCACTAAACCACTTTTAGAACTAAAATGTATCACTATCATTATCACAATGTAAAATATCATTTATTCGCTACCATAATTTTTACTTAATTTTAAAATATTTTTTTAAATTAAGGAGTATACGAAATAATATGCCTTATTTTTCTTTTAAAAAATCTGTTTGTTTTGTTCTAAATGTATATTATTTAGGAACATTAAGTTTTGTTTAGGTACTTTATGTCGCAGAGTTTTGTAAAATTAAAAAATAAATCGGCTGAACTTTAGCTCAAAAGATAACATAACATGGTTTACGTGTTATAACATAATTATAATATTTTGAAAACTGTATTATTAAAAAAAATTCGTTTTTAATCATTCGTTAACGTAATAAATCCAGGATAAACCGTATACTTTGTATTTCCATACGCTAAAACTTCATTAAATTACTTTTAGTAATTGAAGTTAAGTTTTAGGTTTAATCCTCGTTGCAGTGTTTCTTATCCTCTTAAGACAACGGCGTAATTAAATATACAGCATGTAATACATATTTACATTAAGAACGAAACTCTCAAGAAAATTCTTTTAAAATTTTCATTAAAAAGTTAAATATACCTCACCCTACTGAAGGTAGGTTATACTCTATTTACCCAACATATGCACCTAGGCTCCTCCCCAAAATGTATTTGAGCCAATTGTAAACGGGAATTTTAAAATTCGAGCAATAGAAAAGTTCTATTCTATTTTTTGGGAGGAGCTTAGGTGTATATGTCGGATAAACAAAGTATAGCTACGTACTAACTGAAACTTTTGTTATGGAAATTTTCGGTTCACGGAAACTTGAAAGTAGGAGGGACGCGCATGAATGGGTTAACGAGATATCACTGCTTTTTTGTAATATAATAGAATACGTAGTGTGATAATGATAACCAGCAGCCGTTCATCCATCCACAGATCTAACGTATTATGTATTATGATATTCAAGGGCGGGGCCTTTTGGGAAAATATACTCCCTAGCATTATTAGGTAAAATCGCGAATTATTTTGTTGTTATTAACTTTTATTAACCTAAAGTTGGCGTAATTATTTTTTATAATTTTTTGCACATACACTATAGTATAAATTAATAAAATAATAATAAAAACTACTTCTATTCGAATATATTTATGTACATAAAATGTACACTTTTATCAGTAAACGCAAACGTAAGATGATATCTTAAAGCAAACGCTGATTTTAAATTTAGAGAGATTATAAAATTTTTTGTCGACTTTAGGGATCGACTTTAATATTTACCTTAGCTTGATACATTTGAGAGAAAAATATTATAATAACGAAACAAATGCCTGAAGGATATTATTTTTATAGTCATGTATTAAAATGTCAAATTTTTATTCTCTCCCGGCTTAATTTTACTGTACCCAATTCAATTTATTATAATTTATTCCGTTTCTCATACAGATTTTTTTATCGTTCATGCATATTTCATCGAGGTAATTTTGTTGTACCTATATATAGTTAGTTGATATACATTTCGTTATATTCATTCCTTGACATATTATGTAACTACTTACTAAAGTTTCTAGTAATTAAACCCGAAGTCTTTTACCAATCGATGGTAGAACAATTACAATTACAGGGTAGCTCGTCGTTGTTGCTTCACATTTATTCTTAGCACTTCTATGTACAATAACTATCTAAATGACTTAAAATGTAAACTGGGGTGAATTTGTCCTGGACACTCACTTCACGCGTGGCTGAAACAAGGGAATATATTATTGGCTTGATTATTACCGTCTGATCAATCCACACCTATGTAGTCATTGCCTTGCTTACTAAGGGGTTCATTGCTATTATGTCTGTAATACTTTAACATTTTTACTTAATAATTTTGAATGTGACAATATCTTCCAGAAGATAATAATAGCTCTATTCGCGGTAACAATCCCGGATTTATTTTATCCTACTGCGTCTGCGGATTTATAATAAAATTGTCATTAAAGCTCAAATTAGGTGATAAAAAGTATAAATCCGCAGACGCAGTAGGATAAAACGCATCCAGAGGTGTTACCGCGAATAGAGCTATTATCAGCTTGGAATGATTCATCGCCTCAATAACATAACATAACTGTTTGTTCCAATTGAAACTAAGCAAACTTTTAGTTCGTTGCTATGATTCATTATATTCTCCCGTCAAATATGGAATGCGTTGTGAATAATTTTTATTTAGTTTTTATTTTCGACTTATAAACATTTCGCATTTTTCAAAACAGTATAAGAACCGCAGTGGAATGCAATTTTACATTTCCACCCTATACTGTAAAGTTCAACTTCACTCTTACTTTGGCTTCAAATATACAAATATTTCATGTTCTATAATAAAATGTTTCTTTTTTAAAACAATAAGAGATTTTCCTCTATTTAGCGATGTCACTTTTCTCTCAAATTATGTTTGAGAACTTTTATGCTGCAGCAACAGATAGCCGAATCCTCATATATGGTGAGCGACGTTCGCTTCTTCGATGCGGAGGGTAAAACCCTACACCAGGTGACACGGTCGCTCCCTTTCTACCCAAATGCCAAGCATTCGTCCGAATATCGCCACTTGAGGTCACACAGTAAATGTTCGGCGATTCGAAAAATCGGCTTTGGAATAAAATTGTTTTATTTATGGAATGCAGTGCTTAAAAGCTTGAATACTTGATTAATTTGTTCACTAGATTTTAAATTTTACAACCAATTTATATTTATAAATAATGTTATTTTTATTTAAAATAACTTAGAATATTTTGTTGCTAAACTTTTAAATTATAAAACTAATTTATTTTTAATGGAAACTCTCTTGCGTTGAAGCAAACAAACAACAAACAAAATGCAATGTTGGACTTTTTTATTACAATAGAAGTCGTGCTCTATCAACATCATCGAAATTTTTCAATTTTATTTTTATAATATTTACAAAGCTTAACTAATAAAATTGATGAATAACTATAGGAAGGCAGGAATTTTACTGGTGTAGTATTTTCTTATCTAGAAAATAATTAAGAACATCATTCGAACGAACGCAAAACTTTTTATTTATTTTTTAGTTTATTGTGTTCCTTAGTGATTGTTAAATGTTTTAGTCAAGTTTTATAAGGAAATTTTCAAAACTGATCGAGATATTGTCGCAAATCGTAATTATTAAGCAAAACGGGTGTTAAAATTAGATTAAAAATATGACATTAACCCCTCGAGTGAGTAACGTCGATGACTTAAATTAGCAAGACGAATTGATCGAACTGAACCAATAGTCAATTATTAGATTGGTAGTTATATAGTAAGGTGTGACGTGAAGTCAGTCATGAGATAGTCATCGTTGGTACGTGCACACTTAAGGTTTAAGCACACTTGTACCACGCGACGCGACACTACATCGAGCGACATTAAAGTGTCTCTCTCTCGAGAGAGAGATAGCTTGTACACCTCAATGTAGCTGTCTCTCTCTCTCTCTCTCTCTCGAGACACTTTACCTTTATCCTTAAACCTTTATAGGATAGTTACCCCATAGAGGGTAAGATTTATAAATGTAAATTAGTTTACAGGTAGAAATTATGTATGTAAATATTTAATTAATTACAGAAACGTTGTTATTCAAGGTACCCCCACGGTAACTCAAAATGGTACCTAAAGTCGCAAAATCGTTGTGACATGGTGGAGGTGACGGGGCATCTCGAGCTTTAGAACCAAATAATATGGCCGTTGATATTTTTCCTTGTTAAATTACTGCTATACAAATCGTACGTAAGTACGGATAGTGCTGGCTCTCACTTCAGCAGGAGGGGTGGTTTCTACTTACAAAATAATATGTACGTCAGATTGATATATCGAAAATCGATTAAGCTCCACCTGCATGGGATTTTTTTTACTCTAATAATTAATTTTAGGTGAATCTTATTATGTATTTTATTGATTAACTTCGTATGTCAACAACAAAATAAACCTTCGTCGTGCAAAAAGGAATGCAATGATCCTTTTGTGTTTAAAACTTCATCCCTAACAAGATGCATATAGTAATAGGATTCTTCTAAAATTGATTGTAAGACCGGAAAACAGCAAAAAAATCTAAGGGTACTTATAGTATTACATTTTTTTTGTTTACCTAGCTGCAAAAAACGAAAGGAGATGTAATAAAAAAACTTTTATCTCTTGAAAGTTTTCCGTTACATTTTTTTAAAGGAATTTTCACTTTCACGTCAAAACAATGGCAATAAATTCGTGCGTAAATAGTTTTTTATTTATAAGCAAAACGAGACGCAATTTTCACGCTAGAACATAACACCCAAGTTATTGTATAAATCTTTAATTATTTGGGAAGACAGGAACTCCTATGTAGATTGAGTCTTATCTCCTGTTTGCTTTATAATTTAAAACTGATTATCAGGAACCCTGACTAGCTTTATATGTAGTTGTCTGTAGGTACATCACGGTGGAATATATTAAATTTAAGAGGAATTCTCGAGTTCGAAAACACATTTTCGTAATTCGCTGTTATTTTGCTTATTACTCAAAATAATTGCACAAAAGTATATATTTTTTAAAAGATGACACTTGGGTGCAGACCGTGTTTTTAATTTTTTTAAATTCTAATTTATTTTAACATTTTTTTTTTTAAATGGGAATTTTTAATTCGCAAAATAACATCGAATTACGAAAGTGCGTTTTTCAACTTTGAGGATTCCTCTTAATGTATAATTTATCCATTTAAAAATTCACATCTCTGATACGTTAATCCACTCCGTTCCATTTTATTTCTCGGGTTTTCAAAATAACAATTTTATTTTGTAATTACTTCACGAAAGATATTGGAAGATGGATAAAGATATCGGAAGAAAATTAAAATTTTAAGCTATTTTTACTCAATCTGCGGTAAATTAGGGATGAGTTTAATAAAAAAAAACTTTGACAAAAAAAACTATTTGATATTAAAAAGCGAGTGACAGGAAATGAACCAAAGATTCATAGAGAATCATTTCACTTTAACTTGGAAAGTTAATCAATTTTCACACTTGCAATTTTTAGTTAATACTTGGCACTTGTATGAAAATGAAAGAAGTTTTGCAAACTTGAAAAAGTTTTAAATTGAACCTTTTTTGTCGATACTTTTTGGTAAACAAATATTGGAAATGGAAATATGTGAAAAATTATTTAACATAAATTGTGAAACATTAAGCGACCGTATAGTGTTACAGCCTATTTATATCTTGAGTTTTATTTATATAACTTAAATCAATAATATGGTATACCCATATAAAGTTGAAAGAAATCAAATTTGGTTATCTCGATAAATGTATCGAACACGTAATGATGAAATTGTCAGACCAATTTTAAAAAATACCTTTATTATGAAAATTTTTGTAATTAAATTTTGTAATTTTATGAAATTTTCCATGCACAACAGAAAATTTAAGCTTTCCACATTCTACCCTAAACATCGCAGAGAAAAGCGTATAAATGTTTTATTATTGTTTTCATAATAATTTTAATGGAGTTTATTTAACAAGAACATTTTACTTATTAACTTGTATGATTTTCTTGTCAAAATAAACATTTTTTGATTTTTTAAATCCCATTTTCATTTTAAATTAGGTGCTCGTACGGATCAAAATTCTTTTTAGTTACTTGAAAATTTCTAAACTTCCAGTAATATTATCTCTAGTTTAAATTTCTTGAAATGACGACAATTTGAACTTTGCTCTGAGTTTCTTATATCTGTAAAATATTGTAAAAACATTTACGTATTTAATTCAATATAATAATTCGCTAGAAAACTCCTCCTTCGTGTCATTTATAGACGCGCCTTGATTCGTTCATTTGTTACCAACCAAAAAAATTATAGGAATTATAGCGCCAGAGAATCCGCTTGTAATACCTATAAAATCGTAAATGCAACTTATTTCACACATCAGCAGGTCCGATTCAACCTTATATCCTACGAGCAAGCTTTCTCGACCTTATTTGAAATGTAAAGTATAACAATAAAATATAAAATTGATCACAGATTACCTAAGTTGAATTACCGGTAACTGTCGATAATCGTAATTAAAATTTCCAATTACGTACTCTTTGTAAAATTTCACGGTTGATGTTCCAATCAAAACAGAAAGTACGTCGACTGGACTCGAGCATAATAAACTTCAAAAAACGTGGAAAACTTTTGAAATGTCGCATCAAAATCAAGTTCTCCATTTAAATATCTTTGAGAGTTCATAAAATGTAACTTTTCTAATGGCTAATCTCTTTAAGCTTTATCTTCAACGTTGAAAGCCGGGTTGTTGTTGATTCTTAACTCAATGCTTGTCTAGCCGGAAAATGCCCGGATGCCAGGCAATTCAATAAACGAAAGAAACATGCGTTGCGTTATTAAATCACAAAAACAAACGATAATAAAATCTTGGAATTCAGAAGCAAGCAAAAAATATTAAAAAGGAGAATCCTCGAAGAAGCATCATGATGTACAATAAAAATAAAATAATAAACAATTAGACTGCCTTGAAGAAACAAACCCAAAAATGCAGTATATTTTGATAAATAAAATGCATCGCAATACTTGCAAACTACGTGTTTGAGTTCCTAACAACAACGAATAAATTGAAAATTTTCAACATTCATTCGAAGCTTATTAAACACAACCACAGTAAAGTTTTATTTCCCTCGACAATTCTTTCTATGGAAGGGGTGTCAGCAGTACTAATTTTTTGTTTTCAAATCGAGCATACAGAATGGTGTAAAATAACTAGGAGAAGGGGTTGAATTTTATTTTTTTAATTCGAAACCAACAACCAAAGAACTAATCAACTCGAAGATTAATACACATAAAGTATTATGTGTAATGGGGTGGGCTTATTGGTCATGCACTGCCTGGTTATAAGTACGGGCAACATAATGCACACTGAGAGAAAGGTTTGTTAATAATAAACAAAAGTTTATTTGGTGTAAACCGTGGTAATTATTACCCAATACAAGATTTGTTTATAGTTAACAAATCATTTGCTAGGTAAATATGGCATAATATTGAGACAACTTTACTAAAAATGTTATAATAAACTTATCGCGATAAATATTATAATACCGAATTTTATATTAAAGAAATTAGCTCAAATAAATATATTTGTTTATAGATAACAAATCTTTCTCTTGGTACAGTGTTCTTAAATCTGCCACCCATCCAAGTGCGAACCGCTAGCAACTGTTCTGGATTCTCGTGATCTGATAACGTAATGTAATTTTCTCTCGAAATCAATACTTTACCTATACACTTCGTGTTATTACAAAGTTAAAAGTAGCCCATAATACAATTTATCGAAGCGCTGCTGCATAACTTAAATGTTTTGATGAGGTGCGGTTCTACTAGGTACTCATTTTGAAAACTAAATAGGAAAATGATTAAATTTGTACATCTCGACATTCAAATTAAATTTTTCCTTCATTACAGTAATTTTAAAATTACGACGACTTGTCATTAAACGGATTTTCAGCATAGCTTCCACAGTCGCGAAATTTTATTACCTGAGTCGACCTGAGTATTAATTGTATAAGAGCATTTTCCAGTACGTCCGAGACACCTCCGTATTCATTTAAATCCTTAGAGAATTTTTTAGAGTAAAATATGTAGCTTAATATTCTTGAGAACCACTTATCCTTATTCAAATAATAGTGAAAAAAGGAAAAGTACCTCTCCGACGTTGGCCTTTTGCAACTTGATTTTTTTTTAAATTGGTTATTTATATTTATTTTTTATCGAAAGCATTGAAAGTGACAGGTTTTGGGAATATAAAAGGTTCAATTTCCGTGACAAAGAAATGTAAAATATTTGATAACCAAATTTTTTATCAAATGAAACTGTCAAAAATGTTCTGTAATTAATTAGTTTTTTAATATTTCGTTTCTTTCACGATTATTGCCTATCAGGGAATAATTTTCATAATATATCTTTGGAAATTTTTTTGCAATTCTCTTTTACGAGGTATTTGTGTGTATAGTAATCCCTTTGGCACAGTTTCATCTTTTCGACTTATCCTTTTCCTTCATTTTATATGTAATCTATATTTTTGATATCTTTTATTATTATATTTATTTTAATGCTGCGACCTCCAAGTATGGAGGATAGCCATTATCATTAATAACGAACACTGTAAAATAAAAGCTTTTATAACCCGGTTAGCTAAACGACAGTTTGTCTTTTCAGTTATAATTAAAAACAAATATTTTCGTAGCCGTGATCGTATATCTACACACCATCATGAAACCTGAAATTGATTCTATTAGAAAAATATTTGTTGACAGAGTTAATGTAACACACAACATAACAAGCAAATCATGTAGGTATTATACGTAGAACGTTCTAATAAGAATATAACGTGGTCCACATATTTTTTTTTATATTTTGTAACGATATTTCGGTTATTGGGATAGTCGGATAAAAGTTTCAACAAAAGTAATCGGAATTTTGATTTCCATTTGACTTAATAGAATCGTATTGAATACTTAGCTTTGCGGGTCCTAAATTGATTTATAAGGTTAGGAAAAGAGGCGACAGTTTTTCGAAATTCGTCTCGATTGTTTTTCTTAGCTTAGGAATCAGCCATAATCGTAGACTTGAACCGCAAGAACGACAAAGAAAGAAAGCAGGAAAATGGACAGATTTTTACATACACCGATCGGCACCGATAGCCGGAATCAGGCAACCTGCTTTTTTTCTGTTCGTATCTTTACGGCAAAATTCCTTATAAATATTAGTCGTTAGGAATCGGCATTTATACGTTCCATATTTAACGAACTGTAGCGCTGAAGAGAGCATGTGGCAGAAAAAGAGGCTTACGTCCAACATTTCAATGAAAACTTGAATATGACAATAGAGAAAACAGCATTTAGATTCCTCATCCAATCAAAAGCATGCTCGACTATTTGTGTAAAAATAAATATATTATTATACTAACAGTCAATCGTAATTTAAAAGAAGTGGTACCCTCTATCCTCTATCGCGCTATTAGATTAAACTACTAAAATTATGCGTTGACATCAAATATTTTGAATACCATCAAATGAAAAGATTGATGAAATATAGAAATTTTAATGAAAGTAACTTGCAAGAAAAATAATGAACATTTTTGTGTTTAAAAAGTTTCCCAATATTGAAGCTGAATGAGAAAAATGATGTAAAGGTGTAATTATAGCGTTCCATTTAAAATGGAAAAGCTGCAGATTTATGTTGAACAAATTTTGCCTAATTCTTAATTGTTATTATTGTTTAATAATAAATTGAATACGTGTATTTTTTTTAAATTTTCCTTATTTATGTTTTGGTCAGTATTTTTTTTAACATTAAAATAAATAATATTTAAAATAAAATTAACATGGGAAATTGATTTTTCTTTAATTCCTGCTTCCCATCATAACGGATAGGAATGAAAAGCGTATTAAAGAGATTTTTATTCCGCTTCTAAAGATTCCTAACACTTGATATTTTGTTCTTTCTTTACTGTTAAAAACTCACTAATAAATATGCAAAATTGCGCAATTAAAAAAAGTTTAGTTGCCTTGTTTGAATTTTATTGCAATAATTGTTTTTGCTTGAAAACCGATAATTTCCAACAAGTTTAACTTGTGTTTGCGTTCATTGTTAGCCAAATTTATTGTAATATATCACAGTAATTTTTGTTGGAAATTATTGATTTTCAAGAAAAAATAATTGCAATAAAATTCAAACAAGGCAAATAAAAAAAATTTTAAATGCGCTATTTTGCATTTTATTAGTTTGTTTTTAACAGAAATTAAAGAACAAAATATCAAATGTTCGGTATAGTTAGAAGGGAAATGAAAATCTCTTTAAATCGATACCATTTTCATTTGTATCCCTTATGATGGGAAGCAGGAATTGCAGAAAAATCAATTTCCTATATGTTCACATCGGCGGCCGGTCACTCTGTATAATAATATTTATTAGTATTAAATCAAATTTTGGTTGAAATTGAAATTAAAAATAATTTGTTATTTTGATCAGTATAATTTGTTAATTTTGTCAGTATTATTTGTTATTTTGGTCAGTTTTGTTATAAATTGAATCAATTGCTTCGTTTTCATCATCGTCAGATGTATATTTCTCTATATTTGTTGCCATTGTCTTATTAGTATAATATCTTAAAAAACCAAATACCAAAATGAAACTTTTTTCATTTAATTTTAGATTTTATTACTACAGGGGTGAAAGCACGTGATATTAAATTTATTAATGAAAACTCGACGGGATTTCATAAATAACATTAAATTGAAGCGTTTAAGGTGAGGATTAATCCCAAATATCGATTAGTTTGGCCAAAAATCTATTTTAGAGTTTACAATTTCTGCTCGAAAATAGACCTTATTGTGTTGTCGGTACGTGCGCTCTGCTCTGCGTGAGTCTTAACCGCGGAGAGTGGGGACCGACAAGGACATACAGAGATGTTTACTCAATACTTCGGCACCGTCCTAGATCAGTCTCTTCAAGACCACTCCTGGGTAGGGGATCAAGATTGATTGTCCTGGAAAACTACCTTTGGTCTGCCGTAAAGCTTACACGTAATATTCACGTAAATTTCATTTAAAACCTACGAATGCTGATTACTGCCTAACGCGTAACAGCACTCGACTTCGTGCGTGCTTAGGCTCTACGCTCGTCATAGTTTTTCCCCATCCATCGAGAAGTTATCAGATGTTGAAAGAGGTGATGGAGGCTTTGCCTACACGAAACTCTGAAAACAAAGTGGTGCTATGAGGGGACTGACGGCGACGCGGCAGCTTTAGTGCTAAACTAGACGAGCGTTATTTCCGTCGCGTATTCTCCGCTGGATCGCAAACCCCACGTTTAAATGCAGCAAACTACATGAGCGTAATTTTCAACGTTTAAAAAGGCGTGGCTTTTACTACGCGACGATAAATACGCGACGGAAATAACGCTCGTCTAGTTTCACACTTAGTCGTACTTACACCAACGTACATATAGTAGAGATTTAGATGCAAAATTTGGACTTAACAATTATTCTGCATCGTGGTTTTTCCCTTTCGGGTACCTATTCCATAAACTGAGGTGGCAAGGCTCAGTATTATACCCCTAGGTGAGGGGGATCAACGACAGCCAGGTCGCCACTGAGGTTCCTATAAGGTCCACTAGGGTCCTTGGAGGCACACTTTTTATTCTTTTACCAACTTCCCTAGAAACCACATGCCACTACGATAGCCTTCCAACCTCTTGGTGGGTGACAGCATGCTGCCAGGGCTCCCACCCCCGTAGTGGTTTTTATTTTCGAAAGCACGATCTTACAAGAAGATCTAGTTTCAAGCGAGCTACGTTAACTCTTCTTAGGTGACTTTGCCACGCCCCAAAATTCGAGCAATTGCCCTGGACTCCACCGGTTTCCCTTAGGCATCCATATAAGACTGCTTAAGCACATGGAAGCATCACTATGCGGTTATGCACTTAAGTCGTCAGTTGTTCTCCCTTTTTAGTAACCTGGAAGTGTTAGTTCCAGATCTTCAGGAGAATTGTTATGCACACCATAGGTGTGGCATAATCGAGCACCAAAGTGTTCTTTTCCCTCAGTGCCGACTCCTGCAGCATACCCTCTAAGCTGTCTTGTCCCACTTTTAACTCGTGCCATTTGGACAAGGTGTGACGAGACTTATTAGTTTGTATGTGTTAGAGTCATGTTGGCTCTTTGGGTTTTAGGTCAATGACCTTTTAGGATTGGGTCCCAGACAGGGAGACCTACTGCACCATATTATTGGGGTAGTTTGGTATCACTTTTAACTTGGTTGTTGGCCAAGGTGTTACCAGGTCCCAGTTATGTGTTAAGGTCTCATTGTCTATGGGTTCCCAGAGGTCCCATAGGCTTGTAGTCTATGTACTTCGTTAAATGAGGTTCAAGACCAGCCATTTGGGCCTTCTTTCTACATTTGGTAGGTGGCAAGGTCTTTGCAGATCTTGCCGAGTCATTGGTCCATGCTCCAGAGAGCTGTACCTTACTCAAGGCTACCCTTCGAGCCCGAACAGTCTATCGGTCGCGCACAGGTGGCTGTTTGCTCTTGCCCACCTGATGACCTAATCGCCAGTGCAATTAGTGGAAATCCTGAACGTAGTTCATGGATGACCCTTCCAGGGCCGCCGCGTGGAGGCTTGCACTTGACCTTGTCATACAGCCCTGGGGTTCTTCTGGTTACCCGGAAGAGACCCACGAAAAGGGGGTATGACTTGGCACGCAACTATTGCCCCCTCGTCCGCCAACCCCAGCGCCGCCAATTAGTCAGCGCTGATTTGGGTCACGAGACGATAAATACGCGACGGAAATAACGCTCGTCTAGTTTCACACTTAGTCGTACTTACACCAACGTACAAATAGTAAAGATTTAGTTTTAGATGCTAGATGTGGACTTAACATTTATCCTGCATCGTGAGTTTCCCCTTGCGGGTACCTATTCCATATACCCAAATTGGCAAGTCCAGATATATGCCCCTAGGTGAGGAGGATCAACGACAGACAGGTCGCCACTGAGGTTCCTATAAGGTCCATTGAGGACCTTGGAGGCACACTTTTTAATCTTATTACCTACTCTCCATTGAAACCTATGCCACTACGATTGGCCTTCCTCTTTTTGGTGGGTGACAGCAAGCTGCCCGGGCTCCCACCACCCGTAGTGGTTTTTATTTTCGAAAGCACGATCTTACAAGAAGATCTAGTTTCAAGCGAGCTACGTTAACTCTTCTTAGGTGACTTTGCCGAGCCCCAAATTCGAGCAATTGCCCTGGACTCCACCGGTTTCCCTTAGGCCAACGTACAGTTAATTTCGAGCAAATTTAACTATTTAGGGGTATTTTTGGCTCCTGCGTTTGATGTATAAATCTATTTTACATAGTACACATTTGGCCATTTGCCTTGCTTAGGTGGAAGCTAACAAGTGGTATTGGTAGTGGATTGTGGTATTTTCTAATATGCACGGGACGGGGCGGGACTATAGGACGAAGTGGCACTACGGGACGGGACAAGAAAAGGTAGTCCCACATTCTTCTCTAGTTAGTATAGCGTTAGTCAGAAGCGTAGGGGACCGGAGCGGAGGGCGTAGAGTCGATTTTGACAACGCAACCACGGCAAATCACGGATCCGTCATCGTTAAATCAATTTAAACCCTTTCCAAGTATTTTTGGTCCTAACAAGAACCTTTTCTCATATCCAATAAATGTGCTAGCTTCAAACCATGTACTAATAAATGTATTTTATTAGTAAAATTAATTTTGATATCATTTTGCAGCACCCTGCATAACTTCTTCTTCTTCTTAGTTTAAGCCTTAAGGCTTGTTATTACCAACATCTGCGTCGTTTCCTTGGCAGTGTTGGTTCTGTGAGCATATAAATATTTTACATCCATCAGGTAGCTTGTTAGACTTGCCGTCAGATGTGCCATGTATCCTGGTTTTTTATGTTAATGGATAACTGATATGTTTAAAATACCGACCATATAAATCGCTGACCATTTATTTAAAAAACTGCCCATTTCATTAAAAAACTGACCAAAAATATTTTAAAATACTGACCAAAAATTTAAATATAAGCCTTTATTTAATAATAATAGCTCGAGTACAATTTTATTTATGTATTCTGTATAAATTTAACGCAATCTTCCAGTAATCCACGATATTCATCTTCTCGTAAATTTTCATGGCATATGCCCCCTCAAAAATTACAAAATTGTTGAACAAATTAAGGTCGGATTAAAGTATTTCTGGCAAAAAATTCTGAAACGTATAAAACTGGTTTAAAATGAGCTCATAAATATAGGAAAAATATTGAAAAAAACTCTTGTTAAATTGCGGGCATTAATTGAAATAACTGAATAAAATTATGAAATTTTGAATTCGTAGAAAATTTTACTTAAAAATTGACGAAAAACGATGACTCCTAGGAAGAAAGCATAGAGACCTTATTTGTAGAGAATTTCATGATCTACAAATTTGTTAATGAATATTTTTTCAAAAACACGTACCATTTAAGAGTTATGAGCATTTTTCCAAAGTTTGGACTTTTTTTCCCTATTTTAATTGAACTAAATAGAGGAAATATTATGTGGAAGAAATTTTTATTATACAGCTTATTCAAGCTGTTACCTTTTTAGTTATTAACAATTAAGAAATAATTTTGGTTCGACCTGATACACATTCAAATCGCCTATTACGGGAAGTTTACGCCGTTCGTTCACCCTCGCCTGCAATATAGTTCGCCTGTAGCTCAAGTCGCTAAGGGGTCCGTTAAGTTGGCCCCCCCCAGTTAATATTTTTTCTCCAAAAGCTAGCTCCCGAATCCTTATAGCTAGCACCAGCTAGCACCCAAGTATGAAAGCTAGCACCATTATAGCTTTTCCACAAATCGATATTGAAACCGGGGGGGGCCAACTTAACGTTAAGTTGGCCCCCCCCCAGTTAATATTTTTTCTCCAAAAGCTAGCTACCGAATCCTTATAGCTAGCACCACCTAGCACCCAAGTATAAAAGCTAACACCGGTATAGTTTTTCCACAAATCGATATTGAAACCGATGCTTTCGTTCCTGACGGACGCGCATGAATGGATTAACGAGATTCCATTTGTTTATAGGATAGGCTGCCGACAAACTGCACGAATGTGTAGATAGCGAGTTATTATTGTGGGTCAAATGTTACCTTACTATAGAACAATACTTTGCATAATTCTAGCGCATTTCGTTACTTAAAAAATGAGTTTATCTGAGGTGCATGTCGCTGCCCCCCCCCAAATCGAATTTTGGGGTGAATTTGGTGTCAATCGTTAGAGCTTCGTTAGAGCCTAAATGAGCTTTCATTATTGGTTTAGGATTACTTTTTGAAATCGAAACAAAAATTTTACGCTCTAACGTCTGACCCTAATTTCACCAAAAACTTCAAAAATATAACGAAAATAGAAAAACACGTCTACCCCCTCCCCCAAGATTTCGCGAATAACTCCACTACGGTTGAGGCTCAAACCAAAAAATGGAAGCTCAGTTAGACTCTAACGATGCTTTAACGTTTGACACCAATTTCACCCCAAAATTCAAATAAAGAGGGAAAATAGAAAAACAAGACTAAGATCCCCCCCCCCCAAAAAAGAAAAAAGATTACCAGCAAGAAGTTAATCGTTTGTGGAAGGAGGCAAAGCTTTTGCTGCATATAGAGCATTCTTATCGGTGAACTTCAAGCTTTGCCTCTTTCCACAAACGATTAACTTCTTGCTGGTAATTTTCTTTTTTTTGGGGGGGGGTCGTAGTCTTGTTTTTCTATTTTCCCTCTTTATTTGAATTTTGGGGTGAAATTGGTGTCAAACGTTAAAGCATCGTTAGAGTCTAACTGAGCTTCCATTTTTTCGTTTGAGCCTCAACCGTAGTTGAGTTATTCGCGAAATCTTGGGGGGGGTAGACGTGTTTTTCTATTTTCGTTATATTTTTGAAGTTTTTGGTGAAATTAGGGTCAGACGTTAGAGCGTAAAATTTTTGTTTCGATTACAAAAAGTAATCCTAAACCAATAATGAAAGCTCATTTGGGTTCTAACGTTTGATACCAATTTCACCCCAAAATTCGACTTAGAGAGGGGGAAACGTGTCTACGTCCTGTAAGTAATGAAAAAGATATAATATAATGTAAAAATACAATTATACCGTATTCGGCCCTTTTAGTTTTTCAGAAATGTGTGCAGTTTTTACAAATTCTTACAATTTAACTTACATTATTATACGAGAAATGGGCGTGTATACTTTACAATAGTGGGAAACAAAATTGAAACATAAAAGTATGAAAACTTTTGTAAAATTAATTTTTCCATTTTTATTTATTATGAAGATTATAATGGCAAGGAGGATTAATTTTTTTAATCTAAACAAAAGTTTTAATCTGGTAAAATAAAATTAAATGTGAGGATTATCGGACGCAACTTGCTCGGAGGAATCGAAAATTTGAAATGCCCTTAACTTTTTAGAAAATGAAATTAGGATGTTGGAAATGGAAGCTCATTTAGGCTCTAACGAAGCTCTAACGTTGGACACCAATTTCATCCAAAAATTCTTAAAAATAACGAAAATAGAAAATCATATCTGTGCCCCCCCCAACTGTTTCGCGAATAACTCCGCGACGGTTGAGGCTCAAACGAAAAAAATGGAAGCTCAAATTCGACTTGGGGGGGCCAAGGTGTCTGCGGCCCCCCCAAATATTTCGCGAATAACTCCGCGACGGTTGAGGCTCAAACGAAAAAAATGGAAGCTCATTTAGGCTCTAACGAAGCTCTAACGATTGACACCATTTTCACCCCAAAATTCGATTTGGGGGGGCCAACGTGTCTACAGCCCCCCCAAACTTTTTCGCGATTATCTTCGCGACGGTTGAGGCTCAAACGAAAAAAATGGAAGCTCATTTAGGCTCTAACGAAGCTCTAACGATTGACACCAAATTCACCCCAAAATTCGGTTTGGGGGGGGGGCAGCGACATGAACCTCAGATAAACTCATTTTTTAAGTAACGAAATGCGCTAGAATTATGCAAAGTATTGTTCTATAGTAAGGTAACATTTTACCCACAATAATAACTCGCTATCTACACATTCGTGCAGTTTGTCGGCAGCCTATCCTATAAACAAATGGAATCTCGTTAATCCATTCATGCGCGTCCGTCAGGACCGAAAGCATCGGTTTCAATATCGATTTGTGGAAAAACTATAACGGTGTTAGCTTTTATACTTGGGTGCTAGCTGGTGCTAGCTATAAGGATTCGGTAGCTAGCTTTTGGAGAAAAAATATTAACTGGGGAGGGCCAACTTAACGTTAAGTTGGCCCCCCCCGGTTTCAGTTGCGGTTTGTGGAAAAACTATAACGGTGCTAGCTTTTATACTTGGGTGCTAGTTGGTGCTAGCTATAAGGATTCGGGAGCTAGCTTTTGGAGAAAAAATATTAACTGGGGGGGGCTAGCGTTAAGTTGCCCCCCCCCCGGTTTCAATATCGATTTGTGGAAAAACTATAATGGTGCTAGCTTTCATACTTGGGTGCTAGCTGGTGCTAGCTATAAGGATTCGGGAGCTAGCTTTTGGAGAAAAAATATTAACTGGGGGGGGGCCAACTTAACGGACCCGTCGCTAAGGACGTGGGTTAATTTGATTGACTTAACTTAATTTAAGTGAGTTAACTTGAGGGACAGAATTCCAACTACCTCAACCCCGATCGGGCGGGGGTTAATTTTATGACCGTTTTATGATAGCGTGGCTAGTAGGGTAAAAAATCCGTAACTTCCAACAGATAACAAAGTTTGTAGGTTAATTTCTTCTGGTGTGTCAATACAACACCAAAGGCCGCTGCCCGTAGGATATTGGAAATGATCGTCAGATTTGCGCACCAATACTACGTAGAGCTCGCGCATAAAAGTACCCCTCCTATCGTAGCTCACCAGATGTTCAACAGGAGGCAAAATATTGAACGATAGCTGGACTACTTGTCTTACACGACTTAGCACGAAAAATAATGACTTAAAAAAATCGTTGTGACGAAATAATATACGTTCGCTTGTCATAACTATTAGGAGACTAAATTTAACGTTGCGTTCACGCCAAGCTATCAACATTTGCATGCAATAAAAGATTGAATGTAAATGTTACCGGCAATCTGTGAAATCAGTCAATTTGCACAATGCCTAGATAATGTGCAAACCCACCAAGTCGTAAGGTATTGTGCAAATTCACTAGTACTTTAGGCAATCTGCAAAATGGCTACGGTCTTTCAGGCAATGTGTACATTGTCTATATTGTTAGTTAATGTGCTTTTTGAAAATGTAACAGACTCACATTGACTAGGCAATGTAAAAAAACGAAATTTAATTATTTTCCAAATTTAATTTTGTAAAATTATATTAAATCATTCGAAATCATTATCGGAATCACAATTAGGACAAGTGCAAACACTAAACCGCATATCAGCACATTTTGAGCGAACGGAAATGTAAAAAAAAATCACCGAAAATATCAGTAACATGCAATAAAAACACTTCACTTTTGACTCAATAACAATATTGTAAACAATAAACAATCATAAAAACTTGCATATGAGTGTAAACAAGCGAAGAAAGAGAGGTAGCAATTTGCAAGCCGAAAAGGGTGGCAACCTGCATTTTGACGCTACTTTAGAATTATACAGAATAAAATTGCCGATTCATGATTATGTTTGAAATTTTGTCAGGGTTATGTAAATTGAATGAAAAAGAAACACAGAAAAAATATTGACGTTGATTTGTCGATAAAAATGTTCGATTTCAAACTTTCTTCAACACACACTGTCTTATTGGCTCTGTCCGCTCCAGAACTAGTTTAAAAGTTACCACACCTCGTTAGGTTTCGATTTCAGTCAAAGTTTAGTTTATGACATTGGTCCAATACCAAAATGTAGCTAAGGTGGCAACCTGATGCAAGCGGTGGCAACATGCAAGCTTCTCCCCTACTAGTTTACGCATTTCGCACAATGTCTAATCAATGTGAGTCTGTTACATTTTCAAAAAGCACATTAACTAACAATATAGACAATGTGCACATTGCTTGAAAGACCGTAGCCTTTTGCAGATTGCCTAAAGTACTAGTGAATTTGCACAATACCTTACTACTTGGTGGGTTTGCACATTATCTAGGCATTGTGCAAATTGACTGATTTCGCGGATTGCCGGTAACATAAATAAAAATTCTGAATCAGATCGAGGAATATTATGCAATATCAATTCAAGGGGGAACCAAATAACAAATACAAAAATTTGTTACTACAAAAAATCCGTTTCCATCTGCTTCATTGCGAAAACTTAAAAATCTCCTTTCCTTGTTTAAAAAGCAAATCTTACAGTTAGTTAACTAACTTATATTACTATTCATTTATTATGCCTAAAACAAACTTGGCTTCTTGTGGAGTACCTCTGTTGACATGGTATAACTTTTAGTTAATTAATTATCAAAACAAATGTTTGAATAATAAAATATGACTAGAAAAGCCATTATTAATAATGCTACATAATAAATAAAGTATCAAGAGTCTAATTAATTCGCAACATTAATGGGATTGATATGTCAAATAAAATTATTTCATTTTCTCGTTTATTAATTCTGTGAAGACTGTGGAAGAAATTATTTACGAAAATTGAATATCAAATTAGGGTTGCTTTTACACAGTTTAATATTTCAGAATAATTATTTCGTGAGACCATTGCAAATATTTGTGTTTCCTGATTTTTTTGTTTGTTAAAATAACTGACGAAAATTTGTAATTATGCAGAAGATGAGAAGTATCGAGCCTAGATTTGTTTCGAACTGGCGGTACTCATCAGCACTTACTGATTATTTCAAAATACGTAATTTTTTTTGTTTCATTCCGAATGTGCAATTTCATCATTCACTTCCATTTTCTTGAATTTATGGTTGAGTTTTTCGTTTTTATTAGAAAGCCTACTTTTATCAAGATTAATAAGTTAATAATATATTCTGAGATTATCTTGGAAAAGAAAATCCGTTTATACACTTTCATTATTCAGTTAGTGACTGCTGGGAATGAGTAGTGAAGCTTTTAAGTCTTCTGGTTATTTGTTCGTTGTTTGCGAACCGATTCAAAGACTCGATTAATCTTCTTTGTTGACATTTCGTTACAAATTTACGAACGAAATATCTACATATTGCAAAAGTTTTTACATGCCCGAGAGCATTAAAAGTATCTTTTTATTAAAAATCATAGTGTTTTGTAATAAATATATTGATTCACGAGCTCTAAGCACGGAATTGGAATCCAATGACGTACGTAGGTCTGTTTAAATTGGTTTTAGCATCGCTTTATTACTTTTCTCTTGCATTATAATTTATTGTTACACAGCGGAATTAGAATGTATTACGAAGTTGAAAATTATAGGACAAATAAGTTTAAATTAGTAAGACATTCATAATTTTTGAAAAAGTCATCTTAATGAAAATATGGTTCTTAGTTTGGCGAAGTGTTTTCTTCGCGAGACTTTTAAATATAATTATGCTCCTAAACTTACCTGTATACCTTCTAGTCCTTAAAAGGATTCACAAATATTACGATTTACCGTAGCGGTGGATATAATTGTATTGAAATGCTGTTATGTTACTGAGAAGGTACACATGTAACTATTGCGTTTTATTATGTCGAAATTTAGAGTTTAAATTGGAGCTATGGACTTGAACCTTTGTGAGATTTTAAAACTCTACAAACACTGTAATTTGAATTCTTTTTTAGATTCTAAAAATTACACCCATAGGTAAATTTTTATATTGGCAATGCGCTATATCTTTTGTCCATGGTTGATCAATTTCAACATACCTACGTCAATAAACAAATGGTCAAGCATTTGTCAGTTCTTTATTAAACATTGGTCAGTTATTTGTCAAATATTTGCACTTATTTGTCAAGTCACTCAAATTTTGACGTAAATGCCTCTGTAAAATCGGTAACATGTTCCAAAAAAGTCACAAAAACTTCGATATTTGTATTTCAAATTTAGTCAGTTCTTTGTTCAACATTAATTTATCAGTTGCTTGTTAAATATTGATATGAATGACACGGAGGAGGAGCTTTTTAGCAAATTATAACACTGAATTTGAATTTTGCACTCAGTATTATTATTATAGGCGGAACTAATACTCTCAAATTTGGGAGGGGCTATTCGAATACAAAGCCTATGTTTCCCACCAACTGTGAAAATACGAAATGAGATTTTGTGCCAGCCGCCCCTTTTTGGAAGACAAGTTTTCTATGAAACTAAAAAACGTGGAACATTCTTAGATTTAAACACTTTTCTAAAGAAAAATTCTAACCAAAATTTTCGTATAAATTCAAACCTTTGAGTCTGAAACAAGGTTGTTAAATAAAATCACCATGAAGTACTTTTTTGAAAGAGATTGTAATTATCTAAAATTAGGTCCTAACCCAACGGACCTAGAACTTTCGCCGCTCTTCCCGAATTTTTTTTCGATCAATTAGCGATTTTATATCAAAAAAGCACAATTAATTAAAATTTAAAATATGTGATGAGCATAACACAGTTAAAATTGCAATCTTTAATATTTTACATTATTTAAATTTCCAGTAGGTACTTTTCAAATTCTTTCCAATCAATAAATGACGTCATTTATAATGAAACTGTAAATCTAGGTAACTACGCCACCTGTTGAAAAAGTTCTCTTCATAATGATAGATCGGGCCATTAAGAACAATACGGAAGAATTAAAATAGTTGGTAGTTTAAAAAAAGTCGGACTGGTGTAAAAAATGGTTTTTGTTGATTAATTTTGTAATTACGAACGCACATTTATTGATAAGTGGCTATAAATTACAGTGTCATTATTATTGACTGTCTTGGACCTTTAGTAAGCGATTAGTTGAAACTCGATTTATGAGCTACCAAATCAGAGACGCATAAATTTCTTTTAAGTTGGTAATAAATGAACGACCAATAAAGAATGAGAAACTTTTTAAAGTTTTAATCAAAGAACCAATCGAAAGTTCTAAATAGCATTACGCCGGCCGGACAGAGTGACAGAGAGACGGAAGTTTCTATATAATTATGTTTATTTTTATAGGAAATAAAATTTAAAAAAAGAATATGTGATTAGGTTTGCTGTAAAAGCTATAGAATTCCTCCTGCTGCCCTCTGGTGGCTCAATATAGAAAGTGAATTGGGACTGACTGTTTTAGCAATAGTAACTGTTTTAATTAAGGATTTTTGAGGGAACTTTGTTGAAGAGGTCCGTGGTGTATTGGTGAGTACAGGACCGTCACTAGGGATACTTCCGCCCGTGTGCAAATTTAATTTGGCCGCCCTTGTAGCCGACTTCTTCGATTGCTTTAATACAATTTCCTAAATTTCTACTACTTATTCCCTGGCGTATAGTAAATGACCTTTTTTTAACCCCTATTTGTGAGATTTTGGCCGCCTGTGTTTTGCACACTGTGAACAATAGGGCGCGACGGTCGGCGCCTTAGATGGAAGGAACTTCTCATATCAGAATTCACTGCAAACTTTGGATTTATAAAGTGTCAGAAATTAAACTTGTAAGAAAACATTTTAAAATTCACAAGGGTGAAAAGCCTTGTGAAATAATAAAATAAACACACGGATGTGATGTGGAAGCACTTTCACTTTCAGGAAGCAGGTCGTGAAGTATGTCATTACGACAGTACTAAATGTGTTGAGGATGAACCTTCAATCAAGACCCTTCGCGAGGTCAAAATGGCGCAACTTAACTAGTTGCCAAGAATTGTAAAAAATTCGAAAATAAGTCAATTATAACCAAAATACAACGACAGACATGTTTCGATCTTGTTAGATCTCATCAGTGACGTACAGTTGTGAATTTGGTTATAATTTGACTTTAAGTTTTTTTTTTAAGTCTTGATTGAAGGTTCATCCTCAACACATTTAGTACTGTCGTAATGACATACTTCACGACCTCTCGGAAAAGTGCTTCCACATCACATCCGTGTGTTTATTTTATTATATAAACGGGTCGTTTTATACTTATTAGCATTGCGCGAATTATTGATGTCATTTTTTGGATTATCGGATAATTCCAATTAATTTTATCGATAAAATGCTATATAAGTAAAAACTTAAAGTCAAATTATAACCAAATTCACAACTGTACGTCACTGATGAGATCTAACAAGATCGAAACATGTCTGTCGTTGTTGTATTTTGGTTATAATTGACTTATTTTCGAATTTCTTGTGAAATAAGAATAAATTCCTTTTACGTATCATTGTTCCTGTTATTAAAAAAGTAAAATGTAATCAATTTCCTAAGAAAATGTATGCTGAAAATAATATACTTACATACTTCTATTTGTTTAGAAAATTAGCTAAAGTTAATAATTACAATAATATTTAATTTAAAAAAAACATTTTTCATTTCCTATTCGAAAGAATCGCTTTCTTCAGAAACTTATCTTCTACCTCCTTTATTAGCGGGTTATTCAAATTTAGAAGTGCCCCAATTACCTGTAAAAGAAGTACCTAAATTATTTATAAAGGATTCTTATTGATTTTCAAATTTAAACTTACACGGCTTTTCACCCTTGTGAATTTTAAAATGTTTTCTTACAAGTTTAATTTCTGATACTTTATAAATCCAAAGTTTGCAGTGAATTCTGATATGAGAAGTTCCTTCCATCTAATTTCTTCTTTGAAATCGTTCAAAAATTAAAAAAACTTGCACTGACAGTCAGCTGTCAAATGTACTTACATATATTTTTAAATCAGATAATCTTGGATGCAATTCGCATTAGACCTAATTTATAATACAAATTTATTGGATTTTCAAACAAATTTGTGGTCAGTCTAAGCTCTTACCGTTTTCAAACCCATCAGAGCTTACGTTATTTGTTACTGTGCTCTTCTTTTTAAAATAAATTTGTAGTCGCAGTGAATGAGCAGTCGGTAGCGAGAATCTCGTTAATCCATTCCATGCATCGCAAGTTGAATGCACGGTATGCTATGAAATTGAAAAGAAGGCAAAGCTATACAATTTTTAATGGAATATTTTTTACAGGATTAAAACTGGGTCGATATATTTTAATGCGATTATTTTGTTGCAGAGATTAAGTAATGACCACATATGTTACTTTTTGTACCAAATACTGCGAGGATTAAAATATATTCATTCTGCCAACGTATTACATCGGGATCTTAAACCAAGCAATTTATTGTTAAATACAACATGCGATCTTAAGGTTTGCTTTATTATATCCATAAATTATTTTTTTTATTATCTTAATTTTTTAGATTTGTGATTTTGGATTAGCGAGAGTTGCTGATCCAGACCACGACCATACAGGGTTCCTTACAGAGTATGTAGCTACTAGGTGGTATAGAGCTCCAGAAATTATGCTTAATTCTAAGGTAGGTGAAGTTCCACTCACTAAGCGTCCGCAACTATTAATCTATTTGTAAACAGGGTTACACAAAATCAATAGACATCTGGTCAGTTGGTTGCATTTTAGCGGAAATGCTGTCAAATCGTCCGCTTTTCCCAGGAAAGCATTACCTTGATCAACTTAATCACATTCTCGGCGTCTTGGGATCGCCATCGCAAGAAGATTTAGATTGCATAATTAATGAAAAGGTTCGTTATTTATTTACTTAATCAACAAGTGCTTTTTATCACCACGCTTTTAATGTAATTAGGCTCGAAGTTACCTTCAATCTTTACCAAATAAACCCAAAGTACCATGGGGAAAACTATTTCCAAACGCGGACTCAAAATCTTTAGATTTATTGGACAAAATGTTAACTTTTAATCCTCATAAGAGAATCGGCGTTGAAGAAGCACTAGCGCACCCATATTTGGAACAGTATTACGATCCCGCAGATGAGGTAGGTCTTTTGTATAGCATTTTTAGTTGGTAAATTTAGTGCGCACTTAGTAAAGAAGTAAACTGATTTGAGAGAGTGCGCTCTGAACTCACCTGCTAAAACGGAATTAGTTTTATCGAAAAATTCGAAATGTCGATAAATTTTTTTAGCCTATTGCTGAAAAACCATTCCGTTTTGATTGTGAATTGGACGATCTTCCAAAAGAAACGCTGAAGAGATTAATCTTTGAAGAAACAATATTATACAAGCAAAGACATTGTCTGGATCATTCGACTAATTCAAACAATGCTAACGCAATGGCGACATAGTTCTTTGAGATACATGTGTAAAAAAACTGTATAGATTTAGTTTACATTTTCAGTTGGTTTCTAAACAAGAGTAACATTTTATTTAAATCAGTAAAAGGAATTCAAAGTATTTTATCCGATATAAGCATAGTAAAATGATCTATTTTTGAAAATAGTTTTTGTAATAATAAAAATAATAATGGTTGCTACTTGGGTAGGTAAATCCAACTTTACTTGAACGTCGCCACTTCTTACAGTTTCTTTTAACTAAATTATGACTTCGCATCATCATAGAAGATTAATTATTTCTGGAATAGCTACATTTTGATGTAGTTTGAAAGCACTGGCGTTCAAAATGTATTAAAATGCGTAACCTTTTTCATTTTTAAATGAACGGTGCTCAATTTTATTTTTGTGTAATAAATTGTAGTTTTAAAGAATTATGTGTATATTATGTACGATTTTTTTCAATGAAGTGAGCAAGTATTTTTCAACTTTTTGTAGCATTTAAAGCTAAATAAAATTTAAACATTTCAATGTTACGCTTTTGTTTTATTTTCGAATTGCAATATTGCAATTTTTTTTTCGGGTTTTTGGATTCGAACTAAAGATGCGCAGATGACTTTCTAAAATTATTATAAATGGTTGTGCGTATTTAAAATTTCGTCGATCAAAGAGCAGATTGTGTGTTTATAAATCACGCACATTTTTGAAATATCAAGAATAGCTTACAAATCTTTTTATCATATTATTAAATTCTAATACATAGTAAAACATAAATAAACCTATGTAAGTAATATTTTTGTTTCTATTTTAATCATAAGCGTACATTTTTATCTGTGATTGCCACATTATCTAATTGATAAATGTATACCTATTTATGCAGTAGCAATTTAAAATGTTATCGATTAAATGTTGTATACTTTTACGATGTCTTCGTGCGTATTAAAAAATTCTAGGTGTAGTGGTGTTCTCGGTAACATTAAACATAATAATTATTATACCAATTGTTAAAAGTGGATTATCTTAGATATTTGAATGAGAACTCATTTATTGTACATAGGTTATTATTGTGATAGGACAAAATCACAGGGTGACGCAGTTATTTCAATATGACACGTTGTTTTCATCATCCTTTTCCAAAAACTAACGCCTCTCACATTGAGAGAAGAAGCACCTTCAGTTAAGTATGAAACAATCGTCAATTAAATAGGATATTTGAAAATAACTAAATCACCCTGCATATTTCTGTAATGCACAGGAAAAAGAGCCAAGTCATAAAACGCGATTTTACAAGAGCCCCACGTTGGGCGCCATATGTAACAGTAAATCAAACTGTTTCAACTGTTTATCGTTTGGGTTCTGGTTATATCTAATTATCTATCGACTACTAAAAATAAACAAAAAACATTTCTCCACCCACCCATAGCATCTTTTATCCGAAAATTACGTTAATCTTTCTCGTGATTTTAATTAAATTATCATCTTGCGATAATTTAATTACGGTTTCTCGCTTTAACAACTTGTTGATTGAATCCGTACGGTAATTACCAGAATAATATTACATATTATATTTAATTTATTAGAAGGGGACTAAATTTCGTACAAAACGTACAATATTTATTTTCAATAATTAAAACGCGGGAGGCATTCAAAGTTGCTGATTTTGACTTTTTAGTTGTTATATTCAATATCCGCTACTTATAATAAATATCTTTCGCGCCTAAATTATTAAAGATGGCTGAAAATTAAAAAATTATATTTGCTTGATGGACGCCATGTTTTATTTAAAAAAAATTTATTGACTTGGCTCGTTATTCCAGCGCACCACAGATGAATAGTGTTAATTATTAAGCTCAGTATTTTATTTTCTTAATATTCATCACAAAAAAATCTATTTGATTGCTTTTAAATCACGCAATAAGTACAAATTAGCTGTTAAAACTGTTACTTAATTTACAGAAAAATGAAGTCGTTTTTTTTTCAGTTTTATTCCTGTGATTTAGGTTACCGACAAGCTTGTATTTAGGCAAACTTGACTGTAGCCTTAGAAGCTAAAATTAAAAAACTCGGCCTACATAAAAACATTTACAACTAAAACGTTTGTGAATTATTGATAAATAATTTGTCTACGAATAAATAAATATGGTTGTTCATTTAAGTGTTGTTATCAACTATTGTTAGTAGTATGTTACAGTTATTAATCTTCATGGTCAAATATTGTAGCTCTTATAACGTCAAAATAAAAATAAATCAGCAACTGTCGTTTTTCATTCACCTCCTGTTTACCCATACCAGCAAAGCAGTTTTTTTTTTCAGGAACTAAAATTTAGAAAGCCCGTCCACAATCGATAGGGGGAGGTGATTTTTTTAGGCTGATACGAAGTTGGACCAATCAGGTAAGTTTTTTTAGGTTGGTAAAAAGTTTTGAAGCAATCAGGTTTTTTCTTGACACTTTGAACAGCGTCCTGGCTTTTTATACTGTAGTAGAATAATCCCTAAAGTTTTTCAAATTTCCAAAAATTGTACCTACTGTTTTTTCTTCAACAACTGCTAAAAAAGAAAAGCACACTCCATTTCACTTGAATCTTTTATTCTCCAAATTTTATAATCAAGTTACATATTATCAACTTTTTTTAACATCAAAAATTTTTCACCTTTTTGCCACTTCGAAAAGAGACTGTTATCAAAAAACCTTCACCCCCACCTCGGCTATTACACCAAAGTTTTAACAAATTACCTAAAGGATTCTGTATCTGAAAATCACAATATGACAATATATTGTCATATTACATTTTCCTCCCCTAAAATGTTATAATTATTTTGAAGAGAAAAAAGATAAATTTTCCTTTGTGTGTGATTTTCTTTTAAATGTAGTTCTTTTTTGTGAAAGAACTACATCTCAGCTAAACAATAAAGCGCATTGTATCCTCTTTCAATTTCGAGTAACCAACAAAATTTTCATTTCATTCAACTGATAAGAATTTTAAATTTTGCGCTGGTACCTACAAATAAAAGTGAAAATTAATTTGAAAAGTTGGTAAATTCGCAGACATTTTACCCGGAAGTAACGTGAAAATTTGGACATTTTTGGTTTTCCACGGTTGGTAGGAAGCATCCAGGGAGAAAGAAGAGTTTCTGAAGTGTCCAGTGGAATAATTTTTACTGAATTTTTCGATTGTGTTATATTCTGGGGGAGAGAGTATCTTCCAAATATTGGAAGTTCCTTGGTTCTTGGAAAACTGAGAAATTTATTTACGTTCCTGGAAAGTATGGTTGATGCCTGAAAATCGAACAGGTGTGAAATTTTCAATATCACAATATCAGATTAAATATTTAAAATTCGATGATTAATTGTATGAATCCAGTAAGATTCCATGATTGCCATCCAATTTCGTTATTACCATTTTAAGATTAATGCATGTGATTGAAAATTAGAAGTCATAACTTCTAGAAAAAAATTAGGGGTTAGGAAAATTTATCATAAAGATACTTTTCTTGCGTTCGTTTCTCTCGCCAATGAAAAGGATTACACTTAAGTACATGGTACAAAATCGATAGACAATACAAAATAGATTTATTCCAATGGGTAAATTTCTTTCTAATTTTTGACTTAAGCCCTTCTTACCGCCATCCATAGAATTGATGAATAAATATCTGCTTACAGGTACAATAAGGACAGTTGTTGGTTTAAAACTGTACTTACTTTATTGAAATATTATAACTGAGAAATACAAACGAACAATCGAAGAAATATATGAGCTGTATAGGTAATGAAACAAAAACCAAATATAGTGAATAGTATTAAGGCGCAAAGAATAAGGTGGCTCGGGCATATCTTACGAAGGAGCGAAAATATAGTAATACACCCAGATATGAAGTATAAAGAGGACAGGAAGACTGACGAATAAGATGGAAAAGCGAAGTACAAGAAGACCTTAAAGTGCTAGAAGTCTTCAATTGGAGGGAGAGAGCAGAAAATAGGAAAGAATGGACCAAAGTGGTCAACCAAGCCAAAGGCCTGTAGAGCTGCTTATAGATGGCGTTACTAATTTTCTCCTCCATTTACAAATGGCACTACCGATTTTTTAACTCCCAAACTTAAATTCTTCCCTTTGTCGATAGCAATTGATACTTTTTTATTAATAACTAGGCGGTCCAGCGGCCGCCTTGACCTCCTATGATAGTCGGATGTGGTTGTTCGGCCTTACAAGGTGGAGGGGCCTTAGACCATTTAAACTTATAGGCATATTATATTATAGCTCTGTATCTCTCTTTGAATACAAACATGTGTGACGTCACTGGTAGGATTGTATCAAGATTTATATCAGTGGTGAACCAAAATAAACTATATTTTCACTTATGGTTGGTATATACAGGTGTATCTTAGCATTTAACCCACCAGTGACGTCATTTATATTTGCTTCACTGCTTGAAAGTCAAGGCGTGTCTACAAGTTTAAATTGTCAGAGAAACAGTGGGGATCTCGTTAATCCATTCATGCCATTCACATCACCACTAATTAGATGTTAGGTGATAAATCTCATTTGGATAGGATTTTCATAAAACCCGTTCATGGTGCTTACCTACGTCATATAAGCAACTCGTGTGCAAAGTTTCATGCTTCTAGACCCACCGGCTTAGCCTGTGTATTGTCTGGCTTTTTTCTTCTTCAAGAAATCGATTTTGAATTTCAATTACTTCTGTAAAACAGAAGTCAGAATATTCTGTTGAATATTGATGAATCGAATGTCACTGTGCTTTAGGAAGTGTTGAGATTAAGAATTTATAATCCAGATTTTAGAAGAAAAATAAAGAAAAGGTACACAACTTTTTGTGTTTAAGCTGCAGGTTACTTTGATTAATTAAATATCTGCTTAGAGGCAAAGGAAGGGTATAGTTGGTTATAAACTGAGCTTTAAAAGTTCAAATCCCAAAAATTGAGGAATCAAACGAAAAATTTACCCTTTGGCTTAATTAACCCTTTCCAGCCCGATGATGCCTTATGGAATCATTTGTTAGTGAATTTTCAAGATTTTGTTGACTATTGATTAAATTTGGCTGAATTTTAGTTCTAGAAGAAGCCTGTAGAAAGAGTTTGTCAAGTTTATTTTGCCCAATTATTCCATATGGTATCATGCGCCAAATTTATTGAAAAATATTTGGTGTACCTACTGCGGAGATGTATTGTTAAGGGGTTAGGCCCACCTAGGACGTCGAAAATAAAAAAAATAATTTCAATATTAAAAGGATTTACCGAATCAAAACCATTAACTCTATAGAAAATCTAGAAAAAATTTTAATAAAACAAAAGCGTCGCCATTGGGTAAGTGGCTCCAGGGAATACCCATTTATGTTACTAAATTTTGCAGTTGCAACATTAATTTTATATAAAACTTATAATAAAAACAAATAAAATTTAAGTTCAACTTTTACCACAATTTAAAAAATCATTATAATGCTTGCAGTCATATTTTCATTAAGAACACTATTTTATTTTTAACACTTATAATTCACTCGCATATATCATATTTGCTATAAACGATGGTTAGGTATATTGACTTTATTGTTATTATCAATCTTCCTCTCGTTCTTCCTTAAACCAAGGAATGCCTTGATCGAAACCAAAAAAGATTATTCGTCCTTTTCCATTCCTATCAGTGAGGTGGTCCTTGTGGTTTACGTATATCATTCCTCTTTAAATCGATCATTGTTTATTTCTATACGCAGAGGACTCTTCTTTCTACTAATACCGGCAGATCTTTGTCCATTAGTACTATTAAAACCTGGTCTTTCAATGGATTTTAAACTTGTAGTTGCTTTAACATTTTCTTTTGCTTCATCGTCAGACTCTTCAGAACTCTCGCTACTTGTATCACTGTCACTTGAACTATCACTACTCGAACTTGATTCTTGTCCACCTTGCCTCTCAGATGCAGTTTTCAGTCTTTCTTTTTTAGGTGTAATTCGAGACCAAATAGTCGAAGCTACAGTCGGCTTTCTTTGTGTTTTGATAACAACGGCCACTTTGCTTTTTGGTTTATTGTGATCAAAATCTTCTTCGGACGACGATTTCCTTCTGCTTTTGTAGCGATCAGAGTGAAGTTTGTTTCTGTACATTGATCTATCGTAGTCGGAGTGTTCATTTCTTTTACGTGGGGGAGGTGATTTGTGTCGACGTCTTTGTTCACGATCTCTCACTTCGATTGGCTTTTGTAGTTGTTTCACTAGCACTTCTTTAGTTCTGTTATAATCCAATCTTCCATGCTGAACGGATTCTTGAACTTTTACTCTTGTTCGATTTTTTAGTCTCGCACCCAAATCTTCCTCTTCGTCGATATCGACATCACGAGACTCTTGAACTACCTTCTTAGTCGACACACCTAAAATAGATTTTTAAATTAATAGTTGTTAATGTGAACAAGTACTATAGACCTAAGTTTGATTTATTCAATTATTTAACATGTGAATGTGAATTTAGGCAAATAAGAAGAGGATAAAGAAAAAGTGTAAATTCACCAAAAAGAGCTCCGCGGGCCGCATGTGGCCCGCAGGTTGCTGACCCCTAGTCTAGCTTTGAAACATGTGGTAAGTGCTATGAAAACTTCATAGAGAAGTATGAAGAAGAGAAGTATTATCCAAAGGTCATGATATAATTTTTAATTGGTTTTGATAACGGAGTAACGTTTCGATTATGTTAATTAGCGATTTTATATAAAAAAACAGCACGATCTTTCTTTCATTCTTTCCAACCAATAAAAGACGTAATTTATAATTAAATTGTAAATCTAGGTAAGTGCTCCACCTATTGAAAAGTTTCTCGTCCTAATGATAGACCGGGTCCTTAACCCACTAATTTATTGATTAATTGGTGACTTAAAAATCGTTTACAAGTGTTTACCAGTGGACCAATGAAAATAAAGCAAGCCTGTATTTAAGGACTGACAATGGGGGAGAGGGGAATTAAAAAAACTAAAATTTGCAACAATTTACTTTTTCACATGGGAAAGTCATGATGTGTTGTATTATATCTGATTAACTTCAAGTAACTTGACGATCACTAGTTAGGCTAATCAACCAATCATAAACAAAAATTCACCAAATGAGATATAACCAAGTTACTTTTGGTTATTCGGAAAAATACACCATATACCCGGGGGGGGGGGGGACAAAAACTTACCTATAACTGCTCGTAAGTCTTGAACCTGCCTAGGTTTTTCTTGTTGATCAGCATGATTCAACTTGATTTCTAACAATTGCTTCTTACGTTTCAGTTTCTCCTCCTCTTCATCTGCATACATCCGCATTCTCGGAATTTTACTTTTCTTTGTTTCCACTTTTTCTTCACTACTTGTAGATTCCTCATCACTTTCTTGCGGTCTTTTAACACCCAAACGCTTTAAAATATCAGAATTTCCTTTTGTTACAACCTCACGTTGAACCGGAACGATAGGCTCCACCTTTTCACAAAACCTTTCATCTGCATCCCAATTTTCAGCCAACTCACCCCAAGGATTTTTAGTATCGGCGACGGTTACGATATCTTTATTTCTTTCAAAAATTCCTTTGAACTTTTTACGCCTCGAATCGGTAATGATGCCTCGCATTCCACCATAGTTTGGATTTCCGTACTTTTTGTAATATTCACTGAAACGTTCGGCTCTCAACGGCTTTTTGTCTATTTTCAGTGCAAATCTTAATAGGATATATTTACCTTTAGGATGTGCTTCACCTAAACGCCAATAACCTGGTGGTATCGCAGCATTTATGTCGGAAATGCTGACATACTCTTGACTGTTTGCTTCAGTATCTTCCTCCTTTTCTAATTCCACTTCCCTTTCCTTATTAATTAACAAAATACTACGGTTTTCGTTTTTCTCTTTTTCCGCGTCTTTTTCTACAAATGGATCACAAGGTCCTTCACTCGGCATTCCTTTAATCAGTTTCGACATAAAATACAACGCTCGTGCAGCAGATATTTTATCTAACCACACGACATTACAACTTTCATCGTTGATCCATTCAATTCCTGCTGGTCCATACTTTTCAAAATAACGAAACACATCCTCCGTACTCATTTCGTCCGTCCCTCTCATATGAATCGCTTCGAACCTAACATTCTTTTCATTTTCCGCGCATACACCTAAACTCTCGTGCAACTTCATCAAATCATCGTCGGTAAAATTGGCAATTTCGTTAGGTTTCAACCCAAAACGACTTGCCCGCTCTTGCAATTTTTCTTGTTCGTCTTTATCAAAAATGTTGACCCCGGTGGCAAAACCCATGTCCAAATTGTTCCAAACCTAATACATTAAGAAAATTAAGTTATTACTGTTATAAAAATATAGACTAAAAAAATCGTACCCTGTTTGTGGTAGAAGTAAATTTGGCGGTGCTCACTTCCGTCTGTGCTTCCATCGATTCGTTAGGATCACTTAACTGACCTTCCTCTAAATCCTCGTCAATGTCCATTCGCTCCATTATGTTATTTTGAATTTCTATTTGTATTTTTAATCGTTCGGGCTCTTTCACGGTATTAAAATCTACAGCTTCCATTTTTATAATGTATATAAATTAGTCGACGTTGCCAAACGTAAAACGTAAATAAAAATTAAATGTCAAATTTCATCAAACCTCCTTTAGAGCAGTACCTACGTCAGTGATGGCAAACATTTTTGAAAAATGGGTTAAATTTTTTTCATCATCTTTTTTAACCTGTAACCACTGTCATACATGTTTTGGGACGTAGTTACTGACATGCGGTCTCTCATACCGCTTACTTTTATTTTTAATTTTAGGGTTAATCAGATTAATATCACTGTATTCTTTTGCCATGTCATTTGTTGAACTATTCTTCATACCTATGAAACGTAAAAATTCACAATAAATAAAATTAACTTTATTTATTTAATAAATAGTAAAAGTCCGCATAAATTATATAAAAGCGTTAGATGTTGATTAAATGTTGTATAAAAACTACATTTTAGAAAAATTTAAGAGTTGTTAATTATAAATAGTAAAAAATATGTTGAAACTAAAATACTAACATAGAAAATTCAAAAAATAATTAAAATTGAAAAAATTGACAACACTTTAAAATTGCAAAAAAATGAGTGTTCGTTTTCTATGAATTATTCGCAAATTTTCTTCGTGCACTGAAGGCATACCATTTTTTTATAACTAAAACATAGAAAATACGATTTCCTCTTTAGTTTACTTGGATATACGTAACAAATCTTCTTTTTTTCCAGTTTTTTTCAAAAACTACATTATGAATATCGCTATCACTAAAATAATCGAAATCAGCTGCCCATTGTGTAATAACAGTCTCAAATACATAATCTGTAGGCTTGGCAGTGATGTGCGTAAATTTGAAAGATTTAGATGAATCTGCTTCGATGATATTTAGAAAACAAGCTAATATACATGTGTTAATTTCACTACCGTAGTTACTGACATGCGGTATGTGAGACCGCAAGAAAACTTTGCTATTTTTTATTTATGAGCTAAACGCCTACTAAAACTTGTATCAAGTCATAATGTGTATATTTTGATGTCACTTGAAGGTACACCAAGGGATTTTTTGAAATTTTCACCGTGACACGTTTTATAGCGAAATGAATTTCTGGAGCGGTATGAGAGACCGCTTGTCAGAGGTTACGGGTTAATATCAGCAAACTTATATCAGCCTGTGGCCCTGTTGGCGTCACTTGTAAAGGGGGTGAGGGTGTTAAAAAGGGTAGTAATAATCATTATGTATTTGATATTATACAGAGCGTTCCTAAACAAATGTGATTTTTTCAATAGTTTCGAGAATTTATTTTAAGGGCCCGATCTATCATTAGGACTAGAACTTTTTCAACAGGTGGCGCAGTTGCTTTTGGCGCAGTTTCATTGGTTGGAAAGAATGAGAGTAAATTTTCTGACTTTCCAAAACTGACTGACTGACTGACAATGCACAGTCTAAACTGGTGCGGTGGGTCTAGAAGCATGAAATTTTGTATACGAGTTCGTTATTATGACGTTCCCTATCCGATTTTGGATGTTAAAACGATCTTCCTGGCTAAAGAAGATTTTACTAGGGAAATGGTAATGGAGTGGTTGATTTATGCCCGACTGCTGCTGGTTTATATGTGGTTATATTATGACGTAGGTGAGCACTAAGAACGAGTTTTGTGGAAATCCTATTCAATACGGATTTATCAGCAATCACCTACAATCTAATTAGTGGTGATGCGCATGAATGGATTAACGAGATTTCCACTGTCACTTCACCTTGTGAAGCCGAGGGCCGAACAAGGAACAACCACAAACAACACTCATAGGAGGTGAAGGCGACCGAAGGCCCCTGAACCGCCTAGTTAATTTATATAAATTACAAGTACAAAATGTTTACAGCCGATGGTTTTTCTACTCAGCGACACCTAGGCACCGCTTTGTATATTATTGGAAGCCGCTGTTTTTTAATGTCACATAACCTCCAAATTCTAGTATATTTTACTTGTCAATGACTTTCAAAGTTCTTTTAATTTTTGTGCTTAAAATATAAGAAAAATGTTTTTAAATCAATTGGAAACATTTCGGGTAACATAATAACTTTATTGTACTAGTTGTACCAAAAGTTTATAATGATAAATGTTTATTTCAGAGTCATTTTATCCAGGCATTAAGTCGACCCATTCAAAATCGTTGTGCCGAATTGGCCGTTTTGTTGGATCGTGCTACGATAGCTGATCTGCATTCCATTTTTCCTTTGCTAATCGATGAAATTTTTAAACCTAATAATGGTATTAACTGCTGGCCGTTACGGAATGTGTCAAACCACATAAGAAATCATCAAGATTTCCAAGCGTTGCAACATTTTTTGTCAACATCTGGACCGATATTTAAGATCATTTATAATCTGATAAATGATCCTGCAATTAAGTATCCTTTTAGTGTTAACTATTTACCGGTACGTTCTTATTTCTCCTTACATTTCATCAAAATTTACTATTTCTAAGTTTTGTTTTCAGACGAAAGTTTACAACAATGTGGTTGGACCTAACAGACACCCCTTTTATGCCGATTTAATCAAGGTTGATCCTCATAGTAATCAAGTTCTGTATTTAATGTTGAGTATGTTGGTTCTGTTAATGTTCCGAGTAGGACACGGTTAATTTGTATGTATTTTTAGATCCGTTTGATTATTACATGTTTCACTTTGCCTACCATTTAATCAATCCTTATTGTCAGCCCACCGGCGAAGTTTGGAACACTGTTTATTACACATTGTGTTGTGATTACATTATACACTTTTTACCTATCGGTTCCGGCACTCCGGTTTTACCACTTTTAGAATTCTACAATGGAAAAAATCCTTCCTACAGTTTACCGTCTTTTAACCAGTAAGTATTGTGAGTGGTTTTATGAAACATACATTTAGTTGGATTTTGTTTTGATAGAACGTTAAATACATCGAGGTTATTACGAACAGATGTTTTAAATTTAAACAAAACTCCAATAGCTGAATATCATCCGAGAAATAAAATTTGGAGAAGCGAAACAATTGTCACAGTGTTTGTTGATTTTTGGTTAAGTAATGATCAAGTTTTGATGGCAGAACACAGTTTCCAACAAGATTATACGTTAGCTATGCATAAGGTGAGTGATACATCTCATTCAATGTTCATCTTGGAAATTGTTTTTTTGAAACATTTTATCTCTATATTTTAAATAACCATACAATAATCTGTTATTATTTATAAAAGTTTTTTTGCGGCGAATGGAATCTTGTTAATCCATTCATGCGCGTCACCAACAATAAGATGGTAGGTGATAAATCCCTTTTGGATAGAATTTCAATAAAACCCGTTCTTAGTGCTGACATACGTCATATTAGGATCTCGTGTGCAATATTTCATGCTTCTAGCCCCACCGGTTTAGGCTGTGCATTGTCTGTGAGTCAGTTTTGGTTTTTATTAAGTGGATATCTCTGCACGTATATACTACTATTAATAGAACAAAATTGTGAACATAAATGTTGTAGGAAATTTTATGCTCTATAAAATTTGTTAAGACTACTTGAACCGAATTTGCATGAGGAATGAGATATTTGAGAAAAACTAGAATTTACCATAATTTTGGATTTGGGCGATTCTTGACCAAGTAACTGTGGATAAAATTTACTCCAAGAAAACTTTCTGTAGCTAATGTTGGGCTCTTATCAAAATAATATTATATCATACTTATTATAACTTCATTTAACTAACAAGGGGACACCATAGTTAGTATATCGGCAATTGAGATCCCAATTTTTTTGGTTATTCTAGGTGACGAAAAAATTATCACTTTCTGGGCGTTTAGTCTTCAGCCCTTTAGTTTTTGAGTTATAAATTTTTGAAAATAGACATGGTTTAAGCCATGTAGGTCCTGAGTTCGATCATGAGGATGCCTAATATGAGATTAGGCAATTTTGTTGTTGAAAATTCTGTAATTTATTACTGCCACGGTTTCTTGTAATAACAGCAGTTATGTCCATTTTCAAAAATTCATAACTCAAAAACTGAGAGGCATTAGACTAACCGCCGAGAAAGTGGTAATTCTTTTGGCTCCTAGAATCACCAAAAAAATTGGGATTTTAATTGCCGATTTACTGACTGTGATGTCCCCTTGTCAGAACTGGAGCATCCATATCCATACAAGTTCACTGCTTGGTTGGCACTCACTTACAATTTACATGTGGTTCCCCACTTCTGTAACTTTATGAATACCCAACAGCTAACTTCAATGACATTTTGACCTGATACAATTCTGTAATTTTAGCAAAAAATCAAGATTAATGAAATTCCGACAGGTGAATACATACGTATAGTACGTGTGTTAGTGAAACAGCTACACGAATTTGCAAATAGCGCCAAAACGGACGAGACTGCTATGAGTGAACTCAAAAAAATTGTAATTCCATACCTGCAAGGAAAAATGTACATATTTTTGAGACACCTTATACATCATTGGCCTCTGGATAGTTCTTTTAGGCTGGTTTTAGAACTGTGGCTCAGCTTTATTCAGCCTTGGAGATATCCAGGAGATGCAAATAAGAAACCCCAGTAAGTTATAACTTAAGGATTCCAAAAATCTATAATAACTGTTTGTTCAGAACTTTAGACGATAACGCTGCCGACTCAGACGATACTAATTTCCCACAAGGCAAAGAAATCGACGTTTGCTACATCCGATTTATGGTTGAAAATTTATTTTGTTATACAGTTTTGTTTCAACAGTTGATACCTCGCTTTAACCGGGTCGATTTATCCAGTCCTAAAATGGCGTTGATTCTTTACAGGTTGACCAAAGTAAAACCTTCTGGTAAAGCTAAAAATTACTCTTTCTAAAAATCGGAGTTTTAGGTATTTTCTCAACAAAATATAGTCAATTTCCTACGTGAAATTGAAAGTTGCGTGGGAAGCGTGTCAAATTCTGCCGGAAATATTTATAACAATCAGGCGTCACTACCCATTCTATCCCAGACTTCGTCGTGGTCGACAAATTCACCTAACAGTAGCACAATTCCAGGAAATAATTTGAACTGTGACGTAAATTTAAATAATTCTCCGTTTTACAATAAAATGGGTTCGAGTGGAAAGTTGGCCGAAGTTATAAAACAAAAAATGTTGGAGTACGAAGGACCGAATTTTGTATATAAACCCTTGTTTTATGCCCCGACTGCTATTGAGCTCTATGACTTGTTACGATACATAAAAACTTCAATAATGATGGCCGAATCTAACTTGGAGCATAAAATTCAAGACGACAAATCTATGTCGACGGGAATTTTAGGATTTTTTAGAACTGTTTTTGGTATGACCGATTTATCCATTGGTGAGTTCACAATCGAGGAACGTAGGAAGGTTACCATTTACCTTGAGCATTCTTACCTCAACTTAACGGAAATGTTTAACGTAGATGAGGTTTGTATTGTCGAAATTTTTTGTTTGCTCTCAACGTTATAATTTATTATCTTTTTAGAGCAATTTGGGTATAACCCAAATTTCGAAACAAACAGAGACTTCGGCAACCGTAATCCAAGACGACATTTACTCCTATTTGAATTCATATTTGAGTCCAAGCAACGTGAAACATCGATTGCTAAATAGTAAATATGAAGGTAATCCTGATTTAATGCCGGTTAGATCTGACGAAATTGGAATTTTGGTGAGATTATCCTATGAGTTGGCCGATAAAATCAATCAAAGAGTAAGTTTTCCTGTATAGGCAAGTCGGCAGTATATCTAGGCCTGTGAAAGTAAATCACAAAATTAAATTGTAATTTTTAGTGCTCTACGAAATTTAACGAGTTGTATAGCGAAGAAAGCTTTTCTGGTCGTTTTGCGAGACAGTTATTGTTACCTCCACAAAAGATTTTTAAATATGATAAAGCTAATGTGGATTCTTGCCCCCCAAGGAGAATACAAGAATATTTACCAGCTAGGGTGTCTTTTAGATATTGCGCAAGTTACAAATGTTTAGCGTATTTTATAATTTTTATGATTTTAAGTAAACTTTTTGGTTACGGATATTTTGGAGTACCAATTCTTGGTTTTATATTGTGGAGTTCATACATTTTATACAAAGCAATTCGTGATAGTAACTATGAAGACTGTCATGCTGTAGCTCTGGACTTGTCCGTGTTTAACAGTTCCAATGACTCGACTACTGAGTAAACATAGTGATAAACTTATTTATTAAACATTTGGTCATTTTTGTATAATATTTTATAATTACAATTGTCAAAATAAATTATGAAAATTTAATCCTGTTGTGTTTCTTCAGTAATATTTCCCAAGCATAACTTTTTCAATGACGTGTATGCTGTGTTTGTAGGCTTGACATCTTCACTATCGCCCTGCAAAAGAAATTAATGTAAGCACAAGTTTTTTTAACCCATTTCTTACCAAGGATGGAAAAAATAAAAAAAATTTAATTTTAACCATTTTTTGTCATTATAGACCGGGAGCTACTATACAAAATTCCAAGTCATTTGTACAAGTATGGCAACCCTTCAGTGGTCAAATTTGGTAATTAATTATTATTTTTCTTTCATTACTTACCTAATTTGACCCCTGAAGGATCGCCATACTGTAACAAATGACTTGGAATTTTTTGTTAGTGTCTCCCAGTCTATTAGTTGTGCACTAAAATAAACATTTTTATTAAAAACTTTTGTTTTATAGTTTTAAAAAAATAGGGGAGTACGTCAAAAAGGTCACTAATTTAAACATGTCCAGAGTAAAGGATCATAGGAAACGGTCCAAAAAGCAATTGTAAAAGAAAATTGGGACTAAATTTAGCAAAAAATTGAAAAATACAATAACTGTGATTTAACTACATCGAATTGGCTGTAGCCAATAGGTTATTCCCGCCCACCTCGATCAAAATCTTTGAAAATATGAATCTGAAGCCTGTCCACGCCCCAACTGGGATATTAGAAAATTTGGATATCGGAAACGGGTGACACTGGATTGCAAGGGTTATTGGATAAAGATGATATTTTGAGTATAAAACAAATGGCAGAAGCATTAAATGCAGATCAAACTACAATTTCTAGACGTTTACTTGCTATGCCTATGGGAAAGATTAAAGAGTCAGGAAAATGGGTGCCACATGAATTGACTGAAAGACACATGGAAAATCGAGAAATGACCATTGAAATGTTGCTTCAACGACACGAAAGGAAGTCTTTTGCATCGATTTGTGACGGGTGATGAAAAGTGGATTTATTTTAAGAATCCTAAATGGAAAAAATTATGGGTTGATCTAGGCCAACCATCAATATCCACTTCAAAGCCAAATCGATTTGGAAAGAAGAGAATACTCTGTATTTGGTGGACTCTACTTCGCTAACTTTCGTATTTGCTGTTTTTATCACGTTTATATCCTTAAGAGATTAATAAATTAAGCCGTGTAACAAAAAGATACAGTTTGAAGGGCAGTTTATGGTTAAGTCTGGAGGGCAATTTACATAACCCCTTTGAGACAGTCCAACTCATTAAAAATATACCTCAGGGCCAACAAATAACCTAAATCGGGAAATTTAAGCCAAAAGAACTCTAAAAACTCTACCACGGCTACATTCATTTGTAATGGATACCCGCATATAATGGACGAATTGATTGAAATAAATGCATTTAATAATATGCACTTTTGCTTATGTGTACTAAAATCGTTTATTCGAATCCATTATAAGCGGAATCCGCTTTCTATTTTTGTAAAATCTTATCATTGCAATGTCATTTATCTAACAGTCCTACACGAAATTCGAAAGAGAGTTGCTACTTACAGGAGGTTTTGAAAATTCGTGCTCATCAGGTTCAGAACTTTCATCTTCATCATCCGAAGTATTTGTTGAAGCCCTCTGGAGAAATAATTTAACTTTTCTCATACTTTTGAGAGATGACAAACTGGAAGTTCTTGTAGGTTTGTTCGAAAAACTAGTAAAAATGTCTTCCGGAACTGTAGGAAGATTAATCACGTTATCCAAATCGATGAGAGAATCGCGGGACAAATTTTCCGGATACTTTTCGTCAACATCCGATTTTACACTTTTCGTGCTGCTCGTTGGAGGTAATAGCGAGTTATCAGAAGATTTGTGCTTTGCTTCCAAGTACTTAATTTTTTCCATGGTATTCCACATGTTTGGTGTTCCGCTAACAACCATGTTCAAGTTTTCCAAGTCTTCGGTATATTTGAGCTCCTTTTCAATGATCACCAACAGCTTTTCATATTCCAATTTGGAATTTAAGCTGGCAAGATTAGGCATCTCATCGATACTTGCCAAAACCGAAATCACTAATGTTTGCGCAAGCAACAAAGCACTTCGGCCTGTAGCCTGCAAAGAATTTACGGCTCTACCAGCTCTAACAGCCAGAGTTCTTAAGTAGGCGATATATTTTTCACCTGCCGTACTTTTTTCCTTTAACTCCATACCCATTTCCGTCATCAACACTGCATTATGTAGCATATATTCTATTTGGGCACGAGAACTGATCATCTTTGTTTGTTGGTTATCGAATGATGATTTTGCTTCTTCACCTTCCATTGATTGCATATTTTAGAACAAATTAAATCACCTATTAAAAACTAATATATAACAAGAAACGTATGCAAACTTTTTTACTGCGTTATATGCAACGAATAAGTGACAAGTAACTTTTGACACTTCTGAATGTTGTTTTTAATGTGACAATCAAAAACGTTTTTGTTTGTTAAGTATTCAATTGTTTTTAGAACTTTTCAATTTTGGCGGCACTTTGCGATTCAGGGAATTTTGTTAATTTTACTCGTACAACACCGGTCGGTTTTCTAAATTTTTTTAAAGTCTTTGCCACGGAGCATTGGGCGCTACGTCGTGTCATCACACGTGAACAATCGATTTGTTATTCAACCAAAATAGCCTTCGTGATTGGTTATATTTGAATGACATAATAACAAAGTTCCGTGGCAAGGGCTGTAAGTATTTACAAGTATAGTTTATGGTTACATGAGAAAACGGTGTAGTCAAAAATTTAAGCGCGCTCTATTAGTCAGGTTTCAGGTTCATTTTAAGGTTGGATTATTGGAAATTGTGCGCTCTATTAGTCAGTACTTAAGTTCATGGTCAGTACCAATATGTAATAATAACTAGAGCAAGGCCAATCTCCAGAACTATGTACAAGAGATAGACTGACGAGCATCAGGTGCAGTCCCCAAAAATACATGGTATCAAATGCTGCTTCTCTCTCTATTATACACGAATATTCGCGTTGGCCTAAATTTCCCTCTCTAATGATTCTGGTCAATCCTTTTCAACAACTCTGCATTCATACTGTCTAGTTAGTTATTTTGATATCATTGGTCCGCACAAACGGGGTAACTGATTTTTTTTTAAATTGCGTGGAGATACACTCTTTTTGGCTCTCCATTTCAAGCTTTAATTCAGAAAGCATCAATTGTAAATTCAGATTAACTAGTTCTTCCGGCCTTATTGCCACTCCTTTGGTTAACTCTGAGAGACAGTTCGAAGTTCAACTTTAACTATTCTGGCTAGCTCTGCGATGCTGCTCGGTATTGGGCAGTAGTGAGGCAGGAAATATTGATTAATTTGAACTACAATAAATTGATGCATTCTGAATTAACGGTTGAAATGGTGTAGTCACGAATGGATATTCTATGTTTGATTTGGTAGTTAATTCACGTCAAAAAGTCGCGGATATTTGGAAACGTGCGACAGTTGGATACAGGACAATTGGATTTCTTCTTACGAGCAACTAAAGGATACACAAGGGCGGATGGAATAAGAAACGAGGAAATCGGAAGGGAGCTAGGAGTAAAGAAGCTCCAGAACAAAATCGCAGAAAACAACAAGAGATGTAGCGAATATCTCGAAAGGATGAACGAAGAGAGACTGCCACTAGCAGCAAGAAAATATAAACCACTAGGAAAAAGAAGAGTGGGAACACCGATGCAGAGATGGGTACCGGAACAGGCAACAATGCCTAACATTAAAGAAGACAATTGGACGCACCAGTGGCATATTTAGAAATTTATTAGGGGGGATGGGCTAACCATATAAAAAATGGGGACAACACGAAAAGCATGAACCAGATTTTAAATATTTGCTATTATAATTTTGGTAGTAGAAGGTGTCATTAAAAAAGATTATACATAAAATTTTATAGATTAATAATAATAATAATAATAATCTTTATTTAAACAGGATTGTCGTATTAGGCCGTCTTTCCCACTAAAGGGTGGATAACCCTTAACTCCAGTTAGGGAACATTGGACTAAATACTTGGTACCATTCCTAAAACATCGTTGGGGGTTCGTTCTCACTTGGTTAAATAATACGCTTTTCTATGATTACTTTATTTATTAAATGGACAGCCCTTACTTACTAAATTACAAAAGTATTAACTGACATAATTTATTATTTGGATGGCTCGCATCTCATGTTTTTAGTCTTCGGCTCGATCTCAATAGAGGATAGCTCTTGCACCCTTGATGAACGTTACCGTACACTCGGCTAGAAGTGATTCCATTAATCACTTCTATCGACCACTCGATAACTATCCTTCATTGATCGTTAGTTCGTATTTATGTAAATGACTCCCACCTGATTTTCCTAATTGACCGTTTGGTGAACCTGGCAACCTGGGACAGTTTGTTTACGCATTTCCTATCAGTCGATAGTTTATTTGCATTATTGCAAATATGGATAATGCACTTCTGTTAATTGAACTTCCTGACGGAAACCGTTGAAAGTTCAATTAACTGAGGTTCAATGTTCTTGTGAATAATTGCAACATTTTAATCCGATATAATATTATTTTAAATTAGGTATAAATTTGGATGTTGTAATTATTGACATTCAAAAACTAATTTTTGAGCTTTAAATTTAGCTCTTAAATTTAGCTCTAAAGCTAAATAGGGCTAAAATCCGTAAAATTAATATGCGAGTATTGTATTGGCTGTTGCCACAACTTTCGATAACTAATTGATCGATTGATTAATTGATTGTTAGATCGATTGTTCGATGGATTGTTCGATTGATTGTTCGAATGATTGTTCGATTGATTGTTCGATGGATTGTTTGATAAATTGTTTAATTGATTGTCCGATTGATTGTTCGATTTATTGTTTGATGAATTGTTTGATTGATTGCTCGATCGATTGTTTAATTATTTGCTCGATTAGTTGTTCAATAAATTGTTTGATTGATTTCTCGATTGATTGTTCGATAAATTGCTCGATTGATTGTCCGATTGATTGTCCGACTAATTGTTCGATTAATATTGTTCGATGGATTGTTTGATGGATTGTTCGATGGATTGCTCGATAGATTGTTCGATACATTGTTGGATTGATTGTTCGGTTGATTGTTCGATGAATTATTTGATTGATTGTTCGATTCTTTGTTTGATTAATATTGTTCGATGGATTGTTTGATAGATTGTTCGATCCATTCTTCGATCAATGAATTTTCGATGGATTGATTGACTGAAAGGGGCGGATCCAAAGCCTTTGGAAGTGACTGGAAGCTCGAAAGAAGGAAAAAAAGAAATGTTTGGTAGCGAAAGTAGCTTCTCCCCGAACACAGGGAAAGTATCACGTAACCAGTGGCGCAGCCAGGAATACGTTCGGGGGGGGGGGGGTAACAAAAGAGAGTAAGTGGAAATAAAGGAAGAGGAGGGGAAAATGGATTCTGATTTAGTGTTGAACCCGTAGCCTTAAATTTTCTAATCCAAGACCGAGTCACACTTTCGATGGGACATTGATTTAAGTCATGTAATCCATATTCAGAGTGAATTAAACGCTGAACAATAATTCATGAATCGCTATTTTTGTAAGAATGTTTTACGCAAGGTGCATTCTGCTCTTCCATGGTCACCGAATTTTCATGAACCAAGCTACTAATCCCCACTATCCGCACCGTTTTTAATTTAATATCTAAGACGTTGCTATACTTTGTTTATCCAACATAATATGCACCTAAGCTTCTCCCAAAAAACAGATTAGAATTTTTCTATTGCTCTTACAATTGGCTTAAATATACTTTGGGGAGGAGTCTAGGTGTATATGTAGAGTAAACAAGGTATAGGATAAATACAACGGTGTATAAATACAACGAAATACACAAGGGAGTGTGAATACCCTTAATAATTGCTTTTATGTTTATTATTATTATTATTATTTATATCATTAATTTGTTAATTTGGGAAAAAATATTGTATAATTTTTAGGCCCCCTGGCTGTGTCACTATACACTTGACATAACGAGATCAAGACGATATTAAAATAGAACATACCTACATAGGACAAGAGCAAAATGACATGATTATTTCTTATCGCTTCGGACAATAGAGTATTGTTTTATAACGAGCAAATATATCACTTCATATGGAGAATCTATAACTTAATATTCCGATAATTAGCAGATGAGTTGCAAAATAATGTATGTCCGAATAAAACATGTTAGTATTTCTTCAAACCTCAAAAATGATTAAATTTAGTTAAAATGTATACACTATCGTAACAAGTTTGCTTGGCGCCGGTGTGCCAGAGCCATAAAAATCATATATTAAAAAAAGGTCATGTGACATCACACTAAATTTTAAATGAATTTATGTTTTACAAGTAATTTATATTTAACGAGCCTTCGGCAAATCAAATACATCTATCAGTGCATTAAAATTAAGAGTGCTGGCTCTTAGTTCTTCGATGCTCAGTAATGCTAGCCTTTTTAGGCGGACTTGGATCATGACTTGGATCATCTTAAGCGGTGTTTATATCGAAATTCTTATCTTGCCTTGCTTAGGTAGAATAGCTAGCAAGTACCAATAGGATTGTGGTAATTTTTAAACATAAAAAAGGATAGAAGAAAATACATTAATTTGATTGGTTCTTGCTAGAAACTTCATTTTACATACATGGATTGTGTATTGGAAACAATTTTACCATCAGGCCGTACGAAGAACTGTCATAAGGACAGTTTCGGTGTTTACTTCACTAATAATTTTTACAGGTTATTATGACAGAATGTTAGACATGTTTCGATCTTATTAGATCAAAATTTGTCTGTCACTGTTGAAATTTCTATTTATGTACTGATTAGTGAGTAAATTAAACAATTCATTAAGTAATAATTGAGCAACTACCTGTTGCGATCAATAATTTGTAATCTACTTCGCAATATTTGCATCGCTCTGATGAATCTGTACTATTATTAATAAATCTTAATGAGTTAAAATACGTTAAAGTACTCCATAAAATGCGTGTTATCGTAATTTGTAATAAACGTAACAATAATACTAAATTATTTTCGGAAACGGAAGCAGTTAAGACGAACGAGACAAACTTTGAATGTAGATAGAGGTATTTCAATTTGTTATTGTTGATATTTGCCTTCGCTCAATTAATAAAAACCATCATATCTTTTTTTAGAAGTTAAAAGTTTTAAACAAAATTAAAAATGAAACCATACAATTTTTAATAATAATTTTTATCAAAACCTTACGCAATATCAGCGCAGTCGCTAAATCATATACATCCAAAATGATTCGCGCCTTGCGTGCTTCAGTTTGTAACAGACCATTGTTGAATTAAAATAGTCAGTGTTGGTAAAAATTCTCAACTTTGAAATTTTGAAGGTTTTTGAATAATAAAAATAATAATCAATGTGGCATAAGTGTTGAATTATAAATGTTTAAGTGTGCTTTGTGAAATAATTGTGCGTAAAAATAAAATGTTTTAAATTTAATAAGGTAAATTTATTAATTAGTTCTAATTACAGCAATAAATTATGCACTGCATTTTGACTTATAACTAAAAATCCAATTATAACTTGAGAAACTTGTAGCGCAGAGTTTGCAACAGGTTTCATTCGAAACCGAATAAATACTCGCACAGAAGCATCGAGTTTCAATTAATATTTAAATAAATTTTGGCGGGAGTTAATTTCAGTTGATAATTATTAATTTTTCGAGGTCATTTAGAAATCTAATTATACACATATGTAGTAAAGAGCCTAATGTAATGCGATAATGAATCATTATTTTGTTACACATTAATACACATAAATTTCTTCTATCAATTTTATTAGACGCTCTCGAGTCGGTTAGCTGCTTTTGGCAGGTCTTTAAATTTAATTTATTATATTTAATATCTCTCTTTAGCTTTTATAGTTTTTTTTCACTTCTTTTTCAATTTTTGTTTCATTCTGAATAGTTTCGGGATTATAAGTAAAAATTGAAATAAACAGGATTAAATTGGGAGCGTAATCAGGAATAATTAAATCAAAAGGTTTATACACATTTTTACCTGGCTGACTTGTAAATTGGGAGGTCGCATTAAGAATAAAAATTTTATTTTATAAGGATCCCGGGGTAAAAATTAATTTATTGTAGCAACAATCAGAAAAGTTGTATGTAAATTCCTTGTTTATTTCTTTTTTTCATTTTAAAATACAATACAAAAAATAGAATAAAATAAAAGTAAACAGAGTAAATACAGAAAATAGCAATAACGGTCCATTCCGGCCCGGAAATATTTACGAATGTGTGGGATAAAATCGTTATTGCTATCGACTTCTGTATACAAGAATTGTGTACTTATTTTTGACATCTTTGTTTGATGTATCTTGGATGCAGGCCATGTTATTTTTAATTTTTTTAAATTCAAATTTTTTTAAACATTATTTTTTTAAAAACTTTATTTAAAAAAATTAAAAACAACACGACCTGTGTCTAGGTGTCCTCTTTGAAAAAATATATACTTTTGTACAATTTCTTTAAGTAATAAGCAAGGTAACAGCGAATTACGAAAATGTATTTTCCAACTTCCGAGGATTCCTCTTAAAATTTAATTAAAAATGTTAAAAAGTTAAGGTTAAAATTTAATATTTTTGCTTGCGATTGTGATGAAATATTAACCAAGAACCACAAAACAAATAAATAAATCCCTAAAAATTCCAACTATGGAGTTAGTTACAGACAGCTGTCCCGTTGTGCCCCATCTTCTCCTAATAGTTTAAAATTATTGCTTATTGTCAAAATTTGATTAGTATTTTACAAGGATGAGATAAGAAGTGCTTAAATTTTCTTGGAAATATTTTTTTTGCATGATCATTACGGTTGTTCGGCAATAAAAGAGGAATAATTGACGAAAAGCACCAACATTTTTTTAAATGTCTTTGCATTTTATATCCAACGCGAATTAAAAACATTCAAATCTTACCAAAATAGAGTTGAGTACGAATTAGTTTTTTGTTGGAGAATAATAATTATTGACCGAATGAAACCATAAAATATGAGAAACTTCAAATGTCTATAATTGTATTTAAGTGAACAATTATAATAATTAAGTATAATTATATGTGGAAATGATTGCAATTGCATTTTCTACAAAACATCATAAACAATCGGTTGTAAATATTTTACTTGTACTGCTGTTTCGTTTTCTACGGTAAATCATTTTCATCCATTAAATTTTTAGATGCGTTTTTATTTTTGACATTTCGAAAAGATAATAAAACAAAATAACAACTAATTCTTTATGGCCACCTTTTACTATCCAGTAAGTGATTGGGGTGCAGGGCTGGTATCACTTGCTCGTGCACCCTCTGCAAATTTCAAATATGTCGCCCCAAATCATAAAGTTGCACAATGAAACTGTTAAATATTATTTTTTGGCCATAATGCAAATATAAATCATATTATGAAGCGCCCGCTGGCATTTTGTGCATCTATGCGTCGCTTATCTGGTTTAGCACCAACCGCTCCTGAATTTAAGCAAAGATAAATGAACTGTAATAATAGAAAATGGAAAAACAAATGGAGTTACTAATTTTCTTCCCCATTTGTAGATGGCGTTACCGATTTGGGGTTACTGCTTTTTAAATTTAACATATTAAACTCACGATATTTATAGTAACCCGAAATCAGTAGCTCCATCTGAAAATGGGGAAAAAACTTAGTAACGTCATCTATTTCCCGGGAAAACGCTTCATATGAATGTATACTTAGATAGAGTTGGGTCAATTATGTTGCCGGACAGATTAATATAGGTGGATCAGCGTCCTGGCTTTTTATATATTGACGTACATTTTGAAAATCGTAACCACCCAACTCCGTGGTCGGAACGCGAACCTCTTATCCTCCCGGCCCCCTGCCGGTTTCGCCGAGACCCCTAGTGGCCGCGCGAAACATTCAAAAATTCAAATTTTAAGATACAAAAATTAATGCTCCTTCAATAATCAAAGTTTCTGCTTCTTCATTCAAAAAAAAATACGACATCTAAATCCTTCCTAACTTTTTGATGAATCCAAAAGGGATTATGAAAAAAGGTACACGACGTCGTATCTTTCGAATGAAGAACCAACCTGCAAATCTTACAAAATTAAATTAAATTAAATAAAAAATTTATCAAATAGGCTAATCATATTTACAGCACCTATTCAACCTGCAATGATTTAACTTAGAACGTTATCACCTGATTGGTCCAATCAATCAATCATCATATCGCACCAAATTTTTCTCAATCTTGACAAATTTCTCTTTGATGAGGGAACAAAAACTTTCTCCAATTTCAGCAAACTGTGGATCTTGCATAAATTCAGTAATTCTTCACAATCCTTTCATTATCCGGTTGTGGATTCGTCAATAATCTCCATCTATTCTTCATATCTTGCAACTTCATCTAATTTTCAATTGTCCAATCGATCCTTATCTATTCTAATTCTTCACTATTACTTAATTCATCATTTCAATTACAATTTCGTATTCACTCTATACTTCAATTAATTTCTACCTTTATAAACGATAGCTTCCTTTAAAATTTTTCTAAATACTCAATTAATTCATCCATCATAAATAACATTCCATAATTACTTTATAATCCAAACTTTACTTTTCATAGTGACTAATTTTTATATAACTTTCAATTTTCCTTATCAAACTGTTTAATTTAGTTGCAAAAACACAAATCCCAAAATGTCGATTATTTATAAATTGTTATCATTATCCACGTTTTTATTTTATTTGCTCTCCGAAGAACTTTTAATTTTATTTGAATTACTTGATCAATTTTAATTTCTACCTTGCTTCATTTTAAAGAATATTGTTCACTTATTGTTATTAACTTTTAGAATTATACTACTACGTTAGCTAATCATAATTTTGATTATTTGGTGCGTTACTGTTCCTTTAGTTTTAATTGATTAACTTTATCGCGATAAACCACCTTCATTTTAAATTTTTAATCTATCACATTTACAAAATTGTTTATCAAATTTACACCTTTTTAACTTTATTCTATTTTCATTTTCGTTTGCGGTCTTGAAATTTTGGGAACATATACAAAACACATTTAGGCACAAAATGACATATTTTATATCTTAGAATTTTTAAAAACAACATATTGTTTGTCGAGATATCTAGTTTCTAATTTATTTTATTCAAATCAAAATAATGCATAGTTGATAATGATTGACGTGATAAACAAAAAAAAATTAAAAACTAAAAGTTTGTTCTTAATTACAAAGTAAAAAATTTGGAAAGTAACCCACGTAAAAATGGCTTACCCGATTGATCTCAAATTTGAGGGTAACATTTATGGAGCAAAGGTCTATAAAATGGCATATTTTTTAAAATGATATTGTTTTAAATAATATAGTATTTTAATTTTTTCATATTAAAAAATTATAATTTTTTAATATTTTGCATATATACGTGAGTTGTATGCGTATGTAAATTTGTCTACCAAATATTAAATTTTTTGAATCGATATAAGTAGGTATTTTTGAATTTTAAAATAATTACTTTATGTAATTCGTGATATTCATGTTACAAACCAATTCTGAATTACATCAGCAATGCTTGTTCAGATTTTTTGTGTTGGAGGGCGCTTTCGTATTGCTCAATTATATAATAAACTGACTTAGCGACTATAGAAAGATTAGCTTTGGATAAAAGCATTAACTTAACAAAAGGTAAAGGTAAGGTAAGCTTTTGTCTAAGCTAATCTTATTATCGTCGCTAAGTCAGTTTATTATATAATTGAGCAATACGAAAGCGCCCTCCAACACAAAAAATCTGAACAAGCATTGCTGATGTAATTCAGAATTGGTTTGTAACATGAATATCACGAATTACATAAAGTAATTATTTTAAAATTCAAAAATACCTACTTATATCGATTCAAAAAATTTAATATTTGGTAGACAAATTTACATACGCATACAACTCACGTATATATGCAAAATATTAAAAAATTATAATTTTTTAATATGAAAAAATTAAAATACTATATTATTTAAAACAATATCATTTTAAAAAATATGCCATTTTATAGACCTTTGCTCCATAAATGTTACCCTCAAATTTGAGATCAATCGGGTAAGCCATTTTTACGTGGGTTACTTTCCAAATTTTTTACTTTGTAATTAAGAACAAACTTTTAGTTTTTAATTTTTTTTTGTTTATCACGTCAATCATTATCAACTATGCATTATTTTGATTTGAATAAAATAAATTAGAAACTAGATATCTCGACAAACAATATGTTGTTTTTAAAAATTCTAAGATATAAAATATGTCATTTTGTGCCTAAATGTGTTTTGTATATGTTCCCAAAATTTCAAGTCAATCCGTCAAGCCGTTTTCAAATGCATTACTTTCCTAGTTTTGCATGTGTGAAACCCTAGCCTTAATTATTTAAACTTCTCCATTTCTGCTTGCTAATTTAATGGAGTTGACTACATTTATGGCCTTCCATCTGCATCGCCGAAATGCCCATTTTAACAAGACGACTGCCATCTTCTTTCGACCTCGAAATTTTTTCTTCTTTCTTAAAATTTTCTTCTTTAAAATTCTTCCAGCTTGGAGGAACCTCATCGCTTCATTGGACGGTCCATCGTCTTCCTCCTGCATATCATTCCCTAAATTATCATACGCTCCTGGACTAGGAGCTCCTTCTACTTCTAAAATTAAGTTTGGAGAAGTAATTTTTATTTTCATTTCGTATCCAATTTTCTTGTTGAAATTTTGTTTATTTGACCAAATAAATTTTCTTCTGGCCTGTAACCTTCTCCATTTTCTTCTTCTTAAATGTTTTCTGGAACAAATTAGGACTTTCTTATCAATAATGTCGCCTGCATGACATCCTTCTTCTTCTTCCAGGGTTTCTACCCCCTCGTTCACTATGATCACTTTCACAGTATTTTCTTTTATAGTTTCTTCCTCCAGGACTTTTTCAATAATGTCGTCTGTGACATCTTCTTTTTCTTCCACCTTATCATTTTCTCTTATTTCCTTTTTCTCCATGTCCTCTTTTAATCTAAGGACTTTATTACTAACTAGCTGTTGCCCGCGACTTCGTCCGCGTGGAATTCACTTTTTTGCGCGCAAACCCTTTTCCTTCCGTCTCTATATTCTATATTCTCTACTCCATCGGTCTCTCTCTCCTGGTATGTTGTCCACAGTTTCTCCATGCAGTCCTGTCCTGCACGCTCTCTTTCCACTCATCCACCTCTACAGCTTCCAAATCGTACCTCGCTTGTTATTCCTGGCTTCAACATTACTCTGGCACTCCATCCTCCAACTCCCATCAGTTCCCATTTCCGGCTACCTCCACCTCTCGTACTCTTTGTATCTTCCTCATTTTCCCTTCTTCTTTCCATTCCGTTTGACGTTTCATTTCTCTCTCTCTACTCGCGCTAGAAACGACAACCCAAATCAACTTTTCGGAGGTTCTCGTTATATCCTAACCTATCTCACACTTTTATTTTTTAATTTCTAAAAGTTTATTATTTTCCTTTCTAAACAAAATTCCATGCTTCTGGACAGTAGACCCAACGGTTTAGGCTGTGCTTTGGAAACTTGAAGGACGTCGACAGTGGGAATCTCGTTAGTCCATTCCTGCGCGTCACCACTAATTAGATAATAGGTGATAAATCCCTTTGGGATAGGATTTTTATGAAATCCTTTCTTAGTGCTCGCCTACTTGATAACAGGAACCTCTGTGCAAAATTTCATCGCTAAGGACCCAGTAGTTTGGGCTGTGCGTTGATATATCAGTCAGTCAGTCAGTCAATCAGTCAGTCAGTCAGTCAGTCAGTCAGTTTATTATTTTATATATATAGACTACGCCTGTCTGGCACATTTCTTCCAAAATTATTTCTTCCTTTGCTTCTTTAACTTTTTCTAACTTTTTTAATTTTTCGAACATTTCTTTTATCTCTGCATAGCGTTCGTTCATTTGCTTCATAAATTGATCCACCGTTAATCGTTTATTCGGTGCCATGTTGCTCAAATTATCCATATCTCAGGGTCAAATGTAGGTTCCGTCAGTGAGCATTTATCAACTTAACTTTTCCAAAATTTTATCAAAACGATATGCTCACCAGATGCCCCACGTTTTTTGCGACAGATGACGTGAAATTGAAAATCTAAAAATAATTAAACACTAACTACTAAATTAAATCAACTTTTATTTATAAAAAAAACAATCTCTTTATAACTAAATCGCCAAAAAGCAAAACGCAACCACCCAACTCGGTGGTCGGTGCTCGAACCTCTTATCCTTCCGGCCCGCCGGTTTCGCCGAGACCCCTAGTGGCCGCTCGAAACATTCAAATATTCAAATTTTAAGATACAAAAATTAATGCTCCTTCAATAATCAAAGTTTCTGCTTCTTCATTCAAAAAAAAATACGACAATATAATAATATATGAGAGTCGAAACTACTTGGTGTGAAACTCGATTCCAAGGGGGATGATTTTAGGCTGCTAAAAAGTTGGATCGATTGGGTTGTCGGACAGATTTTCAATAACGATTAATCAAGGTGAGTCGCTTGTCGACTTCTAAAATCTTCCCCTTTATAGAGTGGGATCTTCGAATTAACAGAGATTATGAGATTAATTTGGACCCATTAGGTTGTTGGATCAGGTGGATCAGCATCCTTGCTGTTGTATTGTAGTAAAGTAATCCGACCCTGAAAAGTTTATAATATTAAAAAAAACCTCTTTCAAAATTTATTTATCCAGTCACACAGCCCAGATCAGCTTAATCGCACCAATTATCGCACGGGCTTTATCTCACGACATTTAATGCTTTTACTATAGATTAAATTTTCAACGTTGAATTACCGAATGTAATTAACTTCATCCAACTCTTTAGTCTTTTTCTGAATATCGACTAAAATAAAAATCCCCACGTATCTCTCACTACTTTAATTTTACTTTTCAATCAAAAATTTAACTCACTGGGGGAAGCCCATTGGGGATTCGTGCGTAAGCCCATTTCCTTCCTTCCGCCCTCCTCTCGGCTTCTCAAAAACCCAGAGGTTCCGCGAAAAATTTCAAAATTCAAAAATATGACTATAAATTACAAATATAAAATATTAAATTTTTGTAACAATCACACACGACTACTTCTTCGCTCCACAAGAATACGACAATATATCGTCATGTTATCTTTTAAAATAAAGTACCCGGTCGATTTGATAGTAGAAAATAGAAATCCATTTGTAAAAATTAAATGTGAAGAAAAATTTGTAAAATTTTGAAGTTTTAAAGTTGGCGCATAGAATAAGACGCTGGCTCGTTGGCAGAAATACCCGGTTCGAATCCGTAGGTGATATAAAAATGTATTATTTAGACTATTGCACACATGTGTCACATGACTAACATGAACCAATGATATTTAGCGATCCGATCAACTCTAACCAATGGCGTTAGAATTAAGCGATAATTGTTCAAGTTGCTTTGATAATTGCACATATGCAATTTGATAATTTTTGATAATTGTGTACGTTGCTCTTATTTATAACGTAATAACCATGACAGAATTTTTTAAATATTATTTACTGTTACATTGTGTCTAATTCTAATGTGTGCAATAGTCTTACCGAATTTATTACGTGCATTATTGATTATCATCCAATTTGACTACGTTACTATATTTAAACTTTGTTGTTATTAGTAAATGTCCTCATGCTTCGCATTCGGACATTTACTTGACAACAAAGTTTTCATGGCAACGTAGTCAAATTGTTACTGATAATCAAAAATGCACTTAATATATTATAAGTGATAATTTAAGAATTATAATTGGAATTATTACAAACGTAATTAATTAATGAGGTCACTCGCCACTGACCCACGGCCGAGCGAGTGCATTTTGATTTTTGATGTCCGGAAATCGGATAAGATTGTCTTTATTTTGAGTTGGATACAATAAATGCGAGTACAAAAATTTGGTTTTAGTAAAGGAAAATTTACAAGGTCGCTGATAAGGGTAACATATTTTGCGATAATTTGAAACCGCTGAGCAAGAACTGGAAAGACTGTGATAATCCGACCGTTTGGGAGGTTAAACTCGAGTTGTTTAACTTAATTTTAATTTTTGAGGACCGACGAAAGCGCGGATTTTGCAAGAGTCCCAATTTTGGTCTTGAAACTGAGTTTCTTCAGGGGTATTTCAATTGGGTTGGATTATTACATGTCAATAATGCCAGTTGAAACTTACTTGGTATGCAATTCGATCCCACGGGAGGTGAGGTGAGAAGAATCCCGTCCATGGACGGTTAGCTAGTTGGTGGATCTCTTTTTTGCGGTATTCATTAAAAAAATATGTTTTCCTAACACTAACCTAAGCTCGACAGGTGGATCTCTCTTTTAAAGGGCTTCAAGTTGAAATGCTTGCTATGGAAACCTCATGAACTTGTTGCTTTAGTTTACATAAACACCGCATAAAACGCATAAACACCTCATCTTGGTTTGATATGATTTTAGAACAAAACAATTGTGTATACTTAGGGCCGGTACTATAAGGATTTAAACCCTGAACAAACTTATTATCGTGTGAGTGGGACTTGGAATAAATTTGACGTTTAATTTCCAAACGCCATATTATGTCATCTGTAGAACGTCAAATTTATTAAAAATCCCACTGACACGATAACAAGTTTAAACACCGATCAATTTGTTTAGGGATTAAATCTTTATAGTATACCAGGAATTAAAATAGTAAATATATTCATTTATTTATAGATAATTTCATCTTCAGGGATAGAATTTTGAATAATTGAAAGTAAAAGCTTGCTCCCGAGATAAATCGCTTTATAATGCAGCATTTTGAAGCGAAGTGATGAAAAATTGCATAAATATGCACTTTCAGAGTAAAGTTTCTTTTCATTCTTCAGAAAAAATCATTAATTATCTCAAAAAATTTTCCGGTCACTATATCAAAAGTGGCATTTGTTTTCATGTGGTTATCTGATTCCCGGGCGAAAAAAATTACTTTTTCCACTCATTTGTTTTAAGAAAAAAGATGCTTTTCGCACTACGTGGAAACTTTTTCAGAGTAAGTGTGAAAAATAAATCATTCTTCATAACTAAAATCTTTTTCACTTGTTTTACAAAAGCCAATTTATAATAATGATGATCTTAATTAACAATTATCATTCGAATTTTTCCTTTCGTAAAATATTGCGTGCAACAAGTGTGAAAATGTGTATCCGATATTCTGAAAACAATTATCTGATACTGTGCGAAAAAGTTTACTTTTGTCACTCATTTTTGTTAGGAAAAGAGCTACGTTTGCACACTGACTGAGATTGTATGAAACTGAGTGAGAAAAAAACACAATTATTTTTTGAACCATTTAAAACAGAATCAGATAAAATTTTGTGTGCAACACGTGTGAAAATTGAACAAGTATAATTTCAAAATGCTTTAATCCTTTTTATTTTGTGCTAGATATTAAAATTGGACATAGAATTTTTTTAGAAATAAAGTTTTTTAGAAAACTTCATTTTCATCTGTCAATCTGAAGTTTCAAATTATAAATTAATATTTTGTAATGTGGATTTTTTAGTAAAAACAGCATGTAACTTTTTTGCCCATTGCTAATAGTTATAATTTGACCACGTTTGGTTAAAAATAAAAAGATTTTTATTTAATTAAAAAATGAAATTAATTAGTCAATTACATTCAAAAGAATTTTTACACTAATGAACTAAGTTCGACAACTAACTGGCAACTACTAACTACTAATTTTGAACAAAACTTTCTATTCAGGTAAGTTGGTGTGATTCCATGGCCTCCATACTTGATTAGTCAGAGTTTTCATATCACCTGAAGGTTATCGCTGCATAATTGCATTTATGTAGTCGTTACATTGTCCATCATACAATCAATAATCTTATCAGGGATGCCTTCCTGTTCATGAGGAAATGTACATAATTGCATTTATGTAATCGCCACACATTTGTTCATTTTATAATGAGTAATCTAATCAAGGATCATTTCCTTTTTATGAGTAAGTAGATGTAACTCTATGCAGTTTTACTTTGCCGCCCTAGTGCGTAAAAGTAGAGTTTTCACCCTAAAAACAGAGCTGAAAAGTGTTATTTTCCTCCTGATTGGTAAAAAAAAGTTATTATGACAATTTTTTTTGTACTATAATTTCTTTTTATTGCATATTCTTTATGTATAATATTTTAAAATTATTTAAATAGTTCACTATGAATTAAATAGTTTTATACATAATTTTGTCTTCATCCAATTTACCACGATTCAAAGAGAATTTGATACATATACATTATGCAAAATTGCACATGCTACATCATTAAACCAACCGAGGCAGGATTACATCCCAACTTTCCTTCTTTTAGTACGTAGCTAAATCTGTTTTTGAAAACACCCATTTAATGTTTAACTATATTACCAGAATAATTATTTAAAACTCCTTAAAATGCAATTTTCAACTAATTAGGTGGTAATTTTATTACGCTTAAAAATTATAAATTTTTACAAAAAATTAACTAAACAAGAAAATATTTCAATTTTAACTGTAAATTCGGTAAGTAAATATAAGGATAAGTAAATATTTTGCTTTACGGCAGGATTGGATCGAAAGGATTTCATTGAAAAAGTAAACAAATTATTTTTACGAAGGATTTCCAATATAATAATTTGCTAGAACTCTCCGCGTCGTTGATTAGTCCGTTCATTTATTAGCAATCAAAAAAAGAAATTCATTTCATGTTTATTTCTAAGCTTCAGTTTCGGTTTCAAACATCAAAATTGAACCATCCTATACATAAGAACCATGATTGGTTATGCAACCAAAATTGCTTCTGTGATTAGTTGGGATAGGATCAGGCCCGTAGCCAGGATTTAATTTCGGGGGGGGGGGGGCACTTGTAAAAAATCTTTTGTAAATTGTAAAATTTTCGGTTGTTCCCCTTCCATTTTCTTTGTCTTTTCAAAATTTCGGGGGGGGGGGCACGTGCCCCCAAGTGCCCCCCCCTGGCTACGGGCCTGGATAGGATGATGCAACACCAAAGTTCCCTGGCAAAGACTGCACATAGATTGTACAGGGCTAAATCAAATTGTGTGCTAATTACAATACAATAAACTACCAGTCGCCGTGGAATTGTTGTTAATTATACTTATCTTAATATTTTTAAATCAGTTGTTATCTCTAATGCATTGATAACCTTTTCAGTGACCCATTACAATTTCAAAAATTAGAATCATATAAAAAAAATTGTTGTCATTCAAATTATCTTTTTGCAAAAATTTACAATAACAATTTGATTTATTCCATACAGCCTAAAATTGATTATTCGACTAATTCTTATCGTGGTTTCTCGATTTTTTTTATCTATATTGAAGTTATAAAATCCTTCTTTTTATGCACCGTTACATTAATCATAAAAATATTAATACAAAGTTAAATAGCATAAAATTAAACAAAAAGACCTCGTTCATTTCCATAAATTAAAAAGAAAAATAGAATAAAATGCAAAAATGAATAAAATGCAAACCAACTGTTGACACAAATTTAAAACTTTAAATTCAGCTATTGTTGGGATTGACATAAAAGTTTTTAGAAAATTCTGCTTCTCTTGGGTGAACTTTTATTACATTAGAATAGAACGCGAGTTTTTTTTTAACATATTTTACTGCTACATTTGAAATATGTATGAAGTTTTCTTTTAACAGAAAAATTAAAATTATTTATAGAAAATAACTGCGTCAGTTTCTACTAAAATTTTTGTAGATAATAAATTGATTTTAGTTTTAGCCAGCATCATAAAGAGTTGTTATGTACTTGTGTAGTAATAAACAATTTATTGTCATTGTCTTAACCCAGATTAATGTATAATTCTGCCCTATACGTAAGACAGCCAACCCTAAGATCAGTGGCGGTTTTAGAACTTATGAGGCCCTAGGTGCAATTCTATTTTGAGGCACCCCCCCGCCTAAGTATTTCCACTAATCCTACACTCCCTAAAGCAATTGATTTTAACCTCTGGTGTACGGGGGGGGGGGCGGTCCATCAGCGCCGCAAACGATTTTTTTTTTAAATACTTCTTTTACTAAAAATTGCACTGTAATCAAAATAACTGCAAATATAAGGCATCCTAGGGCTTAGAATTTTTTCGTTATTTTTCCGGTAGTTATTACAACAGAATTAATATTTTCATAAAATTTCAGAATATTTGAACAAAATAAAATTTTTATTAAAAAATTTAAATCAAAAATTGCGCTGAAATCAAAATAACTCCAATTCTAATGCATCCTAGGGCTTAGAATTTTTTCATTATTTTTCCTTTGTTTATTACAACAAAATTAATATTTTCATACATTTTCAGAATATTTGAACAAAATTACAGTTTTATCAAATAATTTAATTAAAAAATGGCACTGAAATTAAAATAACTGCAAATCTAATGCATCTTAGGGCTTAGAATTTTTTTGTTATTTTTCCTGTGTTTCTTACAACAGAATTAATATTTTGTAAAAATTTCAGAATATTTGAATAAAATTAAATTTTTATCAAAAAATTTAAATCAAAAATTGCACTGAAATCAAAATAACTCCAATTCTAATGCATCTTAGGGCTTAAGAATTTTTTTGTTATTTTTCCTGTGTTTATTACAACAGAATTAATATTTTTGTCGAGAAATCTATTAACCCGCGTTACTAAAAGTTGATTTGATTGCATATTCCCGCTATACTTGACGAGTTTTTCATGTCCTTATTTTCAAAATGGATAGGCTAGAATAGAAAATCAATTAACTTTGTACGATTTTGTAAATATAAAATTTTAAATTTTGAAATTTTGCGTGGCGCCTCTGGGTTTTATTTTCTTTTTAAAAAAAGAAGAATTTGGAGAATTTTTTGGAATATTAGTAAACTTGTAAATTGCAAGGTCCTGTGATAACGTCCGTTCGAGATAGTAGGTTGAACTAGTGGGCATATGGGTCAATTAATCCAACAAATTTGGAAATATTAAAATTTATAAATTTTGGAGGATGTTTATTTTTACTGGGAGAAATTTTGTGGTTCGATGTTAGATTTCTTCAGGCTTTCCCGAGCGTGGGGCCACCTGGAAAATGTTAAGGGTGGATTATTAGACTCCAATATACATATTTTAACACAACTAAACTTTTCTAATTTGTTTCGGTGTGCCCCACTAGGTGAGGAACAATGAGAACAATGAACATCCCCATGTTTATACAATGAAATTACTTTCTTTTTTATAGGAAAAGCTTTATAAATACCAAGTACAAACTATAAACTTTTTCAATTTTGTTGTATGATTTTTTGACATTTTTTTATTGAAAACACAAAATCCTAGAATTACACAATAAATAGGACAAATTAAAAATGTGATACCGGGTTTGATGTAGCATTTTACACTAGAAATTCACCGATTTGAGTCATTTTAATACTGAAAATTTTTGTCTTCGAAAACTTAATAATCTGAACACAGTCTTATAATAATTAGTTCTAATTGTCGAGGGTGCACTACGGTAAATTCCAGCTTTAATTCAAAAGCATCAATTATTTTGTAATTCAGATTAATCTGTAATTCCAGCCTCTCAGCCGAGCCCCCTGGCTAACTCTGAGAGGCCTCCTGATGTTCAGCTTAACGTTTCTGGCTAGCTATGCGACGCTGATTGGTATTTGGCTTCGTACAGCTATTTACATCACTTGCAGCTGTAATTCAGAAAGCGTTAAGTGTAATTCAGATTAGCCAGTACTTCTGACCTTTCCAGGTGCCCATCGGGCTAACTCAACGAGGTTGATGAATAGGAGTTAAGACCTAACGCTTAAAAGCTTCGCAGAGCTAACCAAAATGGCGGTTGTGAGGCCGGAAATATTAACTAATCTGAATTATACTTGATGCTTTCTGAATTACAGCTGTAGATGGGCTGCAGTGAGGCCAGAAATTGGCTAATCTAAACTGCTGTTGATGGTATCCAAATTAACGCTGAAAATGGTGTAAAGTATTAATCATTTGGATACAATAAAACATGTTTCAGTGTGCCCCATTAATGCTTGTATCATTCTGAAGTCTGGACCATTATGCACTGTTACAAAAAATGATTCGTTTAAACTAAATATATAGATTTAAATTTAAGGTAATAGCAACCGTTGTAAAAAGAAATGTAAATATCTCAACTATAAGAATGCCCCACCATCCCCCAATTATAAAAAAATCAATAATTTACTGTTATTGTCTTATCACTAAAATGTTCACGCGACTTTTGCTTTCACGAAACACGCAATGCAATGATTATATTTATTTGAGTGGATTTAGGGATGAGCCAATCTCGAGTGTAAAGGAATCATAGGTGACACCTAAAAAGTGGTGCTTAAACAAACTACATTTGGCAACTGTACGAACTAACTTTATACCTAACTTGTACAGGTTATTTGGTGTGGTGGTGAAGGGGTAGACGTTGTATGGGTCCGACGTTTGAATCCAGTCCGAGCCTACATTTGTTTGTGTCGTGGTTTGGATTCCACGTTAAATTGTATAACCATCTACAACATTGGTCATAGGATCGCGTCCTCAACTTTCAATTCTAAGATCAATCTTGACCTTAAAGGGTAGCTAGCCTTAATTTTTTAGCATCGAGAGCAGAATTCTTCTATATTATTTACTCCGGTACTTGTCTGGCAGCTAATAAAAATTAGTCGGAAGTCATGTCAGTCCATTAAACTATAATAAAATAAGAAGTGGCTTATTTAATAACAAAATAATAAAGTACAAAATGGTGGGGGTTCACGGAATAGGTTGAAGTAATGTAAATGGAAGGTAAATAAACAATAAATTAGGCTAACATCTGAAGGATATGGTTCCCATGTCAATAATATAGACTAAAGATTTAAATTCTACCATTTTTATTCTACGTTAAACTATAATATAAAGACTGTTCAAATAAGAGGTTGGATTATGATTTATAGTTTATACTAATAAGTTTACACCGGCTGTGTGGCAAGTGGCACCGTCCTGCTGGAACCACATATCACACGTGTAATTCAGGCCATATTTTCGATGACTCCTCCAGCCCAGAAACCGCACAAAACATAAATTTTTGTGGATGCATGGGTTTCTCGACAATCCCTCTTGAATTTCACCTGCCCAAATGCAATAGTTTTGCCTATTAACGAAGCCACCGAAGTGAAAATGTGCCTCATCGTTGTGGATGATGTTTTGCAAAATTTTTCCCATATTTATAATGGGATTTTACAATAAATGAATGTTGCTCGACTGTGTACTGCATCATAACTAAAATTGTATTGTGTCTACAGGACAGACTCAAAAAATGAGCTGTATGTTTGATAGGTCGGAAATGGTGCGACTTCAAAATTCAACCTGTGATTAGAATACTTTTCCTTATACTATATAAAGTTATTTTATATTAAAACTAATGTTATGAAAATCGCCTGCGGCGCTCTTAAATACAAAGCTATAATGTTGTTGTAATTAAATAAAAGCAATATTAATTTTGCTATTAGTATCGTAAAGTTTTGGGAAAAATCACAAAACTTAGATTAAACATTGGGAATGTTTTTATTCAGCTTTTCTTAACCGAGATAATTTTCCGTTTGAAATGTCAACCTTCTTTTAACCGAACACCGAAAATTTTCTCGATAGGAATTTTTATCAATCGATTTGCTCTATCTAATCTAAGACGATAGACTTTCGCAGTAACTTTTATTAAAAATGTTCTAAAAGCTCAAGGGAATATACAGTGGGTACCTTGTGATCGGTGCACGAATTTTAGGTGTTTTTTTTTGTCTAAATGTAAAAAATTGCTTTAAGCCTTATTGATTATTATTGTAGCACCGAAACTATCAATTTTTAATGTTAAATATTTAGCCTCTTTATAGAAAGTTCGAAATATTCTTAGAATAGGTTAATAGTATATTATAGGCCAAGGTTGTGAAGACATGCATTATAGCCCTAGCGCCAAGATTATATTCCGAGGTGCGAAGCACCGAGGAATATAAGGCGCGGGGGCTATAATGGTCTTCACAACCGTGGTTATATATACGATTTTTTCCACTACTAGGTTTATTACAATTCTTTTAATTTTTGTTAATACAAAATATTCTAATTTAAGGGTAGGGTTTCACACATGCAAAACTAGGAAAGTAATGCATTTGAAAACGGCTTGACGGATTGACTTGAAATTTTGGGAACATATACAAAACACATTTAGGCACAAAATGACATATTTTATATCTTAGAATTTTTAAAAACAACATATTGTTTGTCGAGATATCTAGTTTCTAATTTATTTTATTCAAATCAAAATAATGCATAGTTGATAATGATTGACGTGATAAACAAAAAAAAATTAAAAACTAAAAGTTTGTTCTTAATTACAAAGTAAAAAATTTGGAAAGTAACCCACGTAAAAATGGCTTACCCGATTGATCTCAAATTTGAGGGTAACATTTATGGAGCAAAGGTCTATAAAATGGCATATTTTTTAAAATGATATTGTTTTAAATAATATAGTATTTTAATTTTTTCATATTAAAAAATTATAATTTTTTAATATTTTGCATATATACGTGAGTTGTATGCGTATGTAAATTTGTCTACCAAATATTAAATTTTTTGAATCGATATAAGTAGGTATTTTTGAATTTTAAAATAATTACTTTATGTAATTCGTGATATTCATGTTACAAACCAATTCTGAATTACATCAGGAATGCTTGTTCAGATTTTTTGTGTTGGAGGGCGCTTTCGTATTGCTCAATTATATAATAAACTGACTTAGCGACTATAAAAAGATTAGCTTGGATAAAAGCATTAACTTAACAAAAGGTAAAGGTAAGGTGTGAAACCCTAGCCTTAAAATATTTATTTTAAATAAATTATAAAACAAATGACAGTCTTTTGTTTTCTTGATTTGACATTCTTGAAAATTTTAAATTAATTGTGATTAAAAGTTGAAATTTGAAGTTTATGAGCCGTTTAGTGAGTTTTTTTTAACTGTTTTGTAATAGAAAATCTACTACCGGAAAATCCTTTGTGTTTTCGCATTGAATTTTATTAGTAAATTAAATAAATCGTGGTTCGTCAAATTAACAAAAGATGGCGCTGTCACTATCTGTCACATTAATTCGAATTTAATAAAAATTTTAAAATTCAATTAATCTGTTAATAAAGCGTTTTTAATAGTTTAAATACAATTAAATAGCATCTCTTGATTATTCTAAATCATCTTATAATAACATTTTTCTTTAAAATAGTCTCCAAATTATCGAAAAATATCATTTTGTTCATTATTAACTAGTAGTTAATAATGGAAAAATTGTTGACCACTAGTCTATAACATGTCACTTCTGGAGCTTCATACCTAAGTAAAAATGATAGCCTATATGACTAGTACTGGAAAAAATAATTTATTATCTACGATCTACGGTTTTCGAGTTTGCCTTTCTTGTAAAACTTGGAAACTTGAAATCTTCAAATTCTCGATGAAGATGAATATGATGATTGATGACTGTGCGGAGTACCAGGGTTAAACTCGGATTGTCGTTCATGTGATGGGGGCTCGTGCGGGCTCAAGTTCTCATTCGACAAAATCTGTATTTAGTCGAGCCATTTCGTTGATGTGTTAACATTGTTGTGATGTTGCGCGCTATTACCTACTATACCGGGTGACCGGCCGCCGATATGAACATAGGAAATTAACATGGGAAACAGATTTTTCTTTATTTCCTGCTTCCCATCATAACGGATTAGAATGCAAAGAAAAAACTTAAAGAGATTTTTAATCCGCTTCTAAAGTTACCTAACACTTTAACTTTTGTTCGTTAATTACTGTTAAAAGCTCACTAATAAAATGCAAAATAGCGCAATTACAAAAATTTATTTGCCTTGTTTAAATTTTATTGCAATTGTTTTTGCAGATTTTTTTAAATGCGCAATTCTACATTTTATTAGTAAATTTTTAACAGAAATTCAAGAACAAAATATCGAGTGTTAGGTATCTTTAGAAGCGGAATAAAAATCTCTTTAAATTGATACCATTTTCATTCTTATCCGTTATGATGGGAAGCAGAAATTAAAGAAAAATCAATTTCCCATGTTAATTTCCTATGTTCACATCTGCGGCCGGTCACCCTGCATAATATGAAATACAGTTAATTTACTATTATCTGCTCACTTTCATTTGAATTATATTTCTACTACGTAAAGTTACATTTTAGGTTTATTTCTTTTGCTTGGTTACGTAATTAATTTCAAGTTATCGCTCAAGACAATAATTGATTGTATAGAAACAATTCGCAATATTTATGCGATACATTGTCGGGAGGCTACATTTATATAACTTGAAAACCGTAAATTCAAGACAATAAATGGGTAGAATTTATTTGGTAGATAATTTCAAGCTCATCACTCAAGATTTGACCAATTAACAAAAGAATCAATACTTGAGATGCTACGGCAATAATAAGGAAGTAATTAAAATCACTTTAAAAAAATGTTTTGTATGAAAACAAATTGTAGTTAATATGAATATTTATACAAATTAATGTTTAACTTATTATCTGTAGGTCTGACACCTAACAAAGGAAAAGGAAATTAGATTAAGAGGATTATAGCATTTTTTAAAATTAGAGTAATTTTATGTTACTCTATGCTATTAATAATACCTAATCTACCTAATAATACCTAAATATTAATAATATTAATCTAATCATTTTCAATGATTATAATTAATTTACAAAAAATTCCTCAAATTTCCAGACGGCTTCTAAAATCCTTGTACTTTTGCGGTAGTTTTATCGGATAAAAATGTAGATATTACGAACCGCATCCTGAAAGATGTTGAAAATCCATTTTATAGCCACGCATTTTTCCAGATTTTTTTTGTGATTTATAAACTTAATTTCATGTAATAACAGTTGTTACATAACGTGTTGAAAATAATGAAGAAATTAATCATTGTAACACTCGGTGTAGATCTTCATAAGGAACCCCATCCCTGCATTGTCCAGTCACACCATGGATCCGCTTAATATGTTAAAGTTTCTAATTTTTTAAACGAATTGAGAAATGTGTTATTGCTGTATAACTATAAATTTAGATCGAGATAAGAACTTGTTAAATGTTAGCACTACAAAAATATTTTAACAATCGCGGTAGTCCACATCTCAGACAGACATACGTGTATCGGTTCATAAGTCAAGAACGATAATTGGAGATAATAATGAAAGGTAGTTCAACTTCATTAACTGCAATATATTTTAAGTATGTACTTAAATTTGACGATAATGAAGTGCTTTATAAACAGTATTATACTAAAATATGAAATTTTGCCGAAAATGTCTACTGCAGATTCTGCTTTTAAAAAAAGGATGATGAAATTGTTAATCATTGATTTATACGCTGAAATATTGAAAAAAAAATTTTTTACATTATTATTGCGACATTATAATTCGTTGATCCTTCCTCACCAAAATGATATAAATTCAATATAACGATTTGCTAGTAAACTCCTCCTCCTTTTCCTCTGTATCATATTTATAGACGTGCCCCTGTTTGTTATTTTCATTTATTATCAACAAAAAGAAATTTAATAACTAAAAATTTTTTCAATTTGTTGTAATCCCCCCTAAGTGCATTTATATTGCAATGTAATAAACCTTCCTATAAATTTTTATTATGATTATTATCATTTTTAATTTTTAAATTTCCTATCGAGATTGGGTTTAACGACTAGCCAGCGGTATCGCCTAATATGCCTTGTTAACGCAGGACCTCTAAAAATTTTCAATAATTTCGCAATTTTTCTTCAAACTTTTTCAAAACAAATTAATTTCCTCTCAACCTTGCCAAAATACACGCCAATTCACTTAACTAAACTAATTTTATATCAATTCAAATACAAATACAAATATTCATAAAAAATTCGCTCGTTTGCCCAAATTACGACTACCCCATTCGGGAATTAGAGAGCAAGTCCTCATCTATCATCCGGCGCTGTCGGCTTCACAGAGACCCACAGCCGCCGCGAAAATTCAAAATATTTCAAAACCAAATTATTTCCTTTCAATCAACCATATGTTGCTTCCTCAGTCAAGAAAATAACGTGACAATATAATTCATATATGCTCTCAGCATTTCCAATGGGTAAAGCCGAAAGTCAAGCAACGACATCAATGATAATATTTGGGAGATCTAGGTGTTTGGATTTACTAGCACACGCAAAATTTGAATTAATATCCCCATTCGCTTCTACCATCAGCATTTTATTTTGATATAATATGTTTCTGTGATCCTACCGTTGGTTTCCAGTTTTCCCTACCTGTGTCTGATACGTATTGAAAATGTGATCCTTATGGGCTTTATTATTACCTTCTGATTAATTCGTCTTATTACGATTGCACGTTTCAAGTCATTTACTGCCGATAGAGGTGAGAAAACCTTTTACGAATTACTTAATTTATTTACATTTTTATTTAATTTCACCCAGATTAATCCTGTGGAATTATATTTTTAACTGGATAATTTTAAATGTGGCATTACCCCCATCGTTTTAAACGGCTGGCCCAAGTATTTGATTAATTAACATTCTTTACCTTTATTTCTAACCTAATTTTGGTCAACTTTACATTTTACCTCGCATTTTACTTAATAATTCTGATTATGACAACATTATAATAAAGTCCACCTGTTTTTCTAATTATTTTACAATAATGCTTTGTATTTTAGGAAAATTTAAGTGTCTCATAATAGCTGGTACCTGATTTGAGTTAATACAATTTTTACAGTGTTAATAATTTTCTACGACATACAACCATCGTTGTTATGTTTATTTGAAATTGAAAGTTTGTCACATACGGCGGCCGATAGGCCGCTCGGATGATTAAAGTTATAATGTAGTAAATAAAATACTATTGTTTTTTTATATAAGAAGGGTATTTTAGGAAAATGATTGCACAATTTTGTCTTGTGGTTATAATATAAATTACAACAATAACCGATTGCATTAAGTTAATAACTTCCACCTGAACCAATAATTTAAATGAAGAAAAATAAAGTATGATTTGAAAAATAATTACAACGTGAAAATTGTTTTCCCGAAATTTGAATGAAAGAGAATTAAGGTGTTCTTGGAAAAATAATAAAATGGGATTTATATAGATGTAATTAATCAACCCCTATAATTATCATTAGCAAATTTGTGCCTTAACACAATTTTCATATAGAGGTAATTAATTCAAACTGACAATTACGTAATAAAAGAAAAATACGTTTTAATAAGAGCACGTAAAAATTATCTACTTTTTAATATCTAAAAAATCTAATCTAATCTAAAAAAAGGCTAAAAATAATAATTTAAAAAAATTACTTTCAAAGATTAACGATTCAATTAAAAAAGTTAAGTGTAACAATGTAAAGTTTGTAAGTTGGATAAAATGATACAGAAATTGACAATTTTGTAAGGAAATTGAAAAAGAAAAGCTTAAATTTTTGCAATTTTGTTTCCAATTTTCAATTAACTTTATCGTTTAGAAATTACTAATTAAAATTCGAGAAGTTCAAATAGCAAACTGTTTTTTACATTTATATTTGAAAACTTTGGATAACACATGAAATCTTATAGTCGGCCCTTAAAAATTTCCTGAAAATGGTTTCCATGCTCCAAATTATAATTAACTAAAACCGCACTTCTAACAGTCTTCCTTAATAAAATTTAAATTAAACTTTTGTGGTTTAATTTTCATACGTTCATGTCCTAGCATAGCTCAGTCGAAAAAAATCAATAAGTCCACCAGTAAAAGTAAACTTTTCAAAAAAACCGAAATCTTCCAAAATTACATTGAAATCGTGAAATTATCCGATTATCATAACACCCCAGTTAGCACAATCGGAATTAATAATCTCGTATGGCTCTATCGCCCGACCTTCAATGCTAGCAATACAAAATTTTTCCTCAACGTAAACTTTTCCAAATATAATTAATTTCTCTCGTCTCTTTAAATGTCGACTAAAATAAGAAAAACACACCGACGTATTTGTCACCAATACTATTTAATCTCTCAATCGAAATTCAATTCTTTTTCAAATATTTTATTCACAAACTACAACTTCGCTCGCCTCTGTTAGGAACGTCCGCACAAGTCCTACCTCTTTCTCCTTTCAAAACTAAACAACCCGGTTAGAGTCGCACATGCTTTTAAATTTAGAAAATATTTTAAAGCCCAAAATTATAAAACAAAATTCTGATATGCAATCCAACAGCTTCTTTATTTAAAAAGGAATACGACAATACATGCAAATATTTGAGGTCTGAATAAAATTTTAAATCAAATAAATATTGGCCATTGAAAATATTCTAAACGACGTTTCTGTTTTAGGTTCACGTCAAAATGATAAAGAAAACTTCAACTTTTTTCGAATCAATTGAACATGGATAGAAAAAGAAATAAATGCTAAAACCGTCAATCACATAAAAGTATAATGTCTTCGGATTATGCAGTGAATATCATAAACGCAACTGCCTCTCCAGAAAAGAATCTTTATGAGCCAACAATTTTCTACACCATTAGTGAAGTGTTAGTGGCAATATTTGCGGTAGTAGGAAATTCGTTAGTGATAACTGTTTTTTGGAAAGAAAGGCGTTTGAGAAGACGAACTAATTATTACATTGTGTCTTTAGCTGCTGCCGATTTATTAGTCGGTCTTTTGGGAATTCCATTTGCATTGCTAGCGTCGATAGGACTACCGACTAATTTACACGCTTGTTTGTTTACTGTTTCTTTATTAGTTGTTTTGTGTACAATATCAATCTTCTGTTTGGTGGCAGTGTCAGTTGATCGATACTGGGCTATTTTGCATCCCATGGGATATTCCAGGCACGTTCGCACTAAGACGGCATTAGGTAAGTTCTAAATTAGTATTGGAAGTTGTTTTATCACATTATAACAATATTTGAACAGTAAAGGATTAAGATTAATATTGCCAAAATTATTGCAATAATTTTGGGGTTAAGTCGCGGATAATCTTGATGGTAAAAGAACCCTATTTTTTTTCTTATCAACTTCAATAAAACGACATTAGATTAGATTGTATACTACTTATATTAAATAATGAAATAAACGTTAATAAATTGTTACCGTAAAAGACACAAGGCACAATTTTTAAATTAAGAATTTATTAGACTTATTTTACACTTAAGATAATTTTTATTTGTATTTCCGTAGGAAATTTTTATTTAAATGCTGAATACATAAAGGAAAAAGTGCTCAATTTAACTTGTTTTAGTCAAAATCAGTGCTATTCACGACGAGAAAATTTTATAACAAGAATTGTTAGTCTTGCTAGTTTTAACAAAGTATCGATAGTAACAACAATTGTACTATTCTGTAAATATCGTGAAAGCAAGGTTAACAAGTAACCTAAAAATTAGTCGATATTAACAACTTTTGCTATTCTGGACGAGATTAAGATTGTTAGCATTTTATTAGGTTCACGTACAAAATTACATTTAAAAGCTGTAACAATTTCTTGTCAAATTTGCACTTCTGTAACTTCACGAAGTAACAAGATAAGTTAAATTTTAGAAAATTTGCTATTCAGGATAACATTTCAGAAGCAAGAACTTGCTAAATTTAACAGTTTAGTTTTTCTAACAATTCTCAACAACACCTCGAAGCACTTGTTGAGAATTGTTAAATTTAACAGTTTTAGGCAAAAAATTAAAATTGTATTTTAAAATTGCAAAATATTGTAAGTATATTAATACATAACCAGTGAATGCATAAAAAATATTGAAAAAATTGTAATCGTTAAGGGGCGGGTTTTGTAGAGGGAAAGAAATTAAAATTTTATTTTAAAATAAAAGGATTTGTAAATCTCATAAGAGATAGCAATATTCTATTAAGAGTGTAATGCTGATTAATAATAATAATATAATTTATTATGATTCTTGACTACTAAATATTTGTAAATTATAATAAATAAATTAATAATTAATAATATATTAATTAATATTAATAATATAATAAATTAATTCATACTTATACTAACTTCAATCGTAGTTTTAGCACAATTTTATTTTATTTATAAAATTCCAATGCTGTTTAAAAACAAACTTACTTTATAATTTATAATCACAAATGTTCAAACAAACTGTTTCTCGCCGGTGTGAGTTTTCACATTAATGTTTAATCCTATCTTTTGTGTACTACATTTGTAGTCACACACAAACGGTTTCTCATCAATGTGGGTTCTCATATGTCTTTTTAAATTTCCTATTTCAACGAATTTGTAGTCACAAACTTTACATAACAAATGGTTTCTCCTCAGTTGAAATCTTATGTCTCTATAAAAATTTTAAAACAGGAAGTGAATCGTTTAAGCCCTTGAAAGTTAAAATTTTTACATTATATTATGTAAAAATATAAAAATTTCTGTGGAAATTTTATGTTAAACCCACAGGAATTATTTTTAAATTATAAGTGACATATAAATGCGACGTTGCAATTCTAGGCGTTGTAACAGTTTAACACTTTACCTACTGTTAAATTGCTTCGCGGATTAGCTATTTTGCACTGCTAGAATTGTTAGTTGATCTCGAACAATTTAACAGTTCTTGTTAATATCGACATTTAAACAAGTCGAACGAGAATAGCACTGAATAAGTCGTTTTTTTAAAATTTATTTTTTATTAGATATATTATTATTATTATTATTATTTATTTAACTTGTTAATCACAAAAATCATTATAACTGATCAAAATCGAGTTAACAAATTCGTGCGTATGATTGCTGATGCAAAATTCGACTGCTAAGAGTACACATAATCACCACCCAATAATTCATTTAACTAATTTTCGCACTTTGGATACTGAATTCAGTCCTGGTCTGATGGATCTGTGAATTTTCTCTTGCAGTCGGGACACATAACCGATTTTAAGGTTTAAACATAACCTAGATTCTTATTTTTAAACTGAATTATTATTAACTATTTCAACTGCATTCCGAAGTAACGAATTCTTACTTCAAAATTTTGGCCCGAGAGCAAAAGTTCTGACGGCCGGCCCTACGATAGAGAGGTGTGCGATTAAAAAAAAAAATAAAAATTTAGTCGCAAGATAATACAATTTAAGGGAGTTCAAAGCATTGGGCCCGGGACGATTCTTCCATCTGACATCCCGGTGTTTACACCCATACCTCCCCAGGCCATGGGTTGCGCGCTCATTTTCTCACATTGTAGGGAGTTTAGCGGGTTTATCCGCCCTATAAAATAAAAAAGCACTTCAAAATGAAATAAAATGAACTATTATGTAGTTTATGTTCCTAAAAAAATCTTAATGGTGGGAATGTGTACTAAAAAAAAGTAATTGGCTGCTTAGTAATTGGTCAAACCAGTTTCCAGTTATAGTGCGCCAAAGATCAATGTTAACAGAGAGAAAATTTGCTATATTTTACAGTTTTGCATAGATAAAGACGAAATGGCAAGTTAGGCGGCTGAAAATGTGAATTGTATTCAAGGTCCCGACACTGTAACAGTCAATCATGAAAAATTTTGGTTTAGTCAATACCGTTATTACCGGTAATTTCGATGTCAAAGATGCAGCAAGCTCTGGAAGACCAACCATCGAAAATGTCGATAAAATGATGGAAATGATAAGTTAGGCCGGCATGTGATCAGTCGTAGCATTGACCTTGAGGTAAAGATCGACCACAAAACCATTGTGAACCATTTGAAGAAGGTTGCATTCAAAAATAAGCTCAATGTTTGGGTGCCACACGAATTGATGCAAAAAAACTTTATTGACCGTATTTTCATCTACGAATCCTTGGCCAAACGTCAAGAAATCGAACTATTTTTAAAGCGGATGGTGACTGGGGATGAAGAATGGGTCACGTACGACAATTCTGTGTGAAAAATATCGTGGTTGAAGAACGGCGAAGCCGCCCAAGCGGTTGCCAAGCCAGGATTGACGGCCAGAAAAGCTGTGCCGTGTGTTTAGTGGGATCGGTGAGGGATTATCCACTGTGAGCTGCTCCCATCGGGCCAAATACTCAATTCGAACTTGTACTGCCAACAATTCGACCGATTGAAGATGGGGATTGACCATAAGTGATCAGAGTTGTCCAAAAAGAGAGGAGTCGTCTTCCATTAGGACAACGCCAGGCCACACACATCAATAGTGACTCGCCAGAAACTCTGAGAGCTCGGATGGGAGGTTTTAATGCATCCACCTTATAGTCCGGATCTGGTACCAAGAGACTATCATTTTTTCCTATCCATGTCAAACTCACTTTGTGGTGTAAAACTGGCCTCAAAAGAGGTCTGTGAAAATTGGTTGTCCGAGTATTTTGCCAATAGGGACATTGGATTTTATGAGAGAGGAATCATGAAATTACCATCACAATGGCAACAAATTATCGAACAAAATGACGCATCTTAGGCTCAAATCAGATGATGGTAACCGTGTTAAATAAAGCATTAAACTAAACGCCAAAATAATGGATTACTTTTTCCCCAACCTAATATAATAAATTTGCGTCTTTAGCAATTTTGAAAAGTCATATCGTTTACTTCCTTGTGCTGGGGGATATTCTATACCCCCCAGACCCCCCGGTCTCATTCCCATTTCTTCACATTTTAAGGGGATAAATTTGTTGTGGTTGAATAATGTTATTAATATTGTTGTATTATAAATAAATATTTAAAAAAATCTTTTGTTTGAAATGGTCCCGGGGGGGGACTAGTGCAAATTAAAGCTTGTCACAGACGCTTTTACCTTTGTTACGGCTCGGGAGGGGGTAAATACAATTTTTTTTAAATTTTATAGTAGTAGTACTAGATTTCTAAACAATTAAAGTACATTTTTCAAAGTTGTTGTTTTTAGCCCATTTCAATTTTTTGTAATCCATTAAGGGGGGATAGCTACTGAAGAGTTAAAATTTACGACTTTGAAATTTTCAGTGACTAGATCACCTAGACTGTCATGGATGTTATTGTACAAAATCAGGCACCTAGGAGCAGGGGGATCAGACGGCAATTCCCCTCCCTCAATCTTTAGATCCTGCAGATGAAATTCATTAGAAATTTTAATTGCTGGTCAGGACCGTGCGGTAGATTTTCTCAGTATGATGCAAGTTTTCGAAATGCCGCCCCTAGACACATATACATTTGGCCATTTTTTACTATCGATTGTGTAGCGCTACAACCCTGATGGGTTTTGGCTGACCATTATAAATTATAATATTAACTTTTAATATCAAAATGGCATTCACAGTAGTAGGTAAACAATAGTTTACCTACGACTATGTTCCTTTTTTACCCCTGTTTTCAGGGGTAAAAACTTCAGTGCTATGGTTAAGTACTTCCTTTCTAAGGTTCTAAGCCAAACACAACTCCATTGTCGAAGGACCTAATACAGATCCAGAGTTACTAGAACGACTTGCTACTGTTAAATGGACTAAATACCTACATGAGAAGTAGTCAATAGGAAAAATGACTCAAATGAGGGGGACCTGCTGGAAACTTTGAAAGTGGTTCCCCACCTTCTCCAGATGTAAATGGATAGGTGAACTAAAGCCAAACAGTAATTAGAATAATAGATGCTTCAACGCTGAAGATCAAGAGGTTACATTTTAAATAATAATTAATGGATTCGGTCGAAACTTGGTGAAAATTCATTTTAAATTAGAATTAAAAATTAATGAAAACAATGAAACAGTTTCGAGTAAATGAGGTTTTATTATACCTCATTTATTCATTTACTTGAAAATACGCGCAAGAGCAAAACTATAGTCGTTTAAATATAAAGTTTTGTGAAAATAAGACTAATCTAATAATTATATCAATTTATCAATTGATTTAAACCAATAAGTGATTTTTATTCCGCTTCTAATTAATAGAAAATTAGAGGTAAACCTCATTTACTCATCTATATTGTCATGTTTAGGATGCAGGAATAGGCTACAGAGCTGGTTTTGTTTGGATGGTATGCGCCGATGTGGCATTTCAAAGTTAATCGAGTTAAAATATTACATTTCATAAAAATAAATATTATAAAGTTGAAGTAAAGATCATTTTTGTTAAATTATACTTGAAACTAATTTGCATTAACGTAATTAAGGGTCCATATGACTATCAAGGAGTACCGAATATAGAAAGATGTGTTCCGATATCAATGTTTTAGATATTTGAGACAGAATTTGTTAATTATAAGTTTTGTTTGTTAGTAATTAGGTAAAAGGGCACTTGGAGACGACATACAAGTGTGGGTAACAAAATATAATTCACCAGAGAGAAGATGTCAGCTTTTCATATGTCAAATTTTGAACTGCTCGGTGAGGGTTTATTTCAATTCCTCGACCAAATGTTAATATTGATATTGTTGTATTCTGTGTTCAGGATGATGTTTGTGATGTAAAATCTAAAAATTAATGTTAAAATTTAAATTGATATAAATAATAATTTTTCTGACGTTTACCAATTTGAAATAATTCTAGCGCTGTTGCTATTGTACTTAGAATTATTTCCTTTCTTCAGTGAATGTAAATAGGGCGTAGCTACATTGTAGTAGAATGCTAAAAGAATATTTGTAAATTGCAAGTAAGCAATACGTGTTAGTTCGATGTCGATGACTTCGAGGAAATGCTTACTGATTAAAAATTATTATGTATTGATGTGTTAGTATTAGTTAAGGTTGGAAGGTAGAAAGAAGGATGTAAATAATGTAGTCAAGTTTCAAAGAATAAAAGTTAAGAAAACCAGGAAACCGAACTCTTTTAATTAACTAAGCAAACCCGAAACCAAGATTATTATTATGAAGGAAATTTAGTGGAAATCAAAAAAGTAAGATAAGTAAGAAGATTATTGGATGGCGATCTCTGCCTTAAGAATTGGGAAACTTCTGGCAATGGTATTTAAAAATTAATAAAACAGCATAAGAAGAAATCAATTAAACTATAAAAAATAACAACAAAGAAGCAGCCAACAGTCAACAATCAACAAAACCAAGTGCGTTTAGTGTAGTGAAAAAGTTATTTAGTTTGTGAATGAAAATAACGATTTTGAAACGCTAACATGGTCAAAGATTTGGAGTTAAAAGAGTTGGAAGATTTACAAGAGTCACTCAAGAATTTCCATCAAAACCTCAAGAAAGACAATTTAGAAAATCGTAAGTCGGAAACTGTTTTAAATAATAAACTTGAAAGATTAGAGAAATTTAATACTGTATTAGATAAAACTTTAGATGACTTTAATAAGAAAAATTTTGACGAAAATATTGTAGCTGCAGGTAAAAAATTATATACAAATACACTATTGTTGATTCAAGTCTGTAAGGATATATTAGAGTCTAGGTTGTCGGAGTGTGCATGTGAACAGAATTTAAAAATAGAAATCATGTCGGAAAAATTTGATTTAAAGACAGCCGCAAGTTTACTTCCGGTAATGACAGGGAATGAAAATGTAACAAAACAATTAATAGATGCGATTGAATTGTACGATTCATTGTTAGATTTAAGTGGTAAAAATTTGTTGACAAAGTACATTTTAAAAACACGACTTTCGGCCAATGCAAAAATTAGATTAAATCAAAATTATGATAATAATTCATTGTTAGTTGAAGATTTAAAAAAGTATTTTGTAACCACCAAATCGTCTGCCGCGTTGTCTGTTAAATTAAACACCAGTAAACAAGCAGGTAAAAGTTTATTAAATTTTGGCAAAGATATTGAAGAATTATTTGTAGAATTAACGATTTCACAAAGCAAAGGTAATCCTGAACATTTTGAGATTTTACAAGCGAACAACGAAAAAATTGCAATTAATGCATTCGCGAACGGGTTAAATAATCAAAGTTTAAAAAATTTAATAAAAGCTAGAAATTTTTCTAAATTAAGAGATGCAATTCAAAGTGCAAACGAGGAAGAAAATCAATCGAAAGATTTTTCTCAGGTATTCCATATGCGTAATAATAATTTTCGAGGAAGATTTAGCAACAACAATTCAAATTTCAGAGGGCGTAATTCAGGAAATACAAATTATAGTAGAATTTTTACAAATAAATCGGCAAATAATTTTGGTAACAGGAATAATTTTAGTCGAAATAATTATGACAACTCGAATTACAATAATACTTTTAACGGCTCGAGTAGAGGTCAGCATTTTAATAATAGAGGACGAGGTAATAGAAATAATTTTGGGAATACTAATAGAACATATTTTATGAGTAACAATCAAGAAGGAAATTCGGAAGATAAAAATGTCGAAGAACGTAAGTTTTTTCGTGACTCCACAGAATAATCAAATTAATAACGAACAAGTAGTTTTAAAATTAAATAATAGTTTAAATTTTGTTAATATCGGGTATAAAAATAAAAAATTGAAATTCTTATTAGATAGTGGTGCGTCGATTAGTATCTTATTTCAAAATAATTTAGCTCCGGATGAGGAAATTGATGTATCGCATAAAATTGCAATAAATGGCATTTGTGGGTCAGTTACCTCAAATGGATCAGCAAGTATTTTATTGCAAGTAGATAATAATATAAATGTGTGTCATAATTTTATTATAATGGAAAAATTTGAAAACGAATTTGACGGAATTTTATCTAGTGATTTTTTCGAAAAATATTTTGCGACATTAGATTACGAAAATTTTAGTTTTAGTTTTTGGGTAGAAAATAAGAAAATTATAATTCCAATGAATTGTAATTCTGATTTTTACACTACGATTCCACCAAGGTGTGAAATAATAAAATATTTTTATGTGGATACAGATAAAGAATGCGTAGTTTTGCCAGATGAAATAGCAAATGGAATATTTGTAGGAGGAATTTTAGCTAAACCAAATAATAAGTTAATCCCAGTCAAAATTTTAAATGTTAGAGATGAAGAAGTTAAATTGAAAAATTTTAGACCGAAATTTGAAAATTTAGATGAGTATAAAATATGTAATTTTGCTAAAACTACATCATCAGTAAATAGGGTTGATAAGTTGTTAGATTTACTAAATACAAACGGATTAACAGCAGAAGAAAGAGATTCTTTGCAAAAAATTTGTGCAAAATATGACGATGTATTTCATCTACAAGGCGATAAACTAACGGTAACAAATATTTATAAACAAAGAATACATTTACAACAAGGAGTAAATCCTGCATACATAAAACCATACAGATTACCACATTCACAAAAACAAGAAATTCATAGACAAATACAACAAATGGAAGAAGACGGAATAATAGAAGAATCGAAATCTGAATGGTCAGCACCTTTACTTATAGTGCCAAAATATACAGGTCAAGGTAAAGAGAAAAAAAAATGGAGATTGGTCATAGATTATAGACAACTAAACAACAGAATACAAGATGATAAGTTTCCACTTCCGTGTATTTCGGAAATATTGGATTCATTATCAGGAGCAACGTATTTTTCACATTTAGACCTATCCCAAGGATACTACCAAATTGAATTGGAGAAAGAAAGTAGGCCATACACAGCATTCACAACTGATCGTGGACAATACCAAATGAAGAGAACACCAATGGGACTTAAGACCAGTCCTAGAGTTTTTTCAAGAGCGATGACTATAGCTATGGCGGGGTTGAATTACGAATCTTGTTTCATATATTTAGATGATTTAATAGTTTTCGGAAATAATTTAATTTCACATAATAGAAACCTTGTAAAAATTTTAGAAAGATTGCGAAAAGTAAATTTAAAACTAAATCCAAGTAAATGCGAGTTTATGAAAAAAGAAATTTTATATTTAGGACATATCATTTCGGAAAATGGAATTTTACCTGATAAATCAAAAATTCAAGCGATTGTAAATTATCCGGTACCAAAAAATGCGAATGAAGCTAAAAGGTTTGTTGCATTTACAAATTACTACAGAAAATTCATAAGAAATTTTTCACACATAGCTCAGCCATTACATAAATTATCAAGGAAAGGGGTGAAATTCGAATGGTCGGACGAATGTCAAAAGGCATTTGAATTATTAAAATCAAAACTTGTTAATCCACCGATTTTACAGTATCCAAATTTTTCACCAGAAAATCGTTTTAGTCTAAAAACGGACGCGTCGGGAACCGCAATAGGGGCAATTCTCTCGAATCAAAATGATAAACCAGTAGCGTATGCGAGTAGAATGTTGAACAGCGCAGAAAGAAATTATTCCACCGTAGAAAAGGAACTTTTGGCAATAGTTTGGAGTGTTAAACATTTTAGACCGTATTTATATGGTAGAAAATTTGACATATTTTCAGACCACAAGCCTTTGATTTACTTATTCGGAATGATAAACCCATCCAGTAGGTTGACAAAATTTAGATTGATACTGGAAGAATATGACTTCACCATCAAGTACATAAAAGGTACACAGAATGTGACAGCAGATGCCTTGTCTAGAATTGAATTGGATTCAAAAGAACTTAAAAACATGAGGAGAACAGTATCCGGAACTGTGCATGTAATGACAAGAGCTCAAATGAAACAGAAGAAGGAAGATGAAGAGGAAGAAAAAGAAGCCGAAATGGACACAGCTCAACAAGAAAGGATTGATCACCCTGGCATTGTTGAAATATTGAAACGTCCAAAGGATTCTACAGAGTTATGCATAACAAATGAAGACGAATATGAAGAACTATTGAGAAATAAAAAATATACTTTCCAAAAAGGAAATTTAATATATATGAAGGCCTTAAAAGTAATTTACTTAAAAGTAATTAATTTAAAAGAATTAAATCAGTATAATCAATCAAGTTCAGTACTTCGTACAACTTTGAAAGATATACGAGATATTTGTATAAATAATGAGATTCTCGAATTATTAATTAATAAAAATAGTACGCGTACGATGAAAACAAATCAAAGAAATACAAATAATAAACAAAATATCGAAGATTATAATATGTTGATAAGACAAATTCTAAAAAACTCACAAGAACTACGAAATGCGGGTATAAAAATATCTGTCATCAAAGGAGTAGAAACTATAGAAGATAAAGAGACGAAACAATTAATTTTGAATGATTTTCACATGTTACCCACAGGGGGTCATGCGGGATCATCAAGAATGTACAACACCATGAAACAGTATTATTTTTGGACAGGATTGAAGCACGACATCGATAATTTCGTAAAAAGATGTGACGATTGCCAAAGATTTAAATACTCTAAACCAAATATAGAACCTATGTCGATTACAACAACGGCATCACATGCGTTTCAGAAAATTTATCTAGATTTAGTAGGTCCTTTTGAGGAAGACGTAGCGGGAAATCGGTATATTTTAACAATCCAATGCGAATTATCAAAATTTATCGAGGGTTATTCGCTACCCAACAAAGAATCTGCTACAGTTGCAAAATCTTTTGTCGAGAATTTCATATTGCGATATGGAATTCCAGATGAAATAGTAACAGACCAAGGAAAAGAATTTTTAGCTTTAACTTTTCAAGAAATTTGTAATTTATTAAAAATTAAAAAACTAAATTCAACAGCGTACCATCACGAAACGTTAGGTTCCTTGGAAAATTCACATAAATGTTTAGGCGCCTATTTAAGAATGCAGATGTCACAGCATCCAAACATCAGTTGGAGCAATTCGGTGTCATATTGGTGTTTCGCTTACAATACAACTGTGCATACGGAAACAAAATATACTCCATACGAGTTAGTTTTCGGAAAAAAATGTACCTTGCCATCAAATTTAATAAAAACAGTAGATCCAATTTATAATTGTGAAAATTATTCTTTAGAACTTAAGTATAGGTTACAACTAGCATGTAAGGAAGCTAGAGATAATTTAATTATTTCAAAAAATAAAAGAAAGGATAAATTTGACAAGAAATGCAAATTTGTAAATTATAAAATTGGTGATAAAGTATTATTAAGAAATAATGCAGGGAATAAAGTAGAAAAAATATTTAAAGGCCCTTACGAGGTAGTAGACCACGAAGCGCCCAATGTTACAATTAAAGTAGATAATAAGTTAATAATAGTTCATAAAAATAGAATTAAGCCATATTACGACCATAAATTGTAATAAAGCAAAAAGTTAAAAATTTAGTTAAAAAAAAATATATTTTAGTTATAAAAAACATATTTTTATTTTTTTTAGCGAGGGGACGTGTAGTAGAATGCTAAAAGAATATTTGTAAATTGCAAGTAAGCAATACGTGTTAGTTCGATGTCGATGACTTCGAGGAAATGCTTACTGATTAAAAATTATTATGTATTGATGTGTTAGTATTAGTTAAGGTTGGAAGGTAGAAAGAAGGATGTAAATAATGTAGTCAAGTTTCAAAGAATAAAAGTTAAGAAAACCAGGAAACCGAACTCTTTTAATTAACTAAGCAAACCCGAAACCAAGATTATTATTATGAAGGAAATTTAGTGGAAATCAAAAAAGTAAGATAAGTAAGAAGATTATTGGAACATGTATCCAAAATTTCAAGAAGTTTGGTGAAGATTTTTGGAAATCGAAAATATCAAGTGATCCAAACTGCATAAATTTTGGTTAATCACAAAAATCAAGCTACCTTTTCGACCAAAAACTATAAAAGGCGGTGGAAAAATGGAGATTTAGTCATTCTTGTCTAGTAGCTACTACCGAAAAGTCACGTGCGTTTGACTAAAACTTGACAAAACGATAGAAAAAGTTGTTCGTCGTAATAAAATTATTTTGAAATAATTTTTATTTACTTAATTCTTGTGCGAAATTAATTAATCCGGAGTGTTGTGCTTCATCACCACTGAAATTAAGGTATCAAAATTTTATTAGATCGATCTAAATAATTAACTAAACAATTTAAATAATTTACCTACGCCACTGATATTTTATGTCAGAAATATTTAAACACGTCACTGATTGTGTTACCAAATATTTTTCTAGTTTATAAGTTGATTTCATTATTGTATTCTCTAAAATTTATCTGTCAGTAAACAAATTTTTTTATAACGTCACTCTGTGTTTAAATTCATTAACGTCACTAATAAGTATAATTAAACAAAAATAACTTGAAGTCAAGTGTCAATCGAAAGAACTGTTACTTTGACAGTTTCACCCCTATTCTGTAACTTTTTCGTTATCGTTAACGCTATCGTTAAACCCCAAAATTCGTTAAGTTGTTAAGTTCGTATTCCGTAACTTAAAATTCGTAAGCATATTCGGTACCGCATTCGGTAAGATCGACATAATGGACGAATGCTCCAAGTGTCGCGTTAAGAGCATAACGAGCTGTGACGCTTGCGTATTTTGTTCAAATTAGTAGTATTTCTGTTTGTTTTTGTTTAATATTTTTTACTAAAAAGTACAAAATCTATGCGAATTATGTTAGTGATAAACTACAGATTGAAAATAATAGCGTTTTTCTGTATTTTCAAAAAATTTTGATTGAAAGGCTATTGCAAAAAACGAAATTTGAATCAGATAACTACATTCTAAGAGACTATCTACATAAAATTACGCAAAGAATAATATGTAAAAATTCTTATAGGGCTTCAAAATCCAAACTAAAAATGAGCATAAACCGATATAAAATCATAGCGTATTTTTCGTAGTAGACCCTAAAAACAGGTACCTACTGGAAGAAGCACCACTCCCTAGAAATAGTACAACAATAACATAATAAAATTGAAAAATGTATTAGTTCCTATTTATTTTTATTATGGCATAGACAAGTGTCAATATCTCATCCTTTCCATTTTTTTATGGCATAGACAAGTTAGTGTCAAGTGCCTCTTAAAAAAAGTTCCAGATTTATAATAATGTTTATTTTCTTAAATTCTATCTAATCCTAAAATTTATAAATCACGAAATTAATGAAGAATTCGTAAGAAAAAATAAAATTTGTTACAGCTTAGTAGATTTATTATTCTATGACGCCATGCACTTAATAAATAAAATAATTAAATTTAAATTTCAAAAACCGAAGATGAATGCATGATACGAATACAACTTCGTAATTATTCGTATAAGAAACCTGGGTTTTTTCGTTAAGAACGTGATGCAAGCGATCGCCGTACCGAATGAAGTTAGAGAATACCATTCATAGCGAAATTCGGTTGAAAGTTCATAGCGAAGCCAATCTACGATAACGTTAACGATAACGAAAAAGTTACAGAATAGGGGTGTTTGTGTGTAAGAAGCCGGGCAAGGTAAAATAACCATACGAGCGGAACACAGCAAATGTCGGCTTCCAACTAAGTGGGGACATCCGAGTAAATATTAAGGAGCGACATAGCAATATATATAAAAGAATAAACTGACTGACTGACTGATTGACTGACTGATATATCAACGCACAGCCCAAACTACTGGGTCCTTATAGATGAAATTTTGCACAGAGGTTTCTGTTGTCAGGTAGGCAAGCACTAAGAAAGGATTTCATGAAAATCCTATCCGAAAGGGGTTTATCACCTATTATTTAATTAGTGGTGACGCACATGAATGGATTAACGAGATTCCCACTGTCGACGTCCTTCAAGTTTCCAAAGCACAGCCTAAACCGGTGGGTCTACTGTCCAGAAGCATAGAATTTTCTTTAGAAAAAAAGATATACATAAATATGGGATTTATCACCTAATATCTAATTAGTGGTGACGCGCGCGAATGGATTAACGAGATTCCCACTGTTGCCGTCTATCAATTTTCCAAAACACAGTCTAAACCGGTGGGTCTACGTTTAGAAGCATGGGATTTTCTTTATAAAAAAAAATATACATAAATATGAGATTTATCACCTAATATCTAATTAGTGGTGACGCGCGCGAATGGATTAACGAGATTCTCACTGTCGACGTCCTTCAAGTTTCTAAAGCACAGCCTAAACCGGTGGGTCTACTGTCCAGAAGCATAGAATTTTCTTTAGAAAGGAAAAGAATAAACTTTTAGAAATTAAAAAATAAAAGTGTGAGATAGGTTAGGATAGAACGAGAACCTCCGAAAAGTTGATTTAGGTTGTCGTTTTTAGCGCGAGTAGAGAGGAGAGAAATGAAACGTCAAACGGAATGGAAAGAAGAAGGGGAAATGAGGAAGATACAAAGAGTACGAGAGGTGGAGGTAGCCGGAAATGGGAACTGATGGGAGTTGGAGGATGGAGTGCCAGAGTAATGTTGAAGCCAGGAATAACAAGCGAGGTACGATTTGGGAGCTGTAGAGGTGGATGAGTGGAAAGAGAGCGTGCAGGACAGGACTGCATGGAGAAACTGTGGATAACATACCAGGAGAGAGAGACCGATGGAGTAGAGAATAGAGTATAGAGACGGAAGGAAAAAGGTTTGCGCGCAAAAAAGTGAATTCCACGCGGACGAAGTCGCGGGCAACAGCTAGTTTAAATATAAAGTTTAAATATAAAGTTTTATGAGAATTAGACTTGTTTTAAATAATTTTTAATTCTAATTTTAAATAACATTGAGGCGTTACGAATTGAGGGTCTAATACCATTCCAAATAAACAAATTAAGCTGAAGAAGTGGTCGATGAATACGAGCTCAAGGAATTATCTCCCCTTCTGTTACCATGAGGGAAATTCGCCTCGAATTAAGTTCCTTACTTTAAACGAGTGAATGTTCTGCTCTGTTCGGGTCAGCATCTGCAGTCTAGACGAACCTTAAAACGCTTAGAATTAACTGTATAAATTTCTAATTTAGCAATAATTATTGTCGTATCTCAATATTTAAAAAAAAATTTAACATAAAAAAATTTTTAAATAATAATAATAATCTGATTTGAAAGGAAGCAAAATTCTATCAAAAGTATTTAACAAATTAGTTTTCAATATTGAAAGAAAAAGCGCTTGAGAGAAATTTCTCTATTATATAGGGTGTTTTTTTAGCTGCATGAGAACTTTCAATAGGGATAACAATTGAATCAAGATTGCTATGGAAACAGTTTTTTGACATTTGTGTTTAGCAAGGTTTGGCATTTGATAATGCATAGACTGACCATTGAACAACGCTACCAAATTGGGCTCACAACCAATTGGAAGTGGATCCACTTTTTTAACGTAAAATTTTGTTCAGTGACGAGGCACATTTCTGGTTAAATGGGTATGTGAACAAACAAAATTGCCGTATATGGAGTGAGACCAATCCGGGACATTATCTTGAGACTCCATTGCATCCATTAAAATTGACTGTTTGGTGTGGAATACACGCCAACGGCATCATTGGTCCATATGTCTTTCGAAATGAGGAAGGAGCTACCGTTACGGTGAATGGTGTGAGATATCGACACATGCTCAATACATTTTTGTTTCCAAAACTTCAAGAGCTAAACATTGACAACTTATGGTTCCAACAGGATGGTGCTACGTGCCACACAGCCAACGAAACCATCAATTTATTGAAAGGACAATTTGGTGACAACATTATTTCAAAACGTGGTCCTATCAATTGGCCTCCAAGATCGTGTGATTTGACACCTCCAGATTATTTTCTGTGGGGGTATGTTAAATCCATGGTTTATGCTAACAAACCAACAACTCTAGAAGCATTGGAGGCTAATATTCAGCAAGCCATTTATGAAATAAAGCCAGAAATATTGGAAAAAGTGGTCAAAAATTGGACTGAACGGATGCGCTTCGTAACCATTAGTCGTGGTGGTCACATGCCGGAAGTCATGTTCAAATCATAAATGCCTTTAACTGTACTTTCATAAAAAAATTATAACCAAAACATTCCGTCAGGTTTTTAATGTTTTATTTCATTTTGAAGTTCTCATGCAGCTAAAAAAACACCCTATATTTTATCTATGCCTTTAACTAAGTCTATAAACTTTAACAAGGTTTCGATATATCAAGTGTATTAATTTTGTATTTACGAGGGACACGTTATAATCGTTTGGAGATCTTTATCGTCTCCAGTGATTATGTCGGGTTTAGCCAAACGAAAATTGATCATTTTCTGTATTATATAGCTATTTCAAAAATAACACGTCATTTAGTTTATTATTGTTTGATTCAGTCCCGTAGCCAGGTTAATTTTCGGGGAAGGCGCTCATGGTTTTTGAAAACGGAGTGCACCAACTTTGGCCATCGCCGATTTGATTTCCTTTCAAAGTACATGTAGGTCATAGTTAAAACTCCAATCATTTTCAGTGATTCTCGAGCATCAGAGTGAAAATTCACAAAAATTAATACGTATTTTCTCGATGTAGAAGTTAAGAAAGAAACACAAAAAGTTTCGCAGGAAAATGTTTATTTTCGGATGTTATCAAATCGTATATTCTTGTGATTCGGAATCCAAGTCAAAGTATCATACAATTTCGACACGCAACGGGCATAGACAGGGAAAACTGAAAACCGCGTAAATGGTACAACAGGAAATTAGATAGACTATAAATTACACTTTCATGCTTGACTGAGATCTGAAAGTAGGTAGATCAATAAGGAAGTTTACACTTGAACCAAATATCCATATTGGCGGTACTCAAAATTTGAAAACTTAAAATTTTAGTAAGTACTAGTATTAAAATTTTATTTGAACAATTAAAACTGATTTTCAAGCTCATCACACAAAATTATTTTCAGTCGAATAAAATAATTTAAAATCTATATTTAAGACCATAAAATATCTGGAAAACATTAACTACAAGTTCTTTGTTTATCCAAGATTACGAAATTGCACATTTCACGCATAATTTATTATTAAATGTGACAGCCAAAACCGAGTATAATAAATATAGAGAAGCGAATAATGAGATTCAGTTAGGGTGTAATGATTGATCTTATTTGTCCTTTTGCTACTTTGTAGGTTTAAAAGTATTCAGTCATTATTTTGTCACTGTGTTGTTAAATATCAACGCCGACGTAGACACCGACGAACTTCATCATTAATTTAATGGCGGCGTGTCACGTTTATGAAATAAAACCTGTTAGGAATTTTTGTCGCCATTTCTTAATGTTTTTGAAAAGATATTGTGTTGTGTTAAATTAACCTTCAATTTCAAATAATTTATCCTGTCCCATTATATTTTTTAATTTGTCAATTTAATTTGTCAAATAATAAATTATTATAAAATAAACCTAATATGCAGGTAACAATGAAAAACAAATTGCATTTACTGGTCCATTAATCACTGACGAATGTGTTTACTGGAATGTAAATTAAATTTGAATACAAGTTTCATCTACTGGAATCGTTCACATCACGAATTACATCGAACGGAAAATCTACTCACCTTAAATTATTTCATTTGTAAAATCATCCGTTTTTTATTTGTAAAGTGTTTAATATCATATTATTCGTAATTTAATATGCCCGACCGAGAAAAGGGAGATCAAACTTTTCATCTGTTCGAATATTTGTAACTTATTGACACCAGAAAATCCATCAAAAGAGTTTAGAATTTCAATTTGGACAAGAATGTTTTCCATAACAAGTTTTTGAAGCGTTATTTTTGATGAAATTGAAAAAATAACTGTACCTAAACGTATAAAATATGAATTAAGAAAATTACAATTATAATTGCATCTTTAAAAGGTAAACAAAAATAATTATACCGAATATAGTGCATCTTCCTGTAAAAACAGTGCCTTGTCGGGGATGACAAGTCCTTTTGTTTATACAATTTTGTGGTATCAGAAGTTAAAAGTTTGATGAGTTTGAATTATACTTACATTTATTAAATTATATTTTAATTTTAATTATAATATAAGCACACAAAACAACTGCATAATATTGTTGCCTGAATCCAATTCCTATAATGCCCTCTGTTGAAGAGTATTCCATACCTCCCAAACCTCCCAGTCAAGAAAACCAACCTAGTGTAAGTTCTGCCATTAATTTTATTAAACCTCAACCATTTTAAATACATTATTATCATTATGCAGTAGTATTAAGAAAGGGGTCTGGTGTGTACGGAGTATGGAATATCCCCCAACTCCCCGGGTGAAGAGATTGAAAGTCATACAATTTTTAAATACATACAGTCAATTTTGTCTATTAAATCTTAATAAAAATAATCTCATATCTCACATATTATAATTAGAAAACGGATTTATATGCGATAACAGACCGGTCTGTAGGTAACAGCGCTTAAACCTTAAAATAAGTAACGAATAGAAAACGTTTATTAGCACTAATATACATTTTATATTGGCAATACATTTTTCTTAATCAATTGTTAATTTATGGGGTGTTACCTTAAGACATATCTGTTATCGCATATAAATCCGCTCTCTAATTATAATATCACTGATGTGGTTGTTTGTCCTTTGGCGTCGTTCTTGTGGAATGCAAATATACGCGAAGGTCGCAAAGTTACTTTAGGTTGGTAAACGTTTTTGGTTGGAAATAAATCAGAAACATTTCAATAAATGACTCAGAGGAGAAGCTTTCTAGCAAATTATTATATTGGAATATCATCAATAAAAAATTGTAGTTGTTTCACTGTATACTATTTGAAATCTTTTCAATTTAGATGTCTATCCACTAAATAACCATAAGATATTTTAAGTTATGATGTAATCTTCCATTAAAATGTGAGAATTCCGGTGGTCCAAAAATTGTACAAAAATTGATCATAAAAATGGCCGCTACTTACCTATGCTCTCGAGGTTATTCATTTTTTGCCGTTCTCAAGACTAATCCAAGTCGGTGTATAGATTATGATGAGTGCCGCTATAGTGTGTGGTTTACCATACAATTTCAATAGCTGAGGCAAAATTTTCCTAAAAATTAAGCTCTTGCAACAAGAACTGCCCTTTGAATCTCAACCCCTAATGAGAGGGTTAACCCAACCAGAGAACACAGTCCGTCACAATCCGAAGAGGACCTCTCATTAAAGAGCCACGATGTTAATAGACTAGCTCGTGATTAAGTGCGGAGGCCAGGCCGTGGATTTCTGAAAAAAGACCGGTAGCTTGGGGAAACTAAAAAAAAAACGCAAATAGATCAAATGCTGTAATTGACACACATAATTTGAGAGATGCTATCACAGTTCCAATAATTGCAAAGTGTTAGGCTGTGCAAAACATAAACACAGCAGCCAATGATATTAACAATCAAAAAGTGTATCCAGTCCAAATATAAACAAGTACCTTATAAAACCAGTAACCTCTAACGGTTACTCAAATTTGAACACAAAAGGCGAGAAACACGTCGGTTCATACGAATTGGAAAAGATAAAATTTACTTACTCCAGCGCTTTATGTAAGTTTACAATACAATGGTGACAGGTGTTCCGTGTCCAATCGCTGTCCAACGTGCGGCTTAAAAGATGAAAATCTGTAACTTGTTAATTTACACAGGAAAGCACTTGATTGACATTCACGACACTGAAATACTGCTTGCAGATCTGTAGCTGGAACTGAACCTATGAGAGATCCAGATGATGAAGGAATTCCCCAGTCGTCAATCAAAACAATAACAATGGTTATGCTAACTGTATGAAATCCAAAATGGTTCCACAACTTGCGCACCAAAAACTGTGTAGTAGGTTGCGTATTAAAAACCTTTCCTATTTTCAGATGTTTACAAACTGAAGCCAAAAACACCACACGAGAACTATACAAATGTTTCACACGATAAGGCACAAATATATAGCTACGCGGGACCAAAAAATATTTGTCATTAACAAAATCTTCGTGAAAACAGCGTACGTTTGCTATATGGTTGAGTTTGCAAGACTCAAGTCCCAGGTATTCTGACGTAAATAGATTCACACTATTAATAGTGCAAAATGCATTGAATTTAACGATTGCATTTAAATAAAATGCATGGGCTGTACTTAAAAATATTGAAATGAAATGAGAGAGTAGCACCACGTAACGAAGTGCAAAAATTCGTTACACTCTGTACTTATTGATTTAACGATGACGAATCTGAGATTTGCCGTGGTTGCGTTGTCAAAATCTACTCTCGGCGCCCTCCGCTCCGGTCCCTGTTGACTAACACTAGACTAGAGATAAATTGAGAGTATGACCCCACTCTTTTACTCCCCCCACTCCTTTCCACCAAACCCCGCCCATAGACACACCCACCCCGCCCATGGACACGCCCACTTTCCAAGGTCAAGCTCTGATTGGTCGAAAGTCCCCACCCACTTTCCAAGGTCAAGCTCTGATTGGTCGAAAGGCACCACCCACTTTCCAAGGTCAAGCTCTGATTGGTCGAAAGGCACCACCCACTTTCCAAGGTCAAGCTCTGATTGGTCGAAAGGCCCCACCCACTTTCCAAGCTCTGATTGGTCGAAAGGCCCCCACCCACTTTCCAAGCTCTGATTGGTCGAAAGTCTCCCACCACTTTCAAGGTTAAGTACAAGATCATCGATACAGGTTATTACTCAAGGACAAACTACCACAATTATTATTGGCTATTGAAAGATTCAAGGTCTAATATTGACCTTCACATTTGCTATATATTGACTTCGCACTGGGCATAATGTTAAGTGTTTATCAACGTGCTGAATCGACTCAAGGTACCTAATCAATTTGAAACAAGTAAGTGAAGTATTTATTAATTAATTTTATAATAATTGGTAAAAATTTCGTTACAGTGGAATTGTTAAATGAAAAATCTTATCCACTAAACAAATCTCGATCTAAAACCATTTCAATCGGATTATCTAAACTCAATTTGAAACCTAGCATTACAATTAACGGTCTAAAGCAGAGAGTGGTATTAAGTGAAGATGAATGGAAACGTTTTATTTTTTACAAACCTATGCTAACATCATATTTTAATGAAGATGGTTCAAAATGGTCTCCAGTATTTGATTTGTTTACGATTGAATTTCAAAATTTTAAAAACAAAAAGCTTATAAAATTATATACTGATAAAGAAATGTGGGCTTATTTGGGGGTTGAAACTATCACTGGATTATGGAAATTAGTTGATTTGATAAACGCTTATTTATCAGTATTACATAAACATTCATTTGATGTATTTTACTCCGATATCATTACAAATAATTTAAACCTGCTAGAAAGTCCATCTAATATTACCAAATTTATCAACATGGAAACTGATGGTTTCAACGCTTATACACTCATGGAGATGATGCAGTTTTTACCAGAAAAAATTATTGTAGATCTGGAAATTGCTAATGCAATGATTAAATTATAGGATGTGGATGGCGTATGCTCAACAAAGTTATCCGGAAGCTGTGGATCTAAATTCGGCGATCGGGCGAGCGAGATGCACTTTAACGGATATGGCGTTTGATATCGAGCATGGCGCTACATATATGAAGATAGGATATCCAAACTTAGAGGAGGCTGCAGATATAGCGGCGAAGTATGAAGCTCAAGTGGAGTTATGCGATCAATTTTTGGAAAAGTTAATAACGTTGGAAGCATTTTGCAGCACATTAAAAAATAAAAATTTTAAAGATATTATAAGTAAAATAATATATTTTATACCATATGGATTTGTAATAGAATATAAACTAAACGAATGTATTGATGATGAAATATAATAAAATTATTATAAAACTATTTGTGTGTGTATTGATAGGGTTTTACATAGTCAATTATTAATAGTATCTCCAGTGAAGTAGACGTGTGTAGAAAGCAAGTACACAAAGTAAAATGAATTCAACGTTAATTTACTTCATATCAGCGATATGGAACAGCAGCATTATATTAACATGTCCTAGAAATTTAAAAAACGCCATGATTTGCATTCAATATCTGAACATTAATGAGGAGTTCAAACAGTGTGAAAAATTCGATAAAATGTTTATTGAACTCATGCAAAGCGATCAATACATTATCACACATCCACTAGTAATTGATAATGGTAAATCCGTTTTATATTATGAGACCATTTTCGAATTTCAAGATGCAAGTCAAATACGAAACCCAGGCGAATATTTGGTACTCAATTTGATCGAACTAAGAAACAACTACAACACTCATATTAAGGCTATCATTTTCGAATCTTTATTTTTCATCAGTATTATATTATACATTTTAATGATTGTATATATTAGATTAAGATCAAGATTGAAACAATGTAAACTTTTCCTGTAAAACAAAACAAAATTAAACAATAATTATTTTTTAAAATGTATTTTTATATTATTATTATTTCATAGGTTAAACATTATGTGTGATGGGTTAGGTACATGTTTGCAAAATTCTAATTTTGTGAATATATATCTAACCCATCATATTAGTATTATTATTAATTAACCCTATTGTAATACACAAGATGGGCAATGGATTTTATCCCTAACATTCCAGCAATATTGATCGGAATCATATCGATTATCAACTTTTTCAAAAATCCCATTTTCACACTGTAGTTTGTTTGATTGTTTTTCCGGTATCGAATTGGGGTAAATTTGACGTAATTCATCAACATGTCTCCTTGCATATGGTCCGCAAACATCTTCACCAACATCTCTACCTGCATATAACCCACAAACATCTTCACCAATAAAGGGGCAATATGGGGACCACCTTCGATGCTCTGTTATGGGATTATCACCTTTTTCCCAATTACCAATAACTATGGCACAAAACGCACACTGCACATTATCACCACTTCGTAAATTGTAAAACCCAGCTTTCGCCAACTCCGTTGGATCCACAAGCGAATAGTGCCAATCTCTAAACGAGTAAAGGCGAACTGCTTCTTCAGTATACCCACTCATGGTCTTCATGTAACTGATTATATACTTAATAAACATAAGAATAGCATAGAAACCTTTTTTTTTCAGATAGCGATTGGGATAACCGCAAGGCTTGGTGTGAGGGGTGTGAATTACGATTCAATTTATTAATATTTGCTAAATAAAAAAACAATATAAGAGAATAATATAAAAAAAATTTTTTATTCGGACATAATAAAATTGTTATACAAATAAAAAACATTAGACAGTGCGCAAATACATTCTGTTAACGAGTGATTAAAACAATATGGTCTCCCCATTGGTAGTGTGGGTTGTTCGTCAAATTCTACCACCGATTTACCAATTATTCCTTCCACGTACAATGATTTTTCTCGCCCCTTCATGTAAACAACGTCGGCTGATGAAACCAAATCTTTCACGATTTCACCAAATTTATGCACCGGTGTGAAGCCGCTTTCCCACAATATTCCATGATGGTTCCTCATTAAATATTTTGCTTGCTTTTTGAATTCCATTGGTAAACAAACAAATTTAAATGGTGCTTTAAATACATAATGAGCCGTTTTGAACCCATCGTAAGCTGCCAATTCCTTCGGTGTAAACACTTTGTGGGAGGTGATAAAACCCTGCACATCCAAAACTATTTTATTACTCATATTTGTTTGACCGAATTTGTTAGCAGATTATAATTAAACACACGATCGTGTAAGATTAAACAATATGCAGTAGTGTTTGCTTTTATACTCTCACCACTCTCGAATTCTACTCTTACTTCTATTGCCCCCTTACTAAGATTCTCCTTCTGACGTGCGCAATCTATCACAACCATTGGTGCATAAGCTTTAAATTCTGCAGGTGCTAACATTGGTTCGTTTTCTTTACCATAATAAGTTTGTTGAAAATTTGCAAACATTTCATATAAAATTGAAAAGGAATTCTTTTTATAGTTTATATTTAAATTGTCATATGGATAACGCTCTGAATTTAAGTAAATATTTAAATTTACCAAATCGCAAGAATCAAATTTACTCATATCACTACTAACTTTATTTTTTCTATTCGTTGAAAATGCGATTATTATCATTCTAGGTGTTTCTACTTGAGTGGTAGTTTTTACGGTCCACGAATGACGATTTGTTAGAGGTAATTGTGGATATTCATGAAGCTCCCACGATCTAAATGCTATGGGGATTTCGATGTTTTTATCGATGTATTTTGTTAAACGTAGCTGCTGCTCTAGCGAAACCGATATGTGTGGGACCTTCCAAAAAAGTTTATTAATGGTAACTTGAAGCTTTTCAGTATCATCGGTCGATTCCAATGCATTTATATCACTATTACTTCTAATTAACACCAATTCTTGCTTTGCATTCAATATTATCTTATTATAATCTTCACAAAAACCCAAAAGCATCTTCAATGGTATGCAAGCATTAAAATGACCATCAACACCCTGATTTAGGACCATTTCCTTATGTAATTTCACAGCCCATCCAGCATTTTTTAATTTTAAACAATCATTATCAGAGTAGGATGGATATGCCTTCATAGTGGAGGTAATACCTGGATTTCTAGAAGAATCAATCACGACTCCGTTTAACTCATATCTAATTTCACTGAATAAAAAAGCTGCACCATTGTTAGTGAAATTGGCAGTCTTCGAAGTACCCCCCGCATCTGTTTTTAGCAAACCCTCCACATAAAGATAGCTAAGACTTGGTGCGGTATATACATCTAGTTGTTGAATAGGAATTCTAATTTCATCGTTATTATCAAATGATGTAGATGCATATGGCTGATGTGTGTGAAATTCGGCATTTGTAATCGAATTATCTTCTAAAAACTTTTCTGTAATATCCAAAATACCCATTTTACACTAGAACTTTATAACCTAAAGCTTTTAAAAACGCTCTATTGATCGGTGTTATCAATGCCGTTGAAGATTTTGAACTGATTGTTTTTAAGTTAGATGAACGTTTATAATGTTGACGAGTGTTTTTCGAATATAGGATTACCATATCTATAACTTTTTTATGTGGAATCTTATTGATATTTCTTCTCCATTAAAATCTATAACCTTATCGTTCTGATCTACTATTCGAACTGAAATATTTGTTATAAATTGAGTGTTTATGGGCAAATAAATAACGTTTGATGGAGTCTCAACTATTTTATAACCACGTGGAACTAAAGGAAAAAACTCGTGTACTATGTGACTCAGTTTTCCATTTTTATAGGAACCAGTAGTAATATTACACTCAATGCAAATAGCGTTTACCGATAAAATATTCACACCGTGATTAGATTCTACCTGTTTATTTTTATCGATGGATTGCTTATCAAAACCCAATAATGATCCGATACTATCATTTGGATTAAAATTAACGCGTTCTGAACATTTAATATCCACTTTTGAAGTATTAGTATTTGTTGTGAGTTCTAGGGAGATATTAGCAGCACTTAATTGTGTTTGTAAATATGATTTAATATCGCTGATTTCATACGCCCCCGAAGGAATCTCAATAACTTTTTGATCTAAGCGGAACTTATTGAATCCATCGAAAACCGCCAATTGACTTTTAGATAAATCGAATACATAATCTCCATTTTCTTGTTTAACGAAACCCAAAAGTGGTTTAATATCATTATCAATTTCTTCAGTGGTATTGGGTGAATCAATTAATGATTTTAATCGTATCTCATCGAATGCAATTATAAACTTATTAGGTATTCTTTCATCTATTTTGCTTTTTAGTTGATATAGTAAATCTTTGAGTGAATAATTCCCAATTTTCGGTAATTTTATACTTTTTTTATCGGTATAGAAAAACCTAGGTTTTTCATAATCACAATGGAATGCAGCATCTTTCAAGTCTAAAATGTATTGATTCGATTTTGTATTCATTTTGAAACCAAGACCTCTTAATATATTATCATCTCTCACTTGGGGTATACATTCGATAGCTATTTTATCATATGTTATCCGAGGTTTTTGATCAAATTCTATCGGAACAATAGAAATAACACCGTCATTTATATCTGTGTGTATACTTTTAACAAGATTCTCAACACTAATAACCCCCGTAGGAATTGTTAAAACAATCTCATCACCATAATAAAATTTATTACATCCAACCTTAACGTTGTGTATTGTGTTATATGTTTCAAAATTTGTTAAGGCTAAGACATATTGCCCATCATCAACACGTATCACAGGACTAATTTCAGATTCCAATTCGGAGCTATTACCGCTTACACTGATTACATACGACATTTTGCGGGGTGGTTGACGTATCACTGATGTAAATTACTTAGTGGAATGTCTATATAAAAAGTCTAAACACAAATGACCACAATTTACGGAATTATACTTTTGATATCTATCATAATTGTATTTAATTTTCTTATCGCTACCGAAATATTTTATTAGCTGTGGTGGTGGGGGTAAACTACCATAGCTGTCATAATATGATATACGCCCATCAGCATATTTAATATAAGCCGTCCAATGAGAACCTGTTTTAAAATCTTCCTCCAAATTAACTATACCACACTCAATTTTATAAATTTTTTTCGGTAATGTATTTTTCATAAACACTCCTCTAAAATGTGGAATTTTAAATTTTTTAACATACCGAAGTATATCGATATTTGTTAGCGGTTTCTTCGGTAGCGATGCTATTAGTTTTTTGAATAAGGTTTTAGATATAACCCAAGACCACTTTTATATGGCTTTAAATAAAGACCTTTGCCTATTGTAATAGCTTCCATGCGTTTATTATGGCGTTGAGCTTCTTTTAAATTTTCGTTGGCGCTTTTCGAATCATTAACGGCTTTTACAATACCCGCAGCACCACCACCTAAAGCCCCTAAAGCACTCAAAGCAGCAAATATAGGGATTAGTGGTAAAATTCCACCAGTTTTCGGTATTGGAATAATTCGCGGTTTCTTAGGTTTCTGCTTAATGGTTGATAGAGCGAGTTTTGCATTAGCTAATAAATCTGAAGTTTTACTTCGACGTAAAACATTCGTAGTTTTTTTCAATATCTGTTTAAACGATGGTTTTCTGAATCTTTTATACCCCAACCCTAATTTCACTTTAGCCTTCATCGTTCCAACTACACCGATTGCAGCAAGTTTTTCTAAAAGTGATGAATCTTTCGCACTTGCTCTAAGTACAGCTTTATCAGCAAGTATTCTATCCGCTTCGTGTCTTTTCGATATATCTTTAAAATTTGAATATGCAATATCGTGCTCTTTACAAGCTTCGTCTAGTTGATTAATACCAATATCACCTCTATCTAATCGCTGTCTTAATTTCGTACCGGGGCCACAAAATCTTTAGAAAAAAAAATATTATTAATCTTTATAAGTATCAATTACTTAGATTATAATACCTATAACCCGGAATATGTAATTCAAAAGGTAACTTATTTATTATATTGTTAACAAGTCCAGCACCACACTGATGATGTATCAACATTGCACTACAAACTCGAAGTGAAATCAAATACTTGACATTTATCTTTTAAAGGTATTAGAAAAGTGTTTATTACCAATTACTAATTACCACCTACACACCGTATATATAGCGTTAAAGACTGCGGTGTGTGCGCTATAGCGCTATATACACCAATAGCGGAATATGGCGGTATAGCGTTAAAGACCGTGGTGTGTGCGCTATATGCGGTGTGTGCGCTAGATCAGTGTATACCACCATCGACATATAGTGGTATATACGCTACAACACATTTGTATGTAAAATCATAAGTAAAAATGCGTTTAGTGAGACAACATCACCAACTCCCAATATCAAACCACGATGTCCAAGCTATCACTTTTCCTAAACATGGTGTTTTATTAGGATGTTACTCAAAAATGGGTTTAATTGTTGGTTGTTCTGGTTGTGGTAAAACTAATGCACTATTATGTTTGCTTCTTCACCCCAACGGACTTCGCTTTGAAAATATTTATATATATTCCAAATCAATATTTCAACCAAAATATGAATATTTAAAACAAGTGTTGAAGCCTTTAAGAGAGATCGGTTATTTTGAATATGAAAATGATAAGGATGTACCACCACCTATGGATATCAAGTCAAACTCGATATTTATCTTTGATGATGTGGTTTGCACCAATCAAGATATTATGAGAGAATACTTCAGCTTCGGTAGACATAAGAATATTGATTCCTTTTACTTATGTCAAACATATAGTAAAATTCCTAAACAACTCATAAGAGACAATGCGAATTTTATAGTTTTGTTTAAGCAAGATAATACAAATTTAAAACATGTTTATGATGATCATGTTGGTGTGGATATGACTTTCAATCAATTTAAAACACTGTGTAATATTTGTTGGAAAGATAAATATGGAATGTTAGTAATCGATAAAGCATGTGATATTAATAAAGGTCGCTATAGACAGGGTTTCGATACATTTATTATTATATAAGAATATATGTTATTAAAATAATTGTTAGTATTCAAGTGGTCACGATGAATAAACGTTTAACTAGCGATCTTATTCAAGCGAGAAAATCTGTGAGAATGAAATATAAAAGTTTAAAATCCGATATGACGCAATCAAATTTAGATTTATTTAAAAAGTATAAACCCATCACGGACCCTTTACAAAAAATAGTGTCAAAATTCGATCAAACACATAACATAATTCCGGAAATGAAGTCGGAAATTGATATATCACACACACCAAAAAAAAAAAAAAAATTTTACGGTCGCAGATCTGAGGTGGAGTCGAAAATTCAATCATCACCAAAAATCTTAACGGATGATGAAGTTACCCATCATAAACCGGATGATTTTGTTTTAAGCGATCGGAAATCTGAGGTGGAATCGAAAAATCAATCACCACCAAAATTCGTAAATGATGGTGAAGTTTATCGTTACACACCTGATGATGTTGATTTAAATCAAACAATTTTACATCCCATGCTTGTCGATGATGAATATAGTCAACTTCATAATCAAACAGTTAGAGAAGTAAACGAAATGATGGAATCCAAGGCATTTGAAACCTATTTGGAAGAATTCACACCATTGCCTAGACAATATGTAGAAGATATGATAAGAGATACGGATGATAATTTCGATTATAACTATGGAGTTAGACATGATTTACAAAGTGCAAAATTTGCAATTGGTGATTCATTACTCGATTTTATTAAAGACGACATTATAATTAAAATACCAGGTGTTAGCGAATCTTTAAAATATATTGGGACTCCAGGTCTTTACGAGCTCTTATTTAAAAAAAATCCAGTGGGGTATAATAAAAATGATTACGATAATTATATTGATATTGGAAATAGAACCAATTTATTTCGTAGAAATTATTCATCTGATGCTCAAATTAATGGTAACGCCACATCCAAGTATAAAGCTATAATTAAACCAGCCTTAAGAGAGAAAGGCTTAGTTGGGAAAAAAAAAGAAGGTGGTGGTTTTCTAGAATCTCCATTATTTTTGCAATACAGTAACAAGAAAAAAGATTTTGTGTATTTTGATGATGTAAATGAGATAATCGAGCGATTAAAACTTTTAATAGCTTCCCGATCTGCTGGTCATGATGGTCATGTAAATGAAATTGCATCCATAGAGGAAGAACTGCGAGAAGCTAAAATTATATATTGAACTATGGATATCAAACGAGATGTAGTAAATGAGTTGCATAGACCCGCTCGTCGAAATTATCAGCGTAGGGTAGTTTTAGTTAAAGGATTACGTGATCTATTTCAAGCAGATTTAGTTGATATAGCCCAATTATCAACTATAAATAAAGGATTTAAATTTATACTGGTTGTGATTAACGTGTTCACTAAATATGTATGGGCAAAACCTTTGAAAAATAAAAGTGGACGAGAAGTTACTGCTGCTATGAAATTGATTCTTAATGAAAGCATTCCGAAGAATATCCAAACAGACTTAGGATCCGAATTTTATAACAAGGAGTTTCAAGAATTAATGAGGAAATATAAAATTAATCACTATAGCAGTTTTTCGATCAAGAAAGCCAGTGTCGTAGAGAGAGTCAATCGAACGCTTAAAAATTTAATGTGGAAAGAATTCAGCTATCGTGGGAACTATCGATGGGTTGATATATTACAAAAACTAGTGAGAGTGTATAATTCGACAAAACATTCAACAACTGGGTTAAAGCCGATAGATGTTACTAAAAAACATGAATCGCTACTTTTAAAGACTGTGTACAATCATCCAAAAGTTGTAGATCCGAAAAAACCCAAATTTAAAATCGGTGATAGTGTTAGAATAAGCAAATACCGACATGCGTTTTCAAAAGGATACACCCCCGCCTGGTCTAATGAAATATTTAAAATTTCACAAGTTAAAATGACTCTACCAAGAACGTATCTTCTCACTGGTATTAACAACGAGGAAATTAAGGGTGGTTTTTATGAACAAGAATTGCAAAAAGTTAGACACCCCGATGTTTATTTAGTTGAAAAAGTTTTAAAAAGACAAAAAAAGAAAATGTTTGTTAAGTGGTTGGGGTTAGACAAGAGTCACAATTCGTGGATCAATGCAGATCAACTTGTGTGATAACAATAATAATAATATATCAATCCACTTTTTTTTTTTATTTTTTAAATTATATGATAAATTTTAAATAAAGAAAGTTATAAATATATAATTTTTTATTTTAAAATTACTTATGCGTACAATCTCTTAAATTTTCTAAATTGTTAATAATTTTTTTTTTTCTATCTATTTTTTTTCTAAAATTTTCTAAAATAATTTGATCTTTTCGATCATTTTTCCTATAATTATTAATTTTTTCTATCAACATCCTATGTCTATGTTTTTCTTCTTTTTTCTTTTTTTCTTCTTCAGCTTTCTTTTTTTCTTCCTCAGCTTTCTCTATATCTTCCACACATATAACAATATACTCATCAAATCCGTCGTCCATCGAAAAATTTTCATTCACTCCATCCAAGTCCTTCTTCTCTCCTATAGGGATTCGAAATCTTCCTCTATTTGCCCAATATCTTCTAGAGCCACTGCGTTTTTATTTTCTTCTACTTCTACTTCATATTTTGATAGATATTCTAAAATAATACAAAAATAAATAAATATTTTTCAAATAAAAATTGGTATAAAATTTTCTTACCCTCGATGCCATTCAATAGCAAATTTCTTAATATCCCATCATTGACTTGGATATCCTGTAGAATGGTTACCATCTTGCAGTCAGTTATGTTGGTAATTGTATTTACCATTGAGTTTACTCGTGTATATATATGCGTGTGTGTGTGTGTGTGAGTGGGGGGTATAGCAGTTACCTTGATTTAGTATAAAAAGTTTTAAAACCAGATATTTTAAGTTGTAAGCAATGACATTCCGATAAAATTTTGCACGCGAATAGAGTGAGATAGTGTTATTCAACCGCACTCATTTGTTCAATAAGTTCGTGAAGTCCAATGGACTCATGACCCCATGCTAATGTAGTATGCGAATTAGATTTAAGGTAGCGCTTATCATCAAAGTATGATAACGCTACCTTATTTCGTAATTCGGTATACATCTCATGAAGTGTTGATTGAAAGACACTCATCTGACAATATTTATCCTGCTTATTTTCTATAGCGTTTCGATAATCAGACGCGTTTAAATCTTTTCCTATCACATGTTTGGAAACCCCCTTTGCCTTCTTAATTTCTACATCATCATCCAAAATTACGCAGTAGGCTTTAGCACCCGTTCCATAAAATTCCCGAATAATTTTCGATGGATATTCCAATTTCATTTTACCTAATACAGATGGTTGCTTTGGAATACCAAAAATATTACAATCTTCGAAATTAGACGTATCAAATTTATTTAAATTTTGTTTAATATCACTATACACATTTTCTGTTCTAATTTCCAAAATTAGGGAGTCCGTATCGGTGTATAGCAATGACACGTTTTGTTTATACTGCGGAATTAAGAAATCATAATAGAAATCATACATAACTGTTTTCGCAATATCTAATATCGAAAATCCGACATATATCGGTTTATTATATGTGACTTCTATCTTATTCATTTCAACCGCTATTAAATTTTCCGAAAATACGCTAGTATCTTTAAAATTTGGTCTAGCAATATAAGTTTCTGCGCCCCAAAAGTTATCATTCTCCCATTGTGTTAGTAATTTAATATCTCTCCGCTGCTCAACGTTTTCCATTGTTTTGCCAAAAATTGAGTTATTTAATAATTTAAATAAATCTTTTTCAAAGTCACAAGTTGCCTTGTTTCTATGATCGGTATTCAAATTAATATATTCCGCCAACCATGGAGATTGATTAAATTTCACAACGCGATGAATTTTCCGTAATATGAGACCGTGCTTTAAACATTGCTTTAAAGCTCTATAGTGAATAATGTAATTTGTTTTATTACATAAATTTGGAATTAGTTTAGCTATTTTTCCATTGGGTGGAATGATATTTTCAGGGCAAAATGGAAAGTCATTATGTGAATCATGTAATGTGCTAGGATAATCTAAATCAACTTCTAATGCATACCCCACATCGGAATTATCAGAAATGTTAATTATATTCAAATTTTGAATTTCATCATCATTTAACCAAGCAAATCCTCCGTAGGGTAAGTGTTGTTGCATCGCATATCCATATAAATTAGTTGCATCTAAATACAATATATAGGATATTGGTTTTAGTGGATCATACTCATTTAAATAAATATTATTTGAGGTAGATTTTCTCTTAACACATGTAGAAACACCACCGCGAATTCCTTTTTTGAAGAAGTGAAGTAAATCAATATCAACTAAAAGTTCCAATTCAATCTTCGTACGCTTGAGCATGCTAGACCAACTCAAAGATGGTAGTGTAAAATATTTTGTAGCATCTAATCCGTAAGATGAGAATGCCGAGCAGCGAAATTTTTGAAAGCAATCCGTTAGGAGAAGAACGTCCATCTTTAAATATAAATCGCTATAATCTCCTAAATTTTTGCAATTAAATGAATTCCAAACATTAACAGCCCGTAAATAATCCTCATTTGATATGGATTCATTTTTTAATTGATTATAAAACATTTGAGGGGGAGGTAATGCTGTTTCATCCAATTTTGAAAAGCTGTCGACATATGAATAAGGAAAAACTCCTTTTTGTCTAATAAGATCAAATTCACATGGATTTTTAAAAAATTTTCGAATTTCAAAACAATCTTTACTATCTAAATTTTTAGCTAATTTTTCCAATGATGTTGGCATAAATTTAAAGGAATCAAGAAATCTCAGTTTAATAAATTTAGAATATTTTCCATCTACACCCGCATCTACTAAGACCGATTTAGTGAAGCTAATGTAATTTTCTTTATTTTTAGCAATCACCTCCAATTGTTCGCCATTTTGCGCTAAATGTTTTATAAACAAGTGAACATCATATTTTGAGAGGTTGTGGAAAAAGATCGGTATAACGTTAGAATTTTGATAATGCAAATTACAAATGGAGTGGGAGACACCCCTGATATCTCCAGTTAGATGACAGTGATCCATCGCTCTGACATCTAAATCTGTAAAAGATTCTCGACAAATATGACAAATTTTAGAATTATTGAATTCATTTAATTGATTTAATGTAGGAGTTTTCATCGGTTTTATAGATTTCAAACAATTTTCATATAAATCTTTTACGTCTGATTCTAAATACTGCATAAATATATCAGCACAATTTTCACCGCGATAAGATTTGTATGATGATAAGGAATCATCAAAATTGCATTTTATGTAGTAACCAAAGGAGTATGGGATGTGATGCTCAGTTTTTACAGTATAAGATTGCGATGAATTTGGTATTGCGGTGGGGATGCCTACTAACAACGATTCAAAATCAGCATAAATTACAAAAGGAGTGTAAAGCTGATCTTGAATATTTTCGAATTTTAAAATGTTTTTCGGTATATCTTTACCAAATTTATTGCGTCGAAATTCATTAGCTGGGGGTAAATTGACTCGCACATGAGTGCAATCAAATTCGGTGTGTCTTTCTAATTTAGCATTATTATTAAAGAATTGCAAACATCCATCGCAAATATATTTAGCACCGTTATGTTTATTTAATTGCCTAGAGACTAATCGTGGTAGATTTTTTATTAGACAATAGTGAAATTTACCACAACCATCATCAATAAGCAGTAAATTGATATGTCGCAAACGTTTTAATTTTGTGTGGTGATAAGGCCCTACTACATTTATTACACCAGTTTTTTCATTCTTATCTAAACCAAAAACGTTGATAGATATCTCGTTCAATTCTTCGAATTTATTGATATCGGTTAATTTAACTGGAAAAACTATTCCGGTGAAATCTAAATTTTGAAAAAAATCTTTATATGAATTTGGATTAAAATCAACTCCGGTTGGTTTATACAAAGCAGCTAATACGGCATATGCAAAACAAAGTTGATCATGATTATTTCGTATATTTAAAACCGCGTGTTTAGCTATAATCGATTTTGGTAATTCTAAAAATGTGCTATTTCCACCATGTAATGGGTTAAATTTATTAAAATTTACCTCGATATATAAAATTTCAGCTATGGACCAGCCACTGTCACGTTCTTGGAATGACGTCATCTTAGAATTTAAAATATCAAAAAATAATAATAATAGTTCATCTAAATTAGACCCCCTCGTTGTGATTATGTTCCGGGTATTAAAACACTTAATTTCTGAGATGTTCTTAGTTTGTTGAATATATCTACCAAATAATTGCATGTTGATTTTAACTGAACAGAAATCCAGCAAAATATTTTTTATTAAATTTAGTAAATCAATTTGTATGTCACCCAAAAAATCTTTTAAATGAACCCGTTTATAAGGACTAGTGATTCTATATGATTTGAGTCTACATTTGAAGGCCGAATTAACCAATAAAACTCGGTCGCTAAATTTTTGTGTACATTTGTTTTTATGTTCTATGGAATTGTAATGATTTGATATATTGGATACAGGTATATTGCAAATAGCGCACGCTGAAAGAATTTTAACGTAAAATAGTAAAATATAAAAAAGAAAAAAAAGTACTCACAAGTTATTTTAATTTTTGTACTCGCAATAGGGGTATCGACATGTTGAGAATCTGTAATTATATGTATATAAAATAAAAATAATGTACAAATTATACTTGGTTTATTATTAATTCATGAAATTAAAATAATGTACAAATTATACTTGGTTTATTATTAATTCATGAAATTAAATAAGTTTTATTTTTAGTAAATTATGAATTACATTTTAAATTAAATTGAAATGTTCGATCGAAAGCTTGAAATATACTATTAATATAATTTCCATAATTCGTAATTTATTAAAAAATAAAACTTATGTTACAATTTATAACGTAGATAAAAAATTTTTTTTTAACTAACCTTCTCTAAAACGCTTCTTGCAGCTTAATTGGATGTGACGATTTAAATTAAAACTTGTTTTAAAAACTAGACCACATTTGACACACGAATGCATTGTGCGACGATCACAAACTAGATTTCTATCACGCAAATCGAGCTATATATAGTAATTCATCTATATGGAAATAATGCGACTATACACCATGAACTTCTTTGTACAATGAAGATCATTGCACTTAATTGCATATGTCTATAAAAATTCTTCAATTGCGTTCAATGTTTTTTACTTCGATGACCATGTACTTACAACTTGTTTATAAAAATGAGTTATTATACGAGGATTTTGTATTAATTATTGCAATTCAATAAAATCGATCAAATGAAATATTTAAATTATATTGAATGTGGTTTGAATACAATTAGATTATGGTAATATAAAATGTAAATTATATTAAATTTAATATGATTTGAAGTCAATTAGATTATACTAATATTTTACCATGAACTTCTTTGTACAATGAAGATCATTGCACTTAATTGCATATGTCTATAAAAATTCTTCAACTCGTATCGATTACCTTGCACTTAAAAACTTGTTTAATAAAAATCGTACTGAATCGACTTGTTTATAAAAATGAGTTATTATACGAGGATTTTGTATTAACTATTGCAATTCAATAAAGTCGATCAAATGAAATATTTAAATTATATTGAATGTGGTTTGAATACAATTAGATTATGGTAATATAAAATGTAAATTATATTAAATTTAATATGATTTGAAGTCAATTAGATTATACAATTCTTTAATAATAATGCTAAATTAGAAAGTCCATCTAATATTACCAAATTTATCAACATGGAAACGTGAGAAGTGGGTGTAGACTTTTGACCAATAGGAACTTGGAAAGTGGGTGGGGGGTCTTTCGACCAATCAGAGCTTGGAAAGTGGGTGGGGGGCCTTTTGACCAATAGGAACTTGGAAAGTGGGTGGGGGGTCTTTCGACCAATCAGAGCTTGACCTTGGAAAGTGGGTGGTGCCTTTCGACCAATCAGAGCTTGACCTTGGAAAGTGGGTGGGGACTTTCGACCAATCAGAGCTTGACCTTGGAAAGTGGGCGTGTCCATGGGCGGGGTGGGTGTGTCTATGGGCGGGGTTTGGTGGAAAGGAGTGGGGGGAGTAAAAGAGTGGGGTCATACTCTCAATTTATCTCTACTACGGGCGACCTCGGAGAACTTTTGGTCTCCAAAAAACCTCCAAATTTTTGGACTTTTCTTCCTTTCTTGTCCATAACTCCTAAACAGTGCATCCTAGCAAATAAGCAAAAATATAATAAAAAAGATTATTTAATTCTGCGTCGAATGAGTACCACAACTTAATAATTCGGTCAAGTGATATGGTCGAAAACCACGGTCAAAAAACGACTACTTTTTACAACATTGTCGAAAACTGAGATAGAGTATTATATATGAGTCTGTAATTTGGAGATGAGTACTCCATGAGAAAAACTCATGAAATAAAAGTTATAGAACATCAAATTCTACGTCCAATGAGTACCAACATTTTTAAATTCGGACAAGTAGACCTCTCCAAATTGGCAATCTCCCAATGTCCGGCAATTGGCATAAGGAACCCATGAAGCTGAATCGGTCATTCCAAAATCTCTGATTGCCAATTTCGAGAGGTATACTTGTCCGAATTTAAAAATGTTGGTACTCATTGGACGTAGAATTTGATCTGCTATAACTTTTATTCATGAGTTTTTCTCATAGAGTACTCATCTCCAAATTACAGACTCATATATAATACTCTATGTCACTTTTCGACAATGTTGGAAAAAGTAGTCGTTATTTGACCTTCGTTTTCGACCATATCACTTGACCGAATTATTAAGTTGTGGTACTCATTCGACGCAGAATTACATAATCTTTAATTTATTATATTATTGCTTTTTTCCTAGGATGCACTGTTTAGGAGTTATGGACAAAAAAGGAATAAAAGTCCAAACATTTGGAGGTTTTTTGGAGGCCAAAAGTTCTCCTGAGGTCGCCCGTGTTAGCATTTTTGTTTTTTACACGTTGGCACCCATATATACAAGTTAAAATAATAAAATCTTCTACGCCACCTTTTGCAACAATGTCTCTAGTTATAACTCATAGGCACATTCATTTGCCAATTGGGAGATTGCCAAATTGGAGAGGTGTACCTTGACCGAATTTAAAAATGTTGATATTCATTGGACGTAGAATTTGACGATCTATAACTTTTATTTCATGAGTTTTTCTCATAGAGTACTCATCTCCAAACTACAGACTCATATATAGTACTCTATCTAAGTTTTCGACAATGTTGGAAAAAGTAGTCGTTTTTTGACCGTGGTTTTCGACCATATCACTTGACCGAATTATTAAGTTGTGGTACTCATTCGACGCAGAATTAAGTAATCTTTAATTTGTTATACTGTTGCTTTTTTGCTAGGATGCACCGTTTAGGAGTTATGGACAAAAAAGGAAGAAAAGTCCTAAAATTTGGAGGTTTTTTGGAGGCCAAAAGTTCTCCCGAGGTCGCCCGCGTTAGCATTTTTGTTTTTTACATGTTGGCACCCATATATACAAGTTAAAAAAATAAAATCTTCTACGCCACCTTTTGCAACAAACAATGTCTATAATGACTGGACTAAATAGCAACGCCTTTAAACCAACAATGCTTTGATTGTTCTCGCTCGGAGCTCGTAAGACGATAAAATCTGAGTCGTTTCCTTGGCAGTGTTAGAAACTCTGAGCGTATAAATATTTTACATCAATCGGGTAGCTTGATAGACAGGCCTTCAGATGTGCCTATATTCTAGTTTTTATGTTTATGGTGGCAATTCACTAACCCAGGGGACCACCTGCTTAAAATTTTCTCGTAATTTATTAATAAATTGTTTTGATATGTCCAAACGTGATATTTCTTGTTAATGATGGCAATTTATCAACCAACGGGGACCGACTGCTTTATGTATTTACTCTCCGAATCACGGAAACGTTTGTAACAAAGTTTGATTCTCGCCGAATTTTTCCCGGTACCCTAGCATTAGCAGTTAATCCCTCGAAACACAAAGCAAATGGTTTTCTCGATAAATAAAGTTATAAATTAAACATATTAAATAGGAATCGTAATGGAGATTTGCATTAACCCAATGGCGGCATTTTCAAATCCCATTTGGGATTTCGGTCTAATTTTGTTCATTTGCTAAATTCTTGTGTAATTACGAACGACAATTAAATTATTGATTGTTAAAATAGTATACTATAAACATAAAATTCGAAATAGTAGAGCTCATTAGCAAATAATGCATTGTCAAATTAATTAATTTGATATTTTAACAGAATTTTAAATACAATTGCTTCCCTTTTGTATTATTTAATTAATATATCATTTTAATGAACGATCAGTGAAGTTCAAAATTTAAATTAATAATGTTTTAATAAAGTATCATTGATAAAGTAAAATTAATTATGTCTTAATATAAAATTTTTCTTTGAATAGGTAATTAACCTAATTAAGTGTTTACTCGTAAGCTCATGTTCAAGAAAAGATAAATATAATGTAAAGTTTATGTTCGTCATAGTAGGAAAATTCAAGCCCTTTTAGTTATATAAATTTGTGTTACTATATAGGGATTGTTAGTCAGTTTTGTATTACTAGTCTCATTATTTTTAAAGTATCTTTTATTTATTTTATTTCGCTTTATAATTTTAAATATTACTGTCTACGGATTAAAAATGAAACCATCCAAATTACATAAATAATATTAATTAAATTAAAATTATTATTAAAATAAAAATTATTGCGAAATCGTGCAACCCCAAGCAGACTCATCAAATCTAAGGTTTTTAAATCACCAATGTGCTATGTTATTATATTGAATAAATTGAAAAACCATGGGCTTAAATAGGAATTTTGCGAAACTTCCCATCTTATCCATAAAATGTATGTCCATGCCATATGCCATGTCCAACCCAAAAGCCCAATTAAAAAACATACCCAAAGACCCGATCCATATTAATAAATCCCAGAGACAACCAATCATCGATAACGACACTAAATGTCGCAAACTAGTGGATACTGGGAAGTACAAAATAAACTAACAATTAGATTGTACTTTATAAAATTGCATTACCTAAACCAATTTTTATTGTATCAAAATGCAAGTATATTTTTAGTGTAGTGCACTGGTATCAGTTTTTCCAATTATAACTTTTTAAGTTAACTTCAAATTCTGTTCAATGATGCGCATTTTAAAAAATCCGTGACGAAAGCAATTTGCTGAATGTCGAATAAAAGTTAAATGCATTAAAAAACTAATTTAATTTTTAAGTCAAGATAATGAAAAATAAATATTTCGCTTTCAAATTAATAATTAAAAATTTGCAAAAGTCAACGGAAGATAATTAATTTCTAATACCGTAATAGTAGTACTGATGTGTTTTAGACTTTCATTAGAGAACCAAAAATAAGTTTGTAAAAAAGTCATATATCGAATACTTAGGAGAATTTGGCGTAATATTTTTATATCTTTTCTTACAAAAAAGTGTAATTTATTTCAATAATGAAATTTTTGCAACTTTTCGCATCAAATAGAATTTTCAATATGCTGACATATTTTTTTGTTCATTTTGTTCATATACGATGAAGTGCCTTATGAACCAATTTGTTATGAAAACAATATATTTTGCTTCTTTTGTAATTTTAACTTTTCCATTAAAAATTTTTAATGTAGGATTTAGATTTTGTTAAGTAAAAATTAAAATCACCGTCTTCTCATAAATCTTTCTTAATGATGGACTCGAGTTTACGATTTGGATCTTTCGTGTGTAAACTTAATTAAATGGTAATAAATGGAAGAAGTATAAGATTAAGAAGAGCGATTATGAAAATTAGTGGTTTCCAAAATATTTTTTTTAGAAATAACTTCATTTCCAGTTCTTAAATATTAAAATTTAGACTTTATTAAATTACAGTGCATAATATATCGCTTTATTTGGGAATAAATGGACCACGAATCATAGCACAAATATTCTGGAAGAACTCATTACCAAAAGGTCAGCACCTAAATTCGTTAAACCTTTACACAATTAGATGTAGGTACTTCAAGATTCATGGTGTGAAAATTTAGATTATTCGATGACTTTTCCGACTGTCATGATATTTTTTGTGATCCTAGAAGTGGTCGAGTAAAATTTTAATTTTAGTTTATAAAATTGTCATGATTTTTTCAAAAAATTATATAGTAAAAAGTAACTAAAAAACTATAAAAGTAGTAAAAATTACTTTGAAAGTTATTTTAATTATAAAATTGAGGACGTGCATGAATGGATTAACGAGATTGCCAATAATTAGTTTTTATTAAACAGATGCAATTACGAAAGATTATTGTTGAATTTTATATTGAAACAAAATGAAAAATTTTAAATTAAATAATTACAGAATTGGTTTAAAAATTAATTTTTTACTTTAACGATACTGTGATTATTTCTGCATGGAAATCGTAAAGAAGGTTACGTCGTGTCGTTAAGGAAACGACGAAGAAAAATAAAAGATGTCTTGCTTTTTGAAATTATATCAATTTAGAATTTAATATTTTTAATTCTTTATTTTTTAAATTTAATTTAGTTTGGTTACAAATTTGGTGATTGGTGGTGGTGGTGGATGGTGATTACAAAATTGGCATTTTGAAAATTAACCATGATATTCATATAGTATTCTTCTTTAAAATGCAGTCTTTGTTTAAGTTGACTATGTGAATATTTTTGTATACATATTCTAAAATTAAAAACGCACATTAATGGATTAACGAGATTCCTCCTGTATATTCAAAGACATTGGTTTTCGTTGAATAAATACAATTATGAAACGATTTTGAATCTATCAGAAAGGGAAACTAATTGTAATAATAACGCTTATTTAGCCAACAGTAATTAGGCTGGAATTTAAATTACGCAAAACTCATAATATGTAGGTATAATATAGGGTAAAGCATAATATTGTTATTGGACAGTTAAGCAAATTTTTTTTAATAAAATTCGTATCTCTCCTACTTCTTGTTATTTCTTCACCAAATTTTTTTTAACATTAGTTCGATCTTGCATGTTATCGTTGCGTATTTAAATTTTTGATTCAGACAACCTGATTTAAAAAAAAATAAATGCTAGTAAAAATTTACAAATATGTATGTATGTTACTGGACAGATTTTATAGTTCTTGGCAGGTTATGTCTCAATGGTAGGATAGGGTTAAAGATGACCAGAAACATTTCCTCTCAATGAAAATATATTTATTTAAAAGACAATCTTATTTTTAAGGTCTATTTGTGCAGTGTCCATTAACTATAATGTGTCCAACTATTATTATGGTTTACCCTAATAAATTAGAATATACATATTGTTGTGGTATTTTGACCATTAGAGGGTGTAAGCAAGCAAATAAAGGTAGTGATTCGGTTTTATTTAATTTTTGAGTCAATAATCAGTTAATTTGGCTGATATAAAAACTTTTGCATCAAATTAACAACAAACCACCGCATGTAACAATTTACACATAAAACAATACAAAGGGTCTGACCGGTTAAGCATGTTAAAAATGCCTTTTTTGAATTTGATGGTGGGAATTTTTTACAAAGTATGTTATGTAAAAAGACAGTATTGTGCAAAATTTCAGCTTTCTAATTTAATTCCTGTGGACTTTAGGGGGAAAAAACCACTTTTTTACATTTCTTAATTTTTTTGGTACTAAAAGATATCCGAAAAATTTCAAAAAATTCAGAAAAATCAAAAATCATATAAGAAATATGAAGACAATTTTTTGGAATTCCTTCACTATTAAATTCCACGAAATAAGAATTGATCAAGTTTTAAAAAAATTATTTGACCATGTTAGAATTTTCGTACTATTCTAAAAAAAAATTGACATAATTCTGCTTTAAAATACCTACAATTTAAAAAAAAAATCATCTCGAAATTCCGCCGACAAACCATCAAAAATGCAAAATTCAATTCAAAGTTGTGACGTCGCGTCGCACTACACTGTCGTCGAGTCGACACTGCAAGCTATCAGAATCCTATAATTTATCGCAATTTCTTCAATAACTTCAATTTTGTCTGCGATTTTTAAGAACATAGTAGGTTCAGTGTATTGCATTATTTCTGATTTCCAAGATTTATAAATAAACTATAGTTCTCTTGTGCTTCATAGAAATCCAATATCTCTTCACAAATCATTTAATTAATTTATAGTACATAATATTTTTATTAAATATGTTTTAAATTAAAAAATATGTTGTATATCATCAAAGAAGAAAAAATTATAAATAAATGCTGATTGTTGTTATTATAATCACAAGTAAGTAATAATCACAGCAAAGAACGAAAAAAGGAAAAACCTCCCTTCCACTATCGTGGTCATCTGGTGTTGTACGTCATTCTCTTTCTTTGTGTTGATTATGTTACAAGTGTTTTGAATCTTTTGTGTATTTTTGTGTTTTGTTTTGTTTTTTAAACTTTGTATTGTGCAAAACACCCATCAAAAGACCCATCATTATTTCGTCTCAAAATCGAGACAAATATCTTTAAAAACAAAAAATTAAAAGATTTATCTAAAAGAATCGATAATATCGAAGGATTGCTACCAAATTCTACCGAATTCAATCATTCAGATTCTCGTGAGATCACGACATATGAACAGCAAGACATAATATGTATAAATGCTACATAGATTATACTCGGAATTCACAAGGTCCTTCAGGAATCCGGCGTTATGTTTGTGATTGTCCAATGTCCAAACGGTAGACGCACTGTCGGATGCTGCTCGCACATCGCAGCAGTGATTTATTATTTGGCAAATGCTCGATATTTATCCAGGATTATAAGACCAGCCGCGATTCTCACAGCACTTTTCGATGTGGAAGAAGTAAATGCAGTAATTAACAGTGACAATGAAGAAGATTAATGTGTATTTTTATTTAATTTATTATTTTATTAATTTACTTAATTATTATAAAAATCTATGCAATGACTGTTTCCTGCTAATTGTAAGATATTATTTTTCCCAAAACATTTTCTTTTTAATTTCATTTTATTGTACAAATTATTAACTTAAATAAATAATTTTATTTATAAGTTTAGTTAGTTTTAAGTTTAAATAAAAATTTTCTTGAATTTTAATCTTTTATTGAATCAATTAAATCAATAAAATACTATTATTATACACGCCATCTGCCAAAAAATTGCAAATAAAGAAGTTATTAGGTACTTTGTGAGGTGTCCTGTTAAAAGGACCCGGTATTAGCCCGGTTAATGCGGTATTTTTTTGTCATCGATGAAATCATCTAGAAATAACAAGATGCCGTTTCAAATCATAAAACCACGTTGAAAAGCAGGCATAATTGAAGTAATTGAAGAAATTGCGATAAATTATAGGATTCTGATAGCTTGCAGTGTAATCGACTCGACGACAGTGTAGTGCGACGCGACGTCACAACTTTGAATTGAATTTTGCATTTTTGATGGTGTTGTCGGCGGAATTTCGAGATGATTTTTTTTTTAAATTGTAGGTATTTTAAAGCAGAATTATGTCAAGTTTTTTTTAGAGTAGTACGAAAATTCTAACATGGTCAAATAATTTTTTTAAAACTTGATCAATTCTTATTTCGTGGAATTTAATAGTGAAGGAATTCCAAAAAATTGTCTTCATATTTCTTATATGATTTTTGATTTTTCTGAATTTTTTGAAATTTTTCGGATATCTTTTAGTACCAAAAAAATTAAGAAATGTAAAAAAGTGGTTTTTTCCCCCTAAAGTCCACAGGAATTAAATTAGAAAGCTGAAATTTTGCACAACACTGTCTTTTTACATAACATACTTTGTAAAAAATTTCCACCATCAAATTCAAAAAAGGCATTTTTAACATGCTTAACCGGTCAGACCCTTTGAAGTGAATTATGTAATACAAATATTTTGCAACATCCTGTGAATGTTATTAAACTTTTAAAGCGACGACAGTTTCTTGTAAAATAAAAATGTAAAATAAAAATTTAGTGAACAAACAATTATAAACACCATGTTACCTATAAATAAGTGCGACATTAGTGATCAAAAATATCGATTCCCACCATAAAATCCAAATTTCGAAAACTGGGAGAGGGACAGAAAGGCCAGCGAGTGAGAATGAAGCCAGTTCCCGGGTGAAACTCAAAGAGGGAACACGTGAGTTCCTAAGTGACCTCCAAGCGGAGAGGAGTTCTTTCGTGATCCTGAAAGAAGGAAGAACTCGCGAGACTTCTTGTTGATCTAAAGATCAGGGAAGTGCAATTTTGTGAATTCACTAAAAAGTGAGCAGTTGTGTAATTTCAACGAATTAAGGTATCAGTTAATTGGATACCCACAACAGAAATTTGATTATAAAAATTAAACGCACGTGTGTGAAATTTGGAGAATTGGCTGGTTTTTGGAATACTGGCTGCTGTGTGGAACGTTTGGTAGATTGGGATAGATTGGAACAGCTGGTGACTACTGACGGGAGTTTGGCCACATGGATCCGGCAACGCACTAACTTCAGTAAAAGTTTACCATTTATAAGTGAGTTTATTAATGAAACTTGTATTTGCTATTTTATAAAATTACACCCATTACATGAATGGACAGATTTACACGTACAGTGTTAAAATTTAAAACGTTAAATGTTACGTGCATGTCTGAGCCATTACACCTGAATACTTGTGGTTTGGGACAAACTTATTGTCCACATAAAAATTTGATGCAAATTGTTTATAAAAATTTTCCGATCAATTAATAAATTATGCTTGTCACGAATTTCCACCCTTTTATTTCGTTTATCGAACTCATCGACTCTGAGGAAGAGAAAAACCCATCTCCGGCGTAACGTTAGTTTTTGGGGCTTTTATGGGGTGACTATTCATTTAAGGGTGAATATCATTACAATATATGTGTATCATATGCATGTAATCATCATGCCATATTAGCACATTATCATAAAAAATGTGTAATTAGGGGTCGTCCATGCCTAGAGGCGTGGGGGTTCACAAAACGTGACCAAGGGGTTAGCCAAATTTGACGTCCGCATAAAAATTGTTAAGAGCAGTATAATTTTTTGTGCTCCGGCTTCATCTACGGGCAAAAGCATTAAGCAGCGTTCACAATGAAGTTGGGGACCTTGCCTTGCTTCGGTAGAAAGAGAAAAACGAAACGAACAATTTCTTAATCATAAGAAATGTATAGAAGAAAATACTTTAATCTAATTAGCGCTTGGCAGCTTTCTACCGTAGCAAGGCAAAAATCGGAATTGCTTCGATTTCAAGAAAATTGAGAATTAAAATTATCATCGGGGTGGGAGAAGTGCGAATGCCGCAGGCCGAGCTATGTTACACAGGAAGGAGAAGACCAACTGTGATAAAGGCGTGAGGGAGGGGTCAAAGATTTTTTTATTCGTAGACTTTTTCGTCTTTATAAAAGAATCCCTTAAATTTCATAGTTGGTTTGAAAATTAATTTTGCCAATTTGGGGTCTTTTTTGTTTTTGCGCTACTGTGATTAATGTTGCACAGAAATCGAAAAGAAGGTCACATTTTACTCTACATTAGTGTAATCGATTAGCAGTTATAGGTTTTCTAATGAATTTCCTCTGAAGGACTTAAAGGTTTTTGGGGAGCCAATATAGCCCCCTGGGTTCCTGTGCTTCTACACGCCTGCGTATTCCTATACGGCAGTGTTTCTCAACCTTTTGGTGACCCCTAGTTAAAAAATTTGATTTATCCGAGCACCCTTACAAAATTTCTTCAATTTTTCTTAGCGCTTCTGCTCCTAATTAAGAATTTTTTTATATTCGCGTTTTACATTACCGTTGGTGGCGCTGCAAACCATACGTTTTAAATGGATTTATAAATTATTCCGTGTGGTGGCGTTAATGTAAATGTAAACAAGTTCATTATGTAAACAAAGCAAAATACGTTCTAAATGAAGTTCGAAATTATTCCGTGTGGTGGCGTTTTGTTAATGTAAAACGCGAATACCTACTATTTTACTAAAATCTACAGTTGGTATACTAAATTTCATCGTTAATTATAAGATTTGTGGTGGTCTTCGAGAACCCCTTTTAGAGTCCTCGCGGATTCCTTTTGAACCGTCTGTCGGGTCCCGGTTGATAAACTTATGCTCAGAGTCTAGATCTAGATTCTAGAGTCTAATAGGCAATTGGTATTTTTATTTGTTTATTGTTTCGTAGTAGGGTTTCTTATTATTAAATTATACCTATTGTTAATTATAATTTATAATTTTTTTTTGTAGGTTCATTCACAATATTAAATTTTAATTAAATTTTCAAGTTTCGTGAAAATATGTTCAATATTTCAGTAGTAATATCGCTAGTCCATTCATGCGCGTCAGTGTAGCATGATATTATATTGCCTTATGCTACTAGTGGATAAAAGAGTTAAATTTCTGTCAAAATTGGTTCAATATTTCAGTGATAATTTCATTAGTCCAATTGTGGGCGTCACAGAATCATAATGTTAAGATCTTATAAATTAGTTTTATATTTTAATAATTTACGAAATAAGGTAATAAAATTAATATTGTATTTGAGCTTTTAACTGCGGATGCAGTCATCATCAAAAATTCAACTAATTGAAGTACTTTCTTGTATCCTTTTCTATGTTTAAAAAATGCCGCTTAAATGTGTACTGTGTAAAATAAATTTATAAATCAAACTCGGGACTTACCTGGCAGTCTGATAAGTTCATGAAATTTCTAAGAGATGGCGTTAGTATGTACTAATATGAACCAGCTTGATCCTTTATATGAGGTTTGCCAAAATGACAACCATAATACGCTAAAAGGAGCGTATGTTGAGAAATAAAACTGAATATTGCCAAAAATACTTGATATTGTATTATTGAAATAATAATACTTGAGTCTAAGGGAGACTTGATCATTTGCTTTAATAACTTTGCACCTTAATTATTTCTGATGTTTTGAAATTATTATGCGTATTTGTTCATATGTGGTTTATCTTCACAGAAAAAAATGCATCTGTTATAAGTCGCATTTAGAACATATAATCATTTTAGTGTTTTCTTCTCCCGAAATATAAATTAACGTGATTTAAAATGTTGTATATTGTTACTAGAAGGAATAATCCTATACTTACAATATCCAATGAAAACAGGTTTCTTTAGAAATTTATAACTACGGTTTTCATTAAAGAATTAAATAATGTAATTGCTAGAGTAACTGAGGGAGACTTGATCACCTGTGAGAAAGGTAGCTATTTACCATTTTTAATATATTTTTGACTATATTTCATTTACTAAATTGTACCTATATAAAAACTTGTTTACTCTTTTTAGTTATTTTAGGAAAATAAAGTGGCCTATGCAGAATTTAAATAATAAATATATTTCAAATGGTAAAAATATTAAAATTTGTTCACACTGTTCAATAAAATTGAGTTCTTCATGCAATCAAAATTTCCAATTACGGTATTGGTCGATACATATGTTTGCAAATTGAATTTTGTTTACGAACGAATATACAACTAATTTTAAAAGAGACACTAAATATTACATTTATATAATATTTAAAAATACATATAGAAAACTGTTTTAAAACTTTTAATCGTATTTCAACAGGAAATTAATTTTCAATATTATTTTCAAGTTGTATCTGAAGGAATATGGTAATGCTGTCGTTTAAACTTGATTTTTATTAAAAATGTCGTGCCTTTAGTTCTTTTTTAAATTTAGCAAGAAGTTCAAAGAAAAATTTCAAATTCAATTCTAAATATCACAGAAAAAACCATTTTGTAAATAAAAATGTGCAACGTAATGAAAAATCTTTCTAACTGGAAAATTTAATTATTCAATATAATATGTACATACATTAGATTTGCACTGTTTTACCAATCCACTAGATTAGCATTAGATTAACGAGATTCCTGTAGGATTAGTAGACCCCTGGGTTGCGTTCACGCAGTGAATTAGAGCAACAGTATTAATTTAATTAATCCACTCATGCGCATCATTTCTACTGTAAACCGATTTCCTTTGTCGAAAGTTATTTAATAGAAGATGAAAAATGATCACTTAAATCGAATATTTGCGCAATTTCAATTACATAAAACTTTTTTGAAAAAAGATTTCCACACTTATCTATGAAAAACACCGAGAAAAATCTAATCTTTTTGTGTCTGGTTTTCTCAAGTGTATTTAAAACAAAAGAGTTTATTGATTTGAAGTAAAATTTCTTGTTTTTTAAATAATTAAAATGCAAAAGTTTTACTAACCACGCGGTTGCAATTTTAATAGAATTATTGTATACGAATTCTTTCAACGGTATGTTAAAAAACTTTCAATAAAACAACTTTTTTAAGTTTTTTCCAGAAATAGAATAAATTGAGTATTATTTCCAAGTTTTCAATTGTTTTTTTGATTTACATGCGGTGCACAAAAATAGGCAAATGTGTGAAATCCAACTTTTGTTTTAAATAATCAATTGAAAACTTTTTTGAATAAAATTGTTATTATTATTATTAAAAACATATGTCAAATTTTTTACACATATCAAATTACATGAAAATTAATATTTGGTTATCAATTTAATCGTATATCATAATAAAACGTACCCAATATGAAATTTATGGGATGTATACATTTAATCTTCATGATAAACAAATAATTATCTAAATATAACACATATTTAATAGACATTTCTCGACCCTACCTTGCAATTAAAGATTATTATTATGCTATTGAATATTGTTTTGTTAATATCAAAAACTAATGAATTTTAAATATTGGCTAAATTATTAATGAATTCCTCAATTTATTAAGGCTCATATAACATAGTGTTATTCTAGCCAGTAAGCAGTAGTTAAGTAATTAAGCGTCAGAATATATTTTTATTGCAAAAGTTACAGAAATTGTTTAGATTATTGACTGATGTTACTTATTGGGTTTGTATTTCTCTCCTGCTTGTTTCCAAAAAGAATTTCCATGAATCAAACTCTCAATAAAATGCAAAAATTAAGGTGCGTCTAATAATTATGGGCAGGAACTATATTATCCTTATTTATTATTTGGAGTATTAAAGAGTTCGAAGAAAGCTCATGTCAGTCAGTACAAATAAAAGCCAATTTATATCGATATCAATTTTCCACATAATTTCATTTTGAAATGTTAGCACTTGTTACGAACAGCATTTGTGCATTGCAACAGAAGTGATATAAAAATGTGATCACATTGTGCGGAACCTTTACGTGATTTATTTTGATAATAATTATATTTAAATAGTAATCGATTTTATTTGAAAATTGGTATCGTCTGAAAGCATTTCCGCATTTCCACATCTTATTTTAGAGCTTGAAAAGACTTATTACACAATTTTCAGTGTACGAAGTTACGTGCTGAGGAATTTACGCTATATTAAAATTTATTGTTTCTAAATTACACATGTAGCTGCCGCCAGGCTCTTGAAATAATAAATTACTTATTAGTTTAGTTTTTGGTGTCCGACTGTAACGAATTTTAGTTCTGTTGCATAAACTTCTCCACAAATAATTACTCAAATATTCTGAGTACGGCCCAGTCTTAATTTTCCAGATATTTTAATATCTGCTTTGTGTTACTGACCTTCGAATTAACATTTGGTTAGGGCTGACAAACGCCACCCTCTGAAAGGTAACCCCTAATGGGAGAGTTAACCCAATCGGAGTGCCGCGTTCGAAACAATCCCGAGAAACTCTCAGGTTTTGTTGGCCACGATGGTAAATGTAGGCTCGCTCGCAATTCGTGTGGAAAGCGGGGACCGTAGGTTCTGAAATAAACTCTGTAGCCAGGGGTAGAAAAAAACACAGTGATCTTAACAAGTGTATAATAAAACAAATTACAAAATTAGAGACGTGCTCTCTGCTTATTACAAACAATAGCAACCGAACCGGCTGGTCATTAATAAAACACAGCCCACTGACTTTACTGTCAAACAAGCGTTCGCAACAACAAATGCAAATACACAGTTCTATATAAAAAATGGTGCTGACAACAACACACGTCAGAAACAAAATGGATACTAAAAATAATGACTCACCCCAAGAGCTCTTGGAAGATCTTAAAATGGTGACAAGTATGCCACTTGCAACCGACGTGTCCTCTGGTAGAATGAGGACTGGCATTCGCATCAATTAACACAAAAACACCTGGACAGCTTCGCAACTCCAGACGCACTTGTCAAACTGGCCTCGATTATAAGAAAGTGCAGATACAGTTGCTGGAACGGTTGGAATGATGTTGAAATGATGTTAAAGTAAAGTTGGATAGATGTAGTATAGATGTAAATGGTGAAATAGTTGACCATAACCCAAAAAGTAAAATTTTGGTCCGTGTTTTTCAACACAGAATCGAGCCTTCACGAGTGAGCTCGAGCTGATACGAATCAGAAAATGCCTGCGTCGAGAGAAATGCGCGTGAGCACGATAGCGTCGGCCAGATGTGGATACAGAAAAAATGCTACTGTGTACCGGTGGTATCCCAAATACACATACAGGACCGCAAAAAATCACTGGTCACAATGATATAAACTTCAATGACGTCACACAAAGATTTCCGCCAAAAATGATGTTTTTACGCACTTAAATATTCTCTCGACCGTTTTCTATGATTGCCAGGCACTCACTCCCGTTACCTCGTGTCCCTTCTACCTCCAAGCGCGTGTCACATGACAGCCCTAACCAAATGTTAATTCGAAGGTCAGTAACACAAAGCAGATATTAAAATATCTGGAAAATTAAGACTGGGCCGTACTCAGAATATTTGAGTAATTATTTGTGGAGAAGTTTATGCAACAGAACTAAAATTCGTTACACGACTAAAATTTAATAATTAATTACATGTGTCGTACAAAAACAAAAAATTCTAACTAATTGTTATTATTTTGGTAATCCTAAATGCGGAAAATGCTTGATAAATTACACCGCACCTTATTTAACCCTCTACAAATTATTTGGAAATTTAACACCAAATCCTGTATGTTTAGTTCTCAATTTTTTTTACCATTCTTAAATAATGTGCATGTAACGATGGTTCGATAATTATTAGTAGGTGTGGTCAACATCGTAATAATAACGTATTTCACTTTACCGTAATCAAGAAAATTAAATTACAGCATTAAACTATACGAGAATACTCCTCATGCATTTTAATTAAAAGAGTGAAAAAAAAAACTACAAAGAAAAATTTAATAAGTTTTTACCTTTTCTATCAAGTAACTACAAAAAAATATTTTGTTTTTCCAGCTTTTACTTATTAAATTATAATACGAATTACTGATAAACATGCAAACTGATTTAATGAATATTCAACTAGGAAAAGCATTCAAATTTGCATACTTATATTTTGAGATAAGTGTAAATCACCATTGTAAGAATCATTGCATGGTACAGTTACAAAAAATCGATAATTTAATTGTATGTTGGAATATCACGTAAGATAAAAATTAAATCGTAAATAATTCGTTTGAAATTAGCGCCCCCGCTTTTTTTGTCACTACACGATTATTATTCGAAGCATGAAGATAAAAACCTAGAGACAAATTTAATTCCCTATTGGTCTCTACGAATCGTCTTATAAATTAATTATAATTGGATAAAAAAGATAGATCAGCAAAGACACTCTATAGTTGCTCCGGCTAGCTATGACTCTTTTAATTTTTTGAATACCTCGGCGAATATGCTGAAGGACGCCTTTAGATAATAATAAACGAAATTTTAAATCGACTACCTCTATGGATTATGCAAGGAAACATTTACTACAGAAAAGTCGTCTTTCTACTCCCTTCATTCATCTTCCAAATAATCACTGTAAAAACTCTTCTACTCTCAGAAGGCAGAAAAAGCTTAACAATCAGGCGAGTGCGATTCTAACCTCACTTAAAAAATGGAATCCAACATTTTACTTCTCCTAATTTATCTAAAACCATCAAAAATCGCTCATAAACAAATTCCGATAGTTTCCCGTCTATAGGAATAACGCCGCAGAATCACCTTTTTTAATTCTGGAATCAAATTGAATCAAGATTGATTCAAGTGAGATTCAAAAATCTCAACCTAAAGAGGGACGAAAATTTCGTACGTCTTTCTTTCAAGATGATTTCCATTAGAAGACCTCGCTTCCCTGCTTCCACTCGTCGAAAACGAAATATTTGACCCCTTATCCACTCGTCGCGGGTTAATTCAAAATTGCACAACCGTTACACTTTCCCAAATTATAATTCACTTGAGACACTAACAAAAGAAAAACTTACCACAATAATTCTAAAATTTCAACTAATCAAATTCCTAGAAGTGTCAACCATTCAATACTTTTCCACAGAGGACAAATTTCCGCCTTTTCGTCGGTTGTAGGAGCTTCAACTTATTGGAAACTCAAACTTCAGCACAACAAAAATAATTTTCTTTTCTTTAGCCAATTAAAAAATTACTAAATTCAACATTTTAGCGGCATTTTCCAATATATTCGGTACTGCTTGTTATGTCAAATGGAATACGACAATATACTATTTTTTCACGACCTCAACATTTTGTTTCGTTACTAATGTTATTTTCACAGTAATTATGTTTACTTCCGGTTTCAATATTAATTTTCTAGCCATCCCTTGACAAGTTTTGTGTGCTAAAATTTAATTTAAAATGAAAGTCACCAAGAATATTATAGGATCCACTTTCCGTAAAGTATTAGCGCAACTCGTTCAATTTAAAACTTTGTTGCTTACAAGAAAACTTTTAATGACTTAATTTGAGACACAACGGATGACACCGATAAATATCATAAAAATAAAAATATGTAATATTAGGAACACTAATATCTACGATACTTTTTTAAAAAGTTTTTATTACTGTTTTTCTCGGTAAATCAGTTGAACTATTCATATTCCAGTACAAGGACGTTAAACTTGGTCCAGAAAATACTTTAATGTGGTTATTAACTAATTTAGGCAATAAATGATTGTAAAGTTTTAAGTTTTCACGTTTGATTGGCCCCAGTAATCGAATTCTGTTGACGATACGTGCGCTTGACGTAAATACTTACAGTTAGCTTTAGTAAAGGGAGGGGCTACTGCAGTTGACGATTACTTGTGCTAGTGATAACACCAAATTAAAAAAGGGTGGTAATTATTCGCACTTTAAAATAGATCAAAATAGCTTTAAAAAGAAGTGAATAAACATTAAAACAAAATATTAAAACTTTTATAAAATATAATACACGAAAAAATATATATTCCACTTTGAAATATTTTAACACGCTTAAAATAAATCAAAATAGCTTTAAAAAGAAATTTATGAACATTAAAAAATTTATTAAAACTTTTATGAAAGGTAATACACGAAAAATAAAAGAAATTCCACTTTGAAGTATTTTAACGCGCTCTCTAAATACCGTTTGCACATAAAAACGATACATTACACTTTGAAACGTTGGTATACCCAATGAGTAATACTTTGAAGGCGGTTGAAATTTAAAATTTCACCGCTTTCCAAGTTAATACCTTAGTTAATACCTTCCAATTATTGCTATGGTTGATATGGTATGGTAAACAATCTGTCCGCATACATACACATAGCACAAGGAATTGTACAGCAGAATTGTAAGTATCATTGTTTATTATTTGTTATTAGTACTTGTAATTGTTATTATTACTTGTTATTGTAATTACTTGTTATTTTTTGCTTATATAAATCTTCAACTTTAAACTACTAAAGTTGTAACTATAGCCTATATTTAAGTAATTAGATTAAGTTAGAGATATCTTCAATAGCTACTCTAGTGACCGGTTTCATAAAATTTTTAACAACGCGTTAAATTCAACTGACCAATAGAAAACGTCTGTTTGTAAGTTATATAGTAAGTTACATTGTAAGTTTAAAGTTTAAGTGTACCCAAACCAAAGTGCGATTGTATCATTTTATAGTGGGTAAGTTTAAAGTTTAAATGATCCCAATCCAAAGTGCGATTGTATCTTTTTATAGTGGGTAAGTTTAAAGTTTAAATGTGCTCAATCCAAAGTGCGATTTTATCATTTTATAGTGGGTAAGCTTAAAGTTTAAATGTGCCCAATCCAAAGTGCAAATGTATCATTTTATAGTTTGTTAGTACAAAGTTAGGAAGATTTTTTTAAAGTGCTAATATATATACCCTATTAAAAAATATATTTTCCTAACCTTTTGTTAATTATAGCGGAATTTTTAACTAACATCACACCGTGAACTTAAATATCCCGGTTGAGGAGTTACGTGGCCTTCAAAGATATTTTTAACAAGTGAGCGGGTTTAGAAATACCGGTTTATAAATTTCCCGGTTTTTGTATAGAAGTCTCATAATATCTCAAAAGTTTGACATATTCATGACGATTGCAAGTGATGTAATTGACGGTAATTTGCATATTGGAACCCCAATATTATATTGTCGTATTCTAAAATCAATGGCAATTAGGTTACAGGAAGGATATCGCTCGAAGACAGAAGAATAATAAAATCTCTGATCTTGTTAAAATTATGTTTTGTAAATAACATTTTATAGAGACAAACAGATAATAATTACCCAATGAATTTGTGTTTTTGCTTTCAAATGACCCTGCATGTTTTATATGTAAATCGGGTTAAATTAAGTTAAATTCACTGAATTTCATATTTTTTTAAAAGTTGTCAAAAATTAACCTCCGACATCGAACCGTTTACGACTTGTGGCGCAATTTAAGTTCAGATATAATTCAATCTAGTATCTATAATTTTCAAACTATTGATTCTACGGAAAAAGTAACGGAAACTTTTTTGTTTAGAATTTCATAATTATAAACTACAATTTCTCTTATAATTATTGCTTTCCTCGAAAACTTGACAATTTTTGGAGACATTTGCAAGGCAATATAATTCAACATCTTTCACCCCCTTAAAAAAATCGTGGCTCAAATTAAGCAACTTTTTGAATATACAGTCGTGATGTTTTAAAACTGAGAGAGTTTTCAATTTGTTCTCCGGCAAAATAGCGACCGAACCTTAAGCTTGTTTTTGTTTATAACACTACAAAACTTAGGACATTAAAATAAAGGTCATATCATATAAAGTACCCTTAATTTGAACCATGAATTTTCTTAATGGGGTAAATTATAGTCTTTTTCCGAGGATAATTATTGTTATAAAAAAAATTGTAGTTTATAAAATTCTGCACAAAAAAGACTTCTACACTTTTTATCGCAGATTCAATTATTTCAGATATAGATTAAATTATATTTGAGCATAAATTGCATACAACTCGTAAATGGCTTCATGTCGGAGGTTAAGTTTTTGACAACTTCTTATCAATATCATTAACTACAACACATATAATTCAGCGAATTTAACCAAAACCAGATTTACCTATAAAACGTGCGGGGTCCTAAATAGTTCCTTGATAGGAAAACTGACACTTTCGGGTCAAAATAAGCGATCTGTACTCAAAATCGAATGTAGTCTGAACCAAAAGTCGCATTAATGTGTTTATTATAAAGTATATAATCTAATATTATAAAATTAAAATCTGAAGTGACATTTAAACCTAAATGTCCAAAATTAATTAATTATGTGACAATCATAAACAAACCTGATTGAAGAAACAAACCAAAATATGGTGCTATCAATAAAGCGGCTCTATGATTTATAAGTTTCAACTTGCCAACCATCAGCAATAAACAAATAAAGTTGATTTTCGTCCAGTTCTCGATAACCGTCAAAGAATGCACACCTTATGCGATTCTTTTTACAAAAGTGACGAAAAAGGGTGAAAAAATTTTAATCTGTGTGATAAATTATTACCTATCTGTTTCCTTAATTAAAAAATTTATTCTTGGGTGTAAAGGAAATTTTGTTGTTTATTCTGATTTCTATGAGTGGGTGGAACTATTTTCTTACGGCTCTTGGCCCATTTCGCCTAATTTTTGGAATGATTCATAAAATTTCTTTATTTAATTTGTAATCTACAGCCTCAACTACCATAATAGTTTCAATAACAAATTTTTTAATTCGTGGGCCAAGTTAGCGTCCTCACCCCAAAAACGCAAAGCAAGATGAAATCAGGATCACTAAAGTTGCGTTTCTTTGTACGAGTTTAGGTTACACAACATGCAAAATTAACAGAATCGTTAAATGAATTTTTTTTTATTTCATCTCCTCAAAAACCCAACTAAAATCTAATGAAAATTTCTCGACACGGAAACAGGGCCATGGTCTTGTAGTCAAAGCACTTAATTTAACATAAAAAGTGAATTTAAAAGAGAATTCGAAACAATTCTTTCTATTTTACTTCGTAGTCATTGCGGCTTATTTAAATGTTCATTTTGCTTGGAATCTTTTCTAGGCATTTCTCGTAATTTAAAGAATCAAATTAATTTAGAAGGACGTATTTAAAATTGCAAAAACAGGGACACATGCAAACATTTAACATTTTGTTGGCACCGCTGCCTCGATGGTCCTGCTGATGTTCAAGGGCGACTAGCCTTTTATATCTAATAGTCAATTTTAAAATGCTAGATGTCTAAATGAACTTTTAACTTCTTCTCAAATAGCTTATAAAATAATATTTCTAAAGAACTTAAAATGGCGGACGTGCAGTAACAAGCGTCCATATCACTTTAATAATTTTATGAATTATCCTGCAATAAAAATTAATTTTAATGGTTGTACCTACTGTAAATATACGTGATTGAATTTTCTATCAATTATTTTGTACGTTAGTCACGTTTAATATCAATTTAGAAAATTGTCATACACAAAAGACGACGAAAGAGTAACTGATAATAATGTGGTCTATAAATAAATTTTATGGGAAGAAACAAATTAATTTTTATAAACGAATTATATTTTAATTGTAATTTTTTTTATTATGAAGAAATTGGATTCGTCTCAATTATTGGATTACAATCTTAAGTTTAATGACAGTAAATTCACGATCATGCTTTCCTGTTCAAGATACAGCCTTGTTTTCGAATTCATGTGGTATTATATTATCAGCCAACATAAATAATTGAGCAGGAATAAGATTGCATGTTTCCAACCCCTATTCACAGGCAAAACAAATGCTATTGTTTTTGTTCAAAGCATTAATTTTTCAGGCGAAATAGTTGGCAAGGTATCTTAATAAAATGAAAAAGTTTCAAATGCTATCTCGCTACAATAAAGCTGCTTAACCATCTCTCATCATAATTAGAATTTATGTGAGATTCGTACGTAAGCGTACTTCTAAACATTAAGGGTTGAAAAGAGTAAGCTTAATTTTAATGGATAACGTTTAATGTGCAACGTTTCTAAACTTTCATTACATTTAATAAAACTTGGAAATAATTGTTTATAGTTTAGATGCGCCAATTAAGGAAATTGTGGTTAAGACTCGGGAATTTCCATAAAAGCGTGCAGTGGCTTATTCGTTTAATTTTGTTAATGTGAAATAAATCCGTTCTTCTGTGAATTGAATGCATTACTTACAGTAGCGTAACTAGCAGACTAAGCATCCGACAGCAGCGTAAATTTCTGAATTAACACCAGTTGAAGTAACATGAGAAAAGAGAAAGCTATGTGATTGTCTTTTGGGGAATGAAGTTGTTTTTTCTACGATATAGTTTGTAATACTACTTACAGGTGAGCGGATGGCTAAATGGTTAGCATGTTAGCTTTCTGAGTTAAGATTCGCAAGTTTTTATAAGATTTCTACTGCTATTGGTAGGTATGGTCTTGATATTGCTCAGGATCGGTAAGGTTAGGAACTACTACCTTCTATTAGTCTATTTCTTGTCAGGTCCGTCGTCAGTACCATTCGGCTCCCATTTATAAATATAAAAAAATTAATATGGGAAATTGATTTTTCTTTAATTCCTGCTTCCCATCACAATGGATAAGAATAAAAAGGGTATCAATTTAAAAAGATTTTTGTTCCTCTTCTAAAGATACCTAACACTTGATATTTTGTTCTTTAATTACTGTTAAAAACTCACTAATATAATGCAAAATAGCACAATTAAACAAATTTTAGTTGCTTTGTTTGAATTTTATTGCAATTGTTTTTGCTTGAAAACCAATAATTTTCAACAAATTAAGAATAACTTCTTATTATTATATTATAGAATATTATTAAACCTTGAAAAACTTCATTGTTAACCAAATTTATTGTAATATTTCAAAGTAACTTGTTAGAAATTATTTGTTTTCAAGCAAAAGCAATTGCAATAAAATTCAAACAAGGCAACAAGTCAAATTATTTTTTAAATGCGCTATTTTGCATTTTATTAGTGAGTTTTTAACAGAAATTAAAGAAAAAAATATCAAGTGTTAGGTATCTTTAGAAGGGGAATAAAAATCTCTTCAGATTAATACAATTTCATATTTTTGGTACCAAAACACAACATAATCCTCCTGGAAAACTTAAATTAGAAATTGGAAATTTTTACAATTCTAAACACTTTTGTTATTGTACAAATTCTTAAAATATCTCAATATCTTATTTGACCATTAGCACAGATTTTCCATCTACCAAGTAATTTTAAATCCAATTATTTAATTAAAATAAATTATTAAATTTATTTCTTACATTTTACGAATAAATTTAATTAAATTATAATATATTTTTAATCTTTCAAGTGCTCACGCACTCTTCGTCAGAATAATACATAAAATACATTCGTAAAATTACTTAAAATATAGCAATTAATTTATTATCACAAATTATTAACAACTAACCAATTTAAAATTTAGGTATGTGATCTTAATTGAATTATAAAAACAATCACAGGATATCCTATTATTATTAATTCAGCATAAATATTAAAATTGTCCTAAATTAAAGCAAAAAATTATTATTTTATCATATTTATAAAAAAAGATTCGCAGTTGGATGCGAAAGCGGGGTACCGGGTTCAAACCCGGGGAGAGTCAAACTTTCTTATGACCAAGTCTCCGTACTTCGGAGGGCACGTTAAGCCGGCGGTCCCCCTGAGTTGACGAATTGCCACCGTTAACAAAAAACAGGGCTACAGGCACATCTGAATGCTAGCTTAGCAAGCTGCTACCGGATGTAAAACAACTATAGTCCAAAATCGATCTGCGAACTACTCACCAACCCGTCTGGCCAGCGTGGTGAGTTATGGTCAAACCAAACCTCCATAATATGGAGAGGCTAATGTCCAGCAGTGGACGGAAAAAGGCTGATAACGAACGAACGAACGAACGATTTTCATTATTTGTAATTTTCTGAAGAAGATCTAAATGCATGATCGAAAGCTTAAAATATAACTTTTTAATATTATTTCCTTAATTCGTTATTTATTAAAAATAAAACATATAAAAAAAGAAGACACTTGGCTTGAATTTTGACCTCTTGACCATCTTCATCTTACATATTTCCACGAGAAGAATTACATCATTGTGGGTATTCCTAATTTACGAGTATTCCATTTTGTTGATTAATGATCACTCCACCAAACTTCGGTAGAACCAAACCAATTTCTAAAATTTTCCTAACTTATTCACTCACCTCTTTTTCCATTTTTGTATCTTTTTTTTATATCTGTTTCAGTAGTTGTTTAATCTTGAATTTTCATTTTAACTGTTGTGTTTTCCGAGTTTTTGTTTGAGCATATTTTACAATTTTAAGCAGCTCTTTATTTTTTCTCGTTGTCCAGTTTAAATTTTGCAATTTTTTCGTATTCAGTTGTTTCTATAAAATTTCGACACCAAAATACGGTAATTCTCGTATATAAAAGCAGATAGACAACGTCGGCCGTACAGTGTCGTGCAGATGGACAAACACCATTTTCTAAAGTATTTTATTTTGACTTTCTACTAATAGAATCTTGTTAGGCACATTTAAAGCAATCACGAGCACAAATTTTTTTAAAAAATTCTTACAGAAAGAGTCGAAAAGCATGAAAAAGTGGGATTTGGCTTTATTTTAAAATTATTGTAAAAACACAACATAGGCTTCAATATTGCTGAAAATAAGATTGGATGTATATTACATCAGGAACATACATTTGTAATGGTTTGCAGGCCCGAATTAAGAAAGGCCAAAATTTTTTTAAGGTTTCCACTTTTTTTAAACTTTTAGTAGTTGCGCTGGGTAGCGCCAAACATGAAAAAATTTTGTGGAGTACATTGGCACCTCACGAATTATCTCTCCAAATTTCAGCAATCGTCTATTACCGTCTCCAAACTCAGGAGCATTTTTAATACTGTTAGGTACTGAGATCAGCGATGGGATAATAGGATAATGAGAGTAAATCTTTCAATATTTTCTCTATATAAGAATACTTGCAAAGTAAATTTATTCAACAACCGAAAGTTTACTCAGAATGGAAATATTTAATATATCAAATCATAATTTGTGCAATATCTTGTGGGAAAACGCAAGATCTTCTCAACCCAAGTCGTCCATCATCACTAATGAAATAGCGAGAAGGAATCCTAATTTAAATGTAGATCAGCTTCGTTACATTAAATTCCTAATTATTAAGAAATTCCTGAAACGGTACAATGAAAGGTGGAATAAAGCTTACAAGACAAGGTCAACATTTATTAAGTGTAATGCTGATTGGCTGAAGGAGAACTTTACAACAGCTGAAATTGTAGATAAACGAGTATCAGCATCAACTAAATCTACTAAAGAGAAGAAAGAATTTGCTGAATGTTCTGAAAAGACCAAAATGAGAAGAAGTGATGCAATATTTTTACGGGTTTCGCGCCATCTATTGACGACATTTTCTCCTCTTAATAAACGGACATGTAATATAAAAAATTTTCTGCTCTATTTTTTAATATTTTTTTTATTCTATTCTATTAAGGATATAGTGAGGCATCTTCCATATTTTTTTCAGACTTTTTGCTATTGAATTGAAGGCTGTGCATCCGTTTGTCCAAAAATACCCGGTTTCAAGACACTGTGAGCCGGTGCGTTGGCCTCCAGGCCGCACTGTAATTATTTTTAAATTGGTAATAAATGAACGGCTAATTTGAGGTTTCTACGATATTCTGCTTATATTTTGAGCTTTTCAATTGTAAAAATTATATTATTTATTATCCAATATAATTATTTACTAGAAATCTCCTCCTCATCTTCATTTATTTATACTCTCTTGTATTTATACATCTGATTTGCACATTCGATTTATTAGTTCATTTATTATCAACCTAAAACAAGCTTACGACCTACGAAGTATGCATTTATCTGATCGGTCACAATTCCCAGAGTAATGTTACAGGGCGAGCGTATTATGGTCACATTCTCCCTAAGTGAGTTCAAAGGCCAAACAACCATATCTATTATAATATTCTTTGTGTATAAATAATAATTTTAATTTACATTTTTTTTTTACTGAACAGTTGCTTCTAGTTCAGCTCAACGCCGTCGTTTCGACGCGACCATTTCAATGTGAGAATTGAAATTTTAACTAACACTTTTGGGGTGCAATTTGTTCATTTCCTTCTCCTTCATTGTATGCTTCTTGGCATAAGTGTCGTGACTTTACCAAAAGCTTTCATGGAAGATTACACCTCGGTGATTTTCCATTGCCGTCCAAGAGGAGGTGACTGGAATACGATTCTTATTTCGTCCGAAGTTGAACTGGGTACCTACTCAGCATTGTTTATACGGTCACAAATTGTCCCCCTAAATGGGTACATGAAATTTGGCTGCCGGTCATTTAGCAGTCATTGCACAATTATCACAAATTTATTCTAAAAAAACAAAATTCAACAAATAATCTAAGTTTTAATGTTTCAAATACCTATCCGTATGGATTGCATAATTCGCAACTTGTCCGGAATAGTGGCACAAGTGGAAAAATTTCGTGTTCATGTTTTAGTGATTTAAGTAGATTTTTGGGCGCTTAAATCTGACTTGTGCCACTATTTCAGCTAAGGTGCGAATTGATCACTTTATTCTAAAATAAAAACAAAGTTTGGCAAAAATCTAAGCTCATTTTTTGTCCGAGGTCTATCTATAAAATATGAATGTATAAAAAATATCAAATGCCGTCGTTGAAACGACGGCGTCTAATTGTTCGGCTCCTTGAATTATTTACTGCGTATATTTTAAAATTGTATACATTTTAACCTTGTCATCCTAGAGGCTATTCGATATCATAATAAGCCTCTCGTTTCTTGTTTATTACTCCAGCGACTAACTTTTTTGGTAACCCAGGTCTAAATGAAATTGCTGGTGAGACCGCTAGCAAAACCAAAGAAAGTTATTTCAACTATATAATTTCAACCTGGAATTATTCAAATTATGACAGTGTTTGATTCAAATTAAAAGTAGGATAAGTAAAATGTAAATATGTTTTATTATTAATAAATATTAAAAGTTATATTTAAGCTTTCGGTCTTGCATTAAGACCTTCGTCAGAAATTACAAATATTAAATATAGCTTAAATATAACTTTTAATATTATTAATTAATTCGTAATTTATTAATAATAAAACATATTTATTTTCACGAATTAATAATAAATCAATTGAAAATGTAAATAAACGCACTCCATGTAAATTGTATGACATCGAAGCCGAGGTCGTTCATTAAGATTAATTAGAATTTACGGTTTAGATGCATATTATATTCTACATTTAATTTCATATCTGAGTGCTCCCTCAATGTGTATGCTTCTAAGATGTTTCATATAATTTGATAAATCATTTCACCGATTGCCTAACTTTTATGAAGAAAAAATCAATTTATTTTTATAGATACCTTCGATTATGCATTTTATTTAAATTTAATTATTTCATATTATGCGGTTAATACAGTAATAAATATCAAGCTACTATCGAGCATGCGAAGCGAGTCATATTTAGCTCGGCCTATGGCCTCGCTAGAGAACCGCAGGTTTAAGCATAGAATCTGATAGATAATATTAAAATGAAGCGTTTAAGATGAAGGTGAACGTTAAATATCGATTAGTTTAGGCAATAATCAATTGTAAAGTTTCGATTATTCACGTTTGATTGGCCCCGATTATCATATTCGACGTAAATGCTTAGCAAGACTTAGTAAGGCGTGGGACTACCACAGTCGCCGTTTGCTTATTACAGATGTTAAACTAAATCTTGTTTAAATGATAGAAACTCATTACAGACAGGACTATGTCCTTTATCTCCTTCATCTGAAGTAATTGTATTATGCGGGTTCAAGGGCAAAGCTTCATAAGATTAACATGGAGCGGGTTCAAGAGCATATCGGGTTCTAGAGCAAAATTTCGCTGACTAGAACAAGGAAGAGTGCTTAATTAAGGGAGGGTCACAATTAGGGGGAGGTCAAATTAGTGACCTACTTCCAGATAACCTTGTTATCTAGAACTCGCTGTTGAACCTTATGGGGATTTGCTCTTGAACCCAAGTCATATTATGTTAATCTTATGGGGCTTTGCTCTTTAACCCGCATAGTACAACTACTATCTGAAGGTTTGACGCGTAAACGCCACGGACATGCTTGTAGAAGATTCTACTGAGAGTGGGCGTAAGGCCCTGACGATCTTAATCACCCGCAAGGGTTCACCAGGGAATATTTGAGAACTGGTCAACAGCTGCATTTGTGTTGTTAAAAGATACTCGCCGTACGTATGGTTATAAGAATTTGCAAGTTGGAGCTAGCATTTATAACCTTAGAGGTGTGCGGAGCTAAATTTACACCTGTCATGCACGTGTTAGCTCGAGCTGAACGTTAGATCGATCTAAGCAAGCTCAGTTCTAAATTTACGGTGTGAAGTATACATGCATTGAGTTAGCTCCAGCTGAAAGCAGTGTTCCCAACCCTATTTGGTCGAGCAAAGGTTAAATTATCATTAGTTCGAGCTAAGGGGTATATAATTCAATTTTGAGATTGCACTAACAGCCTAGTCCACGTTTTTCTCGACCTTACTCTGGTTGAACTATACCGTCAGTTCGCCCTACATTAGCGTATACATGAATGGACTAAGAAGCTCGAACTGAGTTTGCTCGAGCTAACTCTTGAATAGATAATACAAACATGGATAGATTAAAAAGCGGGAAACCGCGATTCTAATCCTGATTGCGTCAGATATGTGTTGTGATCTAAAAAATGTCCAAAATCGATATGTGGACTATGGGGAAGGCAAAAGGAAAGCCACCCCATTAACATTTCCCTAGTCTTCTTGGCTTAGCCAGGAGGATCGCCAACATCTGGATCGGATAAGGCACCTGAAGAAGAAGTAGATTTGTAATTTACTGCCTCAAGTACCACAATTTCATTAGAAAGTTTGTTAATTTGTTACTGATTGTACAACTACCCTTGTGATAATAATATGTAAGAAGTTTGCAAGTAAGCCCTCTATAGTTTAAGATAATAAACTTGCAGTTTTGCTAACCTCGAATAAATTGATAAAAATAAATGTTTCAGAACATGGTTTATCACAAGGGCAGTTGCACAATCAGGATCGAGTTTTTTGAAAAATTGGCGAGTTAAATTATTATAGTTTCATAAAATTTTCAAAAAAGTTTCACATAGAAGCGTGGATAAGATTGAAACATGTAATCCAGTTAAGATATTCTTTGATTTTATAATTTTTTTACTAATTCTTTCAATGAACTTCAAATCCTTAAGACGGACCTGTTTGTTGCTATTTTTGTTGTAATGATAATATGTAAGAAGTATAAATTAAAATCTACTTGTAGATAAAAGACTGCATTTTCAACTATAATTTTTCGTATTAAATTAAATGATATTCGAATTAACTAAAGCGGAAAGTGATTTATAATTTTACTATAATTTTACATTGCGTGGCGCGTGGTGTTTGTTATACTATAAATATATCATAATTTTAGATACTCGACGATTTATTGACCTACTCATGTCATATATAACCTTGTATCGACCAATATGCTACTGAATGAAAACTTGAAAATCCCTCGACCAATATTTGTTTATTATATAGGAAGCTTTTAGGTGGATTCACCTTCTAAAGTCATTCGCGCCACTTGACAAACACAAAATTGTAATATAATAAATTTTTGTAGTCGCACGCTTTTGAGTCACTTAATTTGAAATTCCATCCTTTATCGATCCTATTGCGAAAGAAGCACCGAGCAATGAAATCGTCAGATAATTAAAGCCCTGTTACTAATTAATTAAATAAGTTTCGTAGGGAAGCAACAGATGGTTTCAAGTTTCATGCATTGAACATAAGCTGAAATATCCAATAAAAACTTGTTACATTTTTATGTAACCGCAGTAGGCCCCCGCTCTGTAAAAAGTTTGGTGACACTAAGAAGTGGCATTTCGCTTCAGTAAATACACCTACATAGTAAGTAAATATTGTATTATTACCCACAAACTTTCCTTGTCAAGAGAAACCAACTTTTGGATTTCAAAATGCGCACACAATTTCGACAGTTATTGTGTACTCTTCTATGGTATTTGTATTTTGGAAAACTACAAATAAGGCTTTAAAGTCGTTATTTATTGTAGGTTACTGATGTCGACGTAGTAAATATGTACGTATTCCTTGAAAGGACACGTGTCAACCCCATTAAATGTATTTTTAAATTTTTCTATAAAATATAAAATATTTTATCAAATAATTTATAATTGAAAAATGCGCAATGTAAACATTTTGAATGAAAAACTCAAGATCGTTTTACTCCAATTTTTATAGATCACGCAGGCAATATTATTTCCCAACAAATTTTGATAATTCAAAATTAAAAGTCAAAAAATAAAAATTCCAAATTAAAAATGTACATTTTGAAACTATAAAATATTAAATAAAATTAAAAATGAGGGAAATAGTCCACATACAATTAGGAAATTGCGGTAATAATATAGGATCCAAATTTTGGGAGGTTATAAGTGACGAACACGGTATCGATCCGAGGGGCAATTTTCATGGCAACTCTGATCTTCAGCTACAAAGGCTAAATGTTTATTTTAATGAGGTGCAAGGTGGAAGATTTGTACCCCGCGCCGTTCTCATCGATTTAGAACCAGGAACGATGGACCAGGTACGATCGTCTCCATTTGGTCAACTGTTTCGGCCGGATAACTTTATTTTTGGACATGCAGGGGCTGGCAATAATTTTGCAAAAGGACATTATACCGAAGGTGCTGAGCTATGTGACGTTGCTTTAGATATAATTAGAAGAGAAGCGGAAGGTTGTGACTGCATGCAGGGCTTCCAGTTTGTTCATTCCATTGGGGGAGGAACGGGATCTGGAATGGGAACTTTGCTTTTAGGAAAGGTGCGAGAAGAATACCCTGATAGAATTATTAGTACTTATACTGTAATTCCAAGTCCGAAAGTTTCTGACATGGTCGTGGAACCTTATAATGCAACCATGAGTATTAATCACTTAGTTGAAAACACCGACGAAACATACATAATTGACAACGAAGCCTTGTACGATATTTGCTACAGAACATTAAAATTATCTGCGCCTTCATATCAAGATTTAAACCATTTAATTTCGGCTGCCATGTCAGGAATTACAACTTGCTTCAGGTTCCCTGGACAACTAAACGCTGATCTTAGAAAAATTATGGTTAATATGGTTCCTTTTCCACGGTTACATTTTTTTATTCCTGGTTTTGTGCCATTAACCTCACGGGGTAATCAACCGTACCGAGCGGTCACTGTTCCAGATTTAGTTCAACAAATGTTTGATGCCAAAAACCTGATGTGTGCTTGTGATCCTCGAAGAGGTAAATATTTGACTGTGGCTACAATATTCAGAGGTCGGATGTCTACCAAGGAAGTCGACGAACAAATGGTTAACATACAAAATAAAAACAGCACTTATTTTGTGGAATGGATTCCAAATAACGTGAAAACGGCGGTTTGCGATATACCACCACGAGGATTAAAAATGTGCGCTACATTTATTGGAAACACTACTGCAATTCAAGAAATGTTTAAACGTATTGGAGAGCAATTTTCGGTAATGTTTAGGCGCAAAGCTTTTCTTCATTGGTTTACTGGAGAAGGAATGGAAGAACGAGAATTTTGGGATGCCGAAGCTAATATGAACGACCTCATTTCGGAATATCAACAACAACAAGAAGCTACTGCAACAGTGTCAGGTGGTATGGACGACATTGATGAAGAAGATTTTGATTAATATTAATAAATAACTTTGGCTCTAATATTTTTTTGTTTAATTGTCTCCTTTAATTATGGCTTTCCAAGTTTTACTGCCCATCACCTTCTGTCTCCATTGATTTATTGGTATCCTTTTCAAATCACACCTTACTCCATTTTATCATTACATTTTCGGTCTTCTTCTTCATCCTACGCTGGGTTAATAGTATGTCGTATTAACTATATCACCTCTTCATTGTTAGCCTCATAATGTCACCTTGCCACTTCATTATCTGGGTCTTAATGTCTTTACCTATACAATCAATTTTATAACATTTGGTCATACATATTTCTTTTCAAGGGTACCTATTATTAAAATTTACGATCAATAAAACAGCATGACAGTTTTCGGTCGATCCTTTATCGTGAAGTCTTCCACTTTGATGCTGATTAGACGATGTTATCTTCTAATACTTACTAGAATTGTTTTAGTTTTTTGGGACTATTTTCAATTCATTTGTGATCATCCAATCATATCGATTTTATGACTCCATTTTCATTTTTAAATTGAATTAAATCTTGGGTAAATTTGGAACCCCATCGTAATTTATGTTCCAAAGAAGGGAGTACCATCCTTATGGTACTTTTCACTAATTTAGAGGATTATAAAACGAAGTAATTTAACAAATTTTGCCCTCCATACGAGGAGGAAATTTTCAAAGCTTACCATTGTAGTGTTGTCTGGATATAATCGTAATTTTAAGTAATATAAGATATTACATAGGAAGAAATCTAGAACGGAAGTTGAGTTCTAGGAAATAAAATAAACTCAGGTGAACTGTGTTGAGAATAAAGAAACAAGGAAGTTAGAATCATATTATATAAGCTCTTCAGATTCTCCATGAAAAGCAATCCTGATTTAAGACTCAACCAGGTCGTATCCATGTAATTTTAAAGCGATTCTATATATAGGGGGTGACAATGCACCTCACCTATTGAATTAATTTAAATATAAAAAGGTGTAATAATTTAACAGTTAAAATAAATCAACAACAACAAATTTAGTTTGCTCATTTGTGTGTTGAATTCCAATTATTATATTGCTGTTCCATATTTAACTATGTTTTTCTCATTTCAGTAATAATCAGCATCTGTTGGTTCGCTGGATGCTTTATTGGCTTTCTGCCATTAATGGGATGGCATCAAAATGTGCCAAACAACGTCGAATGTTACTTTTTGAAAGTGATGGATCACAACTACCTCGCATTTCTTTACATAGTTACCATTATCACTCCATTCCTACTATTGGTAGCCTTCTATGCTCATATCTACCGGGTTGTATTGAAGCAGGTAAGTTTTGTCCTCCTGCATTAATTTTTATTAATTTCGTTAATTATTTCAGTTAAGGCAAATTGTTATCATGAATCCAGGTAACAATACCACTTCATCTGGCCGAACAAGCGGAGGCACCATGCTGAGAATGCTTGGGGATTCCCGAAAACGTGAAGTGAAAGCTACTCAAAACTTATCCATCATCGTATTTTTCTTTATGATTTGTTGGATACCTCTGTACACCATGAACTTCATACTAGCATTTTGTGCTAACTGTTTTGAAGTGAACTCAACTTTGCTTTTATTCTTCGTAATTTTATCTCACTTAAATTCGGCTGGAAATCCACTTCTCTATGCCTACCATTTACGAGATTTTCGGGCAGCTTTACAAATATTTTTGTATAAATTATTTGGGCTCGGTGACCCTACACCTTTAACAACACGTACCAATGGTAGGCTTGGTTCTCTGCCACCTTCGGCAACCAACGTGTTCAAAAATCATTACAACTCGTACAGAACAGCTTCACTTCGAGAGACTCGCAGCGTTATGACAATTTCAAAGCAATCAAAACTTTTAACAGATTCCCAATTATCCCTTTCTTACAAATTACACAAAAAATCCCAAAGTTTACCAATGCCTCCAAAAATTTCGTCCCTCGTGACTAAAACTGCAGCTTTAGCAGCCGTGCCAACGGGAGAGAACGTTCGAGAAATTTGGAAAATTTCTGAAGACCCTTCCGTATCAGAAGACTGCTCTCATCAGAACAAAATAGAAACCCAGGGAAATGTGAACAACTGCTACGTTGTTGAAACGATCGACTTGAACGTCTGCCTCAACTGCTCACGAGCAAGTTTGCCAAATTGCGATCTACAAGATAGTTCAAGTGACTGTAGTATTAATTCCAATTGTGACATTAAAAAATGTGCTTTGAGTAAAACAGTAACCAGAAGTTTGTCGTCATCTTCGCCGCAACTCACGCGAAACTTATTTTTTGTGGAAGCCGAAATGTATGATACTCATCCAACGGGATGTCCTCGAAGTGTTAGTTTAATAGACGAAAAAACTATTAGGGCGTCTTTAGATAGCAATAGTAGTCCCATTAAAATTGTTAGTGAATTTTTTCGAAATCGTAATACAGTGTGTTCGAAAACTAGTAACCCCAAAGCGAACTTAAACGAACGTGGTGCTGGTGACAATAGTACAGAACAATTTTCGATAAATCAAAATGGAATTGGTGTAAATTGATTGTTTTAAAATCAAAAAATTGTTTATTATTTGTTAAATTTTAAACTCTTATTGCATGTGTATGTATCCAGGTGAGTATGGATTCTGAGTTTAAAACTGTAAGTGGATGATCAAAGATACCAAAAATATTATTGCTCTCCCCTACTTTTTCCGCTCCAGAAATTTTCTGTGGAACTCAAACTATGTTGATAATTTACATAATTATTTTTTTGTAATAAGTTTGATTAGCGTATCTGAAGAAGTGCTAAAATCGAGAAACACACATTTTAAAGGGTTAAAAATTACTAATGTACAGATTGTGAAAAAGATGTTTTGTCTGCAAAGCAGATTTGAATTTATTTAGTCATTAAGTTCATAAATTGTACCTGTTCTTTCGTAATGCGGGTGAAATAAGAAGCTCATAAGTGGATAAGGATAAGGAGCATCAGTTATAAAATGAACTCTGGAAATGCTTTGTTTCTTTTTATTTTAATAAAAAATTTAAAAACGAATATAATGTGTTTTTTTTAATAAACCTAATTCTTGTATTGTGTAGCTTAGATGATAGTTATATGACAAAGAAGGAAATAGTAACGAGAGATGGACATCAGCATGAAAAGATAAGGTAAATTGGAAAATCATGATAATAGAAAAAACTATGAAAGACGTGAGACTAGTTCAGCGACTCTATGCAGTTTTCCTTTGGATACGCGTTTCTTTTTGGTCTTTATATCAGATTGTTACTACAGTCAGTGTTTTATTAAAATACTGTCCTTATTACCATTTTTTTAGAACTTACCACCCAGCTTTTCCGATATTATCATAGAAGGGGGCTACCCAAGTAGCATTTTTGACTACCAATTTTCAATTGCTGCAATATTGCTTGCAAATTGCTGCCTATTTTGGCGCAATATGCAAAATTGCTACAGCGGTGCATAAATAGCTTGCAAGTTGCTAGCAAATAGCGCATAAAAATTGCTGGCAAATTGCGCTTAAAAATTGCTAGCAAACTGCTTGCAAATAGCGCCTAAAAATTGCTAGCAAATTGCGCCAAAAATATTGCTAGCATATTGCTTGCAAATAGCGCCTAAAAATTGCTAGCAAATTGCGCCAAAAATATTGCTAGCAAATTGCTTGCAAATAGCGCCTAAAAATTTGCTAGCATATTGCGCCTAAATATTGCTAGCAAATTGCTTGCAAATAGCACCTAAAAATTGCTAGCATATTGCGCCTAAATATTACTAGCAAATTGCTTGCAAATAGCGCCTAAAAATTTGCTAACAAATTGCGCCAAAAATATTGCTAGCAAATTGCTTGCCAATAGCGCCTAAAAATTTGCTAGCATATTGCGCCTAAATATTGCTAGCAAATTGCTTGCAAATAGCGCCTAAAAATTTGCTAGCAAATTGCGCCAAAAATATTGCTAGCAAATTGCTAGCATATTGCGCCTAAATATTGCTAGCAAATTGCTTGCAAATAGCGCCTAAAAATTTGCTAGCAAATTGCGCCAAAAATATTGCTAGCAAATTGCTTGCAAATAGCGCCTAAAAATTGCTAGCATATTGCGCCTAAATATTGCTAACAAATTGCTTGCAAATAGCGCCTAAAAATTGCTAGCAAATTGCGCCAAAGATATTGCTAGCAAATTGCTTGCAAATAGCGCCTAAAAATTGCTAGCAAATTGCGTCAAAGATATTGCTAGCAAATTGCTTGCAAATAGCGCCAAAAATATTCCTAGCAAATTGCTTGCAATAGCGCCTAAAAATTGTTATAGTAAATTGCAAGCTGAAATAACATGCAAACAATTCATATTATCATTGTCACGTGTTGTCGGATTGACCATCGGAATATCTGTTTGTATGATTTTCATGTCTTTTATATGTGTCACTTCTTTTAAACTTTTTGAGAAGACTGATAAAATCGATATTATTTATCAATTTAGCTCTTTTGATTCCCGCATTTTGTATTATATAGTTATCCCACGATCGTGAGTTAGCCATTTTTACGATTTTAGTTGTATTTTGTTTGATTTGTGTATGTAAGAATTCTTTAATTCCATTTACCTATACTAAAGTGTTTTCCTAACATTGATTTATCCAATCAGCCATTTACTAACATATATTTAAAAAGATTAAGAAGAAATTTAAATTTCCCTCAAAAATCCTTAATTAAAACAGTTTCTATTGCTAAAGCAAGAGTAAATTTAAAATACTTATAAAGTCTTCATTTTAAACTTAATTTAACGTAAGCCTGCGTGGTCGAATCGATTAAGCGTTTTATATGCGTATACATCCAAGCGGTAGGTCCTAAGGTGCCCACAAACCAGCGTTCAAAAGCGTCACTCAGGTATGTTATAGGTGTTTGCGCACCCATGTATGCTAGTGTGTTGTCAAAAAGTCGCACGTAAGTGCGTCGATTTTGTTTTCTGGTTAGACCGAAAAACAATAACGCGCAACTCGACTCGTACATACATAAGTGTCGGTGTGTGGTGAAATATCACGGTCGTTCGCATTCATTATACAGTGTCTCGCGTGGTGTATTTTATTAGAAAATGATTGATATAATCCATTCTTAGGTAATTTCGCCAATCATCAGGTTCTACTCGTAATTCTGCTAGAAGATTAATATGGGTATATTCTGAGCGTTTTAAAAGCCATTCCTTCACCCATTTGGTTCGAGTTTGTCGCTGTCGAACTAATTTATTTTTTTTTATTTTTAATCAAAACAGCGTACGCCGCTGCTAAGAGAATATAGTCGTCGTCACTGCTCGTCAAACTAACTTGTTTGGCAAGATAGTGTGTACGTCTGTGGGCAATCACTATTGTCATACATGTACGTCAATAATGTATGACATACCTGAGTGACGCTTTTGAACGCTGGTTTGTGGGCACCTCTAGGTTCGAATTTCACCTCAGCCTTTAGGTAAGAGTATAATTTAATTTAAAAATTATTTAATTTATGTGATGTGATTTTTACAGATACTACATTTCCAGCATTATTCATCGTGTAGGAAAAAAAATGTAGGTATAATTTAAAAATAGATTAATAAAATTAATTAATAAAATAAAAAGGTAGGTATAATTTGAGATATTAAATAATAAAATGTTAATAATAATAATAAAATGTTAATTAAAAATAAATTCTAACAAATTAATATCTGAATTAAAAATAAAAATATATTTTTAAATTTAATTAATAATTTTTTATTCGCCCACAAAATTTCTTTTTCATTAAAAAAAAACCAGCAATATTTTGTAAAATTATAAAAGCAATATTGCAAAATATCAGCCAGATATTTTGCAGCAATATTGCATACCTAAATTGCTTGCAAGTTGCTACCAAATACTTGCTTGCAATTTGCGCGCTGTCAGCAAGCAAAGTTGCTAGCTGCTTGCTCAAAAATAGTGGGGCCAAATTAGCAATTTTGCTGCAATATTGCGGCAATTTTGCAGCAATTTAGTTGGCTGCGGCAGCGCCTATAGCAATTTTTAATTGCAAATTGCTAGCAAATTGCTGCAATTCAGCATCAAAATGCTACTTGGGTAGTCTATACAACCATCAGGGTTCAGGGCAAAACAAACCGGTGCTTGAATCGTTCTGGATTTTAACGTTAGAAGTTGTCATTTGAGGGTTAATTTGCGTTTCATCTTATATTAACGGAGCTATGCACGTTCAAAGATTCAAAAGTTTTCAAACGGATTTTGACCTAATCGGACGATATGGTTCTAAAGGTTTTGCTCTAGCTTTTATAGTTATTGGTATTCAAAGTTTTAAAAGGGGTAATTTTTTAAGGTTTCCTATCGTATCTTTATTGAAATAGACTCTGGTTAAAGCGGTTTTGGTCTATCTATTACAATATTACATTAAAGGAGCTACAGACGTTTAAAGTTTCAAAAATTAAAATTTAGAAAAAGGGCCTTGTTTTAATGTTTTTAAATGCATTTTAATCCAAACAGCGCTGGTTTTAACAGTTTTTACTCTATCTATAATATTATCCGTAATTTCATTTATGTCCTTCCATTCAAAACAGTCATGATCCGCCACTGAATACGATTTGAAAATAATTTGATAATAAAATAATAAAAAAAAATAATAAAGTGAAGCACAAGTTAACCCTAAACCGACAAACCCTAATGAGTGGTTTTTTTAAAGGATAATTAACAAAACGTTGCAATTCGGAGCAGTTAAAATTCCGGTTTGTTTTGACACGATGAGTGGGTAGTGAATTCTGAAAGAAAATGGTAATCAAGGGGAATTCTTCATTAATAACAATTTGATATAATAATCAAAATTAACAATTTAGAATGGATAGTGAAACAATTCAACAAAATTCATAGCAATTAACAAATCGAATTAAGGGTCTTGTTCCGATGGAAATTACAGTGGTCTAGAAAATATAATGCCACGACCTTATTAAAAAAGATAGAATATTTTTTGTAGAAACAAAATTATAGAAAAAGTGTTGATCTATAGCGCTAAAAAGAAATATTTTATATATTGTTTTCACAAAAATAATTAGCAAGTTTGGAATTTGGTATATTTGCGGCTTTTTCAATCCTCGATTCAAGCATGTTAGCAATTTTTTTTATTATATATGGCTCTTTAGCGCTATGAGTCAATGTCTATAAAACGAGAAATATTTTTTAATTTTGAAAATTGAATAAGATTTTGTCTATGAAGTTAATTGTTTCAAGCATATAATATTAACAAAATTAAACCGATATTTGCATTATAAACTGCAATATTTTCTTTAGAGTAGACCAACCAAATGTACAACTTAATTGCATGACATTAATGTAGAATCTCCACTTTGACGACTTAAATGTCTATACAGTTGAACACTTAGTTTCATTAGATGACTTCGCTGTGTTTGTCCGAATCTTCAATTTGACGATTGCATTTCTAATGTCCGCCCATAATACCTATAATTTCTTTATACAGGGTGTCCCCGCACTCACTTTACATAACTTAGGTGGTGATAGAGGACACTTTTCTAAGAACAATATTTAACAAAAATTTTTTTCTAAATTCAAACCCTCGAGAGCTAGGCCTATTTAAAGCATTTTTTTTTAATTTCCACCTTCACGTGGCCATAGCGCCGAAAATATTGATTTTGTGGTAAAAATGGTTTAGTACTTTTTTAAAGAGCGTGATATAATCTACAAACTAGATTTAACCCTTTTATTATCTAAAATCAACAGCTTTTGAGTTATGCATTAAAGTAAGTTAAAAAATGTCGAAAAATTTGAGCTTTCTTTTTTTTTGGTTTTTTTCAAAACCCTGTATCTTTTAAACGAAAGATTTTACAAAAAATCTGACGCCCCATTCCGGATAGGAAATTTAACGGACTACAACTTTGGTCTAGTAAAATTTTTTGAAAAACCAATCCATTTCACAGAAAATCAGAAAATAACAAACAAGGCAGCTACAAAACATAAAATTTAATTCACAAAATTTTTATTTTTTTTGAAAAATTATTTTATTAATTAATTTTAAATTATTACATTAATAAAGTAATTGTTGAAAATTACCATCCTCATTTTCAATACACAGTTGTGATTGTTTTAAAAGATGTTTGTCGAAACAAATCGAAAAAAGGCAATTTTTCGACACTTTTAATCGCAGAAATTCGAATTTTTGACACTTTTCACATTCACGGATTGACCAAAATTGGCCTCGTGATCGACCGGTCAATCCCTCGACCTTGTTGACCACCCCTGCTATAATGGATTTAAAAAAAAAAGGAAATTTTATAAATAATACTATAAAGCATATTTTAAAACGAGCACGACTGTGTATTAAAAATGAGGGTGGTCATTTTCAACATTTACTTAAATAATCTAATAGTTTAAAATTAATTAATAAAATAATTTTTCAAAAAAAATAAAAATTTTGTGAATTAAATTTTATGTTTTGTAGCTGTCTCGTTTGTTATTTTCTGATTTTCTGTTAAATGGAGAGGTTTCTGAAAAATTTTTACTAGACAAAAGTTGTAGTCCGTTAAATTTCCTATCCGGAATGGGGCATCAGATTTTTTGTGAAATGTTTCGTTTAAAAGATACAGGGTCTTGAAAAAAACCAGAAAAAAAGAAAGCTCAAATTTTTCGACATTTTTTAACTTACTTTAATTCATAACTCGAAAGCCGTTGATTTTAGAGAAGAAAAGGTTTGAATCTAGTTTGTAGATTATTTCACGCTCTTTAAAAAATCACTAAACCATTTTTACTGAAAAATCAATACTTTCGGAGCTATGGCCACGTGAAGGTGGAAATTAAAAAAAATGCTTTAAAGAGGCCTAACTTTCGAGGGTTTGAATTTAGAAAAAAAATTTTGTTAAAAATTGTTCTTAGAAAAGTGTCCTCTATCACCACCTAAGTTATGTAAAGTGAGTGCGGGGACACCCTGTATGTGTAGATTTTACTTTTAGTCTTTTCTCAACTCTAGTTTTGAATTTAATTTATGCAAATTAACAATTTCATACATTTTTCAAAATAATATTTATTTTTACTCTTTATTATTATTATTATTGTTGTTAATTTACAAGTTTACACGGTTTTGGACCTGAGCAACCAAAAGCTGATTATAAGGTAAACTTGGGGGCTGTATCCAAATCAGCAGCCCGTTTTTTGAAATTGGTTCTAGTTTTCGAAATATTCAATAAATTCAATATTTTACTATTTTTGACCATTAACGACCATTTATTGAATTAAAAAGTATAATTCAGAAAGAACAGAGGTTGAACTGAGTCTTTTATACTGCTTGGGATTTCGTCATCATGCCTTCGTCCCAAAATCCTTGGTATCGGCTTTCGATTTTCGTTATATCTTGATGTAGCCGCTCTCCTTGCTCGTTGCTCGTGTCGCCCCAGTTTTGTGGGAAAAAATCAAGATGTGAATGCAGAAAATGTATCTTGAGAGACATTCGAGCTCCAATCTTGTAGTAATTTTACATCTATTAATTAATTAATAAAAATTATAAATTAATCTATTAAGGCGGGGGCAAAACTAAGAAGTCCAACTTTGTGATTTTTTTCTGAGAAAATAAACATATTTAGATCAATTTGGGTTTCGACACATTTATTGTATTTACAAGTCTTGAACAACATTTAACAATTTTTTCAAGTCAAAATATTACAAAATGGCCGCGTGGCAGCTGAACTCCAAAAAGCACCTCTTAAAATGCGGTGGAAGATATCCTTTTTACCGCTAAATGTTCATGCAAAATCGAATGTATTACAGTCTTCAATATGCCTAAAGATGCCTCTAATTCACCATATTATGTCACATGTCAATCTTCTACAATCATATTTCGCACAGCCTCAATGTTATCTAGAATAACAACAGTTTTTGGTCGACCTTCACGAAAATCGTCACTGACAGACGCACGACCACGACGAAATTCTGCAAACCAATTATATACTGGCTTTTCTGATAATGCTTCATTACCAAAAGTGGAACGAAGCGATTCTATACATTGTTGTCGAGTTAGGCCTTTGCTAAAATCGTAAAAAATCATCCAAAGAAAACCTTCACGTAAAATTTCCATTTTTCTCACAAAATTGTTTTTTAAACGCTCACTGTAAACAAACTACTTGGTCAATTTTTTAACCAATCACTGGTGTCACAATACTGTATGATAAGTACCTGGCCTAGGCAAGAAATGACGCTACTAAAATTTTTTAAAAATATTTTTCGTAACCATAACCTTTTTTAGCAATTCTGCCAAAATGTCAAGCTGTTGCGTGGTATAGTTTGTGAATGCCAGCTATTTAAATAGAAGAACTTGTGTAATTTTACAAGAATAGAAAAAATTGAATATCGAGCGGTGATAAAATATATCTTCTTCTTCTTCTTGGTTTAAGCCTTAAGGCTTGTTATTACCAACATCTGCGTCGTTTCCTTGCCAGTGTTGGTTCTGTAAGCATATACAAATTTTACATCCATTAGGTAGCTTGCTAGACTTGCCGTCAGATGTGCCATGTATCCTGGTTTTTATGTTAATGGTGACAATTCACTAACCCAGGGGACCACCGGCTTAACGTGCCTTCCGAAGCACGGAGACCAGTCATAAGAAAGTTTGACTCTCCCCAGGCTTGAACTCGGTGCCCCGCATTTGCATCCAACTACGTTAGCTGCAAGGCAATGACCGTCTCTTATATTTTATCATTAAATATTATGTTTTTGAAAAAGAGAACAAATGATGAGATTCAAACGGAGCTCAGCGAAGTTTATGGGAACTCTGCACCTTCGATATAAACCATAAAATATTGGACAACTGATTTCAAACCAAATGATTTTTGGCGTCGGTTCATAACTGTTGACAAAAATGGATTCATCACAGTACACCAGAAACCAAACAACAGTCTAAACAGTGGATCTTGCGAGGCGAATCTGAGCCAAAGAAGGCTGAGGCAACTTTTATCGTCAAACAAAGTCATGGCCAGTCTTTTGGGATGTATGCGGCATAATTCACGTCGATTACCTTGAAAAGGGAAAAAACGATTAATGGAGAGTATTATGTCAACTTATTGGACCGTTTCAACCATGCTGTAAAAGAAAAACGTAGGCATTTGTCGTAGAAAAAAATCATCTTCCATCAAGACAATGCACCAGTGCAAACTTGCATCTTCGCCATAGCAAAATTCCATGATTTAGGATACAAATTGTTTCCGCGTCCACCATATTCGCCAGATTTATCACACAGCGATTATTTCCAATTTCTAAATATGAAAAAATTACTCGGCCCAAACAAATCTGGCTGTAACGATGAGGGTATTGCTGAAACGAACACTTATTTTGAAGGGTTGGAGCAATCGTAATTTTTAGATGGGAAACAAAAGATAGAAAAAGATGATTACGTTGAAAAATAAAATAAATTTTACACATAAAAATGCTTTCTTCTTGTCAAGGCCAGGTACTTATCATACAACCCTCGTAGTAATGACAGATTTTAATTTTAACTTTATCCAGTAATCCAAACTTCTCTAAATGAGGCTAGGTTTCTATTAGTTCGCATTATCGAGACTGTACTGTATTGGCTTTTCAGATTTATACACTTTTCCCAAAAATAACAATTCTTGACTTTCAAGTTCACGTTACCGAATGAAATAATCTTCACGTTACCGAATAACTATAAAAAATATTGAGTGTTCACGGCAGGGGCGCACCGAGGGGGGGGGGTTAAAACCCCTCCCAGAGGCCGATTAAAAAATAAATTTTAATATGTATTAACAATAAATATTTTTTAAATATATTTACTGTTAAAATTGTGTCTGCCAACCCCCCCCCAACTCAAAAAAAAATTAAATCCTAGTTGCGCCACTGGTTCACGGAACGGAGATGTTCATAAATTCGAATGTTCTCATTATCTCACAAAAAAAAGATAGGTCATCCATGCCCTTATAGCCGTACGAACCATGCTTTCATAGTTACAGAAAAACAAAATAAAATGTTATCTTCTTATAGTAGCGTGGACTTGATCGACAGCTGTCACCGACGCATATAACGTTTCTTATCTATTAATGCAGTTAATGCACCTATCCAGAGACAACGAATGCTAATAAATTATGTTAGGAAATGCATGAACGTATTCGCCTACTCTAGTCCTTTTTATTCCAATATAGTTTCGCAGAACGTATGTGTATATTTATATCGTCTTGTCTAAAATAAGTCCTACCTCTCGCTATATGAATTTTTGCTTCCGACCGCACCGTTGCCCCGCAGGTAAAACTAAAAAGATTGTGAATAGAACCCTTAAGTTGACGAAATAGCAAGGACGTCTCCGCGCACACATTCACGCAGCCAGCTGATCGCTCGAGGCTAAAAATTTCAGGTCGCGCGTTAAAATGTTCAAAATTTTGAGTATAAAGTAATATTTAGGGTCAGCGTAACACGTGAAAAATGCAGGACTGCATCGAGAAAAGTTAATTTTAAAGATTTCAAAACAAATGAAATATAGTATATTGTACACCAGTGGCGGTTATTCCCTATGTGCTGCAGAGCTGCAGAACTGCCAAAAATTCTGACCTAAACGACTAAAATATAATGTATTAAATCTATGTAATATAAAATATAATAATGCAATAATATTGTCTATTTGTCTAAAATTATCTAAAATTATTATGTAATAAAATTGTCTAAAATACTAAAAGTAGTATTTCTATTATACAGCATACCAGTGGAATTATGTACTATCGTTCGCTAGCTTTATAAAAATTACGGTAAATATACGGAGTAATTATATGGACAGCTGGGTTAGGAGCTGCAGTAGATGCAGATCCTACAGTGTGAACGGTATGAAATGCCCGCTCATAAAATTTTAAAACAAATTTATTTTTTTCATAGATATCAATTTAATATGGAACTAATATTCAGGTTTTACAATCAACTAACTATAATAAATGTAAAATTAGTAAATTTGATAATTTAATATATGTGTAACCAAATAAAAACATCCCTACAAAATAAAGTACGGTTTTCAGGTATACACCTGTCAGGTGTAGAAAAACAGAAAATTTTAGTTTTGAATGCAGAAAATAAAAGTTTTACTTAAATAAGTGAAAAAGTGGGTTACGATAGAATCACTGAAAGTGGATTTTTGGAAAAACGTGCCATTAGTGGCAGTACATAACCACTTCCATGGGGAAAACCAAAAAGAAAAACACATGCAGTTAAGGACCGTGTTCTTCGAAAATTGGCATTGGAAAATCGATTTAAATCACGTTGTGAATTAAATGCCGATTTAAGCAATCAATTTGGTGTAAATATCAACATCATAACTATTGATAAATCTTCGGTAAAATTCGAATTACGTGTATGCACCCCTATGAAACGAACGCTTTTAGCAAGAAAAATAATGCAAAGGCTATTAAAATTTACAAAAAAGTATGAAAAATGGACATTTGACGATTGGGGTAGGGTCACTTTTTCAGATCAGTCGAAATTTTTACATTTTGGGTCCTATGTTAAAAGAGACGTGCATCGCTTTAAAGACTCACTCTAGGCTTGATAATGTAACGTTTAAACAACGTGCGGTTATGAAGTGGAATCGCTTTGCCTAGCTTTGCCTAGTGTAGATTAGGCAACCAAAATATTATACAAGGGTCAATAAACACCAAAAAATATATCGAGATATTAGATGCAAGGTTGAAATCATATGTGACGAATTTATACGCTGAAAACGAGAAATTGTATTTTCAGAACGATAGTGCTAACTACCATACTGCAAAAACATGAAGTAATATTTTTGTAAAAAAATTTTTATTTCGAAATTTATGAATGACATTTTGTTGTTAATATATTTTAGTAAAAAAATATTGAAAAATATTAAATTAATTTCTCTTTTATATTTTATAAGTATCGAATTATTTCTTAAATAATGATATCCATGTGATCAATCGACATGAAAACAGCCCCGATCTGAATCCAATTTTAAATCTGTGGGCCATAATAAAACTATACATGGTTGAAAAATTGCCAAAGAGTGTAAAAAGTCATAAAATTCGTTTAGGATAAAAATGTACGAACCGACTACCTGGCCCAGGGGTCGTACGGTTTCCATAAACGTTTACAAGACAATTAGGGAGGTGCATGTCCCCAGCCCCCCCCATTTCGATTTTTGACTCCAAAATAGTCTCAATCGTTTGTGCTTCGTTTGTGCCTGTTTGTGCAAACAATTTTTTCGTTTGTACCCAAATAGTTTTCGAGATATTTCAAAAATAAGCTGGGGGGGGCTGGAGACATGCTAGCCCCCCCCATTTCGAATTTTGACTCCAAAATAGTCTCAATCGTTTGTGCTTCGTTTGTGCCTGTTTGTGCAAACATTTTTTTCGTTTGTACCCAAATAGTTTTCGAGATAATTCAATTTTAAGTTGGGGGGGGCTGGGGACATGCTTTTTTAAAATTCGAATTTCGGATTCATAATAGTCTCAATCGATAGCACTTCGTTTGTGCTTGTTTGTGCAAACATTTTTTTCGTTTGTACCCAAATAGTTTTTGAAATATTCAAGATTTTCGGTAACACGTTGTAACATAACGGACATGGACGCGCTGAATGCTTTAACGAGATTCTGCGAAAAACTTGCAGCATGAAGACCAAAATAGTCTCAATCGATAGCACTTCGTTTGTGCCTGTTTGTGCAAGTTTTATTTTCGTTTGTACCCAAATAGTTTTTGCAATATTCGAGATTTTCGGTAACATAGGTGCATGTCCCCAGCCCCCCCCATTTCGATTTTTGACTCCAAAATAGTCTCAATCGTTTGTGCTTCGTTTGTGCCTGTTTGTGCAAACATTTTTTTTTTTTGTACCCAAACAGTTTTTGAGAATTTTAAGGAAAACATAAAGGACATGGACGCACATGCATGAATGGATTAACGAGATTCTGGGAAAAACTTGAAGCATGAAGACCAAAATAGTCTCAATCGATAGCACTTCGTTTGTGCCTGTTTGTGCAAGTTTTATTTTCGTTTGTACCCAAATAGTTTTTGCAATATTCGAGATTTTCGGTAACATCGCACGTGCTAACATAAACAGTTATTTTAGAATTTCGGATTCAAAATAGTCTCAATCGATAGCACTTCGTTTGTGCCTGTTTGTGCAAACGTTTTTTTCGTTTGTACCCAAATAGTTTTTGAAATATTCGAGATTTTCGGTAACGTCGCACGTGCTACCATAAACAGTTATTTTAGAATTTCGGATTCAAAATAGTCTCAATCGATTGTACTTAGTTGGTACCTGTTTGTGCAAACATTTTTTTCGTTTGTACCCGAACACTTTTTGAGAATTTAAACGAAAACATAAAAACATTGACGCGCATGAATGGATTAACGAGATTCTGCGAAAAACTTACAGCATGAAGACCAAAATTGTCTCAATCGTTTGTGCTTCGTTTGTGCCTGTTTGTACAAGTTTTATTTTCGTTTGTACCCAAATAGTTTTCCAAATAATTCAATTTTAAGTTGGGGGGGGGGGGCTGCAGACATGATTTTTAGATATTTGAATTTCGGATTCAATATAGTCTGAATTCAGCGCCGTAGATACGGGGGGGGGGGTTAGAAGAAACTTTTTTTTCGGAGGAACCCCCCCCCATGACCAATGTCTAGCTACGGCCCTGTCTGAATTGTTTGTACTTCGTTTGTGCAAACATTATTTTCGTTATACAAGAAATTGATAATTGTTATGCAAAAATATTAATTAATAAAAAAAAGTCAGAACACTATGAAACGTCAGGTCATAAAAATTTAAATTATTAAAAGAAGTTTCATAGGTATTATTTAAATATGAATTTTAAGCCTGGGGGGGGGGGGCTGGAGAAATGCTTTTTTGAAATTCGAATTTCGGATTCAAAAGAGTTTCAATCCTTTTTACTTTGTTTGTACCTGTTTGTGCAAGTTTTATTGTCGTTTGTACCCAAATAGTTTTCGAGATAATTCAATTTTAAGTTGGGGGGGGGGACTTGTTTTTTTTGTAATTCGAATTTTTTTCGAACATATTTTTTTTAACAGACTGGGCATTTTGCAAATTGCTTTCATAAGAAAATTTTAAAAATTTGTTTATTAGAAAAATGGATAATAATAAAAAGATTACACGATTAAAAATAAATAAATAAATAAATTTTATAAATAAATTAATTTAAATTTTTTAATTTTGTTGTAAATTTTGGTATCAAAATCTTGCACGTCGGTCAGACCCGTAGCCAGGATTTCATTTCGGGGGGGGGGGCACTTGTTAAAAACCTTTTGTAAAATGTAAAATTTTCGGTTGTTTCCCTTCCATTTTCTTTGTCTTTTCAACATTTCGGGGGAGGGGGGCACTGGCTACGGGACTGACGTCGGTTGCCGGTATGGTTGTACTATTTTTATGATTATCTCGAATACTATTTAGATATTTTTTTTTACACAAACAGGCTTAAACAATCTAGCCTATTTTGGATTCAAAATTCATGAACTATTTTGTCACTTATCGAAAACATATTTTTAAATGTGTTGAATTGTGTTTTACTCGAATAGTGCAACTGTAACTAAATGTCGATTAACAAAATTTTTCGCAACAAATCAAAATTAAAAAAATGTAAGAAATAATTTTAGTTCAAATTTCAAATGTACATAACACATATAATTTTTGTATTCATTTTATTAATAAATATTGTTAAAATCGAGTAATCTTTTTATTATTATCCATTTTTCTAATAAACGAATCTTAATAATTTTCTTATGAAAGCAATTATCAAAATCCTTAGTCTGTTAAAAAAAATATGTTCAAAAGAAATTCGAATGTCAAAAATGCATGTCTCCAGCCCCCCCCCCAATTTAAAATTGAATTATCTCGAAAACTATTTGGGTACAAACGAAAATACGACTTGCACAAACAGGCCAAACGAAGCACAAACGATTGAGACAATTTTGGTCTTCATGCTGTAAGTTTTTCGCAGAATCTCGTTAATCCATTCATGCGCGTCAATGTTTTTATGTTTTCGTTTAAATTCTCAAAAAGTGTTCGGGTACAAACGAAAAAAATGTTTGCACAAACAGGCACCAACTAAGTACAATCGATTGAGACTATTTTGAATCCGAAATTCTAAAATAACTGTTTATGTTAGCACGTGCGATGTTACCGAAAATCTCGAATATTGCAAAAACTATTTGGGTACAAACGAAAATAAAACTTGCACAAACAGGCACAAACGAAGTGCTATCGATTGAGACTATTTTGGTCTTCATGCTTCAAGTTTTTCCCAGAATCTCGTTAATCCATTCATGCATGTGCGTCCATGTCTTTTATGTTTTCCTTAAAATTCTCAAAAACTGTTTGGGTACAAAAAAAAAAAATGTTTGCACAAACAGGCACAAACGAAGCACAAACGATTGAGACTATTTTGGAGTCAAAAATCGAAATGGGGGGGGGCTGGGGACATGCACCTATGTTACCGAAAATCTCGAATATTGCAAAAACTATTTGGGTACAAACGAAAATAAAACTTGCACAAACAGGCACAAACGAAGTGCTATCGATTGAGACTATTTTGGTCTTCATGCTGCAAGTTTTTCGCAGAATCTCGTTAAAGCATTCAGCGCGTCCATGTCCGTTATGTTACAACGTGTTACCGAAAATCTTGAATATTTCAAAAACTATTTGGGTACAAACGAAAAAAATGTTTGCACAAACAAGCACAAACGAAGTGCTATCGATTGAGACTATTATGAATCCGAAATTCGAATTTTAAAAAAGCATGTCCCCAGCCCCCCCCAACTTAAAATTGAATTATCTCGAAAACTATTTGGGTACAAACGAAAAAAATGTTTGCACAAACAGGCACAAACGAAACACAAACGATTGAGACTATTTTGGAGTCAAAATTCGAAATGGGGGGGGCTAGCATGTCTCCAGCCCCCCCCCAGCTTATTTTTGAAATATCTCGAAAACTATTTGGGTACAAACGAAAAAAATGTTTGCACAAACAGGCACAAACGAAGCACAAACGATTGAGACTATTTTGGAGTCAAAAATCGAAATGGGGGGGGCTGGGGACATGCACCTCAATTAGGGGCTGAAAGTGGTTCAACTAAATTTAAACAGCATTAGATGTAACAAAATTATTAATTAATAAACAATTTTCAACATTATTTTTCATAAAAGTGTATTTTTTATTAAAATCTGTGTCTTTACAGATATGCAAAATTATACTGGAAAACCGTACTTTATTTTGCAGGGATGTTTTTATATGGTTACGCATATATTAAATTATCAAATTTACTAATTTTACATTTATTATAGTTAGTTGATTGTAAAACCTGAATATTAGTTCCATATTAAATTGATATCTATGAAAAAAATAACTTTGATTTAAAATTTTATGAGCGGGCATTTCATACCGTTCACACTGTATGTGCAGTTCTATCTTGGGCACCCGCACCACTCCCTGCATACCCCTCTGAAACTTTACAATCGCATTTTTAAACGGGTATTAAGGGGCCTACAGACGACAAACATGGTATACAACATCGACTACAACATGCCATGTTGAAGTCCATGTTGTCCGTCTGTGGGCATGTTGGTGGTTTACTTTTCATGTTTTATTCCATGTCACCAACATGCTTTTTAACTTCCCATGTTAAAAGCGTTCGAAGCCCTCGAAGACCCCAAGCTGTGAGCAGGTAGCTGTTGCATTTTTCTAGTTTTACTATGGATTTTGCAAGATCAAAAAATTTTGATATTTTGTGCAACATATGTGGGCGGAACGTCGTACCGACAAAGAGAAAACACATTCACGCATGTTACCGTTTGTAAATTTCTTGTTTGCAGAAAGTAAAAAATTAACGAAAATATCATAAATTTGTTTTTTCGACACTTTTGGTTTTATAAAATATTCATTTGGGTCACCGTAACATGAAACTTTATCTTTAGCTACCTAAACTTACGAGATATCGGTGAAAGGAGTAATCCAAATAAAGCATTTCATTTTTAATTTCTGTGTATCTATATTATAATAATAGTTATTTACATGAAAGTCAGGAAAATGATATATTACTGACGAGGAGCAATGTTGAAATACGAGGCACTTTGTGCCGAGTATTTTAGAGCTCCGAGTAAAGTGAGATATTTTCCTGACGTATTTTGTATTAAATTTTTCCAAAAATCGTAAAAAATCGAAATTTTAAAACACTAATTGAACAACATTTTTAAAATGAGCAAAAATCAAGTTTGTCAATGTGTCAAAACACATTGAAAAAATCAATTACTGACATTACCGGACTAGTCAGTATAATTCAATTTCCCTGCGCGTAGATACGCAGGGAAGTGTTGTTTCTATGACGATTTTTGGAAAAAAGATTTAAATACAAAAATTGTATTCAGTTTAAGCTAATTTTGATTGTTGGATTTTGATTAATTTTGAATGTTGGATTTTGATATTGGTTCACTAGTTTCACTACTGAAAACCAATAGTTTTTCAATTATTATTAAAATTTCCTTGTTGCATCACAAAATTCAAAACCAGCCACCCCTAGTTTTCAAATTTTCCGATATAAAACAAATGATACAATCCTCGAAAGTGATTTATTATTATTTGGTCGCAAACATCTCTCTTCGTCTGTGGCAAAAGCCATTAGCACGCTTCACAACATGGTTGCACACCATGTCTCTCGTTTGTGGGGGCCTTTAGAGCTGCAGATTGTTGCAGCTCCCTTGCAGCACGCACTTTTGAATTTTGAACTTGACTAATAAGAATCGTGATCGTAAGTGGTTGAACTGGTTGTTACTTTATCATTTATCACCATGGATGTTGTTTTTAATTTTTAACGTGAAAAGATTTTGTAAAAATATAGTTATGGAGAGAAAATTGAACTAAAGGAAAGGGGTCGACTTTTGCCCGATCTTTCTATAGATACAGCTGGTATTAATCGAGAGAAAACGTATACACGTAAATTTTCCAAAGAAATTTTTACAAAAATTTTTGGATTTGGAGCCAAGTAAACGAAAGCGTCCCGATGATAGCAGATTTGATAACCGTGTTGCCGCACTAGAAGTGTGTGATAATATTACGAATTCTGTTAAAGATCGATTTATTTTTACAAATCATCTAGTTGCTGCATCTCTATTTTTCTCAGAACAATTTAGAGATTATTGTGGCAAGTTTCCTGAAGATAAATTAACTACCATTTGTTGAGTTTATCCTACGCTTATTGAAAAACAACAACTCCGCACAGAGCTTTCTGTAATTTTTTCAAAGAACGACTGTAGAGAAATGAAGGGTAAATTACCCTTTCTGAAATTTTTGATAAACAATAATTTAGAAAAAACTTCTTGAAATTGTTGTGACAACCCCAATGACGATAGCTGAAACTGAGCGTTGTTTCTCCACTCTAAAAAGAATTAAGAATTTTCTCCGCAATACAATGTCCGAAGATCGCTTGACAGCTCTATCGATGATTTCCATTGAAAAAAAATTTTTTATTTCTGAAATCGAGAAATTTAATGAGAAGGTTAATGAGAAGGCCATCGACAAATTTGCTAACCAGGAAGGAGCGAAGAATAGAATTAATCTATAAAAAATAGATAAGTTTTTATTTTTATATTTAGTTTGTTATGTTTATTTTATATAGTTCTTTTACTATTAACAATAAAAATCATTTAAATAATTACTAAAAACAATTGCACCCCCCCCACCCTTTTTCAAGTTCCCTATTGCAGCACACCTGCTTCATAATGTCACGAGCCGCCACTGTTGTACACCGAGGGAGTAAAGTGCCACTTTTCGTCATGAGGGTAAAGGTTTTTTACACGAGGCGCAGCCGAGGGGAAAAATTACCCGAAGGACGAAAAGTCACTTTAATCCCGAGCGCGAATATACTATTTTTTGCCTTTCCGAAAGCCAATTACGAAATTCAAAGCAAATATTTGTTAGAATAAGCGAGAATTACCAAACTATACAGCCTAAAGCCAGACCTGTACATGACATTAATGAAGTACGGCCCTGATTATTATTTAACGAAGTTTTGATTAAGTAATACCTTAGAATATATAGCTAAGGAAGGACTACTTGAATACAAAATGCGAGTAAAAGTGGTGTCCTATGGCGGCTTTGTCAGTGGCGTAGCATAAAAATATTGGCAAAGTTTGTCAGTAAAATGTTTTGAACACAAGCGTGACGATGGAGTTGGAGACCAATATTACGGCATTTTCATTTTTTTTAACCAAAAATAATCTTTCTCATCTCATTTTTTTGGAAATCTAAATTATAAAAACGATATTTAATGTAAATATATAGAATCACTGTACGCCTATGATTTAAGCACATTGTGGTAATAACCTCACAAATTTATATTTTTGTTATAAAATTATTTACATAACTCTAAGTACTTACGTATGCCAAGTTATACCATTTTTAACATTTTTCTTGGTCTTAGAAGTCCCACAAACACTACAACAAATCATTATAACAATTTAAAATATAATAATTATGAGTCACCGAGTTAGAAGTTAGTGTCCTGGGCGGAGCTTCTACCCACGATTTTTGTCTCGCTTTTTATGCATATGGAATTATGCAAGTAGTCCTTCCTTAGCTATATATTCTAAGAGTAATACCAACTTAAGTTGGTGGTAATTAATTAAAGTTTTACTTTTCCTCCCACTGTTTTACTTTTCCTCCCGCTAATTTACTTTTCCTCCCGCTCCTAAGAAAAGTGGCACTTTGCTTCCGCAAGGCAAAATAGTATATTATACACCAAGGGAGTAAAGTGCCACTTTTCGTCATGAGGGTAAAGGTTTTTTACACGAGGCGCAGCCGAGGGTAAAAATTACCCGAAGGACGAAAAGTCACTTTACTCCCGAGCGCGAATATACTATTTTTTGCCTTTCCGAAAGCCAATTACGAAATTCAAAGCAAATATTTGTTCGAATAAGCGAGAATTACCAACCATACAGTCTAAAGCCAGACAAAGTGTTGATTGAGTAATTCAACTTAAGTTGGAATACCAACTTAAGTTGGTGGTAATTAGCTAAGCTAAAGTATGCCCCATAAGTCAGATTCAGATTGAAAGGAAAGAAAGAAAAGTGAAAAGTGAGTGTGAAAAGATCGTAAATTAAAATTTAAAATGAGTTCTAATATTGAAATAGCTGAAGCAGCTAAGTTGGCTTGTGTGGAAGCATTACCTTCAAAGTCGAGGAAGTTATATGAAAAACAATACGATGATTTTGTGAAGTGGTGTGGCAAAAAAAACGTGGCGGACTGCTACACGGAAGATGTTTTTTTGGCTTTCTTCTACGAAAAAGCAAAAATTGTAAAGGCGTCCACCATGTGGTCTCATTATTCAATGATAAAGGCGATGATGAAAGTACATCACGATATTGATATTGGCGGTTATCACAAATTAACGGGTTTCCTAAAAAGGAAGAACGTCGGGTACGTTCCGAAGAAATCGCGTGTACTTTCTTCGGACCATGTGGCAAATTTTTTAAGGGTGGCACCGTCCGAGCAATATTTGGTGGCTAAAGTAAGTAATTTTTTAACTAAAAATTGTACTATTATGAATGACGTTGTTTTTTTTTCAAACCAGTTTCAAACCAGCAACAAAATCTAACAACTTCGGTGGATTTTAATCGGTTGTTTCAAATTAATTCTTGCTCAAATTTTAATATAACTGTTAATTTAAATGGTGGTAATAAAAATTTGTAAGTCTTTTTACTTCCCCCCCCCCCTGTTTTACTTTTCCTCCCGCTGTTTTACTTTTCCTCCCGCTGTTTTACTTTTCCTCCCGCTATTTTACTTTTCCTCCCGCTAATTTACTTTCCCCCCCCCCCTCCTAAGAAAAGTGGCACTTTGCTCCCGCAAAACTGGGAGTAAAGTGACCACTTTACTCCCGGAAAGGCAAAAAATTTATTACAGCGGATCAACAATTTAAAAAAAAATTAAAGGGCCCAAAAAGTCCCTCTAGGGGGATAAATTACTTTCCCGAAAAGCACTTCGTAAGTTCATAAAATATTTAATAAAAACTTGTAAAAAAATTTGAAATGTTCAAATTCATTACTTTGACACTTTATTTACAAAAGAATTTGATAACTTAATCGTTTAGTTGATTTAAATAATTGTCAAAAACAATTACTTATTTTAATTTGCATAAAAGCTCACGAAATATAGTAATTAATTTTTAACGTAGTATACAAACAAAAACTGATTACCGATGTTATTAATTGTAAGATATTTTTAAGAATTTGTTATGTTAATTAACGAATACATTTAGCCAAGGTAAAATAATAAATAATGATTTTTCTTTTACGGAAAAAATAATGTCTAAAAGTAATAGTATAGGGTGTTTTTTTAGCTGCATGAGAACTTCAAAATGAAATAAAACATTAAAAACCTGACGGAATGTTTTGGTTATAATTTTTTTATGAAAGTACAGTTAAAGGCATTTATGATTTGAACATGACTTCCGGCATGTGACCACCACGACTAATGGTTACGAAGCGCATCCGTTCAGTCCAATTTTTGACCACTTTTTCCAATATTTCTGGCTTTATTTCATAAATGGTTTGCTGAATATTAGCCTCCAATGCTTCTCGAGTTGTTGGTTTGTTAGCATAAACCATGTATTTAACATACCCCCACAGAAAATAATCTGGAGGTGTCAAATCACACGATCTTGGAGGCCAATTGATAGGACCACGTTTTGAAATAATGTTGTCACCAAATTGTCCTTTCAATAAATTGATGGTTTCGTTGGCTGTGTGGCACGTAGCACCATCCTGTTGGAACCATAAGTTGTCAATGTTTAGCTCTTGAAGTTTTGGAAACAAAAATGTATTGAGCATGTGTCGATATCTCACACCATTCACCGTAACGGTAGCTCCTTCCTCATTTCGAAAGACATATGGACCAATGATGCCGTTGGCGTGTATTCCACACCAAACAGTCAATTTTAATGGATGCAATGAAGTCTCAAGATAATGTCCCGGATTGGTTTAACTCCATATACGGCAATTTTGTTTGTTCACATACCCATTTAACCAGAAATGTGCCTCGTCACTGAACAAAATTTTAAGGTAAAAAATGGATCCACTTCCAATTGGTTGTGAGCCCAATTTGGTAGCGTTGTTCAATGGTCAATCTATGCATTATCAAATGCCAAACCTTGCTAAACACAAATGTCAAAAAACTGTTTCCATAGCAATCTTGGTTCAATTGTTATCCCTATTGAAAGTTCTCATGCAGCTAAAAAAACACCCTATATAATAATAATTATATATCAAAAACAGTAAAACGTTTCCTTTTGCAGTTTCTTCCTACCCGCTAATCTGTGTAATATTTAAGATTATAATTAAAGTGTTGGCAGTTAAATTATAACCTTAGTTGGCGGGCGGCTGCAAAAGACTTCATCTATTGCCAAAGGCCAAGGAAGACAGAAAAAATAGATCTGCTTGCTTTTGGCAAGTATCTCTTACGTTCACTATCACTAATAGCCTGTTTCTTTCCACTGCTGGATAAAGGCCTTTCCCATATTTTTCCATCTCTCTCTATGTTCTGCCACGTTCAACCATCCGATACCTGCTGTTTTCTTTATCTCATCCCTCCATCTTGTTTTTGGGCGTCTTGTGCTCCTTTTTCCCTCTCTCGGTCTCCACTGCAGCATCTTCCTCGTTCACCTGTCATCGCTCACTCTGGCCATGTGTCCTGCCCAATTCCACTTCAACTGTGCTGCCTTTTCAACCACATCATTTAGCCCTGTCTGCTGTCTTATCCAGTCATTTCTCATATGATCTTTTAGGGTTATAACCAGCATTTGCCTTTCCATCGCTCTCTGTGTGACTCTTAGTTTCTTCGCATTGGATTTTGTTAAACTCCAGGTTTCTGAGCCATATGTTAGGAGAGGAAGTATGCACTGATCATATACGCGTCTTCTAAGTGACATTGGTATTTTGGATTTTAAGATGTATTTTAATCCTCCAAATGCTCTCCATCCCACTTTGGTTCTTCTGGTTATCTCTGGTGTAATATTGTCTTTATTAGTTGTTATAAGCTGTCCCAAATACACAAATTCCTGCACAACCTCTAGGGTGTTGCCGTCAAGCATAATGCGAATCGACATAATCTTTGTTTTTGATTTGTTTATTTGTAATCCTACCAGTTTGGATACCCTTTGGAGGTCGTCTAGCATTATTTGGAGTTCCTCTTTGCTTCCGCTTATTAAAATAATATCATCTGCGAATCTTAGGTGGTTAAGGTATTCCCCGTCTATACATATTCCTTTATCCTGCCAATCTAGGTCTTTGAAAACATCTTCCTTCACTGTTATGAAGAGCTTTGGCGAAATTGTATCTCTTTGTCTTATTCCTCTTCTAATGGCTATACTTTTTGTTGGTATATTTATTTTTATTTTCATTTTTGCATTTCCATATATGTTTTTAAGTAGGGTGGAATACCTGTTATCTATTCTACAATTTTTCAAAGATCTCATTATTGCTGATATCTCCACTGAGTCAAAAGCCTTTTCATAATCAACAAATGTGTATGCAAACCACTGGTGCTTCCACCAACAACTTTAATAATTTTTAAGCATTTTTTACATTTGCCAAGATTATCGTTTTCGTTATTATCTGCTGATTTTTTGTGTTCCTTAATATACTGTTTGTTTACTTTGAAAATAATGTTGAATCTTATAATTAGAGAACGGATTTATATGCATAACAGACCGGTCTTGAGGTAGCACCCCATAAACAATAGAAAACGTTTATTAGCGCTAATAAATTTTTTTTAACCAATTGTTTATGGGGTCTTACCTCAAGACCGGTTTGCTATGCATATAAATCCGTTCTCTACTTATAATATTATTATAATATAATATTTATATTTATTTTTAATAATACCCAGGTTAATACATATAGTTACCATTTAGTACTAAATTTTATGCAAAATTATTTAACGTCGTGTTATACGGGCTTTACCGAATACCAACTTCAAAATTATTTTAAATAACAAAAAATTAAATACCGAAAAACCGGTATTACACATTCAGAAATACCGGTATTTCGGTATCGCAAAATAGCCGAAAATACCGGTTTTCGGTATTCCGGTATACCGGTATTGCAATCACTCTTCTGCCAGGTTTGTATCAGCCTCCCAATATGGGAATAGACGCTGTTTGTAGCCGCTCATTATGAGGCAGACGCTACTTGCCTGTTGGTCCGCGAGAGGTATTTCATTTCCCTCTTACCACCTATATCTAGGAGGCATTCCCCTATCCGCCACCTGGGGACGCGTTCTCTAGGGGTTTCAGGCTCCCCCGAGAATACGTTAACCCTACTCAATATTTTTTTTTCTTCAACACTTTCAAGTCAAAATAAGTGATCTGTGCACAAGGTAAAACATTGAAAATAGAATGTCCGCTGAACCAAGTCATTTTGATGAGTTAATTCCAGTATTTCCAGAGACCAGGATTTGTAAAACCATAATATTGAGATCCTGAGTGGTACTTTAAACCTAAAAGTAAAATTTAATATTAGTTATGTGCTTATGTGTAACAATTTTATAAACAAAAATTGTTCAGTAAACCAATCAAAATTAGTAGTGTTCTGAACAAAACCGGCGTTATGGCTTTAATTTTCAACTTGCCAACCAAAATAATGAAACTAATGAAGTTGATTTTCGTCCAGTTCTTGGGGGAAGAACTATGCGTTTTCTGTGCTAATAGTCGGCCACCAAAGCACATCAGAGCCTTTTTCAGATTTTTCTCAGAAAAATGAGGAAAGATACCAAGCTGTGCTAAAAATTCAGTAAGTAAATTTCTTAAATTTGAATTATTTTACGATTTTCCAAATTGGAAAATTTTACTCATCATAAAATTTGTATGGTCACATTGTGAATTGGATATAACAAACTACCTTAAGTTGAAGATCAATTTCAATTACAATTTTGTTGATCAATTGGAATCATCACGTCTACAAAAATTAAATTCTGTCGAACATTTCAGAATTAAAAGATTTTCTTGCTTCGACGATAGTAAATCCTTTTATGAACTAATAACAAGTCATTCAGCACTAGATTTGAAAATAATAATTAATTAAAAAGAGTGACCTAAATATTCCAGTGGCACATTGCTTTGATAATTTTTGTATTGTTTTTGACTGGCACACGGTTTCACAAAATCCTCTCCTTATTCTGTACACCAGAAACTACCCTCTGAAACACAACCCCCGCAATGATAGGGTTAACCAAAACAGAGACCAGGGTCCCTCACAATCTGGAGAGGACCTCTCCAGTTTGTTATATGCCAGCTTCTTGTTTCTTATTCATGCGAAGGCGTAGGTCGTGGATTTCTGAAAGAAGACCGGTAGCTTGGGGAAACTCAAAAACCGCAAATAGTAATCAAATGCTATAATTGACACACAGAACCTGAGAGTGGCTATCACAGTTCCAACAATTGCACTGTAAATTACTGTGGACAACAGACACATAATAGGAATTAATTAATGATGACAATCAAAAAGGGTACCTAGTTCAAATTAAACAAGTGCCCAAATATAAACAGAATAACCTCAACAACAAAAACCTGAATACTACGTCGGTTCATACGAATTGGAAAAGATAAAATTTACTTACTCCGGCGCATTATGTAAGTTTACAATACCATGGTGAGATGTGACAGGTGTTAGTTTCCAATCGCTGTCCAACGTGCGGCTTAAAAGATGAAAGGATGAAAATCTGTAACTTGTTAATTTACACAGGAAAACACTTGATCGGCGTTCGCGACACTAAAACACTGTTTGCAAATCTGTAGCTGGAACTACACCAGTGAGAGAGATGGTGTTGGAGATGTTACGAAACGCTGGACCATTCAGATGACAAAGGAATTTCCCAAATGAATTTCCAAAACAACAACAATAGGACGTTGCCAACTGGAGGAAATCCAAAATGGTTCCACAACTTGCGCACCAAAAACTGCTTAATAGATCGCCATACAAAAGAGCACCTTCTATTTCCAGATGTTTACAAACAGGGGCCAAAAACACCTCACGACAGCTGACCTACACATTTCAAACGACTTGCACGACAAAAATGGTGACATTGGACCAAAAAACTATTTGTTCAAGCAAAATATCGGAAATTCCCAAAGTCTCTCTGAAATTATATACGCTCACTATCGTGAGCTCACTATTTTTAAAAATAAAAATTATTTTCTGAAGCTATAGAAAAATTAACACTTACGCATTTGGCGCTGTCGCTTAATGATAATTAAAATTTAAAAATTAATGGGTTAGAATAAAAGAATTAAATAAGTAAGTAATAAATTAATTAATGTATTATAAATCATCATTGATGCTATCCTTAAGTTACCAGATAATCTCAACTCTGGTTCGGATGGAATTCAATCATATTTTATTAAAAAGTGTTTGTCCTCGATGTGTGATCCAATTTATAACATCTTCAACGTAATAAAATTAATTATAATATTTTAGTAAATGTAAAGCTACGAGATCTCAGAATATTTTTTTCATGTGCTGAGTGAGCCTGTCTAATTGTGAGCTATTATATTTTCGTTGAATGCAGCGGTCGATAGGAATGCAACCACTCGTGCATCATAACAAAGCCGGTAATGCAGATACCGATAAATTTAAACATCGCGTGCAAACGGTTTATTATTGTAATCTTGTAATCGGTTGTGATTGTTTTTATTTGATGAGGGTTGTGTAGGTTTTAATGAATATTTAAATTTACTGCATTCGAAATGCATATTAAAGAAATCGTGTTAGATGGTTTCAAATCTTACGGTCAGAGAACAGAAATCCACGGTTTCGATAACGAATTTAACGCAATCACAGGTTTGAACGGAACTGGCAAATCTAACATTTTAGATTCGATATGTTTTGTGCTCGGTATATCAAATTTAAGTCAAGTAAGTTGGTTTACCACTAAAAAAGTACCCCCAAAACAAATCATAATTTAAACAATTTTTAGGTTAGGGCGGGAAGCTTACAAGATCTTATTTATAAAAGTGGTCAAGCAGGAGTCTGCAAGGCGACAGTGTCGATTACATTTGATAATCGCAATAAAGCACAAAGTCCTCCTGGTTTTGAAGACTACAATGAAATTACGGTTACACGTCAGGTGGTTATGGGTGGAAAAAACAAATACATGTTGAACGGTTCAGTCGTACAAAATAAGAGGGTACAAGATCTGTTTTGTTCCGTACAATTAAATGTTAATAATCCACATTTTTTGATTATGCAAGGCCGTATAACGAAAGTTTTGAATATGAAACCACCCGAGGTATAAATTTGTTGGTTTTCTTGCAAAAAAATGATTTTGTAGTGCAAACTTTTGTATTTTAGATTCTTGCCATGGTGGAAGAAGCTGCAGGAACACGAATGTACGAGGTGAAACGACAAGCAGCTCAGAAAACAATAGAAAAAAAGGAAGCAAAACTTGTCGAGTTGGAAAAGGTAGAAAATTTTATATTTGTCACTTAAATTCACATCAATAGAATTGTTTATTAGATAAATCAAGAAGAAATTGCACCTAAACTGCAAAAATTACGGGAGGAACGTTCTGCTTATATGGAATATCAACGGATTGAGCGTGAATTGGAACACATGATGACGTTATATCAAGCCTGGCAATACATTGCTTCCCAAAAAAATTGTCAAATTGCAGAAAAGGCACTGAAACAAGGTCAAACTAAAGTTCAAAGTATTGAAGATTCTATTGAGAAAAGTAACCAGAAGATTGTGGAAATTGAAGCGGATGTTGAAGCAATGACTAAAGCTATACAATCGGTAAAATGGTAGATGAGATTGATGTAAGAGGATTAAAAATGTGTTTGTTATTTTAAGGCCAGCGGTGACAAGTTGAAAAAATTGGAAGGCGAATTAAAGGAAAGAGAGAAATTGGAAGCAAAGGCTGCTGCTAGTGAAAAATCTGCAAAAGAAAACATTGCTGCAGAAGAGCGAAAGAAGAAACAATTAGAAAAGGTAATTTGATGGTAGCTTAAAATGGTGATTTTAAACATTGTTTTGTAGAATTTTAAAGATGATGAGAAAGCTTTAAAATCGAAGGAGCAGGAGTTGGAGAAGGTTCAAGGTTTGTTTCAACAGTTAAAGGATACTGACGAAGCAGACAATCAAGCCTTTGCACTATCGCAGAAAAAATACGAAGCAATCAGTATTGGTATGGAAGTAAATGATGACGGGGAAGCTCAAACCTTGCAAGACCAACTTATGAGTAAGAATTTGTAAATTTTAACTGTCATTCGTTAATGTAAAATTTACAGGTGCAAAGCAATTGGCTGCAGAAGCCAACACCAACATTAAACAGGCTGCAATGCAGTTGGATCATTTAAAGTCGCAACTAAAAGATAAACAACGGCAATCGATAGGTAATGCGTCAGATTATCAAAAAGACAAGAAACATCTTGAAACGATGGAGAAAGAAGTTCAGTCATTAGAGGTTATTTTCATTTTGTGCTTTTCGTTTTTATGTATTTCTAGTAACGAAGTCAATTTTTAGAAATCGTTAAATAATTTATCGTATTCAGAAGAACAAATGAATGAGTTAAAGGGTCATCGACACGGTTTACTTAACGAAACCAGAACTCTCCAAGAAAAAATTGATAGGTTCCGTGGTGGCTACTCGTATACAAATTTCCAGTACAGAGACCCCGAGACCAACTTCAACAGAAAAAGTGTCCACGGTGTGATGTGCCGTTTGTTCAAATTAAAGGATCGCAGCACAGCTACTGCAATCGAAACGGCTGCCGGAGGAAGGGTAACTTTCAATCGGAATTTTTAAACTTGTGACTTAAAGAAACTTTTTAGTTATACAATGTAGTGGTCGATACAAGTGAAACTAGCAAGAAGCTGCTGCAGAGGGGAAATCTACAAACTCGTACAACATTTATCCCGTTAAATAAAATTCAAGGTGGCAAAATTGAACAAAATGTTGTAAAATTTGCTCAAGATTTGGTAAGTTTTGTGCAGTTCCTCCTGGTTAAAAGATTGCAACTTTTGTGTGTTTGTTTAGGTGGGGAAAGAAAACGTTCAACCGGCTTTATCGTTATTAACTTATGACAAGCATTTACAACCTGCAATGGAGTTCATTTTTGGAAATGTTTTTATTTGTAAAGATTTAAATGTTGCTCGTCAAATTACGTTCCATGATAGAATCCGACGTCGATGCGTTACACTCGAAGGAGATGTAACCGATCCCTCGGGAACTTTAAGTGGCGGTGCTCGACAGAAAAGCGCTTCCGTATTGTTACAATTAGAAGAAATAACCGAATATGAGGTGAGAAAATTGAATTATTTCAACTTTTAGTGTGAAAATTAACTTTTTAAATTGATTTAGAAACAATTAAAAGTGAAGGAAGAGGAATTAAGTGAAATTGAAGATCAAATGCGACAAATGTCTGGAGCGCAAGACCAATGGAACCGTATGCAACAACAATTTGAGTTAAAGCAACACGAATTGGGATTAATTAGGCAGAGGTTGCAACAAACATCCCACCATTTGCAGCAAGAAGAACTTGATAAAATAAAGCAAAGTATAGGTAAGAATTAAATGGTTTTATTTAACTAATTTTTAATTAATTTTGATAATTTTAATTATGTTAATTAGCAATTTTGTATCAAAAACACAATTAATTAAAATTTAAAATATGTCATGACCCCATGATACAGTTTAAATATCAATCTTTAATAATATGACCACTTATTGAAAAAGTTATTGTTCAAATGATAGATCAGTCCCTTTTTTTACAATAAAATTTTGCGTTTCCCTTTGCAGTTTGGAAATTGTTGCCCCATGTCCTTCAGTGAGGACTCTTCACTTTTATATGTATAAATTTTGAATTAAGTATTACAGGATCTTAAAATTGAGAAAATTTAAAACAAAATTGATTTGTAGATGAATTGACCGAAAATATAAATTCTTATAAGAAAATTGAAACAGAAAACAATAAAAAAAGTAAAGAATTGGAACTGAAAATGAAAGATGCGAAAGGTCACAGGGAAAGGTTGTTAAAAGAGGCTGAAGCAGAAATGAAGAGATTGAAGAAAAAAGCTGACAGCAGTCGAAAAAATTGGAAACAGCGCGAACAGGAATACGAAACTCTCAATTTAGAAATTGTAGAATTAAGGAAAGGGTTGGAAAATTTGCAGCAACAAATTATTGCTACAGAAGAGACGCTTAAAAATTTATTGGTACAATTTGAAGAAATTAAAACTGAAGCCGTCGAACAAAAGGTGTGAGGTGATTTTTTTTTAAATTTGGTTAAATTAATAGGTTTGATTTACCAGAAACTTGCAAGTGAGCTACAACAGAACTACAAAGCCGAGAAGGCGTCGATTACGGAAAAAAATAAAGACGTGCAAAAGAAAAATCATCACAAAGAACAATTATTGGCACAAATTACCGAGTTTCAGTTAGAAATTAAGAAACTTGATCATGAAATCAAAAAGCTACAAGATGATTTCAAAACTTGCAAACATAAGGTGAAAAAATCTAATAAATTTTTTTTTTTTTTTACTATTTTACTTGTAGGAAGCAGAGTACGGAAAGAAGGAATACGACAATAAGCACTTGAAGGAAGCACAGGAACTTAGTGATAACAGTGCGAAAGAATTAGAAAAGAAAATTAGAAATTTTAATGAAAAAAGAACTAAACTGAGTAGAACTGTGAATGCGAAAGCCCAAAGTATGTTTGAACATGAAGAGAAACAAGTAAGCAGTTCAAAAACGTACCTTAATTTCTATCTTTAAGTTTTTAATTCTTTTAGTACAACCAACTCTTAAAGAAAAAGTCGATCGTAGAGAGTGACAAACGAAAACTTATACAAATTATGAACGATTTAGACAAGAAAAAAGTCGACGCTATAATGTTGGCATGGAATCAAGTGAGCAAAGATTTTGGCTCTATTTTTGGGACTTTGTTACCAGGTAGTAACGCTAAACTGCAGGCACCAAACGGACAAACTGTTCTTGACGGATTAGAAGTAAGTTGAAGGTTACTAGAGAATATCTGTCGGCTGACCGGTTGTTTTAGGTAAAAATATTTCTTGGCGGTGTTTGGAAAGAAAGTTTAAGTGAGCTAAGTGGTGGTCAGAGATCTTTAGTAGCACTTTCACTAATTTTGGCTATGTTGCTATTTAAACCTGCTCCGTTGTATATTCTGGATGAAGTCGATGCCGCTTTAGATTTATCTCACACACAAAATATTGGAAATATGCTTAAAACGCATTTTAAACAATCACAGGTAAAAATTTGTTTTCTTGTTTTCGTAATTAAGTACTGAAGGTCTCTTTTTTTTTAGTTCATAATTGTTTCGTTAAAAGATGGAATGTTTAATAACGCTAACGTGCTGTTTAGAACTAAATTTGTTGATGGTGTGTCTGCAGTTGTAAGAACTGTAAATAGAGGACGATAATAAAATTAATTTTCATATTTTTAATTTATGTTTTTTATAATTAATATAATTGTAGATTTACTTACTAAAAGAAAAACAAAAAATATATTTTCATATTTTTTAATTTAAATTATTTTCTGTTAGTGCTCAAGTTCGTTACACTTGACCCTGTATGCTGATGATAACTGGACTAGTGATGGGCGCATTCGGAATACATCATTACAATAGTAATGAAAAATAATCGGATGATTTTCGAATGCGCGCGCAATACGATTCTTGTTTCGGCGTCACTCGTTCAAGAATCGGAATATTCAATTGAATGCGTAGATTGCTGAATAAATGAAATTTATTGAATATACCTATTATCTAATGAATAAATTTCATTTATTCCGATCGTATTTATCGGTCAACCCCCCCCCATAGCATAACGAGGGATAAAAAAGGTCTAATTTTTTCCGACCCCCCCCCCTAAATGACCAATGGTTAGCTACGGCGCTACTAATATTAAAATTTTAATGGACGGTTTCCATACGGAACGGAATATAAAATAATCGGATAATATTCCGATTATTTAAATATTCCGGATACCAACATTCCGATTATTGAAATCATCCGATTATGCCCATCACTAAACTGGACCCATTTAAAATTTTTTATTGAAATTATGTTAGTTGAGGGTGTAAATTACAATTATGAAATTTAAATTTAATGGATTATTTATAATAATTAGAGCTAAATATGCCCAAAAGTCATAAAAATTAAATTTGAGTATTGTATTGGCTTGTTTCACAAGCTTAGCTCCGCCCACTCTTATCCCAATCAACTTGCAGTGATCCCTGGATGCTTCAAAAGTGAGAATATATTGTGGTATTTTGAAATATAAGAGTAAAGTTGTGAAAAGGGAAGGAGAAAGTTTAAAATTTATTTTAGTTAATCAAGTTAATTTGACTTTTTAATATTAAAGCAAGAGTAAACATTGGCATGAAAAGAAAAGAATTTTGTGAATTGATGTGATTTAATTAAAAATGTACAGAATTTGTTCCGAGTTTCGCCGTAAGAGCGGGAATGAGAAAGGGTCACGTTAGTTAAGTGTAGCGGGAGAAGGAAGGTTCGAGCGCTTCCATTTTTTGAAGCGGTTGAAACATAACGCTTGTAGAGCGGATAGTTAAGAAAGTGAATTTTAGTGCAATAATTAAAATTTCTGCTGCTAACAGTAGCAAGCGGAAGAACAAAAGTACTTTCCAACGTTTTATTGAAGCCGACTGAGTTAGCTAGGGTTAAGAAAGCGTCCACTTGCACCTGTTCCTAATACTGAGAGGAAGCAGAATAAGTTTTAAGGGAAGGTAAGAGGACAATATCTGCCTTATTTCAATTATTTTCCTGAACGAATAACTTGTCTAGGAGGCTAATTATAATAAGTGATTAAAATGTCACCTACTGACATTTTGACCTAATGACAATCATCGACAAAGTTTCGATTCAAATAATGACAATGAACCAAAACACAAAAATTGCTAGAGAAAAAACTTTGGCGACAAATTATTTAGAGTTGCATAAGTTTGGCCAAAGTGATCGCAATTACGATCGCGCACTCAAGTGCGCAAACAGAATTCTCAATGTGGCACCTCACGAGGAAAAAGCGCTACATTGCAAGATTATATGTCTCATTCAGCAATCCAAGTTTAAGGATGCCGTGCAGCTAATTGAAAGAAACGCAAATACTTTTTATTTTGAGAAAGCCTACTGCCATTATCGTTTAAACAACACCAACGACGCCCTCAAAACATTGAAGCAGGTAGAAGTAGAAGATTTTCGGGTGAAAGAATTGAAAGCTCAAATTTTATATCGGCTGGAAAAGTTTGATGATGCCCTGGAGATTTATAAAGATGTTATTAAAAATAATGACGATGATTATAGTGATGAACGCGAAGCAAACGTGTTTGCTGTTATGTCCCAGTTAAATAATGAAGGAGACAAAACAGCAGTTGATATATTAAGGAACGACACGTACGAGTTGAATTATAACCTGGCTTGTTTGCTGATTTCCCAAGAGCGGTTTATGGAGGCAGAAAAGAAATTGAAGAAGTGTGAGAAAATGTGCCGGGAGTCGTTGGAAGAAGATGGTGTTTCAGAAGAAGAAATCGATAGTGAATTGGTACTTGTCAGGGTGCAGCTAGGTTATGTTTACCAGAAGCAAGGTCGTATAAAAGAAGCCCAACAACTTTATTCGCTTGCATTGAAGCTGAAATTGGAGGATGCTGCTCTGGTAGCTGTTGCAAGTAATAATAGCGTTGTGATTAACAAAGATCAAAATGTATTTGATTCGAGAAAAAAAATGAAAACTGCATCCAACGATGCTTTGCTTCACAAGCTAAATTCAAAGCAGAGGCAGTTGATTGCGTTAAATCATGTAATTTTGATGTACTACACAAATCATTTTGAGCAGTGTAACAAATTGAGCGCTGTGTTGGAAGAGACGTTTCCTAATTTGGCTTGTCAGGCTCGAGTTGTTGGTGGACTTTCACTGCTACAATCGGATAATGCGGCTGCCGCAATTAATTTATTGGTCAGTTACGTTCCAAAAGATGATAACGAAAGATTGTACATTTGTTTAGCCCATGTTCATCTCTTATTAATGCAAGGGGAACAACTAGAAGCTTGCCGTGTGCTGGAGAACATGGGGGACGATATGTACAAACCGGGAATTGTCGGAATATTGATCACATTACATTTGGGAATGAAAAATAAAGATACTGCACTTAAAATATTTGAAGGGACGGTGGAATGGTACAGAAGGAACAAGGTAAAAGGTGATCTCAGCAATATGTGGAGACAAGCTGCCCATTTTCATATGCATAGTGGTCAACCCAAAGTTGCTGCAAATTGTTTGGAGGAGTTGATCAAAAATAATCAGGCCGATAAAAAAGCAGTGGCAAATTTAGTTTTAGCTTACCTTCAGTTTGACAAGAAAAAAGCTGGTAACTTGTTACAAGAGCTTCCTTCGTTCCAAGACGTACCTGATGAAGGTAAACTGGACAGTATAGAAAGCTGCAATTGGCTTACCATCAATAAAGTCGTGAATAATGCAGATTTGCAACCAAGAACTCCTAAAGTAGAATTCGTCAATAAAATTAAGAATAGGAAAAATCGTAAACGCAAAACCAAATTGCCGAAAAATTACGACCCACGTGTGACACTCGACCCTGAGAGGTGGATGCCTAAACACGAGCGGTCAGGTTTTAGAAAAAAGAGAGACCGTCGTATGAAGGATATAATTAAAGTATCTCAGGGCACCACGTCAATACAATCTGAACAATTTGATTTGCGAACAATGCGGGATTTCAAAACCGATTAGATTATTATATATGAAGGTGTTATCAAGTTTTTGGTCTTTGAGAAGAGTTTCTATATAGATAGAATGAGTTCAAAGATTATTCCGTCTTAAATCAGATACTAACATTTTTTTCGTATCATCCTTCAGGTTTATGAAACATTTTCGCTGAGTAGGCTTTCCAAATTTCTGTCAAAATTGAAGTGTTTTAAAATTTGCATTTATCGATAAAATTGAAGTTCTTTGAACTATTTAAAAATGTCTTCCAGATATATTGCGAATGTAAAGGAAGTTAAAAGGTTGAACAAAAATTTGAAAGGATTAATAACCAGAACAGTTAATCATTGTAAAAGGTGGATGTGTAAATTGCACGAAAAGGAACGTTTGGTGCGTCGTTTATTGTTATTAAGTGGGAACATCGATCGTGAAAATGAACTCATACATCTCCTGCAATCATTGCAAAAGGCAAAAAAGTTAACTGAAAAGGATTTATTGAGGTTTACAAAAAGTCGGGAAGAATTGAACAATATTATTTAGTTTTTTAGGCATTTACCGTTTTTGTTGTTTTATTTTAGTTAAACTTTGTAAGAAATAAAGGTAAAATAATTTAAATAGTAGGTATTTATTTCCTGCCAAAATTGTTACAAGTAGGAGGTAGAGATAGCAACTCTCAAGGGCGGATCCAGTATTTTTTTCTGGGGGGGGGCACAAAGGGGCGGACGGGCAAAAAAGTCAACAATAACTGTTGTTTTATCACAAAAATATAAAAATCTACATAAAAATATACAGTCTGGGGGGGGGCACGTGCCCCCCCCCTGGATCCGCTACTGGCGACTCTAATAAGAGAAAAATCTTTCACTTACTTGTCTGCTTGTCGTGCTTTGACGGGACTTAGGGGAATTTTTATAAATCAAAGCGTCCATTTTGTAGGTCTTAAATTTTTTTAAGTTGGTATACACTGCTTTTGTTGGTAATAACTAAATGAACCAATCACGGGTGCTTCTATAAATGACGCGGAAAAGGCGAAGGAGCTTTCTAGCTAATGATAATATTAAACTAGCTGGAAGGCCCATCCACGGACGGCGGCAGTTCGCCAAGATTGAAAACTCGATTGGTGTGCTACTCGATCCCAGGGGGAGGTGATGTTAACTTTTAAGTTGGTACTACCAACGATCAATCAGAATACGTTGTGTGTCCTAAAAAAATGACACGCTGGAGGAGGCGGAGCGTGCTGGTCTTTTATTTCTATTAGGTGTTTCCTAATATTTTTACTTTATATCTGCTGTTAGATCTCGTCTCTTTTTCTTATACTTTTTGTTGCTTACTTAAAACCAACAGATTGTTTATTTGTCCTAAAATTATTTATTTAGGGTCCTAATGCACAAAAAAAAGTATTCAACACAGCATTTGAGAGCCCAGAGATATTTATTAAAATATTCATATAAATCTAAAAATTAAAAACATCTTTATGAAGTGGCCTGGGGCCAACCCCGATGTGGGGTACGTAGGCGCATTGTAAGCGATTCAAGAAAAAATTAAAAATTTAGAACAACTTTTATTACGGAAATTGATACTTGACATGTCAATCTATACCGCAAAAGCCAATTCAACTTGAAAATATTATATTAAAAACTGAAAATAATCAACTAATCAATCTTGATTAGTAAGTTTAGTCGCGAATCGGGGCGTAGGGGACCGGAGTGGAGGGTGTGGATGAGAGTCGATTTTGACAACGCAATCACGGCAAATCTCGGATACATCATCGTTAAATCAATTAAAACCTTTCCAAGTATTTTTGGTTATTTTAACTAATGCTAGGGTGGGGCTTACAAACTAGCGGTAACCAAATGTTGTTAAATGCTATTTCATGTAAAACTTTGTTTTTTTTGAAAATATAAGCCCTATGTTGCAATTGGTTGCAATGGTTCGCAAAATTTTTGTTTTATCATTGTTTTTGAACTATTTTCTATCATTTTTAAATTTCGCAGTCAGGATTACCTATAATGATCACCATAATCTCTTCCTCTACATCAGCAATTTCCAAACTGGAAGGTGCAGCTCCTGGATCCTTGACAGGTGCAAAGCGAGGCGAGCGAAATTTTGTTGTTAAAAAATTTTACTTCTTAAAAATGTGTGCATTATTTTATGAAATAAAGGGGAGAGGCGCCAAGATTCCATTATTTTTCAAGGGGGGTGTAGTAACATAAAATTTAGAAACCACTGCGCCAAGTGGTGATTTTTAAGAGAAAATTTTTGAAACTTGGTAAATTTTATAACTTGGTTAAAAAATAGTTAAAAAATTCTAATCAGAAAAGGGTAATTTTTGAGGTGGGGTGAAACCAGGAGAAAGTTGTTTAAAAGTTTGTAAATATAATATATACTGTTAAAATTGTAGGTACTAAATACTGCAAAATTTGTGAAAAATTTCTAAGAGGATGGCTTTAACGGGGGCGGGGGGATAAAGCTATAAATATTTTGTTTAATTAATTGTTGAGGGGGGTTAAATTGTAGCATTTGTCTAAAACTTTTGAAACTATGTAAATTTATTAATGTTAAATCTGTGAATACTGCAAAAATAGTGAACAAATTCTATACCGAAACAGGTGATTTTTGAGAGTTGGGGGGGGGGGGATTGTGTAAAACAATAACAATTTTATTTAAAATGTTTGAAACTTGGTGAAAAAATTTAAAGCGAAAATGGGGTAGCGTTTCTTGAGAGGGTTAAATTAATATTAGGTCTAAAATTTGTAAACTACGTAAATTTTTTAATGTTAACTCTGTGAATACCGCAAAAATAGTAAAAGAAAAGCTCTAATTTGCAAGAGGCAATCTTTGAGAGAGATTAAATTTGTAAAAACTGCCAAAATAGTGAAAACTAATGCACTATTTGAGGTTCAAATCAATCATAAATATCTCAATAGAAGTTTTTTGGTTTTACAAGAGGTGGAAACTACTAAAAACCAGAAGGTACTGGAAAATACTCTGTCTTAAGTCTCAGTTCCATGAGAATTTTTTCCCGATGTAGTGCCGTCCCCTATTAAGCTTTACTCAAACTATTTACGTAGAGCGCACGTACCGTTAACATAAAAAATCAAAACTTTACAATCAATTATTTCTTCGATCCCTCCTAATTGGTTTTGTCATTAAAGTTCGGATTATTTTACTTTTATAATTTCTTTATTAAATAAATAATGTATCTTTTTTTTTACAAATTTACAAGACTAAATTCAGAATTTTTTTGACTTGAACGTTTCGTCGATTGCGTGCTTATCTATATCGAAATTCAATTTGCAGGTTTGTTACCAACTTTTCCTCTGTTCTGATGAGTTTAATATAGTATTATTGGACGCCCTAAATAATTAATAAACAAAACTAGATGTAAGTCAAAAAGGAGTTATCCTCATTACGGTGCGTATAGAATTGTACGCAACGGCGGGGTTACGTTACGATTATTATTCTTCATTTTCTTCTTGATTTTCTACTTCCGCTGCTTTTCTATGTTGCTCATAATTTTGATCATCTGCATCTTCTATTAATATCTCAGTATATTCTGGCGCATTCTCCGCAATTTTACATTCTAAGTTCTGAATTGGAGCTTCCTTTACAAAATAAACTTCATAATGTTTTGAATCGCTTGAATCACTTTCTTGTGAATCACTTCTTTCGACATCATTTTTCAAATTAAAAAATTCTCTTATCAAAAGTTTTCCTAACATATCCTTAAATTGATTAATTTTCTGCAAAGTTTGGGCTGTCTTGATTTGAATAGAAAGGACCGGATCTTGGGATAATTTTTCCAATGTCTTCAGAATGTGAGTCAAAATTAATTTTAAAATCTCTTCCAAATATATTCCTTCAGTATTAACAATTTCATTGGAAGTTATTTGAAAAATTCTAATATTATTGTGCATTTTATTCAACGTTTCGAGTGCATCTTCAGCGTAAGTATCGATACAATCTTTTGCTGGATAATGTTTTTCTAACAACCCCAAATTTTCTTTTATCCACTCTTGGTCAAATTCTGTCATCAATTCGCTGTGTAATGCAATAATATTTTGAATCGTCTCTTCTATTTTTATGGGGGTGTCATCATCCGTCTTACAAATATTTTCGGTGTAATAATAATCACCTCTATAATTCAAAGTTGGTAATATCAATTCGTCTACACAAAATAAATAAACAGATCTGTATAAATAATTTCTATGTTCGGCAAAGAGAAAAATTGAAGGTAATATCGAGCTAATAGCCCATTTCGGACCGTAAAGTTTTATTAACCGTGGCAAAATTAATGGCGCCGTTCTTCTTACCCCATAAACTGGATCGCCCAATAATTTTAAGTAGAGACCCTTCAAATTATCATCGAAATCTTTGAATTCCGTATACCGTGCAATGCAATTGATTGTGCAAATTAGATCTCGTCTGATTCTCCAAGCAGAAGCCGAACTATTCATCAGATCAAGCATTATACTGAAAATGGTTTCCGATATGTTAAGGAATCCATTCAGAGCTGCAATATCATCAATGTTAGTTACAATATTTTGTTTGATTTTGAAGGAATCGCTTATAAAATAACTTTTGAATAGCGGAGGTATCAGCTCCTTTGAATGCTGCTCTCCAATAAATGGAATTATTGAAAACACAACCGATGATAAGGCTTCTTTCACGGCTGTCGAAGGATCCAAATATAGAATGTGAATTAACGGAAGTATATTGTTGATGATTACTGGATCGTAGTTTTCATCCGAATCCAAATCATAGTAAGTTCTATGTAAATATTCGGAAAATCGGAACAGATTTTTGGTTGCTTCTTCCCTTACGGCAGGATAATCATCTTGTATCATTTTTTGGAATAGAGTAACTATATATTCCCTGGTTAAGGTTGATCCTACAGCTTCTTGTATACTTGGCGTTCTTTCAGCTACATGACAACGTACCTTCCACGAAGTGTCATCTGAAAAGGAGAAGTTAAAATTATTCAAAAAACTGTTTTGGACAATTGTACTAACTGCAAAGTGTGGCTATTTGTGATAACACGAATGTTTTAACGTCTTCCTCATACAAATTCATTCCGATACTTATTCCAACGTTGACCGATAAAATTCGAATCGATTCCTAAAAATGAAAATTAGAAGAAATCATCATTAGAAGGTGAAGGAAATTAGGTAACTAATTCTACCCCCTTTCCCCATAAGAAATATTTGCAGAAAATCATGGGGTATTCTTCTTCGGAAAAGTGGGGTAGAAGCAGTGTAGCTTTACAACAATGGGTGCGTTCCACCTAAAGCCCACGACGACCGGTCTAAGTGGAACGCACCCTATATCATTAGCATCCGGTAAAATACATACACTTTCGTCAGTACATAATTGTTCGAAAAGTGGTACAAACTCATCTCTTATATATTTCATTTCCAATTCCTCAATGAAATGGGGTAAATGTAAGCAGGCAGTCTTCCGAGTTCCAGGAAAAATATCCATACATAAAATTTTAATTAACTTTCTTAATTCTTCTTTAAAATAACTGCCAACTTTTCTGTAGCACATCTTTAAAAGAAATTTAGCATTAACTTTTATTGTACTACTTTTAATACCTTTAATAATTTAATACCTTTAAATTACTGGGAAGGTACACATGTACATTGTACATTTTTTTATACAAAATTTCAACATAATAAAACGCAATGGTTACACGTGTACCTTTTCAGTAAAATAATGGTAATGGAATTTGTAGTGGGGACGGATCTAACTTTTTAGGGCATTAAAGGACAACAAAAACTTAGCTTCAAGGTAGTTCCAGCCTCGTAATTTATTATAACTATTATACAAAAAACTTACCGAGCACAATGCCGATGCATTACTTTTTGAGGAAGGCATTGAAGAAAATCCTAGTCTCAGTATCCGAGGTAATAGAATATTTTCTGTTGCTGACGTATCCAAGTTTTTAGCTATTTTTAGTATGGATTGAACAGTAGCGTGCCTTACATGTATTATGTCGATTTCAGCAAGGTCTTCCAAATTATCTAAGACTGCATTAATATCTTCTGTGCCCATAAGATGCACAATATCTCCTAATTGTTGGGCCAACAGTACCAAAATGTCGTGAGTCTTATAATTATCTGACGAAATATATTTTGTCAAAAATGGACACAATTTATTTTTTATGTCATCGTGTTCCATTATTTTTGCTACCTCACTTAGAGTTCTTATTGTTCTTATTTGAATCTGCAAAAAATATTAAAATACTTTGTACCATGCAAGTACCACCTAAGATTACTCAGCTATCTTATTTAATATTTAACTGATAAATTTATTACCAAAATGTTGTCATCGTTGCATCCGGATACAAATTCATCAAATTTTGTATTTGGTTGATCTTCCATATTTTGCTTTTTTTGGTAATTTACCACAAATAAACTATTAAATACCTTGAATACTGTAAAACATAATTCGAATTCTTAATCTTATCAATTTTGCACATTTGTAAATTAAATTGTAATCTTATCGGAAATGATATGTTATGATTATAGGAACAAACAATGAATAACATTTGTTATTGTAATTGGGGGGACAGGTTAACAATATTGAGTGTTGCTCGCGGAGGTACTGAGCTGGGTGAATTTCCAGAGCTGGGTCCAAAATATCCTTCAATTGGCGTGTAAGTGGACGCAGATGGTTCGTAAGGATTTGAACCTCAACCATTGCAGAATTAGGTCGCGCTGGTTGTGACTAAATTGAACAAATTACAGATTACAGTGTAAATTAATATTTTAGACAACTGTACTGTTTTTAGACAATCAAATGTATTCAAACAATCAAACTGCAAAAATTGCTTTTACAATTGCTTTAACCCTCCGGCAGTCGCGTCGAGGAACAGAGGTCCACACTATTGATAAAATAATCATATAAAATAATAATCATCATTATATCGAATGATGTGCTTAGGTATGCTTTCCTGACTATGGTAGGCAAAATTTGATATCAATATCACCCGACTGTGTTTTTTCGGACCTCCGTTCCCTTGCGCGACTGATCATGTCAGTGTTTTTACTTATATGTACCCTGTAGGTACATAATATGTGTACATATTCTCTCGATTTTCACTGATTTTAAAATTTATTTCTATATTTGTTTTATTTAAATTCTTTGTTATTGTTATTGTAATGACCTCGCCAATTTATATGTACACAATATACAAAAATATGACGGACGGACAGACAGACGAACAAAAAAAACAAAATCAAAATGTTATATTTTTTGTAATTAAGTATAATTGTAAAAAAAAATGTAACAACCGCTTTCGTGTTATTATCATGACTGGCTTTCGCTCTGGTTGATATGGTCGTGTGTTCGCGACACACACTTCCATGGGTGGTTAGTCGGAATAGACGAGTGTACATCTCGTTTTTTCCCAACCTTCCGAAACGTTAGCGAGTTGTTACTGCGATCCACCGGTACAGGAATACTGGAACCAAGCGTCATCCTGTTCCATGTTCGCACTTTGCACCTTAGGATCGTCAACGGATGTGGGATGCTGGTTTCCAGTGTAACCTGACCGATTTTTCGCGGCACAGTGGTTGACACTGTGGGACCTACAGCTTTACGTGGAATCCGAACCACGGAGTCGGATAAATTTTGTGACCGGGTTGGGGATCGAACCTAGGACCCGCCAACCTAGAGTTCAGTCCTTAGCCCGTTCAGCTAACTCACCTCCTCTCTAGCATGCCAATCGGCCGGCGACATACAGGGAGAAACCTGTTTGCGTTACCTATTATATATTTCAATTTTATATTCATGTTTGAATTTATAATACCTAATTACTTATGAAAATTTTCTTCAAAAATACAAATGGGCATCCTTTTTAAAATTTTGTAATTCTTTTAATTATTACAAAACGACAAAAAGGCTAAATTAATCTTTTGCACTACAATTTCATGACAAAACCGGTTATCGCACGACAAAAGTTTATATTGAAAGACGAGAAAATATTTTCCACAACAAAAAAATGTATTGCACTGAAAAAATGATTAGGGACGACAAGATATAAACCACAGAAAGGTGCAAATTAAGGATAGTAATTTAGAAACCGTATTTCGTCGGCTTGCCAGAAAATTGCGATACCTGGACATGTAATGTCCAGGTATTGCAATTTTATTATTGTAATGTAAGTAAAGTAGTATTGTAATGTAATGCGCAATGAAAATAGATACCGGCTCCTCCAGTGCATACTACAAGGCAAAATATCCGGGAAAAGAAGCGTAGGCAGAAGGAGGATTTCATGGCTGAAGAACCTTCGAACGTGGTTTTCAATGACAACTACAGAGCTACAGTGAATAAAATAATTATAGCCAATATGATAGTTAACATCCGGAATGGATTAGACACCATAAGAAGATTTCGTCGACTTACTGCAAGAACCAGATAAGTAACTAAATTAAATTAATGTCACCATCCTAAACGCAAAGATCGTGCAAAATAAAAGGACTATTGTTAATCCATTCATGCGCGTCAGTACTTTTGTGCTTATATTCTTTTTTTCCTACAAAAATTATGGTCATAATTATAATAGTTTCAAAAATAAATCTTATGACAACTCACCGAATTGTAATGAAAGCTGCCCCGTAAATCTTCATAAAAGATCTTTCTTTTTCACGTATTTCTTTCTTAATCTCTCAACATTATCTCTTAATCATTCCGCCAATCAGGTTTCATCGGTTTCGGATTTGTTCCATCTGTTTTTGTTTCTTCTTCAATTTTGTTAACCACAATAATTGATGGAAGATTTCCCAATCTAAGACTTCTCCTGGGAGCAGGGATTGGTCTGATCTTTTCTCTGATGTTATCGATTTTCTTAACTATCATTTCGACATATTATAGTAGGGGAGAGGAATGTAAGTTGACCACATTTTACAATTTTGGTCATAACTCATCTCCAAATAGATATTTTTTTATCTATTTGGAGATGAGTTATGTCGAAAATAACGAAAAAATTCTAAGCCCTAAGATGCATTAGATTTGCAGATATTTTGATTCCATTGCAATTTTTTATTTAAATTTAATTTTGTTCAAATAATATTCTGAAAATGTATGAAAATATTAATTCTGTTGTAAAAAACACAGAAAAAACAACGAAAAAATGCTAAGCCCTAAGATGCATTAGATTTGCAGTTATTTTGATTCCAGTGCAATTTTTGATTTAAATTTTCTGATAAAAATTTAATTTTATTCAAATAATTAGAAAAATTATAGTTAGAATGCGGTCCTGTTTGTTCCTATTTTTGTGTGATGATATGTAAGAAGTAAACTCGGATCTATATTTAGTTAGATCATTAATGACCGCATTCTCAACTATAATTTTTCTAATTATTTTAATGGATGGTCAACTAAAACGTTTTGTAGATTTTTGTATAATTCTTATATTTTAAATTAAAATTTTTTCAAATATTATTTTTATCAATTTATTCAAATATTCTGAAATTTTAACAAAATAAAATTCTGTTGCAAGAAAAACAGGAAAAATAACGAAAAAATTCTAAACTCTAAGATGCATTAGAATAGGAGTTATTTTGATTTCAGTGCAATTTTTGATTTAAATTTTTTGATAAAATTTAATTTTATTTAAATATTCTGAAATTGTATGAAACTATTAATTCTGTTGTAATAAACACATGAAAAATAACGAAAAAATTGTAAACCCTAAGATGTATTAGATTTGCAGATATTTCGATTCCAGTGCAATTTTTGATTTAATTTTTCTGATAAAAATTTAATTTTATTCAAATATTCTGAAATTTTAACAAAATATTAATTGTGTTGCAAGAAACACAGGCAAAATAACGAAAAAATTCTAAGCCCTAAGATGCATTAGAATTGGAGTTATTTTGATTTCAGTGCAATTTTTTATTTAAATTTTTGATAAAAATTTAATTTTTTTCAAATATTCTGAAATGTTATGAAAATATTAATTCTGTTGTAATAAACACAGGAAAAATAAGGAAAAAATTCTAAGTCCTAAGATGCCTTTAGATTTGCAGTTATTTTGATTTCAGTGCAATTTATTTTACTTTTTTGATAAAAATTTAATTTTGTGCAAATATTCTGAAATGTTATGAAAATATTAATTTTGTTGTAACAAATACAGGAAAAATAAGGAAAAAAATTTAAGCCCTAAGATGCATTGTATTTACAGTTAGTATTTTGATTTGAGTGCAATTTTTAGTAAAAAAAAAAAGTATTTAAAAAAAATCGTCTGCGGCGCTGGTGGACGGGTCACCCGTACACCAAAGGTTCAAATCAATTGCTTTAGGAAGTGTAGGATTAGTATAAAAAAATACCCTCTTGACGAAAAGTGGTACTTTACTCCCTCGGTGTATAATATACACTATGTTTATTTGAGTAGTACTTGTTTAGTTTGAACTGGGTGCACTTTTTGATTGGCATCTCTCAAGTTCTGTGTAAAGGAGAAATTGAGCTTCAGGGAAAATTTTTGAACTTTTCAAGGTTAAAAACGAGTTAAATAGAACGTTCACGGGTATCTCAGGGGGGGATATACTTTCACCCATTATATATTTTTGTTTCTTTTAGGCCCAGTTCATCAATCCCTAGTTAGTGTCCCAAGTAAATTTATCTGCCAAGTAAATTTTATAGGCCCTAATTGGCAGAAAACGTCGGGAAGAGAAGGGTGATCTGGTGTGGGTTGAGTTTCGATTGTGTTTTCCAAGTGTCCAAATTTGGACTCAATCTTGTGCTTTCAACTGCGTTTTTTCCCCAAGAGTGTTATTCAAGTGTGGGAAAAGATTCTATAGTTCCTGGGAAACTGGTTCTTGCGTTTCCGTCTAGCGTGGTGGATGAAAAAGTAGACCTGGTGCATTTTTCAAACATCGTGGTCTATACTGGAAGTTACGTGGTGTGAATAGCATCGTTGTTGGTTATTACTAGCCCCTTTGTTGATCCTACTTTCTACCCTGAGATTAAGTAGGATTGAATGTCAATCTTGATTTACGAGATTGGAAGAAAAATAAAGAAAAGGTACCTAACGTTTAATTTTTATTGTATAGTAAATTTCTCCTGCCTGTGTTCCTAAGCCGCTGGTTGATTTAATATTTAAATATCTGCTTAGAGGCACATGAAGAGTACTGCTGGTTATAAACTGAGTTTTATGAGTTCATATCCCATAATTGCGGGGTTGATCTTTTTCAAAATTTCGAAACCTGTGCCATTAAACTCACTTTAATAAAGATGCGACGTATATGCTGTCATTGAATTCTTACCAACTTCAACATCAGCAAATAAAATAAAAGTCAATTTAAAATTATGATATTTTGGAAGCGATTTTTGGGAGTTTTAGAAAAATGAGGAGTGAATAGGAGGTATACATATTATACAAAAATAGAAAAAAAAACACATATTCTAATAAAAATAAAAATATTTTTTATTTACTACTACTTGTAACAGCTTCTACTTTGCAGGATAATTCAACATTTTTCAAAATTAACACAATTTAAATTCTAACATTAAATTTTGCAAACTAATCGTAAAAATCTCGTATCACAAGTCATTGTAAGTACATAAAATTAAACAATCTGTAAATTTATTATTCGAAGAATGTAAATGCATAAAAAATGTAATTTGGTCCCTATTGAGCAATGAAAGAAATTTGAGATACATCTTTTGTGTCGTTTTTTGATGTAATTTGAGTATTATTATCAAAATCCACTTCTACTAAATTTGTGGTATTCAGTAAATTAGCTTTTTCCTTTTTTGGCCAAAACCTAGAAATATCAAGTAAAACTGAACGAACAGAACAAAAAAAAGGCCGAAAAAAATTGAATTTACCTTGTTTTTACTTTCATGTATATGAACACACAAATCAGAGGAAGAGGCGTCATTATTGCAACAGAAACAGGAGCAACTGAAAAGTATGGTGATTAAAACAGATTCTTTGTTTTTAACAAAACCTGTAACTCACCAGTTGTAAGATCAGCTTCAGGTTGTGGCAAACAAACTCTAAGTAAAAATATTGCAATTCCTGTATTTTGTATTCCAGTCTCAACTGCAATAGTTAAGCAATCGCTATATGATCGCTTGCACACCCTTGCTAATCCATAAGCCAAAATATAGCCCAGCCAAGGTAAACCTAAACCAGCTACTACAATCTGTAAAAAAATATTCGTTGTATTAGTAGGCCAAAAAATGGATAAGGAAGATTTTATACCTGCCATGAAAATATTTTAAATATGTACAAATTTGTAACAATGGCAAAGATGATTATAAAAAGAATGAGTATACTCGAAAAAACTTTCAAAATTCTAACAAGAAATCTTGCCACTTTTTTGAAAAACCTTTGTATAACATAACCAATCAATAATGGCACTACTAATGCAATTGCATACGTTGAAATGTGAGAATACGGAACTTCCAAATCTCCTTGATCAAATATTACCCTTCCTAAAGTGAAAACCCATAGTGGGATCATTCCAAATGCTCCAATTGTACTAATAGCTGTCATAGTGATGGACATATCGATATTTCCATCTAAAACAGCTACCCATATGTTGGATGCTCCTCCTCCAGGAGATACTCCCGTGAAGAAGAAACCCAACTGCATTTCTGGATTATTAGGAAAAAGTAATTGGCCCAATCCGAAACTTAGCTGAAAACAATTCCTTTTATTTGAATTCCATTGTGAAGTGATTACTTACAATTGGCATAATAATGAACTGACCAATAATCCCGATCAGGGGCCCTATTGGCCTTTTCAAACTTGTTCGTAGTTCACCCCAATTTACAGCACAACCAAAATTAATATAAATAATGGAAACCAATGTAGCAACTGAGGAGGTAAAAACGGTATCGATTACACGTTTTTTGCGGAGCACTTTAACTTTTTCGGTCGAACTGCCTACTAGTTGGTTAGGTTTTTCGTAAACTGATAATTCAACTACCGTTTTACCTAAAACAAGTTAAATCAAATCTCATCCTGTTTTAACAAGACAAAGAGAGCTCACCTAAAAAGTTTCCATGTAAACTGAAAGTTCCGTTGGGATGTTTTTTAGGATCTATTCTAACATCTAGAGGATGTAATATATTTTCATCGTAACTGTTGAGAACGAAACGCAGATTCTCACATTCATAGTGATCTAAATTTGGGAAATAGGAATTATTAAATAATGAAAAAATTTTGGCACGTACCTTTTAAATAAAAATCGTAGTCCTTTGTTTCACCCATAATGAGAGAGATATTTTCGGGTAAGATTACTTTGACGTCTCTGCATAGCTGCGCTACGGTATGATGGCACAGTAATAAGAAGGTGACGATTACTATGAAAATTTGCAATGTTGCTGATAGAGGACACATCTGAAAGAACAAAGTCGTCAGAAAATAAAATTGAAAACTGGATGCTGATGGTATGTGCTGCACTTTTATAGTCAAGTACGACTTAGTTGTTTACATTTCAAAACCAATAAACAATAGAAAACCACTGATAGTAGAGATTACCCAAGTAGAGGATGCCTATTGGTTTTGCACATATAACCGCATGCAGTAATGTAAATATTTGTCGAGTCGATTCTGGTCATTCCTTTGCATTTTAAAGGTTCCTTGAACTTTAGGGGGATATAATTTATTAAAATTTGGAATGTAAATATTAACTGTTTGGTTTGCCAAGCATTAAGAAGCGTACATCAATCGTTTTTATATTATTACCTACTAAAATTATTATTAAGAGGAATCCTCAGAGTTAGAAAATACACTTTCGTAATTCACTGATATCTTGCTTATTACTCAAACAAATTTCATAAAAGTATATATTTTTTAAAATAGGACACTTGGACGCAGGCCGTGTTGTTTTTACTTTTTTTAAATTCAAACTTTTTTTCAACATTTTCTTTTCAAAAAATTTGAATTTAAAAAAATTAAAAACAACACGGCCCTCTTTTCAAAAATATATACTTTTGTGCAATTTTTTTAAGTAATAAGCAAGATATCAGTGAATTGCGAAAATGTGTTTTCCAATTCCGAGGATTCCTCTTAACTATTGACAAGTTCTATTACCTTAATCTCAAATTGGAATGCACAAAATAGTCATTCGCACTTTTAAATATTGTAGAACGAAACTTGAAATTGTGCTTGTCTGAAGCAGTGTTATGGTAGAAGTAAAAGAATAGTCAGGATGTTTACCGGATAATCCTTATAAAAGTTAATTAATCTTGATGTTTACTAAGCGGTCAAATTGAGCAAATTTGAATAACGAAAACAAAGAGAGACTAAATTGTCTAAATTGATATTGCAATAAAAGGGAGTCACTTGAGTGTTTCGGATCACGACACGATAATGACAAAAAGGACAAATATTCCCAAAATATCATTCAAATTAATCATTTTCTCCAATGTCACATAAGCACGCGATAGTATGCTAAACTAAATTACTAATCAAATTTCTTGTGTTCTTGAAAATGTAATTGTTGTGTTATTAATCTAACAAAAACACAAACTATGTTAAGTTGTACTTCAAATTAATTAATCACGAGACCACACGTAGTAATAAGAAATTAAAATAAGTACACACAGTAGACCACGTATAAAATTGTTTAGATAAAAATTAATTTGATGAATAAAATTTGACTTTTATTCTCTAAATTTCAATTTCCCACCATAATAATATAAAGAAAAAATTTGAATTATATTTAATTTAAAAGTAATGCGCATGAATGGATTAAAGAGATTTCACCTAAGTTTAATTCTGTGTTAAAAAGGCAAGGAATATTAAATCTAACATATTATTCACCTTCTCCGATTGTATTTTGAATTTAATAGAGTCATAATCTTTTGAACTACCTCAGGTATTTCCAAAACTCTCACAAGGTTTGCCTATCTGAAACTATTATAATAAAATCTGCTAACTAGTTATTGTAGAAACACAATTCAATTTTTGAATGTGCCTACTCGCAGTTCAATAATTGATGCCTGCTAGAAAATGTAAGTACTCATAAAGTTTCCACGATAGGTAATCGCAAAAGTTTTCGTGCACCCAGCATAAATTATATTCTGTGAAATAACATTGAAACCAATTTTTTATGTTTCCTTTTATTTATATAGTAGAGGGGCTATGCCGAAACGGGAAAACTTTTTTAAAATTTGTCCCAAATTAGTTACGTTATTATTTAGGAGCTTTCCTGTCTAAAGTTTACCTTTATAATATTATATGAATGTTCAGAAATATATTTTTACTATTGTAATCATATAAAATTCATGAAAGGGCAGCATTACTGATATCTTTTTAAAACGTACAAGGTGAACCTTCCTTGTAATTAAAATATGTTAGAAAACTCAGTAAGATAATAAATGTAAAAAAAAAACTAATTACAGTAAATGGTATTAATTACACCTCAGTACACTTAAACTAATTACCCTAGATGAGTACATACCGATCAACAAGTTGATCCATGTGGAAAAACGGCCTTAAGTCAAAAAGCATCACTTTTCAAGAGGACAAAAATGGCGATATGACATAAAGTGGTTTATGTATATTGTTTTTACGTCATCTAAAGTAAATTTATCGGTTCCACTGCAATCATTTTTGTATTACTGGCTTTAGTAGTACCTGATGAGTGATGACACAATATAATGTTGCTTCTGTTCTACCAAAGCCAAAAACCGCGTATTTCCAAAAACTTCAAGAAATTACGAATACCGTAAACTGATAAGCTGACTGATAAAGCCCAAAATTTCCAATATCACTCAAAATATCAAATTTTTGACTTAAGCTGTTTTTGCATAATGCCAATTATACCAATTATTTTCATTTAATTTTAATTAGTTTGCTATTATCAAATTCTTAGAAATTTTTTTAAAAAGGTGATTCCGTACTAGCATAGCCCCCCCACTATAGTACATTCATCATTATTTAAAATATTATATGTGATTATTGATTGTAACTGATTTAATAAACTTGTCAAGAACGAAAACTTTTCTGATTTCCTATTGTAGCAACTTCCATGTCAAAAATCCCTACTAACTAAAATTGCAGTCAAGTCGGCATTTAAAACTGCAATCATCAATTAATTAGAGCTCAAGTAGGTACATTCAAAAATTGAGTTGTGTTTCCACAATAGCTTTGATTATAGTTTCAGATGATAGGCAAATATTATGGGAGCCACGATGAGGGAGCTTTAGAAATACCGGATATAGTTCAAAAGATTATTAACAGATGGCGCTACTAAAGAAAATGTATAACTAGACTTATGCTTTGTTACCAAAGGTTAAATGTAGGGGAATCTCATGAATCCACTTATGCGCAAGAGTTGAAATAATTAATAATATATTATAGTTTATAATTACATACATACATTAAATCACAATCTAAGAAATTAAAGGAAGAAAAAATAGAAATGTGAATTTAAAAATAATAATTTAAAAAGTAAATTAAAAAAAAATAAAAGATATTGATATTTCCTTTATTGGTGAAGAGCTCATTGGCTTCCACCCATTACCTAGAATGATAGTTTGTTCACATTGTATAGTGGTGAACCCACATATATCATCAACAGTAACAAATCGGCGTAAAAAATCGGTTGGATTCTGTTTAAACAGGTCCTTACATAGCAGCAATTTACCATAACCTGCGTTTTATTGGAATTTCCCCAAACTACTTTTTTATTTCTGAATCCACGGTCTCGCTTCCGCAAAGAATCGAGGGCTATAGTCTATTAACATCGTGGCTACACAAACTGACAGGTTCTCTTCAGATTGCGACAGACTCAGGTCTCTGTTTTGATAAAACCTCTTATTAGGGGTTGCGTCTCAGAAGGTAGTTTATGTTACAGATGTACGACGAAGTTTAAATTCAGCTGCCCATTTTTTTACATTGAAAAATACAGGAATAGATTCCTTTTAAACCGTTATCAACTTTAGAGGAATTTATGTTGGCGACAAACCGTCCGAAAAAGAAGAACTTTATGACCTCGCGATATTCAGTTTAACCATTTAAATTTAAACAAACTCGCCCCAACGTCCACTTTGAGAAGGCGGAGCAGAAAACTATATACCAGATCAAGCTACAATTTGACGTTTGTAATTGTGACCATTTAGCCAACATTACAAAATAAAAATTTCAGTGAAAATGCTATCTCTGTTTTGGGCCAAGAACTTTTCACCTCACCCTCGTATGTTGAACTACATAATTCTCTACATAGAATATAAGTTTGTGATGAATGCGATGGAATTGGATTGTTAGGACGAAACTGAGGTTTGTTAGTGTCATCAAGTTCGGTTATGGTGTCATACGGGGGTTTTCGGGTCTATCGAATTTTTAACTTTCAGGATTTTAATATGGTGTCATACGGGGGTTTTCGGGTCTATCGAATTTTTAACTTTCAGGATTTTAATGTGGTTTTCGAGATTTTGTTCCCTAATACAAAATGTTATCAAACTTTTGCAGTGTATCCGGCACAACCAGAAATAAAACCATGTTTTTCTGCTCCCTAGTCTGCCGGTGTATGCTTAGCACCCACCACACTGCTGGTATCCCATACTTCTTTTCCTTTCAGGGTTTAGACTTTTTGCCTGTTCCGACTTCATAAGTCTCTCCAAACATTATTTCCAAATTTTGACGAATTGAGGTCTCAACACCAACAAATGTCTGTGTGATGTCACCCAATTTTGTGTGCGCTCTAACTCTCAAACCAGAAACAATTTCACAATAATCAAATTTCATATTTAGTACTTTTTATTGAGACTTAGAACTAATTAGATTTTTCTGGAAATTATTTCACGGAAACTTGAGAGTGGAAGTGACGCGCATTAATAGATTAACAAGTCTCTACTAGTTTATTTTAAATAGTATACTACATCAAAAATTGAAGTAAATTGCTCATTAGATTGTGTCGAAAAACTCAGAATGCAAAGATATGGTAAACTTATTAATCAAATTTATAGGATTAATATTTAGTAATAAATATTCTGCTTGGTCATAACATAAAGATTAATTACATAAAATATGTAGTTTGATAACGATTCATTACAATGAATAGCAATAAAATATGTAAATGAATTTTTCGATAGACCTTCCAATTAAAAATCAGTACTGATTTTTCCAAAAATGATTTTTTATTCATTTCTATTAATTCTCAATGCGTGCAAAACTTTGTATGAATTTTGAAGTAGGTACTATATTGTATGATCAGTGATCACCGTAGACTAAAGAACCAAAGCGGAGGTTACACTATCAAAAGAGTTGCTAAATTGAAGGCAAAAATTAGGACCATCAAAATTGACCAAAATAATTGCAAAAGTCATATGGAATTTTTCCTTTCTCTGTCAAAAATTTTTGCTGTACTCTAGCGCAAGTTCCTTTTTCCTAGTGTAATCTACCATACTTTATGATGACAGTGTAGTTTTCTGGACCACAGTTCCCTTTTTTGGGGGAGTTCTTCTTCTTCAACTTAGTTTCAGCCTTAAAGCAAGTTAAGTTCTACGAGCATATAAATATTTTACATCCATTAGGTAGTTTGCTGGGCTGCCCTTTAGATGTGCATGTACCCTGGTTTTTATGTTAATGATGGCAATTCATTCATGCAGATTAATGGTTTTTGGGAGTTGAAGGTTACATTTAACATTGGTTTCTCTTGCAATACTTTTACCAGTTTTGGAATCTTTCCAAAATCTTATCCTTTAGTCGGTACGAAGCCAAATGTAAGTGATTGTAGGCATCTTCCCAAAATCGCAAAAAGAAAGATTAGCCGATTCAAAAATATGTATTGGAGAAGAAGTATTTTGTTACTCTCAAAAGTAATATCCTGTTTGTCACACTTTTTGTTCTTATTAAAATTCCCACCGTATTGTCTCTCTAATTAAGTAATTTGTTAGTCACTCAAACGTTAATGAATAGGTTGCATGCAAAATGATAATTTTACGATAGAAAATTTTTAGAGCTAATGATGAAATTGAAATTTTTAAATCTTCTCATTGTTATTAATAACTTAAAATATTATTATAACGAAATATTGACCTAAAAATCATGTTTACGTTGAAGTATCTTAGCTGTACTTGAAAGTGAAACAACTTTCTTTTTTAGTTGTATCAGTTTTGAATTTCACGATTATTCTCTATACGTAATTTATGCAAGTTACTCAGGTAAGTAATCATATCACTCACAATCATGAAGAGAAGTTGACCATTAATCAATGACGCACAAGTAAACTAATTAATTCAATATTTAATTTTACTAAACGCCAACAACAACAATTTAAGCAAAATACGCCATAAAATTTTAATAATTTGCAGGATACAAACAATGGAATGTATAAGTTATTGTTTACTGAAACAGAGAATTGATAATGAATTATGGAAGATCAAAACAGTTGATAATAAATTTAACTTAAATAAATTAATAGTTTAACAAGTTTTTGTTAACTTTTTTTTATTTTTCAACAATTCCAGTAAATATAATATTAATTAATATTTTTATAATAGCAAAAATTGAAAATCCTTGGCTTCATTTTAAGTCGTTTGAACTTGAAAATTTAAAAAGTATTTCCGGCGGCGCTATTTGAGGGTCGAATCAATTGCAGAGATTTTAAACTAAAGCTAATGGCCATTTTTAAAGAGGGTAATATTCTAACCTCACAACTTCATTATAGCACTGTAGTATTAAAAATAATCGTTCTGTATTTGAATTTGTAATTCTTTTATAAAAAAATAATTAATTATATGTATTTATTTAAATAATATCCCAAGTACCACTTTTTAGGTTAATTTGCCTTCTTTGCAAATGGCGACAATTCATTTACCGCTTTCAATCGATCAGTTATTCATTTAGGTAACAATTTAAAATCTCTGCAAATATTTCAAATCCCGTTTTATGATTTCATAAAAAGTGACAATCCTAATAGGTTACTATTAGGCTACCACTCTTTCTTAATTTTAAGCCCCCTATAGCAAGTATCTAGCTAAGCCACTGCTTTAACTCCATAAAACTCCCTATCAGCAGTTTCAACACATCCAAAGTACATATCCTTAAATATATTATAAAAAAAAACAATACTGTTATTGCAAATAATCCTGGGTTAATGAATTGCCATCATTAACATAAAAAAACCAAGATACAGGCACATCTGAAGGCCAGCCTAGCAAGCTACCTACCTAATAGATGTAAAATATTTATATGTTCATAGTAACAGGTCTTAAGGCCTAAACTAAATGAGAATTGCTTCTAGAAAAAGAAGAAGAGAAGAAGTTCAGAATCAGCTTGTCACTGAGGAGTTTACACCAGCCGTGGGAACCGGACTGGGTCCAAGATATCCGAGTAGCACTGTACAATTTAAGAAAAATTCTTTACTGACTTAACTAAATGAAGGACAGCTGGCTAGTTCGCTGCTGGAATTCAAACACAAGCTTATAGTTAACCATTGCAGAGTGAGCTCCAAGATGGAGGAAGAATTAGCTATAATTTATCTAGCACTACTGTAAGTTTCATGCTTAACGACACGAAAACAAAGCTAAAAAACAGCCCTAAACAGTTATCAACGGGTGTGGCTCATTTAATCCACCTGCACTGAAGCAAGTTAGCTAATTGTACCCCGTCCATGCTGAGATGTTAGATGGATTATGAGGTGGAGACCTATCAGATAGATTTCGATGACTACCTCGGTAACCAACAGTGTCGATATCCTCTGGAAGGCCGAGCTTTAAGAAATTCTGTTCTGTGCGCTGCGGGTCCGCGTGTCCGCGATTTGAACCCAGAATTTTCGCTCTGAACTCAACCAGCGATCACATCAAACCACCACTGCGGCTTAATCCGCTTAATTAATAAAGCTAAATCCAGAACAATCAGAAAATAAAGCTGCACAAAGCAAATTAAACTTCATATTATAATAAATTATAATGCACGAGACATTTCACGCCAAATTGACCTGATTGGGACCCTCACAATTTTTACTTCTTTCCTGGATATAAATATGTTTCAAAGTGATACAAAACAATGACCTATGCCAACTTTCAGAATTTTTTGAAAATTGATCTGGCGGTAATCGATCTAGGACGTTTAAACGCAGGGACTTTTAAACTCGAGCAATTGAAGACCCTGATGAAAGAAGGGCACAAGTACAAAAAAATTTAAAAATTATATTATTGCTGGGTTAAGTTCTAAAATGAGCTTTATCCACTTGGTACAAAAATGGGATACCTATTGTTAATAGAAACGGAGTTACAAGTGAAAATCACATTCCCCCCCTCCCATAAGATGCTGCAAGAATGAGATATTTATTTTAGGTTTCCTGAAGAATTTATAAATTGGTATTTATCCCCTTCTTATACCAGTCTTCAATTAAAATTGTCTTTTAAACTTTTTTGTTTAAATTATTACTATAATAAATAAATAACATATAACCTAAGCTATAAACCGGGAGATCCTTCGACAATTTTAATTGTTCACGTTCAAACGTCCTGCTACGAGCAGTAATGGTCAAAACTGCTATTTGACATAGATTTTTTTCCAATTTACAATTGGATATCAATCCCTTGATAAAAACAAAAGTTTTGAGACTATTTTGCTTATGTCCGAAGTTATATTTTATACCACACAATTAAGTCGTAAAAATGTTATATTTTTCAAAGAATTAACTGTAAATAGAAAAATGATTACGGCCTTCAATATCAAATTGCCACGTTACTGCCATTCCAATTTTAAAAACATTTTGAAAAATTTATATTTGTATCAAAATTAACTATGTAAATTTAAAAAAATCAATATAGCGACATACATAATAATCATTGTATACCTACTGAATTGGTTGTATAGCCTACGGGTATAATCAAAATAATCTCAAAAATTCCAAAAACATCGATAACGGCAATCAGTATCGAATTAATACATTTGGCTGTTACTGACAGACCCAATTTTAAAAAATTCTGAAAATTGGTATGGGTCACTCTAAAGTCTAAAATGAAAAAAAAATTTTAAATGGCGGGGGTCACGGCCAAGTTGATTTGGCGTGGAATGTCCCATTGCTTCGACGAAACCGAGGCAAACAGTAACAAAAATATTCCTGGTGGCAGCAGAAGAGTTCCATAGCAAAGATGGCCCTTCGGCCCGCAAAAACAGATTAATCCGTTTAAAAATCAACCGCATTATTACCAAGAAGTATGATTGCTTGTGGGACGCCAAAATTCAAAATGAATAACCTGCAATGATTTGTTTACCTTTTGTATACAGTAAGGTATTGTTATATGCCAAGGTCTTCATAAAAGCATTTTATCGTTATGAAGGACGATTTATTCAAGATTATTTTTTCATATTTAAAAACTTGTTGCGTAATTATAACATTACGCATTGTAGCGAAGTAGTTTATTTGAAATGCATCCAGTTATTTTATTCTCAACTTTTTTGGTGTCGCAACCCCCTGAAATGACAAAAAAAATTGCGACACCCTCAACAAGAGGAATTACCTTTTTAACACCCTGCGGTTTCCCACTGTCCATAAAAAATAATGTTAAATCAAGTTATTCAAAATCAATTTTCTCGAAATTGGCTGAAGATTTAGTTTTGAAATTTGAACTTGGTGAAGTCCTAATTATGATTTACATGTACAATGTACAGTTATAATGGATTAATTCGATGATTCCACTGTGGAACCCTCCCTTTGTTAGTTTGGTGCTGGTTTATCAAGTAGCCCTGTTTTGACCTTATGATTTTTTGGCGTAAAGATTAATTTTAGAGTTTTTTTTTTATTTTAATTTTGTTGTTTATTTTGACTAGGTACTCAATAAAATAGAAATATCTTGCAAGAAATTTCCCACTTTTACTGTTATTTTTGTTATCAACTCAAACCACATCCTGAGATTTCTCGAATTTTTACATAAATTATAATTATCATTATTCTTTAAATAAAAGTCATAGTTTACCATAATATTTTCAAAAACATATTATTTTGCCATCTAGCCTTGTGATTTAAACAAATTTATTCAAGAATCATGCTGCTATGATGAGGCCCTTTTATGATAAGGCCTAATAATTTGCTTTTATCTCCAAGTAGATTTTCAGAAAAGCTCCATATTTGGAGACAATCTTAATTGCAAAACTCTTCACGTCCATTCATTTTCACAGATCCAGATTACCAATGTCATTTTAATCAGATCTTTCTGATAAATCATAACCTATCCCACAGCTTCTCAATTAACCTGATTAATATTATAACCTCGCTCTCCTTACACAATTTCCTTTTGCAAAAATAACACTAAAAGTTTTATCGAAATCCCCCCCCCCCCGTCTGAAGTAATACCTCGACTATTTACTTGATTTTCATTTCATTTGAATTACGAAACAATTCGCAACTTGACCAAGTGGAACAAAATCCTGCAAAAATTCATTTCTCTTTTCTTGATTACCTTGACCAAATTCAAGCGCAACAAATTGAATAAATAATTTTTTACAATAATACAGCAAAATATAACATGGGATAATAATAATTCCTAGATCAAACTGATGGATAGCGTGAAAATTACCTTGAACTGTATCCAGAGATCGTAAACTCATTCAATAAGTAAACTTATTTATGGAATAGCCGGATAACATGTGGTTTTTGTATTACACAATCCGTTTATTTTTACACAGACTCAACATCGTCACAGGTAACCAACACACTACTAAAATATCTAAAATATTGCCGTTTGATACCTGATACTTCATAAATAAAACGAATCAGAATTCGGGTGTATTCGATTTAAAAGCGCTGTTGCAGTGATGCTCAAAATTGGTGCCGCCGAAATGTTCAAATTAGTTTTAACAACTGAAATTTATTTAAAGTGTATTACTTGATCAAGACAAAAATGGCGAATGGATGGAAAAAAGCAGCGAATTGAATTGGAAAATATGGAGAGACATTAGGACTAACAAGATTATCACTGAACCGATTTTGACGAAAATATCACTCTCCTTTCGTCATGAGTAGCATATAGGCTATTATAATATTAAATTATAGTTACTAAATTGTAACTTGTATTATTTTATATTCAAGTTAAGGATAAATAAAAATTAAAATTGAATGTATATATATCATGACAGCTGTTTCATCCTTTTTTGGACTTATCAAATGATAAGAATACATTCAATTTTAATTTTTATTTATCCTTAACTTGAATATAAAATAATACAAGTTACAATTTAGTAACTATAATTAAATATTCTTACGAGTTAATAATACACATAAATATTATAATATTATGGTATCGTGACGCGCATGAATGGCTAGAGCAATTACTACTGAACCGATTTGATAAAACTACAGAAATAATTAAAACAAAAATAAAGGCGCCCTACTACGACATTTTCAATGTTTAATGATGATTCTAGTAAGCAATTAGCATTTTTATTTAAGTATTTTCTAATAGTTGGTTCTTTTATTATTTATTAAATTATAATTTGAGTTTTTCGTTCACTAAAAACAGAGCTAAATGTGATGCTCACAATCTTATTGCAATTTATTTTAACCCATTATGACCGAAGTTTTTTTTTTTTAATTTTCAATTATTATTTTTTTACAAAACTGTTGAAAATAATCTAAAAAACAAAATATGTCAAATGCGTTACCATATGGTAACGCCAGGTCATAATGGGTTAAATATCTTGCCTATTCCTAATCGAACCAAAAATTATCATTTTAATTTGATTTTTTGAAATTTTCTTATTATAATTTACCACAACAAAATTAAATAGTTTCACTTTTTAATGCCACAAATGTTTGAATACCACTGCGTAGAAAATCGACGTTAAAATGGTTGCATATGTTCAAGGGCTAGAAATTCGAATAAATAATAATTATTATTATTATGTTAATTATTTATTGAATAGATTTGACATGCATACACAAGACTAATTTTCATATTATTTAAATAATAGCATACATTCTTTTATAGTTATTATGTTATTAATTTATTTATTTTGTAATATTTTCATGCTATAATTTTTTTATTATTTCAGTGGAAACAGAGATCCTTCACACGGTAAAAAATTTGTTATGTTTAAATAAACATATTTTTGTGCTCTATAGTTCCCATTTTGTCTCTAATTTTGGTTCCACTTATAATTAAGCGCTCATGTAAGATGCGCACAGTGTACCCATGCCTCCTGAATATATAAATTAATCATAAAATATTAGAGTTACAAGTTTTACAACAAAAATCGGTAGAATCTCTTTAATTCATTCATGCGCGTCATCCCATTCTCACGTTTCCGAGAATCAATTTCAACCAAAATCTAATTTTTTTAAAGAAGTTTTGTTAAGAAATTCTTATTTGTTTGTGACGTAAAGTTCACAAAAATTGAGGGACATAAAACACACAGACAACGAGCAAAAACTTGGCATGCAAAATCTAATGAATATTGAGATTTGTAGGTTTTTTCAATGGCTTGGACCTAAAGCTTCTTATGGTGTCCCTTAGGATGACTATGTCCGTGAAAAAGACTTCCAATAACAAATTACTATTTTAAATCAGTTCCAGGTCCAGAAATGGTCCAGGTACTTATGGTTTCCAAAGTGACATTATTTTTCTAATGGGTTAACCAGATGACACAACCCTGAAAGTGTGAACGTAATAGTAGTAATAAAACAATCGTTTAATAACTAGACATGGAGAAACGATTGGTAAAAAATCTCTATTTTACTGCACACAGAAAAAAATTCAGACGTAGCTATGAAAAAAAGGTTAACTTAATTCGATATTTTTGGGCTTTGACAAGAAACATGCAATAAGGGATGCAAAGATCCTGTAGCAATATAATAGCGAGTGTTTTCAACAAAATACAACATTTTGAACTTCCGATCCCTTACAAAATGTTATCTCTTATTTATGCAAAAATGTCACTTTTCGAAGAAGATGGAAGAAAGTCCGGCAATTACAAATGAGCTATAAAAAACATATTATTTTTAAAAACTTCGAAAATGAATTAAAATTGGTAACTTTTTATGACAAAAATATGCAGTTTTACTTTGTTGTCGACATGGGGGCGGCAGACGAAAACTTTGCATGCCGCAAAGTCTCAAAACTACGACATAAACAGGAAGTTATGATCAAACAATAAAAATTTTGATTTCTTTATCTGTGTTACATTAGTTTAGTAAACGGCCGCGTCAACAGTTTTCTAAGAAAACGTATTAATTTTTTGAAAAATGTCACAACTCAAACTCAAAGTAGGTTTCATAATATGAGTATATTACTCGTATTATGTAGGTTTGGTTAAGAAGAAGCTTTAAGAGTGTGTGAAATATTTTGTTTTGTATTTCTTGTAAATTCTATCTTATTCCCTATAGAAATACAATGTAACTTTACAAATCAAAATAACACATTTTGAGTTAGGACTATTAACAATATTAATTACTTATCAAGATACACAAAAAAAACCATCACAACCATAAAATGTGCCGTTTTACTCCACTACAAATGCACGTCTTCTCACCTTAGAAGTGTCACTTTTCAACTAAAAGGACAAACAAAACTTATCAAGTAGTGACACTATTACCCTCGATAGCAATTACTATTGGAAATATGTGCTACTTTTCCACGTATGAAGTTTATTATTGTGTGCATCTTCACATCAAAATCACCAAATTTTGAGTTATGTCACTTTTCATTATGGTGTGTGATATTTAGAATTTAATATAACATTATTTATTTTAATTGAAATTAAATATTTAAGAATAAAAATAAAATATTTAAGTTTCTAAAAAATTGTTTTTGTAGTGGGCCAAAGTTACCTTGGATGGGGAAACTTTAACCCACGCATGTTTTTGGGGCTTGAGTTAAAGATAGTCTAAAATAACAGCTAAAAGTTGATTTTGTAAACAACTAGACTATGTAGGTAATTAAAAAAAAAACAGTTTTATGTGATTAGTAAGAAAACACAGAGAAAAAGGTCAAGCAAACTGTATTTTAAAGAAAACTTTAGAAATAATAGTTACTTATTTTAAAATATAGTAAAAAACAAATATTTTTAATTTAAACGCAAACTCTTCTTCCTATATAATTTTTCTATTTCTTTCCCAAAAAATAACTGTAGCTCAAACATAACTATCCAGGTCCGGGACTCTATAGTGATTTCTTTTGGAAAGCATTATGGGTTCTGGTATTTTCTCAATAACATCATCCCAGCTGTAACTGATAGCATCTTTTCTTTCGGCCACCTTCAAAATTTCAGGCTCTTCTCTAGACAGTCAACTGATGGCCCTTGTTCTGAAATACCAATAACTTTGCCAGGGTATTTATTTCCGTTAAACAACACCACAACAAAGTCGCCAATGCTTAATCCATTGGATTTATCCTCAATTTCGGGTTTTCTTGGACCACTTCTATCACTTACCAAATCAGAATATGTCTCACTTTCTTCATCAGAATTTAAATTGATTTTGGCTTGGGCCAATGTTGCCCCAATACCTGGGCCAAAGTTGCCTTATCTGGGTTATTCATATTCGTCGCAGACCACCGGATTATAATAAAATTGAAAAATCTTGATAACAGCAAGTACTGTTCCAACCTGTGATTCCCCGCATTTTTACGGTCTTCTCCTATCCGCTGGCGTAAAACTTAAAAATTATCGTTGCATTTACGATCTCTATACTACAAACAAACATTGTTTGTCAGGTGAACCATTGTTGTCCTTAAAGGGCCAATGTTACCCCATCTACCGGTAATTAAAGAACAAAATTTAAGTGCTGGATATCTTTAGAAGCGGAAAATAAAACTCTTTAAATTGATAGCTTTTTCATTCTTATCCGTTATAATGGGAAGTAACAATTAAAAAAAAATTAATTTCCCATGATATTTTCATATGAACGAATTTGAGTATTACTTTATTTTTTTGTTTGTATGTAGGTACCAAAACAAACAAAATTATGTTAATTTCGCTCTTTTATACCTATAGATATTTAAAGATGTTCAGCGAGTTAAAATGGTTGCATATATTTCCGTTAAAATTTTTCATTGTAAACCAGACTCACGTTTTCCAGTATTCGGCTTAAACAGGTTTCACTGTAATTAATAGTTATTTTGTTTGATTCAATTTGCATCTTTTCATATAAAATAAATCTGATTTCCCACTTAAGGCGCCTCTCTCGAAATAATGCAGTGCCTTGAACAATTCAAGATAATGCTGTTAATCTTAAATATATAAAACGGAAAAAATTGTTTGTTTGTTTGATCGCTATACACTCCTAAGCCCTTCGACCGATTTTAACCAAAGGAACACTTGCTCACTAGATCTCAGGTTAGGTCCTTTTGCAAAAAAACTTTAAAAACTTGATAGGAGAGTAGGGATTGCACAAAAATTTTTGTTATAGAGATTATGCGGATAATCTTAATCACTCAATCAGTCAATCAGTAATCAATCAATCAGATCTTAATCACTTGAGTACTTGAAATGCTACTGGAAAGGTACAACACAACGAAGAATTTTATAATTAAAACTACTATTAACAAACCAAAAATTGAAAGTGAAGATGAACGTAAGCAATGATTTGAAGCACAAGCTTCATCAGACAGGCTAATCAAAGGGAACGTGAAACTGAACTTGAACGCGATGGAAGACATCGGGCTGAAAGAACAAGACAATTTCAAAGTCGATCGGATAAACCAGAACGTTTTTATGCTTTTGATAATTTAATTATTATTGGAGCGATGTCTAAAATATGTAATAACTAATAAGTGTGGTGCTAAAATGTATGATAAAGAATTACTAGTAATGTGTTGCAGTAATGTAATATAGTTCAATTACCAGCGCTATTTGAACCTCCAGAACCGTTGACAACATTACTAGCAGGAACAACCCGAGAATCTCAACATTTCTTAAAAAATATTCAAGCATTATAATTCTGTATTAAACATGGACGTCATTTGGATGTAATGTCAATGCTTGGATTCGGGATCAAAAATAAAAATCCTGTCTGTAGACACACGTGGAGATTAGCAACTTCAAGCAGAACAAAGGAATTAAATTATATAAAAATATTTTATTTTATGTAAAACCCCGGGCGAAGCCGGGTATCCCGCTATTAATAAATATTTTTAAATGATCCAAAAAGAATTAATAAGATAAAACGTAATTAGGCGGCAATCAGCGGTCATAATAATTAGAGGCAGCCAAAATTAGTTTAAAAATGCCCGGTTCGAATCCGGGTGAAGTAAGAACTTTATTCTGGCCGTCTCTCTGGTCCTCCAGGTTGGGGGTTCTACGTCGGGCTTGCTCCTCGTCTAGGTAAAAAATGTAAAATGCTAACAAACCAAACACCAATTCGCAAGGTTGGTAGTTGAGCTCGGATAACGTTGTAGGTAATGCGTTTCAAAACCGATTATATCAAGCAAATCAAAATTAGTTTAAGGGGTAGCGGTAAGTGAGGGAGGAGACGCATGGGCAGTGGCGTAGCTACCATAGGGCAAAGCGGTGCAGTGCACCGGGGCCCCGGAGCCCAGGGGGCCCCTTGGGGGCCCCCTGAGGTGTTTTTTTTTTAAATTTCTAATGCAAACATGTGGAAAAAGGGGAAGGGAGGGGGCCGATTTTTTTTTATGCACAGGGGCCCTTGTTCACCTTGCTACGCCACTGCGCATGGGGAAATAAAATGTTTTAGACGAAGTAAAAAAGTAAAAGTAAATCTGTAAGACTGTAGGATAAGGGGTAAAAAATCGAGAAAACTGCAGGTTGGGCCAAATTATATTCAGTATTTTAGGATAGGGTTAAAAGAAAAGGTCTTCCGCGTTACGCCAAAAGAAAAGTAATGAGAAATTTAAAAAATCGAAAAAGTGGCCAAATTAAACTCAATATTTTAGGTAGGAAATTGTATTTAAAAAATCGGAAAAGTGGACTACAGGAGTGGCCAAATTAAACTTTGCACATGGGCGGAGGTACCCCTAGCCGTCCCTAGCGTAGGTCCTGCTGGGAGCTTCAAAAAAAATTTGCGGAAGGAGACCTATACTGTTTAACGTGGGCTCCAAATTTCATTTTGAGAAGCTGTTACGCTAATTTGAAAATGGTGGTTATTCTCGAACGTACATATCATCATAACAAAGATAGGAACAAACAGGTCCGTCTAAGGGATACGAAGTTCATTGAAAAAATTAGCAAGGAAAATTATAAAATCAAATAAATACCTTACCGGATTACATGTTTCAATCTTAGTCACGTGACGGACCTGTTTGTTCCTATCTTTGTTATGATGATATTATGTAAGAAGTAAAACTCAGATCTATATTTAGATTATTAATGACCGCATTCTCAACTATAATTTTTCTTATTATTTTAATGGATCAACTAAAACGTTTAAAAATTTTTATATTTTAATACTAGGGGGGCTCTGCCCCCCTGGCCGCTAACGCGGCCCAACCCCCCAGTGCCGCTTTGCGGCCCTAATAACTTCAAGTTATAAAACTTATTTACATTCAACATTTTTTATGTCGCTTTCACTTTGAATTTGTATTCCATCCTTCGCTCGACATCTTGATAATGCTACATATAACTGTCCATGACTAAACAAAGGCCTATCGATGTATATTGAAGTGTTATTTTCCACCCTTAAATATTAAATATCGAATCGGCGGAGAAATCACCTTCTTACCCGGCTGGCTCAATCGGTTATCTTTCAGTATCGCCCACTATCAAGCGACCTTGTATACCTTTTCCGAAATAATTCCACTTGCATTTAGTATAATCCACAAAATTTTCTCTCTAAATTCTCAATCTAAAAGAAAAACACTGCTTCAAACTTTACTTGTCTTTTATTCTCAAATAAATCAAATTTTTACAACAATTTTTTACAGCAGAAATCCAGGAGGGATTTCAAGAAAGACACATAACGTCGTGCTTTTGGAATAAGTAGCAAATTCTCTAAATCAACATCTTCAAAAATAAATAACAATATTTAAAAGTAAATAATAATTAATTAATGCGGCAATCTAATTTACACACCTAAATTAATTAATTAATCAACATCCCGAACTACCTATCTTGACGAATGATCACTAAACAATTCATAAATGACATCCAAACTTCTTTGCAATAATAACAATTTCTTAGATAACTCGATCCAAAACTTTCTTCGAAATAACTGCAAATTTTTTTATCCTTCCAAATTTTATTCCATTATTTTTCAAAGCTCCTTCTTTTTCCGTTACGGACCTTTCATAATTTCGATTCTCTTCTAGTGTTCTGCAATTTCATTTTCATCTTCAATGTTCATATCGACCCTTCTTTAATAAAATCCTTCACTACTACTTAATTTTTAAAATTTCCAACTAACAATTTCATCTCCTTAAATAATTTCATCAATTTTGCTACATTTTAAAGTTGTAGCTTCATACAAATTTTTTTAAATATGCAATACACATCATTTAAAACTCTTTTACCTATTTCTTTACTAATCATCCAATTTCAATTTTCGTAGTGACAAATTCCTTCAATAACCATCAATATTCAAATTAAATTTTTCCATTTGATTGCCATAAACGCTAATTTCAAATTTACTATTATAAAATGCAGCAATTAATTAATCCATTTTTCAAATTTTCAATTTTTGGAAACACTTTTACTTTCTCAAATTTTGTTATACAATTTATAAACTTTTCGTCTGCTTATCTTTCGAAGATTGTCCTTTTCACTTGTTACATTGGTTATTATTATTAACTTGTTCGAATTTCTATTGCCTTTTATTTAATTATGATTTTCAGTTTTATCATGATGTGTAGTTCCTTCTTTAAATTTTAATATTTACAAACTTTTTTTTAATTTTATCAAAACACATTTAGTTCCATTCATTTTCCATTTAAATCGCGGTTATCCTTAAATTTGTTCAATCTTCTTTATTCGTCCGTGGTTACTTTTCATATTTGATTAGATTAGCCACCCTCCATCTTGATCGCCGATACTGCCACTTTTCCAAAATGACCTTCATTTTGTTTTCCATGACGTCTTCCTTTTTAAAAATACGTTTCTTTTCACCAAACCACTTTTTCTTTATTTTCTTCTTCTTGTAGCCCAACTCTTCTTTTTCAAAATACCAAATTACTTTGTTGGACGGCATATCCTCTTCATCCTTTATTTCATCCTTCCAAATTGCTGAACGGGGAACATCATTTCCATCGGAAACCATCTTGGATGAAGTAATCATGTTCGTATTAATTTTATTTTTCTTCCTTTTACAATAATTATTGTTATACCTTCTTTCAAAATTACTTTTTCGTCCATGTTTCATCTTTCGCCATTTCATTCGTCGCATCTGTGTTCTGGTGAATATCCGGGCTTTTTTATTAATGCCGCCGATATGACCCGTTTCTTTATTTACTTCTCCTTCCATTTTTCATTTCTCAAGTCTTCTTTATTTTCATTTTTCTCAATCTCTTCCGATAGTTCCACTTTTTCTGCTAAAGTTTCTCCTTTTATTAAACTTATTTCTTCCTTCTTATCTTCTAGTTCTTCCTCATTTTCATTTTTTTCATAATTGGCACTGCTGATTGTTCTGCTCAATTCTTCACAATATTTTACCCATTCTTTTTTGTCCTCGATCCTATTCTTTTCCCTCTCTCTTTTATCTTCTATTCTATTCGTTCTCCTCTCTCTCCTGTCTTCAGCCATTTGCTCTATCAGCTGTTGAAGCCTCCACTCAATTTGATCGATTTTATTCCAGCCTGTAGCCATGGTCAAACCTTTCTTACTAAAAATCTCAGGGTGATAGCCGGTTCTGCGGTGAACATTTACAACCATAAACTAATCATCCCAAATTGAATTCAAAAAAATGTTCACCAAATGCCGCACGTTCGGGTAGCCAAGTTGAAGTGTTATTTTCCACCCTTAAATATTAAATATCGAATTTTCAAATCTTCTTCGTAAAATTCCAATTCGGGCGGAGAAATCACCTTCTTACCCGGCTGGCTCAATCGGTTATCTTTCAGTATCGCCCACTATTAAGCGACCTTGTATACCTTTTCCGAAATAATTCCACTTGCATTTAGTATAATTCACAAAATTTTCTCTTCTAAATTCTCAATTTAAAAGAAATAACACTGCTTCAAACTTTACTTGTCTTTTATTCTCAAATAAATCAAATTTTTACAACTAAAAATCGTCAGAAATCTAAATGTCGACCGTCCACGACTTGGACGGCGTACGCAAGTCTTCTGCTTCACTGCTCGCGCTCTCTCGGCTTCCCCGAAACCGCGAAACACAAAATTCAAATTATTTACAAAAACTCAAGCAAACCATTTCCTTATTCCAAAAATTACACGACAGCAAACCAACTTTATTAAAGCTCTGCTAGCATAACAACAGATCCTATTTTGAGTTTTAATTTGTGTACCGGAAAGCCAGGAAAATTCAACGAATTTAAATATTCGACTTCATATTCCAACCGAATGTCCTCATCTGTTTGATCGACTCCTCGATGTTTAGCTGTATCTTCAATTAAGTAGGTATGAATCTCGCCCTCGACCAAATTTAATATTTTATTGTTAAGTGTGCGAACATCATCATTGTGGCAGGCTAATATAATTCAGTCGGAGAGATCGGCATTAGAAGCAATTGAATTGCTGTAAATGTCCTGAATTATATTTGTAGATTTCCAGCTATTCGGTACTTTCAATAATATAATGCTGCTTGGCCAAATTGATGTTGACTTTAAAGTATAATTGACTATCTCCACAGGTGAAGCGTATTTTATAACAGGTAAAACTTGACGAAAGTCACCACCTAAAATAACAAATTTGCCACCAAACGGATTTTTGCATTTACATAAATCTTTCAATCTTTGTGTTTTTGCGACGCATGGTTTTGTTGCCTTGCTTTGTGTTTACTTTTTGCTTTTTTGCTTTTGCTTTTACTTTTTGCTTTTTTGCATTTGCATTTGCTTTTGCTTTTGCATTTGCTTTTGCTTTTGCTATTGCTTTTGCTATTGCTTTTGCTATTGCTTTTGCGTTTGCTTTTGCTTTTGCTTTTTCTTTGCTTTGATTAATCCGTTGATGTGATTATAATGTTGATTTGGTGTCGTCCAATAGCTGTTCTCAGCGTTGCATAAAAACGTTGCATAAAACGTTGCACAAAAACGTTGCATAAAAACGTTGCATATTTTGTCTTATCTTTTTATATATATAGAGTAGATATTTTTTTATATTTTAAATTCAAATTTTTTCAAACATTATTTTTATAAATCAAAAACTAACATTTAAAAGGAACCAATTCAAAGTTTTAAGATGAGATTGTGAGTCTAAACTACGGACCTGTCTAAACTAGCTAGAGAGTAAATTGGCTGAATTTCTTGAAAAACAAAATTCCTTAGTGGTTGTGAGTGGCTAATGTACAGAAACGAATATTCGTTATTTCGGTTCTATGTTTGTGTCAATTGGTGGAATTGGGTGTCACGGGTGTCTCCCTCCACATTTGCCGCGCAAGCCCAAGTCACGTGCCAACCACGGTGTAGAAACTTCATAGGAAAATATTAGACCCTGATTTTAATGGTATTTTAGTTGTCGGATTTTCTTAAGATAATAATTCAATAGTTATTTAGAAAAGTAAACAATAACAGAACATAAATCATAGAATATCCTATAAGTTGAAATTGTAAGACAATTAATAAATTATAATAGTGAAAAATAGTTAAATTGAATGGAAATATAGTGGAATAATTTAGTTTAGTCAGATTTAGTTGACCCATGACACCCAGGGAGCGCAACGAAAAGACAGTATAACACTGTCTACAATTTTAACATGGAAGTTTCCCTTCTATTGTAATCTTTTATTCTATGGTGCCAACCACTAACGAAAAAATGTACACTCATTTCAGTTCGGTAAACTTAAAACCGACCTATCTTAGATCCGATCTAACATTAGCTGGACCTAACGATTGTAGGTATATCCGGTAAGTGACAATGGATGATGATTCAATGCTTCATTAAAATAGTAAAAATTGAATAAACTCATATTTACAGAAATATGGAATTTACAAAACCTTTCTTGAGATAAGTTTTTGTCCGGGTCAAATGTCGGCGTACTACCTAAGCTTTATCTCAATTATATTAAGACACTGAACTATTATCAAAAAAACAAATATGTTGTAATTTTGTAACGATTTTATTTCCTTGAGAAATATTTTTATAACAAATAAAATCTCACGAATTCTTGCTTTCAAAATTCAAAACTGATAATAATAATTCTTTATCATCAGAACATTTAAAAAATATCTTCTTAATTTATGTTATAAAATTCATAATGTAAAAGTAATTACTTGCATTAAGAGGTGCACACGAGTACGCGCACGAATGGATTAATGAGATTCGCGCTACTTATATCGCTCACCGAGTGACCACAAAGTTTTTTTAAAAAGAAAAGCACAGTTTAACAATATCGTAGCTCTGATAAATTTGGAAACGTAAGAGCTTGGGGTCATTTGGTCATTTTGTTGGGTGTGGTGTACCAGCCTAGCCAAAAAAGTTTTTGAAAAGGTTTTTATTTTAATTTCAAATTTATGAAATTAATATAACATAAAAAAGACTACTGAATATAATAAATTAGACACCTGGTAATAATAATAATCAGAATAAAATTAATTATATAGCAAAGTTTTATGAATTTCAATTACAAAAAAGAGAATAAAGTAGTGAATATGCATCCATAATCCATAAGGATACGTTTGGAACATTGGTCAGCTTTGCTCTTTTAAAAGCTTTTATTTTACAATAAAGTGATTGGTTGATTGGATGAAATTGAGCGGTTGGTAGCGTTAATCTATTCATGCGCGTCCGTTGTTGACACTGGACGTTATATCCGATAAGATATGAATATTACCGCAATTATAATCAAATAGTTTCTTTAATACGACACACGTAATAGAGAAAGTCCCACACACAATTCAACAAAAAATTGCTGAAAAAAGGACCTTAAAAAAACAATGGCAACAAGCGAGAACAACTGAAAACAAAACAAAACTGAACAAATCAACTAAGGAGTTGAAGGAGATACTAAAGGAGTACAAAAATCAAGGCATCCAGGGCTATCTGGAGAGTTTAACTCCAACAGAAGCCACAGATTTCTCTTTATGGAAAGCAACCAGAAAACTTAAAAGACCATCAGTACCACAACCACCAATCAAAGATGACAACAATAAATGGGCAAGAAATGATAAAGAAAAAGCAGAAGTGTTTGCTAAACACTTGGAAAAGGTCTTTCAACCATATCCATCAATGTCAACAATAGAAGAAGAACGAGAAATAACAGACTATCTCGAAGCTCCTTTTCAGCTAGATATTCCCATCAAGAAAATCAAAATTAAAGAAATCAAACATGCATTGCAAAAGGAAACTAAAATCAAAAAAGCTCCTGGGTTTGACCTAATAACAGGCGAGGTCCTACAAGAGGTATCTGAAAAGTGCATCAAACTAATCACATTTATCTTCAACGCAATAATTCGCATACATTATTATCCAAATATATGGAAAGTATCTCAAATAATTATGATACTGAAACCGGGCAAAAAACCGGAAGATGCAAAATCTTACAGACCAATAAGTTTGCTGCCAATGCTTTCTAAAATCTTCGAAAAAATATATCTCAAGAGACTTAAACCTTTACTAGGAAAACTTAATATTATACCCCATCATCAGTTTGGTTTCAGAAGCAAGCATGGTACCATCGAACAAGTTCATAGATTGGTTAACATAATCAATAAAGACTTTGAGAGAAAGAGATATTGCTCAGCAGCATTCCTGGACGTGAGTGAAGCCTTCGACAAGGTTTGGCACAGGGGATTGTGCTACAAAATCAAAAAGGCATTGCCATATCAGCACCTTTTAATATTGCAATCCTACTTACATAATAGGCATTTCTTGGTAAAGCAGCAAAATGAATACACAGATCTATATCCCATCTCATCTGGAGTACCACAGGGTAGTGTGCTGGGTCCAGTGCTTTACCTGATTTACACGGCTGACCTACCAACTACTCCTTTGACAAAAACAGCCACCTTCGCAGATGATACTGCAATACTGGCATCCCATTCAGACCCTTTAACAGCATCAAAAACCTCCAATCTCACATAGACAAAATTCAGCTATGGCTACGGAAATGGCGCATGAAGGTTAACGAAATTAAATCTATCCACATTACCTTCACCCTAAATAGGACAACTTGCCCAACAGTATCAATGAATGGCCAGCAACTCCCCGAGTCTGAAGATGTCAAATATCTTGGTATCCACTTAGACAGACGACTAACATGGAAAAAACACATTTTGACTAAACGGAAACAGCTTGGAATCAAATTTAGTCAAATGTATTGGCTAATAGGCAGAAAATCCCAACTTAGCTTAGAAAATAAGCTACTGCTGTACAAAACAATACTCAAGCCAATATGGACCTATGGAATTCAGCTGTGGGGCCCAGCAGCCAACTCTAACATCGAGATAATACAACGATTCCAAAACAAAGTAATGAGAGCGATTGTTGACGCACCCAGATATGTAACTAATGAAGTGATACAACGCGACATATTAATGCCCACCGTTGGTGAGGTAATCACAGGTGCTGGACGTTATATCCGATAAGATATGAATATTACCGCAATTATAATCAAATAGTTTCTTTCAGTGTTTGTTTAAGATGTTAAAAGGTAACAAATAAAAATAAACCTGAGCCAAAGTTTCGGAATCAAGATCAAGACTCAGAGCAGTGGCACCTTTATTTGTTATTTTTTGAAGTTTGTGTAGTTATAAGAAATTTCGCTTATTATAACCATTCTGAGTTATAGTACATTTAATATGTTTATTGTATTTTCAAACATGACACACATAGGCATGCTTAAGTCCAGGTGAGAGAATTGACCATCAATATGTCAAAACCAGGTATATTTCACGGTTAAAGTCACTCATCATATGAAAAGGCTCAAATGCATTTTGAAATGTTAAATATCTTATATTGGTCTATTATTGACTTCATTTCACAACTAAAAGAGGGTTTTAATGCAGTTGCATGACATTTTTTAGCATCCATATAACTTCCAATTGAGCTTTTCTTTTCAAAATATTTGTTTGAATGTCACTACTTTTATTTCCATTGTTACCAGTCCATAAAAGCTGCATCTAGTAATCCATTTTTTTTTGTGAAATCAAACAAAAAAAACAATATATAAATAATTAATTTATTCATTTAGTAACTCATGTCATAATTTGTGTGAATTCATTTAAAATTAAACTGTTTTTATGGGGTTTTTAGGGATTGATGTTTGTTTATCAAAATGTATGTTCAATGGAAAGCACTAATTGGGTTAGGGATCACATTATGGAGTTCGCTGTGCTTGTTCGATTATTACTACATCAATCCTGAAACAAAAACCTTCTATTATGCCGAAGAAGGTAAGCGAAATTTAAAGATGATTGTACAAAAATATAATTTAAATGATGCAGACAGAATAAAATGGGCGGAAGAAGATAAAAATAGTTTATACACCGCAAGCAACGGTTATGGATTTGGATTTACCTTTATATTATGGAACATTTTAACCTTTCTAACGACAATTGTTATATGCTTCTCCCTTAAATTAGCTATCTTAGCTGTTTCTAATCTGAGAGAAAAATTGCGATGGTATGTGACTTTAAAATTTTCTCGATGGTCTCGATGGCTTCTTGATAGAAGGTTAAAATATTGAATTGCTTTTTATTTAACAATAAATCTATGATTTCATATCAGGGCCGGCTTGTAAAGATGTTGGAGAGTGAGGACACCTTACACAATTCTTGGTAAGGCCGACCCTGATCCTTTTTATTTCTTCAATTCAATTTATGGAAAAACCATTTTAAAATTCGCTTAAAAGTGCAAGACCTAATTTATATAATATTAAAGTTCTTCTTCTTCTTTTCTTACGACAATAATTTGAACGTTTTCTGTTTTAGCGAATCAAAATTACAGGAAACAAAGAATTTATTCGAAACGGACTACGCTAAATCTACTGTAAATCTAGCCAGTAAAATTCCGGTCCCTTCAAAGTCATCTCTTCACACAAATATCGACTGCAACAGCGAAAAAGATAAGGAAATGATTGAAAGTTGCGTTAGTTTGTTGAGCGGTTCCACCACAAGTATCGAAGGAAGCCTTGAACAACCTGTCAAGGTAACATTTTTATGCAGTTAAGTTCTATATTGAAAAAATAATCTTTAGAATGAAATGTGTTCTCGTATAGAAAAGCAGGTCGAACAGCGTTGCGCAAAGTTGCGCGATGAAATGATAATTCAACAATCTAACTCGTTAAAAGAGCACTCTGCATTATCGAGAAGATTGGAACACGTGGCTAGAGAAAAACGAGATTTGTGTAGGCAGTTGATTATTTTGCAAAAGGAAAATCGATCCGCCAAGCAACAACTTGAAGAGTTGATAGACGAGAAGGAGCTTCTTCTGAAGAGGTTGCACTGCGCGTCCAAAGAATTTAGAGATAATACCAAATCCCGGAAACTTGCACTTGTTAAATTGGAAGAAGCTGAAATTATAATTACGGAACTAAAGCAACAGTTGAAGATGGCAACCTCCGAGAAGGAAGTTTTGGAGGAAAAGATTAAAATTCTCGACAGTAAGCAAGACTGCTTAGGAGCTCTTATGTCAAAAACGGACAGTAGCCACGATACATTGAATACCATCTCAAAAAGTTGCCCAGATTCTAGGGCAAGTTTCACTGTATTCAGAGTAAGCGTTCTAAAAGAAATTTGGGTATAAAGTTTTAATCGATTTATTGTAGAAACTAAGCCTCGAAAATGTTGATGAAACGCAAGATGAAGTACAAAAGGTTGAGAAGCGGTTAATAAAATTGGAGGAAAGTTTAAACAGTTTGAAATTAATTAAGAAACCTAAAAATGACGATACATTAATATTTGATTCTACTACAAACGTAAGTATTTTAGAATTTTTTGAGTGAAGGTTTTCTTCTTGTCATGGATTCTCTTGACTCTGTTACTCCATCGAACTTCATATCCTTGGGAGACGTGCTGGGTGTGATTCTTTAGAGGCTGCCAAATTTTTATGGAATTCATGAGTAATCCTCACTTGAGGGCTTTGATACATTTTCAATTAAATACATTTGGTCCATGCGCTTGATCAGCTAAACAAAAATGATCCGATTTGACGGAAAAATCGTTGTAAAAATTTTGGCCCATTTAATATACGCAGTGTCAGACTAATCAATCTAATCACGATTATATTTTTACCTTTAGCAAACTTGCTCGGAAACTTCAGATTTCGAGATGTTGCCAAAGGACTGTCCAAAGAAATCGAAAAGTGTAGAACTCCCTTCGCTGGAATCCGAAAACTCAAAAGAAGAAAAATTCCCAACGAGAAATGATAACATGACGGATGAACAAAGACGCAAAATATTGGATCCCATTGAGTCGTCTGGAGATGAAGGTTACTCGACTATTAGAAACGCCGATCATTTGATGGATTATACAATCGAAGATTCATTTGAAAGGGTAAAATTGGTGATCTCGATGGAACTTTTTTTATTTTTCAGTTTTTAGGTTGGAAGTATTTTAAATTACATCAAGTGCGCGTCTAAAACTCCTCGAAGCAAACTTGAAATTAATAATTATTCGGACGATACCCCTGGTAACGACTTTAGTACGACTAACGAAGAAGGAGAAGAGACGGACTGTTGGAGTAGTTCCACCAAAGGCATCGTTAGCAAGTCGCCGGCTTTTCAAAAATTTTTACGGAATATGGATCATTCGGATTGTAATGAACATAAAGTTATTGCAATGACCCGCGTATTTTAAAAGCAGCGCTTAGGATTATTTTAAAATTGTAAATGTGTATTGTTCTAAACAAGTAAATTTTGAAATGAGATTTTCCAAATATTGACTATGAATTGAACAGCTGCCACCTGTCTAAGTTAAAAATTGACTTTTAAATATAGTACGATGGTTATTGTGAAAAGGAAGCATAGTAAATTGTGAAGTTCATTTTTACGCGCTTTCTTTAAGTTTGAATTGCAAGTGCAAGAGGGTGGGCTTTAGGTACTCGATTTTAGTGAATGAAACTTCAGGCAAAAATACGGTCATTGTTGTCAGTATTTTGAAACGGTATGGTTTACTTGTTCCAGGCAGGAAGTGGCCTATTATTGACTGTATTCAAAATACTATGAATTACATTTAAGAATGTGAAACGAACTCGCCCGCTTTATTTTGTTTAATCTTATGTATACTTAGAACTACCAAAAAAACAACAAGTTTAAAATATTTTAAGCAAATTTTTAAATAAAAATAGTAAAATTTTTGCACAATTTTGGCTTTTATTTCTGATTTGAATAATTTATTTGCATTATTGCAAGAAATAAAACTATTATAATTTTATTACAGCTTGCTCGGCCTGCGACCTTGAATTTTTACAAAATCGTTGCCATTTTGAAAGCCACCGATTATCCTTTTATTTATTAAAACCCAAATAAAGTCGGCTGCCGATGAATCGTATTCCAAGGACTGACGATCCAAAATCACCAATTGTGTACTACTAAAACTTGCATGTTTTTGTGGAATTCAAGGTGTTCTTAGCTACAAGATATATATCAAAAAGTATACCGACAAAATAAGTCGTCAGGTGCAAATTTTGTGCCGAAAGTGTTTTGAAATATTCATTGAAGTAAGCTAATGCTTTCCAGTCGAATTGACTTATTCAAAACGGTGTGAAGCTTAAGGATTATACGTATCATCTTTATGTAATCTTTTGTAGATACTGCAGAAGGTGTGAAAGGGTGATTGTAATCTGCCAATCAAGATTCAAAAATTTAAGGTGAATGTTAAAAATACAAAAAGTATTTGTGTGCGGCAAATTTTAAACGAGTTTTGTCTAGTTTCTGAAATTTTACTGCTAAAAAATTAGAAATAGAACTATGAATTGCAAAATTGGGAAATTGGAAAATAAGGGAAAACGGACAATATGACTCGTGTGGTTGATATAAGATTGGTGTGTAATCGTTATTGAGCTGCTCTCCTATTAATCCACTTTTAACCAGCAGATTAGCATTATACCTTCATATAGTCCTGTGGACATTGTTGTCATGTTTCATGGACGTCTGTGATGGGGGAGAGCCTAAAGTTCCAAAATCGAAAATTTAGAATTCAATGGGCTCAGAAGGTGGGATCTTACTTCTTCTTTTTCTGGAAGCAATTCTCTTTTAGTTTAGGCTTTAAGACCTGTTATTTTTCAACATCTTCGTCGATTCCTTGGCAGTACTAGTACTATGAGCAGGGTTGGGTTGATTTAAATCGCTTAATTTTTTAAATTAAAATCATGATTAAAATTAAATCTTATTATACTATTCAAAAATAGACCCAAAAGACAAAATTTAACACTTTATTCTAAAATAAACAAAAGAAAACAAATTATACTTTTGTCACTATCTTTTTGGCATAAATCCAGGTGACGTTTAAGTCGAACAGCAAATCCTTGAATTTCCTTGCTACATTTTTTTTAAACAAAACGTTTCCAAATGCATCCCGTTTTCTTCCAGACTTTATTTTGAGTAACCTTCTTCATGTTTTAGGCTTTGGCCTGCTACGTTACCCCTGATCCCTCCATCGCTTTTTGGGTCTTCCAACTGGTTTGGTGGTTTGTATAGGTATAGCTCCTGGGAGTCGGTCGTCTGTCATTCTCATCATCTGACTTTACCATTCATTCCCATATTGGACGATTTTTACGCCCAAATCAAAAATATTTAAAGTAGCTCTAATCTAATATATCAGTGTTTCTGACTCTATCTAGTCGTGTGATTCCCAAAATTGATTTCAGAAACTTCATTTCTGCATGTTGGAGCCTGCTCTCAATTTTCTTTGTGAGTGTCCAGATCTCGCTGCCATTTATAATTGCTGGTACAGCCATAAACTTGTAGAATTTCAATGGTGTGGTCCTGTTTCTACATTTTTTCTGCGTAAATGCTGTTGGTCCATTGAAGTACTTATACTTACAAGGGCAAGGCCAACCCTTCTCCTCACAGATCTGCACCAAAATTTGTATACGATTACAACCCAATTAGAACGTCAACTTGATGAAAAAAGAAAGACCCCAAACTCAGAAATTTTGGAAATAATATTTTCGAAAGACCATTGGAAAAGTTGGTAAATGCACGTAAAATGTACTTTAGTTCAAATATACCGAGCATAAAAGCATATAATCATTATTATATGATATGATAAAATTTTATGCTCGGTACATTTTACGTGTATTTACCAACTTTACCAATGGTCTTTCGAAAATATTATTTCCAAAATTTCTGAGTTTGGGGTCTTTCTTTTTTCATCAAGTTGACGTTCTAATTGGGTTGTAATCGTATACAAATTTTGGTGCAGATCTGTGAGGAGAAGGGTTGGCCTTGCCCTTGTTAGTTAAATTTCTCTTTCTTCTGCATATTATTGTCACGTTAAAACCCTCTTGTATTTTAAGGTTCCTCCTTGAACCCTATTTTATTAATTGGACATCTTATGTGGCTAGGGTTTTAACTGTTCGGTACCAAAATTACTCTTCGACGGGGGATTTAGTACAACTCGAAATAAAACATGTCTTCCACAATATGCATTTAATTACTATTAATAAATAAAACATTACAATGAATAGAGGCGCAAGTGTAAAGTGGTCGGTCTATTAAATATTCTTAAATTAATCATACCCTACGATGATCGGTAAGGCGGACCAAGAAGGCGACATCCTTCTGTTGATTTCGCTTGGCTGGCTGATGTCGATTTGGGCGGCGTTGCTCGTTGATCCTCACCAACACTTAAGACACTGACAATCGTTCACTCAAGATTCATGACCGAGACCGACTCAAGACTTAACTTGAGGAGCTACTTTCCAAAACTCGCCCTGTCCATGTTAGTTCATTTTTCAGGAAATCGAAAAAACTTATAATTTTGTAAAAAAAACTTCCAAGGTATTACCTGAAGGGTCATGGACTTGTATTATGATGATAAGAGTATCTTGATTTATACAATATATAAATTTGTAGACCCAATTTTGAATAATAATAGATATAAATTTGGATTAAGCGAGTTTTGACACGACGATTTGAATAAGGAATGGATAAGGAGACTTTTGGAATGATATTAAAACATTCAAGATCACATGATATCTTAAATCGAGTGCGTTCATTGGCTGTTCATAGGAAAAAGCGAGTTTTGGAAAGTCAGCCCATGTTTATCATGTATTTTAAAGCCTTTAAAGCCAGTTTTTGAATGTTAATTTGCTATTTACTGGTGGAATAATATGCCTAGAAACCATTAACACCGCAAACTACTTTTTTTCCAAATATGGATAAGCGGAGTTTTGGAAGGGAGCCCCTCACTTAAGACTAACTCCTTACACTAATTAGTTCCTCTATTTATATTGCAAACTCCACTAGTTATTCCTTTGTTTTAACCCAATTCTTTAGATTCCTGAGTAATTACATTCTCAGAAGAATCTTGCTTATTCATACATATTTGTTTATTTTAGTTAATTAGGTTCTTATGATTACCAAGAAGAAATAATTATTTATTTTGTGTAACTGGATATTCGAGAGTAATTTAATATTCTTGCAAAATATCTTTCTTTTAATTTGCATGATTAATACTGTCAACCTAGGAACTGTTATCTTGTGATTTCGAAATTGTTACAAATCAGCATTTCTTTTAATTATAAAGTTTACTCAACTTTGGGGTTGTGACATTATGTCTTTCATAGTTAAAGATCTACAGTACAGCCCAAAAACTTAAATTTTTTTACCAAAAGTAATGTAATATGTACACTAAACACTACAGAAATATTTTTAAGTCATAATTCCATGCATTTTTTTTTATTTCAACAAATCATGAAAAAATCAAAAAAATCTTGATTTTTATCAACCCTGACTATGAGCATATAAATATTTTACATCCATTAGGTAGCTTGCTTAGATTGGCCTTCAGCTGTGCCTGTACCCTGGTTTTTTACCCTGGTGCTTCCGAAGCACAGAGAGTAGTTATAAGAAAGTTTGACCATTTACTGGATTTGAACCCGGTATCGGTACCTCGAATTCGGAGTTGATCGCGTTAGCTACAAGGCAATAACCGTCTCTTACTAATCTTACAAATACCCTAAATTTGGAAACTTCTTCAACTGTAGTAGTACTACACCATTTGCAGCTGTAATTCAGAAAGCGTCAAGTGTAACTTACTTAGTTTAGCTAGTATTTCCGGCCTCACAAACGGTTAGCTTTGCAAAGCTTCTCGCCGCTCGATCTTAACTCCTATGACTAGCTCTTACTCAGTCTCTTCTTCTTCTTTCTGTATCAGCCTTTTCCGTCCACTACTGGACATTAGCCTCTCCATATTATGGAGGTTGGTTTGGCCATAACTCACCACGCTGGCCGGACGGGTTGGTGAGTAGTCCGAAGATCGATTTTTGGACTATAGTTGTTTGACATCCGGTAGCAGCTTGTTAGGCTAGCATTCAGATGTACCTGTAGCCCTGTTTTATGTTAACGGTGGCAATTTGTCAACTCAGGGGGACCGCCGGCTTAACGTGCCCTCCGAAGCACGGAGACTTGGTCATAAGAAAGTTTTACTCTCCCCGGGTTGAACCCGGTACCCCGCGTTCGCATCCAACTGCGTTAGCTGCAAGGCAATGACCGTCTCTTATTATTCAGTCTCATATCTCTGAAATCTTCTGTTACTTGGTAGTGCCACCTCAAGTTTGGTCTTCCTCTTATGCGATTCTCCGCTGGTCTCCAATCTGCAATCCTTCTCACCACCGTTTCCCTTCCCTTCCCCTCCTTATCACGTGTCCCAGCCAACTTATTCTACTTGATTAGATCTTTTTTACTATGTATTCGTTACCCATTGCTGTTAGTATTTCGATATTCGTCATTGGTCTGTTTTGATGACCATCTTCTCGCACTGGGTCCAATATCTTTCTCATTATTCTCCTTTCGATCACCATAATCTCGTTTTCCTCTGCTCATATATACTGTTTCCGCTGCATAAGTAATCACAGGACGTATTGGGGTTTTGTAAATCTTTACCTTGGTCTTTCTCAAAACCTTTGTAGTATTACATTATATTTCCCACCTCGTGAGTAAGGGTTCCAATTCAGATTTAAGTGTGCTTAACAAACTCAAACCATGTATGCTTGCAGGGTATTCCATACCCCCAAACCTCCGATTACAAAGACCAATATACTCTGCGCTCGGGGAGAAGCTACTTTCCCTACCAAACGCTACCAGATATTTCTGTTTTTCCTTCTTTCGAGCTTCCAGTTGCTTCCAAATGTTTGGCTACGCCCCTTTGAGTCGCTACAAACAATTTGGTTGGAAGCCAAAGCGTTTGGAAGCGACTGGAAGCTCTAAAGAAGGAAAAAAAGAAATGTTTAGTAGTGTTTGGTAGCGAAAGTAGCTTCTCCCTGAACGCAGGGATAGTGTAAATGCCTGTAAATGTCTGTAATTGATTTTAATACTATATCACAACGGTTCCAAATAGATACATTAATATCATGTTAATAAACTTTGTCAAATGTCAATCTAACTAAAAATAATCTAAATAGAATGACTTTATTAGATATTATCATTGATGTGGTTGACAGGCCTTCAGTCGCACTCATGAGTAGAGCAGAGACTTATATGGAATTGCATGTTTTATTTTTAAGCTATGCCCAAGGATATTTCTTTCAAATCTATCCGATTTGTACAAAATAGAGTTCAAAACCCAAATTTTACAGGGCATATAAATGCAGATTTGTGGAAATTGTTGATATAATGGCATATATTTTATGTACAATTGAACCTACCTATTTGCAAAATGTGGGCCAAAAATGTTAAAACCCGACATTTAGCAATTATAAATTTTAACGCAGACATTTTGCATGAGTCAAATCTGACTAAACATAGAAAACATCAACTAAGCATAGGAAAAGCGCGAGCGCCCTAAAGCGCGAAGACTCAGAAGACTGAGAAGACTCAGCCTAAGCTGAGTACACAGTAAAATCCACCTTTGCTTGTTTCGAATTTACATTAATTAACATTGGAGGGAGATGAGCTGGTAAGCCGGTGCCGGTAAACCTGCCTTCATTGTAGAAGTATCCCTAGCCTGCGTACACCGGGAAAGTTGGTTTCCAATCCGGTTTACCCGCTTTGATCATTGTATCGAAATATCTGTCCGGTTGCCACCTTTGTTTGTATCCGTGTACATTAATAAACATTGGAGGAAGATTAATTGATTCACTGTGGAAGCAGCTTTATACTGTATGAGGCGCTGTCCACGCCTTTTTGGAAACTAGAAAATCAGAGAAGATTTAAGGGACTCTTGTTTATATGGATGTCTGTTTCCATTCCAAAAATGGATTCCGATGTAAGCCATACTTGTTGCATTCATCCATATTAAAAAACAACCAATCAATACATTTTATTTCATAGTTAACATACAAATAACATTAAAATGAATGGATTCAACCAATTTCTTTTTGAAAACTTCGAAAAGTGTTTAGTGTACTGTAATAATTCGATCGATGCCAATCGAAATAATTGGAGAGCCCACTTAGAACGAATGGACGATCAGCGATGGCCAAAGCTTGCGTATCAATATCGTCCTAGAGGAAATAGAGACCAGGGAATTAAGACTCCGAAAGCGATGGCAATAAGAAGTCGGAACATGCCTAAAGGCCTAATCCCTGATGTGAATAAGAAGAAGTTCGGATATTACTGAACAAATTGTTGGAATAAAATGAAATGAATGTGCATATTTAGTAGATTATTCAGCATATTATATCCTTATTTTATCTTATCATTATCTTGAATTTTTAGTGGATAATATAATTCCCTGCTCTCCTCATGAATATTGAGATCGTCCGTGAAGGCCATAGTTATTCGGCCTATTGCCTCACTCGGGAGGGCTGTGAAAAATCAGATGGATGCATCTATTTCGTATGTCGCAAACTCGTTTTAAGTTGGTAAACTTTTTTGGCTGGAAAAAATAACAGAACTCTCCATAAATGAGACGAATGAGAAGGAGATTTCTAGCAAATTATTATATTGGATTATAGTTATTGAGGAATAAGTTGCTTCAGTATGCTGAGTATAATTCGTACCACCAATGCAATACATGAGTCTCCTTTTTGAACGACCCTCATACATTGGAATTTCTATCGCAAGATTCTAAAATATTTTTAAGTATTCTTTCGAACAGTGCATTTTAAACTGCATTTCTACGAGTGAGACATCATGTAATTTCGGAAAAACCAAATTGTTTTGGATAAGGTGTCCCATTTTTGCGCTTCCTGTGGGATATTTTGCCGAATTGTGTTTGTATTCGTTACGGGATACAGTTTTTTTTTAAACAAAACTACAATTTTTTTGTATAAGGTATATTTAGTTTTGAAAAATAAGTGAGGGTAAAGGCAAAATGACATACTAGTGCAATTTGTTTTGATAATTTATTTAATATAATTTGATCGATGCTTGTATCTCTGAATTTTCGCATTTTAAGGCTTTATTGGTTTCAAATTTTGGATTCAAGTCAACAGAGTCCTAAGGTGGTTGATTTGGACTAAAAACTGTTCAGAAAATCTTACAATTTTCTATATTTTTTATCTGAAAATTTCCAAATTTTATAAGCTGGTTCTGTAAAAAATTAAATAGGGGAAATTTTTCCAATTATGTTTTCGATCTGTCAGGTTGTTTGAGAGATATATTCATTTTAATGGAACAAAATCGAAATTTGTCTTGGAATTTATCGATTTTAAATTTAGTAGGTATTGGACTCCTGGCTCTAAAATTATAGAAAGGGGTTGAAACTTACATGGTGGAAATAAGGAAAAAGGGCAAAGTGATATTGTATAATATGTATGTCATTTTACCAATACATTAATTGTGTAGTTATATCCCGAAATTCAAAAAGTAGTTAATTTTCTTGTAAAAATCATTAATAGTAGATTAATAGTAATCATTAGAAGATTTTAGCCAAAGAGCTAAAACGGTTATTACGTCGCTTTACCCGGGTATGTCATTTTAGGTCCGGTTTCCTTAGTTATTTTAAAATTTATATCGGCACTTCAAATGTCTGTAAATCCCATTCAAGATACCAATACCATTGATATTCGTGATAGGGTTTTTCTTGGATTTATGCTTCATTTTATTATCCCTATATTTTTGTTTGCTTTTTCATTATTTTTGCAAAGTAATAAAATATAAAGAAGCCAACTTATTGGGCTTTTGAAAGCATTGAAGAGTGAAATGCGTCAAGCAAGTACTAGTTTGCTTGCAGAATTTCTTGCATAAAAAGTTTAAAAAATCTTCAACCGGGTGCATTCAAACAATTTTTTTTTTATTTACTTAGAAGCTTCTTCACATCTGACTCATCCACTCATTACGAGTATAAAAGGTAACAAAACCTTCAGCCAAATTTTTAGGCAAGTTACATATTCATTATCGCTAGTCGATATGAAAGCAGGAAATATCATTTTATATTGAATATACTTTTGTATTCTTTGATGGTCATTACTGACCAGAACCTTGTATGTCTTCCGGTCAATCCAATTAGGAGGTAAATAAAATTCAAATGAACAAATGAAACATGACACTCCGTTAGCTGCTCAGGATTGCAAGAAATTCAAATTTATTAAAATCACAAAAACTTGTAACATTATGGAAGTACGCACGAATAGTCTTTGGTTAAAATCAAACAAAAAAGTTGATGAGATTGTAAGCTGAAGCGAGACGAAGTGTGACTGGCGTTGCGCCTTTGGGTGCCATTAAACGACAGTAAGTTTTAAATTTGGAAGCACTTTGAATAACAATAAATTGTATAGTCACTTGATATGATGTAACCTACATAAAATTCCCAACAATTTTTTAGCGAAAAAAATACAAAACCGTTTTAACCTGAGAAATTCAATCGAAAGCAAAACTTAAGTGGAGCAACGTTCACTTGTTTTCTTCTCATTTTACAGTGCACCTCCTTCTTCCTGTGCTTTGTGAGAAGTTCGTTAAGTCTTCTTTGAGAGTGACAGTATTCTAATTTCGTGATGATCATCTTTTAACGAATTTCGTCTCGATTTTATCTCGGGGTGTTTTCAATCCAAACCTTCAATTTCGTTCCGATTTCTTTTATGACGTAAATATTTGAAGTGGAATTATGCCGCTCAAACCAAATTTTAGATAATACAAATTTATGGTGTTAATAGAATCGGTTACAAAGGGAATATTCACTAGACAAAATGTTTAATAGTTGCCGAAAAGGAAATATTTGAAACCAATTTGAGTATATTAAAAGAAATTGATTTGAAATCTATTGGTGTAAGAATAACATCTGGTCAAAACCATATATCACTTCGCTTAAACGACGAAAAATCTTTTACTAATTGTTCAGAACCCGACCTTTTTCTATTCATACACTTCTCGAAGATCCATTCATTCATACCATCAATGAGTTGGCCTTTTCGTCAATTGCTCATGTAAGCGTAAAGAAATAAACCATAGACGTTCCAACTTCCAACCGTAAAAATGTATAAAATATTCCAAAATGATAAGAGGGAATGAAAATATGACTTTTTAAATTTTGAATTCTGATAACTATGGGTTACTGTAGTACACATACAAGTTTTCAAAGTGATTTTCACATTACACGTTGAAATAACGAAGTATACACGTGTAGAATTCTACTAATTATGCAACGTGTAATAAAATTATACTGCACGTCTATTTAACGTTATTGCAACGTAACAAGTTGAAAACTTGTGGATTCGAGCAGCGACATTTCGACGTTGACTCAACTTCGATTTTAGGTCAATTTTACGTTATTTTAACGTGTAAGTACGTATTAGAAGTAACGCAAATCCGCGGTAATTTAAAAAAAAATTAGTTGATAAAATTTTTGTATGAAATTGGAAAACCCCAATACGACAACACTGCTTTAATAAATCTTGTAGTAAGCGAGCTCATCTTCAGAGTTGAATAGGCCGAACACTTCTTAAGAGAGGGTAGCTTTTTAAGTGGGGGCTATAAATATCATTTCGAAAATTTGTAAACCATCATTAGCTCGTCAACTAAAATTGAGCCACTTCAATTTTCAGTGTCTGTGATTATTTACAAAAAAATGACTTTCGCAAAGAAAACTTCGTATACCTCAGATCGAAAGGTAAGTTTTATAAACTTTTTTAAAAATAAAATTCGATAAATTATAATTCAATTTTTACTTTTAGATCAGGAAGCCTATGATGGAAAGAAAAAGAAGAAAACGAATCAACGATTGTTTGGACGAATTGCAATGCATTATCATGGAATCGAACATCAGATTCAAAGATTCTTCTATTAACAAAAATGGACAGCGAACTGCAAAATTGGAAAAAGCTGATATATTGGAAATGACCGTCAAATATCTTCGAACGTTGCACGATGAAAATAAGAAGTGCCCACAAATTACAAATAATCCATCTTCGATTGTTGAAACTTCCTGTGATAAAAAAGTTAAAATTATGCTTCATCCAAAAAGTGATATTATTTTATTAATGCCCTTCAATAATAATAGTGTAGAACAACAAAGTAACAATCAAAGTAAATTTAGTGAAAATGACTCAAAAAATGTATGGAGGCCATGGTGATATAGTGAAAATGGTAGTGAAAATTTCCGGTGAAAACTGAACGTAGAATTTGTGCGCTGCGAAGAACAACCACCTAGTATACCTAATTTGGGCAAATTTTCTGCAATTTATTTTGGAATTATTTTACATTTTTCTTGAGGAAATTTCTATAATGTTAATGAAAAATTTGTGCCTCTTGACAAATTAATTTGTTATAACTTGTTGTACCTTAGTTATTGTTATTTACTAAATTTTTTTAAACACTTCTATATTAGTTTAATTTTTTCGACCAGTTCAGCGAGAGCCGCCATCCAAGAGAATTTTTCAAATATAATTTAATTCCATAATTATATTAGTAGCATTTTTGGTCTAAAAAATTGATAATAATATATTATTATTTTTATTGGTTTTTGATTCATTTTCTTTTTTTTAACCTTGAAGAAGTTTTTAATGATTAGATTTGGAAAACCCATCAGATTGAAACAGGATCAATTCTTACAGTGGCGTAATTTCAAATTTTGGGCCCAGGTGCAAGAGCTTTGACGGATCCCTCGATTGAGAAGTGTGCGAATGCAATGCAGTTTAAGGGGGCCCAAAGCATTGGGCATTTACGCCACTTATTTTTGTTAGTATCTATACTCTTTTCCTTTTTTACCCCTATTTTAAAATACATTAAGGCGAAGCATCACCACGTGACTTTTTAAAATTTGAAATTCTTTCCCCTTGCCTCTTCGTTTATGACATCTTCTTAATGATAGACAGCGCCACCTCACGTAATAATTATGTTCTTTGATTGCAGAACTCTTGATACTTTTTTCAAGTAGCAAAGCGAGATAGAGATAAAAAAAGATAAGAATAGTTTGTTGTTCTTCTTGCTCTTGTCGCACCGGAAGAATTTGTGGTAACAAACTGAACGACAATAGAGTTTTGTGACTTGAAGACAATTTTACGTTTTGTGGTTTTAATAACCAAGCACTGACCGTTTCCTTTGGTTTGTAAAAGGAAATACACAACAAACAAAATATCTTTTACCGATGTTTTTTTTACAATTTTCTTCTGAAATGGGCTCTATTCTATTCTATTCTGAAATGGCTCTTTTTGTTTCTTGAAAAAATGAAATTCTCTACACAATTTTTTGCTTTTACCAAGTGGTAACAAAAACTCCCAGTAGCAAAGCGAGATAGAGAAAAAAAAATATAAGAATAGTTTGTTGTTCTTGCTCTTGTCGCGCACGGTTTTCTTTGACAATTTGAGGTTTGTTGCTTTGTTGGCTTAATTTAGGAAAGTCAATTTATTACATGTAATTTGTAACGATAACATGGTATCATTTTCATTTATAATAACGATATTGCAAGTGTTAAATTCACAGATACACTATATTCTTTAGTATAAAATAAAGATCATTATTCTATATTATACAAAAATTGCAAAAGTTAATTATTTTTTTTTTGTGGAGTGGAATAATAAAGAGTAGTATATTATATCATATCAAAAATAATTTATTTATAACAAGTACTGCATCAAGAAAACAGTTTTATAAGTTAAATGTAATTCACTCCACATTAAAAAGAAATATAAATAACAAAATAGTAAACAATAAATTAATTATGGATTTTAGTAACTTTTATAGTAATTTATGGGACTAGTGACCTAAATAGCTAGGTAGCGAGTGCAGGTAACAAGCAGTAGAATTTGTGGGTGGGTAATACGTAGAACTTGCGATTGAAAACGACATATTATTTACTTGATTATTATTATTTATTATCTTTATCTATAATATAATCTATTATCAATATCTATAAAATCAAAGATATTCAAATGTGTTTTTCTCGTGGTGTCCACTGCAGATATGTCGAGTTGCTCTTTGAGATCTTGGTTGCAATTTGAGGTTTGTTGGGATTTCAAAGCCATCATGTTTAATTTTTTTTCTGTTTTTGTATATATCTTTTCTGAGAAAACTTACAAATGCCAATGTTAGGACCCCTAATTGTCCTTAATTTACGAAAAGTCAATTTATTACATGTAATTTGTAACGATTTGCCCCTATTTACTATTGAGCATGTGTACGCCATGTCGTATCGTAAGTTTCGAGAATTCAATTATTATACTATACTTTTAACACGGCTGGTATAATTATGTTATTCTATGTATTTCGGACATGGTAAATTTATGAAACTTACGTAATAACCCGTTAAGTTACAGGGCTGAAGAACCCATGTAGTGCCTTTGTCAGTCTTACGCCTGCATATTACTGCCTTTGCTTTGTAGTGATGTGCGTAAATTTTGAACATTTAAATGAATCAGATTTGGGTCATCCCAAATTCCGTACAACTCGGAACTGTACATTTTACTCCACCTAAATAGCTAGAGCTTAGTAGCTTACTTGATTATTTTTGTTCTTAATAAAAAAATGTTATTATATTAAATTATTATAATAAAAATAAATTATAATAAATAATAAAAATAAATTTTTTGAAATTCTAAAATTTTTTTGAATTTTTTTAATTGAATTGAATTTTTATGCAAATTCTTGCATTTTTATCACTTAATAATTCAAACGTATGTACCAAAAAAACTTCTTATAGGTTGAACAATTTTAGGATTAGGAAACTTTATAAAAAAATAATAATTAAGAGTGATGAACGATTTATGATATATTTATTGACACTTACCTTAGGCCATAGAAATCTAAAGTGCCTTCTTGAAATGAACTCATTTTGTCCTCGTTTATGTTATTGTTGAACTATTCTCAGAAATAATATGTGCTCGACTTTCTATGATTTTTTACATTCTACCCTTTGGCACAATTATTGTTTATTTTGTATGTTATGTAAGTTAAAGTTTAGCATTGGGTTTGTCGCTAAAGAGTGAACAGCAAATTAAAGGATTAAAAATATAAGTCTTCTTTCTTTCTTTATTTCTATTTTAACTATGGAAAATTGGGAAGTTGTTATGGGTGAAAATGATAATGGTTACTAAAAAAAACTTTTATGAGCGACTTTTCAATTCTGCACCGCCTGCATTAAAGTCGTTTGTTCTTAAATAATGTAAAAGTGAAAAGCTATGAATGAATTGGTAATCCTATACCTGCTCTGGCTTCGGTCCGACCGAAGCGACGTGGTCAAAAAATTATACGCAACGGTAAACTTATGTTGTGTTGAAAACATCATACAGATGCATAGTTCTTAACAATGCCGCTCAAATCTGCGAGGCAGCATAATTCAATGACAAATAAATTTAAAAAATGTTAACATGTTTTTGCATACCATGTTGTTAATATAAATTAGATTTAATTAAAAAATTTATGGGTGACTTATAAAGTCATGATGTTTGGGGCCACGAAGCAATAAACAGCTAATTCGAAAAATAAATATTAAAAAAATTTAAAAAACAAAAAATCAAACGTAGCTCAATAGCGTTTATAGTTTTATACTTTCTTACAAAATTTGAACGCAAAAAAATGAAAATTGTAGAAATGAGACCGAAAAAACCAAAATGTGATGTTTGACAGTATAGATCTTCGCCTTAACGTGCCTCACTCACTCATGACTCACGAATTGCATTACTTCCATCCCGCATTTGCACGCTTCAAAAAAAAGGAGTACCGTTCAGTATAACCGGTATAACGTAACAAGACAGCTATCTTGTTATATGAATTTAACCTTTAATTAGTGACGTGAATCTATCCTACATACATTTTAAATGGGAACTTTGCCTCGGAGGCGCCCACGTCACTAACTAAAGGTTAATGTTTTTAGCTCGCAATACTTAACATTTTTTTTCAAATTGTGATAATTTTTCCTGATAATGTTTTAAATGATCTTTCTGACCTATTTCATAATTTCATCATCTCTCGCCTACACTTGCTCTGAGCAACATACATCCACCGGTCCATCGTGCCTGAAGATTGAAGAAGATTGGCGTAGCGCCATTATATTTTACTTTATATTGCCTAGGGCCGTGTTTATTCACACACCGCGCACACTGGTAGTTACGCCACTAAATTCTTAAAATATCCCAGTGTAGAGTGGTGTCAAATAAAGAAGAAAAGGCGTAGCCAAAATCCGGCGCAGTAGAGATGGCGTGACACCCAATTCCATCAATTGACACCAATGTAAACACGATTGTACGAGTTTTGGTTAACCCAAAACGAAGTTCTGGTTACGCCATTGATTAATTGTAGCAAAAAAATATTACTTTATTACAATTTTTTGGGTTATGCAACCCAACTTGCACTAACCCATCTTATATTGCATAAATTGGAACAAATTAATATTTTAAAGTTTAAACGACCAAAAGCATGCACTGAAAATATTAATTGGCGTAGCTAGAGTGGGGGCTTAGTCTACTAAAAAAATTGTTTATTCTGTACCTTAGAAATAAATTGACCCTTGCGTCATCCTAACCTCATCAATCACGGAAGTTTATTTCATTGCATATCCAATGGCGATGTTTAACACCAAAGACCCAACTGCTAATTTATTTGAATTGTACTATAGATATTTTTAGAGTCCAGGGGAAATCAAGCAGATGCATGCGTCTATTTTATAAGTTAAATGTTGTTTTAGGTTGGTAAACTTCTTTTAGTTGGTAATAATAATAAATGAACGAACTAATCAGAAGCATGCTTACAAATGGTACAGAAGCGGAAGAGAGAAGCTTTCTAGCCAAATTATTGTATTGGATGTGAATTTTGCAATCAGTATTATTATTAGAGCACGGATTTTAGGCACTAGCAGATCAATAATAACAAGTTATCAATAATAACAGTGCCTAAAATCCGTGCTCTAATTATTATTATTACAGGCGCAGCTGCTCCCAAATTTGAAAGGGGGGATGCTAGGTGGAACTCAGATGATTGCAGAGGATTACTGGATCATTAGTACCACTAAAAGAGGTGCATGTCGCCAGCCCCCCCCCCTATATCGAATTTTGTATCCAAAATATTCTAAATCGTTTCTGCATCGTTTATACCTGTTCATGCAAAAATTGTTTTCATTTGTACCCAAATAGTTTTCGATAAATTTCAAAATTTCGCTGGGGGGGAGGGAGACATGATAGCCCCCCATTTCGAATTTTTAATACAAAAAGGTATAAATCGTTTGTGCCTGTTTGTGCAAACATTTTTCTCGTTTATATCCAAATGGTTTTCGAGAAATTTCAAAATTTCGCTGTGGGGGGGGGGGGCGAAGACATGCTTTCTTGAAATTTCGAATTTAAAATAGTCTAGATCGTTTGTATTTCGTTTGCGCTTGTTTGTGAAAGTATTATTTTCGTTTGTAGCCAAATAGTTTTTGACACTTTCAAGAAAAACATCAACGACACCGACGTGCATGATTGGATTAGTGAGATTTCACAAGTGTCACACATACAGTTTTTTGAAATTTCGAATTTCGGATTCCGAATAGTTTAGAACGTTTTTGTTTCGTTTGTGCAAGCTTATTTTCGTTTATACCCAAATAGCTTTGAGATTTTCGAGAAATACATAAAAGAATATTGACGCGCATGATATTAGTAACGAGATTCTGGGAAAAACATTTTCAATTTTTTCAAAATTTAGGTGAGGGGGGAGTTGGAGACATGCTGAAACGAAAAAATTGGAAGCTCGTTTAGGCTCTAACAAACCTCTAGCGCTTGACACCAATTTTACCCCAAAATTGGACTTGGAGGGGGGAGCAATTCGACGTGTCCACTTTCAGGAATGACGTTAAATGTATTAGTTGCTGTAGACACGTAGTCCCCCTCCAACTCGAATTTTGTGGTGAAAATGGTATCAAACGTTTTTTTTTTGCGGGGGGGGGGGGAGACTTGTTTTTCTATTTTCGTTTTTATATAAATTTTTGGGTGAAATGGGTCTGACCGGTTAAGCATGTTAAAAATGCCTTTTTTGAATTTGATGGTGGGAATTTTGTACAAAGTATGTTATGTAAAAAGACAGTGTTGTGCAAAATTTCAGCTTTCTAATTTAATTCCTGTGGACTTTAGGGGTAAAAAACCACTTTTTCACATTTCTTCATTTTTTTGGTACTAAAAGATATCCGAAAAATTTCAAAAAATTCAGAAATATCAAAAATCATATAAGAAATATGAAGACAATTTTTTGGAATTCCTTCACTATTAAATTCCACGAAATAATAATTGATCAAGTTTTAAAAAAATTATTTGACCATGTTAGAATTTTCGTACTATTATAAAAAAAATTGACATAATTCTGCTTTAAAATACCTACAATTTAAAAAAAAAATCATCTCGAAATTCCGCCGACAACACCATCAAAAATGCAAAATTCAATTCAAAGTTGTGGCGTCACACTAACGGAGTCGATTACACTGCCAGCTATCAACATCCTATAATAATTTATCGCAATTTCTTCACTAACTTCAATTTTGTCTGCTATTTTAAAGAACATAGTAGGTTCAGTATAATTGCATTATTTCTGATTTCCAAGATTTATAAATAAACTATAGTTCTCTTGTGCTTCATAGAAATCCAATATCTCTTCACAAATCATGTAATTAATTTATAGTATCTACATAATATTTTTGTTAAATATGTTTTAAATTAAAAAATATGTTGTATACTTATTACATCAAAGAAAAAAAAAGTACAAAATAAATGCTGATTGTTGTTATTATAATCACAAGAAACGTAAATGAAAAAACCTCCCTGCCACTATCGTGGTCGGGGCGGATACAGTTCGGCGCGAGTACAGTTCGGCGCAAACCCGGTTTGGTGCCAGTACAGTTCGGCGCACACGCTTTCGTGCACACACGCTTTTCACATAGTCATAAAATTCAACAAAGTAGTGGTGAATCATTCTAACATTACAAATACAAGTATATTTCTTAAATTACTTAACAATATTAAAATTATGATTTTACCTATACACTACAGTCCCCTCATTGTGCGAAATCGTGTGCGCCGAACAGTACTCGCGCCAAATCGGGTCGACGCCGAACTGAACTAGCGCCGAACCGGGTCTGCGCTGAACTGTACTTGCGCCAAACCAGGTCCGCGCCAAATTGTTCACCCGCAGAACCGGGTTTGCGCCGAATTGTACTGGCGCCGAATCGGGTCTACGCCAAACTGTACTCGCACCAAAGCAGCTGCGCCGAACCGGCGGTACCGAAAGGGCTGCACCGAACTGTACCCGACCCGACCACGATAGTGGCAGGGAGGTTTTTTCATTTACGTTTCTTGTGATTATAATAACAACAATAAGCATTTATTTTGTACTTGTTTTTCTTTGATGTAATAAGTATACAACATATTTTTTAATTTAAAACATATTTAACAAAAATATTATGTAGATACTATAAATTAATTAAATATGATTTGTGAAGAGATATTGGATTTCTATGAAGCACAAGAGAACTATAGTTTATTTATAAATCTTGGAAATCAGAAATAATGCAATTATACTGAACCTACTATGTCAGTGATGGCGAACCTATGGCACGCGTGCCATTGATGGCACGCGACACAATATTTTGGGCACGCCACCGATAAAAAAATACACTATTAAATATTATATTTAATTATCTGATGGCACGTCTATGGCCTCATTAAACATTTATTTAGAAAAAATGGCACGTTGATACATAAAGGTTCGCCATTCCTGTACTATGTTCTTTAAAATAGCAGACAAAATTGAAGTTAGTGAAGAAATTGCGATAAATTATTATAGGATGTTGATAGCTGGCAGTGTAATCGACTCCGTTAGTGTGACGCCACAACTTTGAATTGAATTTTGCATTTTTGATGGTGTTGTCGGCGGAATTTCGAGATGATTTTTTTTTTTAAATTGTAGGTATTTTAAAGCAGAATTATGTCAATTTTTTTTTATAATAGTACGAAAATTCCAACATGATCAAATAATTTTTTTAAAACTTGATCAATTATTATTTCGTGGAATTTAATAGTGAAGGAATTCCAAAAAATTGTCTTCATATTTCTTATATGATTTTTGATTTTTCTGAATTTTTGAAATTTTTCGGATATCTTTTAGTACCAAAAAAATGAAAAAATGTGAAAAAGTGGTTTTTTACCCCTAAAGTCCACAGGAATTAAATTAGAAAGCTGAAATTTTGCACAACACTGTCTTTTTACATAACATACTTTGTAAAAAATTCCCACCATCAAATTCAAAAAAGGCATTTTTAACATGCTTAACCGGTCAGACCCTTTGATAATATGATGACAGAGAAGAGAAGCTAAACAGCAACTAACATCATTTCTGCACCAAATGACATAAAATCCACTAAAGAAAAAACTTTTAACTGATGAATCTTCAGGAATGGAAAATCCTAGGTTCACAACTTCATTTCGTCCATTTCCATAATTTCTTCAATGTGACTTCAGTGCCATAGGTATAGAACTCATGGATATATTAATACGGCAAATGGAACAACTTAGAAAGTCAACAGCCGTAATGTATTTAAATGTAATTAAATAAATCTTATTGTTTATACAAACTTCTTACAATATTGAGTGTAAAGTAAAAATATGAAGTCTTATAATTTATACGAGCTTTATCTATACATAAATACAATTTAAAATTTTGGTGGAACATTTATCTAGTGATATTGCACTTCCACTGTTCTGTAGTATAAATTTTCGAACTTGTTGAAATCACCTCCATATTGGTTATCGAACCAATTGTCGAACCAAGGCAGATTTGGTGATTGGCTAGGTTAGGATGGCATTGAATTTGCTACATAAGGACATGGTCACAGTGTATCATCCTAGGTAAATCATTTTAAAGCAGAAATTGCAGTGTATCCGTGGCTTAAGATGTGAATATTGCATTTTTACATAATATCTACATTTTTTTCTACTTAACTACATTTTGTACAACATAAATCACAAAATTACAAAATAATATCGCATCACTCCTAACTTATACAAAAAATTCTGGTGTCTCGTCTTTACATATTATGGTGCGATTCCAGCATATTTGGATCTGCTTCAAATTCCATAGTAGTCTTATCCTATCGAAAGCTATTTAATTTTCGATCAGTTTGGAAGAAGCAAAACTGGTCCACTTCAACGCTGACAAACCGTTCATTGAATTCTTCTTTACGTATTCTTTTTGGTTAGTCTTATGCAGTATATCTTGAGATCCATCAAATTTAATATTGATGATAGGAACTTGTTGAGTTTGCCCCCTATGATTGCGTTTCATAGGTTTTCTCGAATCATATTTATCGTGAAATCCATTCGTATCTGACGATTCCACAGATTGCAAACTTTGAGTTTTGTGTAACGACAAACGTAAGGGTTTTTTGGGCGGTTTAGGCTTTATGTGTTCGTAATATTGCGGATGGTGATGGTGAACCTTTTCCATCGAATCAAGAGGTTCGGAAGTATAGTCGATGATTTTGTCAATTTGTCTTGTAATGTTACTGTTGCAGTCGCTGTCAAAATCTAAAGACTTAACGCTTCGGGCATCGATGAGTCGTTTGTGATGTTTTGATAAATTTTTGTGGTTTTCTGTGGCATTTAGTCGGTCAATACTGCGAGAGTTGGGTGGGGTAATTTGCGATCTGAAGTCTAAAACGCTGGCCGATTTTCTGGAATTGTAGTGTTTCAATAAATGGCCGTTGTATTTTTCAGATGCTGTTATACATTTTTGTTTGTGTTTTTCGTAAACATTGTCGTGGTTGATGTCGTTTGACTTTGTTAAATCGTGGACTATCATGGAGGCTCTTTTGTAACTTTGATCCATTAGGGATGTTTTTGAGTTATCTTTTAGGGTGTCGTTACTGGAGACGTCACAGTAATAATCTTTTTCACGTCCGTTATGGTTGTGGTGATGTGACTTATGAACTGGTTTTTGCTCAAATTCGTCTAAGGAATTGGAACTTTTGCTTTTGGAGTTTCTGTGGTGGTGACGATGAGATTTGTGGCAAGAACGATTATCGGATGGTTGTTGTGAGTTAGGGACTTGGATGTGGGTGTTTGACACGTTTGATAAACTACTTTTTGATCGTCCCGGTGCCGTCGTGTGTGGTTCTTTGGGAACGTCGAAACCCGGACAGTTTGCTACAAGCGTAGTAATTTGAGATCCTCTTTTAAAAATTTGTAAATCGTTTTGGTTTGAGTTATTCTGATGAGGTAGAGAACTTATGTTAATATTTGTCACATTTTGATTTGTCTTTACGGTTGATGTAATCACTGGCGTTTTCGAGACTATACGTATATCATTACTTTCAGGAACTCGTCTTGACAGTAGTTCAGTAACCTGAAAGAATATAATTAATTAATTAATTTTAAATTAGCATAATATAATAAATACCTGTTCTTCTAGGTAGCAAATCCGATGGGTTAATCGTATATTGTCAGAGACTAAACCATCCTTTGATTTTTGGGTCTCTTCGGCTTTCTCCTTAACGGCCCCCAATTCTCTTTTCAAAGCTATCATTTCTTCAACAGATTTGGAAGACCATTGCATTATATTTTCCTTATTTCCTTGAGCAAATTTCCTCAAAACGACTAACTGTGCTGGATCTGGAGCTGCGGCCAGCAATCGAACTAAATCATCATTAGTTTTATTTAGGACGAATTTACCATTTACTTCTATCAGTCTAAAAAGTGAAAAGTAATCCTTTATAATTGGAAACACCGACACTTTCGATTCGATAAAATTAACTTTATTCGTCAAAATAAAATAGATTTTTAATATTATGATACTTAAAAAGGCGGTAACTACCGGAAATACTGACAATTGTGATGCAGTCAAGTATGGTAACCTTCCACCCATGTATCCGGTACATAATAACACCTGTAGATTCAACCAACATTTTGAACTTACTTTGTTTGAATAACACCTAAACATCTATTTATTTGATGATGCAAAAGTTTTGACAAAGAAAGATAATCGATTACTCATTCCGCTGCTCATTTTTGTTGACGAAAAATTAATTTGCGAAATTCCCGAATAAAGTACCGAAATATAAAACTAACAATTTGATTGTCAAGATAAACCAAATCCGTTACTCGGCAATTAACCCATGAGCCAGAACTGGATCATCCATCATGATGAAATTGTTATAGGTATTTAAATTCAACGTTGTTTATTTCTGCTGGTGTACTGATTTTTTCAATTAATACATTTACGTACATTTTTAAATTTAAAGTGTAAATGAGTTGTTGGTTGTTATTTTACAGATTAAAATTGTTATATTGCACAATGCGTGTTAAAAAGGAAAAAGTGTTTGGCAACACGTACCTGAAAGTTATTTAATTAGAAGTTTTGTCTTTATCGTCCCTATACTTAAATGCGACAACGAAACTTAAATTTGCTCCCATTTCGATGGAGATTTATTTTTAAGAACAAAAAAACAGGAACTAATTTATTATAAAATATAACGGTTAAATAATGTTAGTGTGCACTTTCAAAGTACTTCTAATGAGAACCATATTGTTCTTTTGAATTACTTGGCAATTAATTTACTAATAACAATAATGCTGATGACATAAGATTCACAAGATAACTAACTTGTAAGTTAATTAACAACTTGTCTTAAACAAGTCAAAATGGTGGTGTTCATAACAAATATTTTAAAATTATTCAAACAAAATTATTTAGGTAAAACCTAAAGCTATTTTGGTACAGGATTAAAATTTTGAAATTAAATCTAATTTCGCAGCAGTAATGTGTCCATCAATATAAGCGCGCTGATTGGTCACATTTTAAGACATTATTACATCGAACTTAATTTTAATTTCAAAATTTTAAGTTTGTACCAAAATAGTTTTATGTTTTACCCAGCTAACTTTTTTTATCATTTAAAAATATTTATTACTAATAGCACATCCTTGATTTGTACTTTTAACATTTTCAACCAAGAGAGCCGCCTTAACAAAAAAATTTAAATCAAACATACATTGGTGTTTCCCACGAGCATTGCAATTTTAATGATTACAAAATAATTTTATCCAATTTATAGGTAACCGTGCAACGCCGTTTCGACAGCTGCGACCGTAAAATATTCACTTTCTGGCCTAGTCCGTAAAGTAAATACTTTTCAGCTGCAGTCTTGTAAAGTGTTATTTTTTAAACCAATTTTAAATAGGAAGTGGCTGGCCACAAAACTGTATGTTGCCATAGAAACATTAACGACTATTTGAAATTTAGTTCTGGGGTTCGAATCGAACACAACTCGAAATGTTTTATCAAAAGTGGTAATAAACTCGATCTTTAACTAATTTTTAAAATTCAAAAATGAATGTCTAATAAGCGAACGAAGAATACTAACGATCCCGCTGATAAGTCCACTAAAAAAATTGCAATAATGATGAAACACAAAGGTACTTCGGAAGAGGGGTAATTGTCATCGACCCCCTTATTTTTTCAGTAGGTACTTATTTTAATGTCGTTACATTAAAAGTAACATAAAATGTTACTTGCAGAGTAAGACAAACAATTTAAGTACCATTTTAAATTGAACATTTGAACACAGGGACGTTTGAACGCGATCAGTTAAAATTATCAAAGGATCCTGGTTTATAGCTTAGGTTATAGGTTATTTTATGTTATTTATTTAGTAATAGAAAGTATTTCGTTAATATAGCACCTTTTTCAAAGATCGCTTTGACGTCATTACTAATGAAGTCAATTTTAATTGCTCGCGTTCAAGCGGCCATGTTTAAATGTTCTACACCAGATCTATCCATTAATTAGTCTGTGTACGCGCCATATTTAATCAGAGGAATTTTTCATTCCAGCTTGAGATTGTACCAGTTTAACCCTAATAAATATATCCTGAAATTGAGGCAGCCAAGTCGGTACGGTTAGATGACCTATTTTTGCAATTGCACGTTTGGAAGAAATTTTTGTTTCAATTGCCAATTTAAGGATCTGCAACAGATATCACAGAGAATCCTTCATTAAACGAAAGAATTTTTATTCTATTGAATTGTTATTTCATTAAAAGTATGGCAGATGGTAGCGTCAAACCCAAAAATGCAGAGACGCAGACGCAGTTCAGTAGTGCTCCACCAGAAGTCCATCTTTTTGAAGAGAACTGATCTAAATCGGCACTGAGGCATTGTAAACACCCCAGCAGCACTTCTAGGGCAGGGCAGGAGTTGGAAACAAGCTTCCTAGAGCCTTTTCATCTCGCAGTGACTCGCCATCGAGTAAAGAATAATGTATTTGCCAGTAAGTTAGTTTACTAACAGTAATCTCGCTCATAGCGTGGAAGTTGCTTTCAATGAACTAATTGAAAAGCAGCGTAGGTACAAGAGAACAGATGCAGGTAATCCTCCGAAAACGTAGCATCGAAGTTCGAATAAAGGTAAAGGTAGTGCAAACTAAGGCGGTTCGCACTGTGAAAGCGTTGCGGACCTAACCATGAGCGATCTCTAGATCTTGCACTAGAACATTGAGTAGACGACCTAGCAACAACCACCACTTCTAGCCACGGCCAGTTCCAGTTAGTCACTTAAACAATCCGCACCGTCAACAGAATGTGCCAATAAGTTCTAAACTTGCATAAAAATGCAACTATTCGATATTTAACTTTCATCCTCACCTTAAACGCTTCATTTTAATGTTATCTATCAACTTCTGTTGATATTTTTTTGAATAAATAAAATATCTTATGTGGACAGCAATCGTCACACAACAAAAATCGGGATATGTTTAAAATAATATGACAGGGCATTATCAAGCATGGAAATATGAATGGTGGTAATCTTCCTGAGTGAGACCAAAGGCCGAACACTATTGCTGACACGCAGTAAGTATTGTTATAAATTCACCACACAATACCTTTTCTCCAAAATTCGGAACCCCGACTGAACAGCCTTAACTTTTAGTTCTTTACTGTTCCCTGATAAATCGTCGTCTTGGAAGTAAATAGTTCTAAAATTCCTTTACACAATTCAGATTCTAAACGCATCGCATCAGCGTATAAGATTATATTCTTCTTCTTCAGCCTATCCCACTTCCCTCTTGAACAGTAGGCCTCTCCAATAATGAAAGTTTTGGCCATAACTCACCACGCTGGTCAGACGGGTTGGGATGGTTTGTTTTACATCCAGTAGCAGCTTGCTAGGCTAGCCTTCAGATGTCCCTGTAGCCCTGTTCTTTGTTAATAGTGGCAATTCGTCAACTCATAGGGACCGCCGGCTTAACGTGCCCTCCGAAGCACGGAGAGATCTCTCTGTCCAAGATTATGTTACAATGTAATAATAGCGTATATAAGATGCTGAAATTCGTTTAGAATATGAACTGTCCAAAACAGTTAGAACTATTTACCTCCAAGGTGACGAATTAAAGTCACCTCCTCAAACCTATCGTGTTTTATTGAAAAGACTGGCGTCCAGGAATTGTTTCATTGTCTGTTGGATAATAACTTGAATCACAACATGTAAACAACCAGTAAATCACGCATCGGGGGCCAGATCTGACACTAACCCTGTGCATACAGTGAACGCTGGTTTCCGATCCAGTTTAACCGCTTCGATTTTTGCATTGAAATATCTGTCCGGTTGCCATCTTCGTTTGTTTGGAGAGAGAGAGGAGCTGGTAAGCCGGTGCCGGTAAACCTTAATTTTCAACTTTTAATCTAATAAAAATCACAATTTGGTAACGTGATAAATAATTATCCCTCTAGAACCAAGTAAAGATTAGAATCCGTATTTGCTGAGAGAGCAAAACGCTTAAAAGTATGAAGATCAACTGGGATACGCGATTATTGGATTACAATAGTATATTTTCATAAATTAATATAACTTCACCGAGGGGGTTAGTTTAACTAAGTCAGTGGTCGGCAAACCGAGGCTCGCGAGCCGCATGCGATTCTTCAGCCCCTTGAGTGCGGCTCTCTGCCACAAATGACCACTTCAGACGGGCATCGACGTATAGTAGCGAGATGAAAGAATTTTGCTCTCAATGGTGATATTTTGTTCTTTTGATTAATAAGTTTGCCGAGCACTGATTTAAGTGATTCATTTACAATGTATGAAACAATGCTTTTTGAAGTACTACTACACCATTTCCAGCTATAATTCAGAAAGCATCAATTGTAAATCAGATTAACCCTTCTGATTAACTTTGAGTTTTAGCCTCCTAACTAGATCTGCGTTGCTGTCCGTATTCGGCCTTGCACACCTATCTAGATAGGAGGCTGTGAGGCCGGAATTTTGGCCTATCTGTTCATAAATTTTATATGGCGGCTGTGTAAAATATTTTGTGCTGCATGAAGAACATCTTGTAACCAGAGAGGCGTACTGATGACACCCCTCTTCCCCGAAACTTAAAAAAAAGATATAAGTGCCGTAAAGATGGAAACTGCTATACAAATTTATGTGTCTGATTTTTTCCCCGGTAAATAGATGGTGCAACTAATTTTCTCATCCATTTGCAGATGGCACTACTGATTTGAAGTTACTAATTTTTAAAATTAATAAAAAATATTAACTCCAAATCGGTTGCGCTATCTGCTAATGGGGGAGAAAATTTATAATGACATCTATTTACCGAAGAAAATAGCATACATAAAATTATATAGTAGTAGTATTTTCCATTTTTACAGCTCATTTATCTTTGCCTAAACCTTCAATTTTTCCAAACTACAGATTGTTTCATTTTCAAATAAAGATCAATTTCTTCTAAAAAATATCTTTAATTTCAAAATTCTATTTATTTTAAACCATTCGACTTTGAAAAGTTTAAAAAAAAGTAAAACTTCTTATAAAGTAATGAGTGTTATATTAATCCCCCCCCCAAAGAAAACCCTGGCTAGGGGCCTATTTACTCTCTACGGTCCGTTATGTGTTTATTCCTGATGCGTATGAATGGATTAACAAGATTTCCGCTACCGACCGCTCACTTACTGAGTACAAATTTATTTTAAATGAGGCAATCTAGTAATTGATGGTTATTTAATAGGGACAATTTTTATAGGTCTTCTTAGTTTTTTTTTTATTAACCCGTTTTATTTTCATAGTTAGTTTGTTAACAATGCGGCTAACATGTACTATACGGTTTAACCGAAACTTTGAAAACATTTCGCCATGCTAATATATTCGTTGGTCATCGTCAATTAATCTTTCATCTATACACACCCATCGACCCATCTAGTGCTTTTCTACATATTTTGTAGTTTAAAATTGAACCTCGATGCCTGAGTAAGATAATAACAATAAATTAGATAAGACAAAAATCGAAAGTGGATGATATAATTATAATGGGTAGGGTATAATGGAAATGGACATGTTACCGAAGGAAGTGATAAATGGAGTGGAAATGTTATCAGATGATGGCCAAAGAGGGAAACGTGAGAAACGACAAATTAGATACCACGATCGCATATTATTATTCCGACAAAAAGTTGCATAAATTAAAGAGAATTTAAAGAACACGAATCCGAAAACAAAAAAAAAACGATTCCAACACTTGGATTTTTATTAAAAAACAATATTACCGTAGGAACTCGAATTACCTTCATTACCATCATGGAATTAAAGCAACAATAGGTAGTACGCAATTTAAAAACCATGAGAACATAGGCCCGTTAGTTTTGGAAATGTGATCATCAAAATTGAAGAAAACCGTTCTACCGCGACAAATTGCTTTACCATCCCAGATTATAGTTCCAGGTGAAGAAGAATAGAGAGAAGATAAATATCATTTTCAGGAACATGTAAACATAATAAAAACCACATCCGGCGAGTGGAGTTCATTACCTGCTACATTTGTCATTGTCGTGGACATGTTGGTATCGTGTGCTGTACGAGCACGAGCAGGTTGAGCAATTCGGTTACAATTTTGATTCAATTGTTTTCAAAGGCCCAATCAAAATGATAAATTAGACAGCTTAAATTGAATTAAACCAAAGTGTAGTATGTAATTGTTTTAATTATCTTTCAATCTTGAGAATAAATTTGACATTAATTGACTATTAAGAACAAGGAAATCATGAGAAATCGTCCAGAATCTTCGGGGCAAAGTGTGTCAAACTTTATATTATGTTTTATTAAATAAATTAAAGATTTCTGAATGCTTCTCGCATATAATTAATTATAGACAAGAAATTCACACACTCACACTTTCGTATGATATAATTTTTATTAATGACTACCTACCAAACGACTAAACATGCAAATGTAAGTGTTAAGCTTAATCGTTAATTACCTGTCTTCTTTATATAATCCTGTATCTTCTAAAGCCCAGTCGATCCAAAGTCCACTGTGGGAATCTCGAGTACCGGCTCCAAAACGAGGGCTCTTGGGATCGTAAACTATTTCAACAGCGTGAAGACTTGCGTGACCAAAACTTTGCACGCAACTGTAATAAACAAGTTTGTAAAATACCATCGTAAAATCTTCTTCCTTAATTTTACCTATAGAGAGTTTGAAATTCCGAATTGTTCTTCGTGGATTCGTCCAAGCAAATCTGCAACGCCCTAGTTTCTTCCAACAACGTTAACAAATTCAGTTCTTCTCGTCCTAATTGATATTCCAATTCGGCTTGCTGAATTCGTACGTCTATGTTACTAAACAATGGAATTAATTAAAGAAGAATAAAAAAGGTCAAATAAAAAAGGCTTACTCTGTGATGTCTAATCTATCCAGAGCCATTTTTAAGTTTTTAATTGCCAGTCTTTTGTTGTCGGTTTCGATTTTTAGTTTTGAAAGTCGATCTTCTGCTTGTTTCTTTTCTACCTCTGATAATTCGCGGTTAGTCATGTTGTTGTTTAACCCGTTTGGGCGTATGTGAGTTATGGGAAGTCCGTTAAATCCAAGCTGGCCTTTTAGGTTTTGAATTATATTTTCTTTATCTCTTAACGCGTTTCGTAGGTTTTCCAATTCTTTGAGCGCAATTTCTTTGGGAACAGACCTAATCGATGAGCCCAAACTTATTCCACCTATGCTTCCGTTTTTCTTACGTCTTGGGGTACTGGAAAGTGACACCTCGATACTGGCCATCTGAATTTTAAAAAGTTTATGTGTTAGTTAAAAAAACATTTCATCTTTTGCTTGAGCAAGCACTTGATAACTTGAAAACTGATTGTTATCCGTCCATCAAAGATCAAAAAGTATTTAGCGAAATAATTAAAAGGATAGCATACCTTTGCTTCTAAAGTTTCCAACTGTGCCATCCTCGGTTGAATTATTGTCGGTTGCAATGTTGTCTAAAAATAAAAATTATTAGAAAAACTTATCTTGAGGTAGCTTTGCTACACAAAAGGACTATTTATGTGTTTATATGTAATATAATTGCTCGATATTCTCTTCCTTTATAATAAACGAGTACCTGGTTCTTCAGATGAATGCAGGTAGATTTTTGCTGTCCAACAAAAGATATGTAAATCACTAAAATTAATCAGTGGTTTAAAGAACTTGAAATTTGAATTTAACTAATAAATGGCACCAAATAATTCTTTCTCTCAACGGCTAAAGGTGTTAAACGCTACTGCATAAAAACAAAACTAACATCAAAACTGCAAAATTCAATAAATCTGTAATAAATTTAATCTTTGTCGGTTTTTGGCGAAAAATGTTATTATTTAAATAAAAAAGTAATTTGCATGGGAAATTAAACTTTATCGGTAATCTAAATCTGTTGGATTTTTAAAATGTCAGGTTTTTATTATGTAAAAAGGAAGTTAATTAATATCATTTCAAATTATTTCAAAATTACAAAAACGTTATAATTTTGAAATTTGTATGATATTTTAAAATTTTGAGTTTCCTGTAACAAATCAAATTTCAAGAATTGTCGGTTTTAATAAGCAATAAAAAGTAGTAAATTTAATAAGATTAGTATTTGAAATTCCACGCTATCATTTTGGTCACCGTTGAGTCAAAATTTCTCAAACTTCCAGTATTCCATGATCTTATCCTTCAAAATATTGCAATTTGCTTCATACCATAACCGATTCCCACAAAATATTACTCTCTCATCACCTCAAAAATACGCGAGAAATGTAACAATCCTATTACTAGTTTATTGTGCACCACCCGGTATGCTCTAGTTTGAGACCAAATGTTGGATCACCTGACTTAGTCCAGATTTTCGATTGAGGATTTCTTAGTTCATATAGAATCTGCAGATGAGTTTCTGTTGCATTTTGTACACTTTTGCATTGTATATCTGCTACAGTTATAACACAAACATCTTTTGATTGCTTTGTGACAGAACAAAATCGTAAAGAAAGAATTACTGCATTTCATTAAATAACCTTTTATTGCGTATTCAATTTTATCTTGTAAAAATAACCGTATACCTAGAACCTAATAGCAAACTCAATTAGCAAAGTTAACCATAGGAAATTACAGAATAGAAATTACAAAACGAAGAAAGGCTTTGTTCTTATTATGCACTAAATTTACTAATTTATTGACACGCAACATTAATAATTATTGATGAAATTATATTCCATTTTACTTGTTTATAGTCTAATTTGCATATGAGGTCGTTAAAGTCATAACTCTTAAGCGCCTAGCCTATGGATTGCTATTAAACGTTGTAATAACGATAATTTGTCATTGTTAAAGACTATTAAATGTATAGCATCAAGGAGTCTGTTCATTAGATTGGAAAAGAAATTTGCAATTTTCATTTCTGTAAATGTTCCGCGTAAGATTATATAACAAGTTACGATTACGATTTCAACTCGGAAAAGTTTCATCTACCAAGATAATGTATAAAGTTTAAGTATGTAAATACGGTTAATAATTTCTTTGCTACGCTTGATCGACCAACCATAAACCATAATATTGCCCGAGATAAAAAGAGTTAGTACAATCATCAACCTCGTTATGCCAAACTATGCTGCATATAAACGTTGCAAAATTTTTAAAGCCGCCCCTGTTTTACCAAATAGCAATTTTCAACTTCATGATTCATTACGTATTTATGTATTTATTGTTTTTTTAAAATCTTTTTAATATGTTCAATTTATTTACAGTCATAGTCATCTACATTTATTAGTATCTAATCAATAATTCGTGAACTTGCTTTGTTAAAACAAAAGCGTTTACTTTTATTTGTTGTAAATAATAACAATTTTAAGAGGCATCGAAACCCACACGCCCGTTTATACTTTATCAATAAATAAAATGCTAATCTTGTTTCCATGTTGGTATTATTTGTTATTATATATTTATAGGTATTTTGATTGTCAGTGAAGCATGGTAAAAGTTTATACAAAGCGGCGGGCGCAAAAGTTAGTTTATATTTCTTATTATATTCTTATTTAGTTATTTATTTATTTATTTACGGATAAGCAAATTTTAATCGATTTATTGTATGGGTAGACGATTGCACGACCAACATTGTAATTAATTGATTTATAGATGATAGCTGTGAAATATAACCATATAAATTATGATTTTTATGTTATTTTATTGTACTACAACTTTAGGATTTGTCCGTTGAAAATACATTTTTTACATCATTTACAATGTTCTTGACAATATTCCAATTGTTCTAGACTTAAAACTTGACAATTAATTTTTGGGTTGTTAAAATAGAGAGGATAGAAAGTGAAGATAATTTTTAATTCGCAATTTTTCTCTAATAATTTTTATCAATATTAGAAAAAATCTTGTATGAAAAATGTTATGAAACCTGACTAACATAACTTGTGTAATTCTTCAAAACTCACTTTTAAAATCATTATACCCATTTCATAACTAGTTACATAAATAGCTATTTTTTATTACTGTTCATGCATCTTCATAATGCGTGGACTAACTTGGATGACTTTTTCCTTACTGTTTATATTAGAGAATATTCCGCGATTGGGGGTAGACTAGAATTAATGATGCGCATGGCTGGATCCGTCCTATCTCTACTTTGCTTCTCTTCTACTTGTAGAGGCAACATTTTCATCGAACAAAAAATAATTTAATGCAATATTGTAAATAACACAGCAAAAGCAAAACAAAAGCGATTTTTGACGGTGTTCTTCAATTTTCTCGGAAAATAAATAACAAATATTTATTATGCTGGTCGCATTCGATGGTTTTTTTCATTATCTACAACTTTCTCCTTTAACTTTCTTATTTCTCTCATTTTTTCTTCTACAATGTAACGAATTTTTGCAATTTGTTACGGGTCCACTTTTCATATCATTTCAATATCCCTAAGTGCGGCCCATCTATTTTTTTTACAATACATGTAGTACAAATGCATTTATCATTTTGCGTTTGCATTTGACCTTGCGAACTTTGGTGCCCGTTCTATGGAACCATCTCTCGGTAGCCACAGATGCTTTTTCGGTTGCTACCGAGCACCATGTGGTTATAATCATAGTATCTATCCAGCGCAATACGTCGCCGTCGACGCACTCCATTACTTCAATATAATATGTGCTCGATATTGGGGCAATATAGGAAATCCATATTACACCAATATTTACTGGAGCTTGGTGCAATATTGCGCCAATATTGATAACCAATATTGTCTGGCCGATATTCATCCAATATTGGTGCAATATTGATTTCCAATGTGGGCGCAACATAGGAAAACAATATTGCACCAATATTGGCTGGAGCTTGGTGCAATATTGCACCAATATTGATAATCAATATTGTCCGCCAATATTTAGCTAATATTGTTCCAATATTATTTTCCGATATTGGGGCAACATAGGAAATCAATATTGCATCAATGTTGGCTGGAGTTCTTAAGGGTACAGCGACTTTTCAAGTGAGAAGTGTAGTACCATGATAAGAGGTCTTCCGGGCTGTCATTTTTGTGGAAAGCGGGCGTAAGTTTTAACGTCCAAGAGTTTTTCGTATTTTTGAGATTCTGGGGTCCTAGAAGTTTTTGGGAATAACGGATTGAGCTTTATTGCGTGTTTCCTGCAAATTGGTTCGATTGTTGTCTACGCGACAAGTCGGAAGTTTTGATAGCGAAGCCACGTGGTCCCAGTTCATTGGATTTAGGGAAAACTGAGATGATTTGGAGCGATTGTCGCTAAATTTGAGTAAAATCATTATCCCGTATGGTTATTTGCCGGATGATTCAAAGAAAAGTTGGAAAAACGATTACATTAATTACTTATCGAATTTAGAGGTTAGGATTACGCTTACCATTGTTATCAGTTGTAATATGCCGGGAGATAGCAGGAGTTTATCCTTGGATTTTTGCAAATGAGGAGGATTGATGAAAATTGGATCTTCATGTTTACTTTGGTTAATGGATTGTTGTCACTAGAACATCGTATCGGAGCCGACTCCTGTTTGAAGGTTGTATTATATTTATCGGCAGTGACGCGTGAAATTGCACCCAAGAGAGTTTAATAAAGGTACCAAACTTTTCTCATAATTTATTTAAATTTTGAGATAGGTTTTTTTAATTCCTTCGTGTGTACAAGGGGAAGGATATTGTTTGAATTGAATATAATATGCCCCCTTGCACTAGCGAGAGAAGGTTTGATCGGAATTTGCACTTATTTCCAATTGCAATTACATTCAAATAAATCGTTGGGTGTGAGATTAGATTTTATAAAGGTGAAAATTCATCTTTTCCAAAAATAAAGATTATTGTTTATCTCGAATTTTGTTTTGAAATATCAATAGGGTCCTTCGAAGAGTTTGCTGGAATTGCTATTACAGTATTAAGAGTCGTAGTTAGCCGTAGCACAGGATTATCTGCATCGGGAGCCGGTTGTTTTTTCGAACTTCAACGATTTTTTTTGAAAATGATTAAAAATTATAATTTAGGCATCCGATACAGTACAATATATTGTTTTGTTTGTACTACTATAGTAAGTACTTCTTAAATTATCTCACGCGGTAAAGCAATAAAATACGACCAATTAGTGTCACGTAGACTGAATCTAAACAACTCATTTAACTCATTGATAATTTGATATAGTATTGGTTTTGTTACAGATTATCTACACCTATGTATTGAGTTTACGTCACGGCTAATTTTGAATAATAACCAAACAATAATAATGAACAACTTTATTTGACAAGAATTTCTACATAATATTAGAGCTTCCCAAATAAATCTGGGTTTGACATACAGGTTGATTCTGGATTTGTTATGGAGGGTAAGATAATCTCACACGCACTTAGGTCTCTAAATCGGTTCCATTGTACTACCTCCGGTTTTTAGGTTCACCTCGATCCTGTCACTCCCCAAGCCACTCTAGCTGTAGAATGAAGTCCATGATTTTTGCAGGCTGAGTGTTACTGATTCTGGCCATATCGGTACAGAAGGCCCGTTACACAGATCCTCTTATTGAAGTTAACGCCGGACAGTAACAAAGTACATGTTCAGCTGTTTCCTCCTCTTCATTGCATCCCATAGGATTCATAGGATCATCTGCATACCCTTAATTCACCCATCATGTGAAGGTGTTTATTTAATCTGCAGTGTCCAGTTCTAGATAGCTTCAGATAGTATCTCGCATGTTTTCCAGAAGGCACACGTATTGCAGCTCTTGTTGACATACCGGTTGTCATGGAAACGCCATGTCTTGCTTTTATTAACCCTCTACTACCCGATTTATTACTGCCCACAGTATAACTTATTAAGAAAACAAACCTACTTGAAAGTAGTAGCGATTCCTATGAATGATAGGCAACCCGCCTGACAATTTTGTCTGGACCAAGTACCACCGTACCTACTAATACTAAGCATATTAAAGGGTAATGTGACTTAAAAACACCAGTTTAACGTAAATTTTTTACACTACAGTGACTGATTATAAGATATGCGAGAGGATCAATTTTATATTAAATTATTACAAAAAAAAGAACTTGAACGGAAAGGCCACCTGGATAATAATAAAATATAAAACAATACTAAACGATAATTAGATATTCAAATGATGTATCAATTCCAACATTTGCAGACTTGTGAATTATGACCAATTATTCCTGGTGAATTAGGATTTTTGATGGAAAATATCAGAGAGAAACCTATTTTTGTCAAGAGAGTCGGGTGGGCCACAGTTCAATATACCAAAAGACATGTGTAATACGTAATCGTACAAATCTCTGACATAAAACTTAATTAATAAATTTTTCACGTAGTGATTTGCATTATTAAATTCATTGCCAATTAAAATGTTTTATATAAAAACACATATGAAATTATTCATGCAATTCTCGTGTAATTAAGAATCAATCGATTACTCGTTGCGTAATTAAGCATAAATGGTAAGCAATCACCTATTATGCATATACGATTACATACCGACCAATACCATTATAATTTATTTTAATAATAAAAGGATAGCACAAATAAATGAGAAACTGTAACTCATAAAATTTGTTTTATGGTCATTCAACAAACTCATTCCCGTACAAAGGGTTTAAGTGCCTATATTACCTTAATTATCTGATACCATAGAATAGACTTGCCTTATTTCGTAGTGTTGTTAGTGTGATCCAATTAGTAACACTGCGAAATAAGGCAAGTCGCTTTTATTATTTAAAAAGCTATATTGTATAAAAATAGCATTAATATGTTACAACTTTTCACCTTGTTATTTATGTAGCTAAAGGTGTAACTAGAAAAATATGTTCTGAAACAATAAAATCTGAAGTAATTAATGATATTAATTATTATTATGCTATTAACAAACTTTTAAAGGATTTTATTACCAGGTTACTAATTTTGTATTATTATGTAGCATTTATTTACGATAATAAAATGTTATAGCTAATACGAGTATATTGCCTACATTGAAAGTACGTTGATTTGATATTACATATTTTGTATGTTAATTCCCACGCTACGCTATTTTAACGTCTTTTTAATGGTTTTCTTTACATTTACCTTATCAGGAAAATATAGAATTGCTTAATTTAGCGTTAACATCGCAATATTTACATTTGCTTCACATTCTACTGCATATTATCCAGTTACAGGACGTCGTTCCTGACGTTACAAAAACGAAGCTCGTTGATTGGTTGATACAAAACTACCTATGCTTACTAAGTAAACAGTAATTTTAAGACAATTATGATCAATTATTTTGCAATTTTCATTTTTAAAACTTTTGAAAAAGTTTATATATTTTGAGAAGAATTTGTATAAAGCTCGGAATTCTTGTTTTTAAAGGTATTTAAAGTGGAGTGCTTATTTTTCCAAACAGCACACGATTACATGTGCCTCGGGCATGACTATATAATTATACGTATTATGCATAAGTCTGTAACCAATGACTAATATTGTACTTATTTTTAGTCATCTTTCGTACAGCCTATTATTAAAAAGAATTATCTTCTTCGACTTTGTTCTTTTATCTTCAGTACCGGTTCGAGTCAAAAACATATTAATCAATAGATTCTATATGGGAGTGTAAAAATAATAACTTTGGAGTCGAGTAGGTGGAAAGCCGGTCCTGAATATATTTCCGCAGTAATTGTAAAATTCCAAAAATGTAACTAATTAGTGGTGCTTCTACCGTAAAATATAGTCATGTACCGAATTATCTTTAAAAAATTTAAAATATACACACAAAAATAATAAATCAACTTTAAATGCAAAAATTTACTTCGATAATAATTTTTCTAACATTACATTTGTATGTAGAGTAGAAATTAAACAATAAAATTTTTTTATTCGCTTGGTTTGAATTTAATTTAAATAGTTAATTGCGGATATAGCAATAAATTTACAGTTAAAATTAAATCCTTAAAATCGTATGCCCTCAATAATACAAAATGTATCAAATAAAAATAAGAGTTTTTTAAGTAGGTATAGAATTTAAACTAAAAAAATTATTAAATTTAACCTCGACTTAATTTAATGCGTAACAATTTAAATGACTTTTCATTATATGGGGTGAAACAGATCAATACTAAAATCTTTCAAACTTCCGCCTTGAGAACTTCAACAATTGAACCTGTTGAAGGTTCAATTCACCCCAAGCAGCCGGCTTCACCCCAATTCACAGTACATACCTAGTTGATATAGAAATTTCTATCGAATATGATATTAATTTAAATACAAATTATACTACATACTTCCTTACAATTCATTAATTCACATACTTCATTAATTGATTCAATTTTTCATAATGCAGTTTTCAATAGTATAATATAATAAGACCTCAATTTATAATGAGATTAGAAAATCTTGCTTTGTAAATATTAATACGAGGAGTGCACTACTGAACGGCTGTACGATGTGCACAGCTGTTCAATTGCAATTTCTTAAAAAAACAACAATGCACAAGTTTTATTTACAATAGCATCTTATCAAATTTAAATATGAGGTCATCTAAAATTTATTTCACCAAAAGCAATTACGCTTTCAAAACATTACAAGAACCAATCAAGTTGTCCTAATCCTGCCCACCAAAGGGCGCACGAAACTTATCTATGAAATTTAGTTTTAAAACGAGATGGTCCCTCTAAGTATACGTCCTATTTTCTATAATATGCAAAGATATGATTCAATTTTCATTGTTTCGATGTCCCTCGACCATGGTGTAATTTGATTGGCTCTTGCAAACAATAAAATTTGATGAGTTGATTTCGAAAAATGCAAAATAAGTTTCCACAATTCAAGGGCATTATCTTCATTTCTTTACAATAATCAATTATATCTTCTATATCTGACCGCTTCGTCTGGTTTTAACTTATAATTTAGATTCAATTATATTAATTATCACATTATTATGGATATTATACATACTTAGTACTTATTATAATTATTAATATTGATTGTAACATATTAATCACAAGAACGTGTATAATAATAATTATTAACTTCCTGTAATTTTGCGAAGCAAATTAGTGCATTCGTAGACTTCTTCAGCAGTCAACCTGCTTTTGAATCACTCATGACGATTCAATTAGAAGTTTCTTAATAATTAATTGTTAATTTCAGAATTTCAAAGTTGAACCACCTTAAATTAATCCATCTTTGAAAACCAGCTTTAATAGAGAGAAATATTCGGTTTAAAAGTGCAATATTAGTTAATATAGTGAAATTCCTAGGGGGGCGACTTGAACCCCAGAGCCCCACCGTACTCGACGTTTATGCCTTTGGTGACCGGAAATTATTACATTTTTATAAAAAAGTTAGTATTCGTATTTCGAAGTAGCTACTTCATAATTCACCTCCCTATCAAGCAAAATCGAAGTAGGTACTACACTTTTAACAAAATAATCACTCATAAATAAGATTAAATTATTAAATTATATTTAAGATAAAATAACCGGTCTCTTCTGATTAAAATCATAAGAAATTAAGGCAAAATAAGATCTTCTGCAATTGCTCATGCCTGATAGTCTTAGTAGCCGTTTTATGTGCAGACTGCTACATTTTTACTACACTTCCTTATGTACTTTTCTATCGTAGCATTAGCATGTACTTCTCGGATAATTCGACAAAGCCAATGGTAAACTTTACACAGAAATTTTTTCATATTTTAAAAGTTATAAGTTTGGTGTTTATTATTATGCATGTGGAAATAAAAATTAACAAAAACAATTACTAATTAAATGGTAAATTACACTAATTGTAAATTTAAATGCTTGCAATGCAAATTTAAACCAAATGACAATAAATTAGAAACTTTCTACAGAATAAAATTGAATATTATAAACATCTTATTTGAATCTCATCAGGTAGCCATAATCAAGGTACTTCAATAAGGAAAACTTAATATGCCGATTTTTATCAGTTTCGGGCTATAGACAACCTCTGCGCTTTGCGATAATAATTCACCAATTCCGTAATTTTTTTTTAAATTAAGGTACCTACATCGAAAAGAATGAAGTAACTGTCTTCATTTGTTCGAATGCGTCTAATTTTCAAAAAAAAATCTGATTTAAACTAAATTTGAGATAGTTATTTCTTTATTTTCAATCGATTTTAATTAAAAAAATATCACCGAAATTCACGAAAAAATAATGGAAGCTTAAATCTTGATACCAATTTCAGATAAATTTTCGGTTTAGGAGGGCCATCAGGCAAAGTTATGAAATGAAATAAATATTAACTAAATGTAAAAATATTTTAAGTCAATTTAACACCATAAAATGCAATAATTGTATTTTGTAAGCTTCCGAGTATTATTATGTATGTTTATAGTTTATAAATAATTAACAATAGCTATAAACATAAGCTAATAAAATGTAATTGGTTTTATTGGTTTAAATCAACTTGAAAATTCTATACATTTTATTAACATATTATTATTTCATTAAATATTCTGCATTTTCTAAGAAAATTTATAGTTAATTTTTACTCGGTAGGATATATCGAATTGTAATTTACTCATTATAAGCTTTCGCCAGGGCAGCGCAAACCATTCGAAAGAGTTAAGTCGCAACCGTAGAAGTTTGCTAATACATAATGATTACATTTTAAATTAAATTCTTATAATAAGCACTTATAAGAAACGAATTGATTAAAATGAATTAGCAAACATCTAAACTTGCGAATAAATTTTTTTGATTAGCTTTTAGCATGTCCGATCAACTCGCTACCGTACAGAAACGACGAATGCGATGTGTGTAAAAGGATTTCAGAAACTACATAGTTAATCATTGATTATTTAATCGAAATCAATTATGAACCAATGGAAAATTACTAGTAGGACTAACGGTTCATAGTTGATGTAAGTTAACTAATCAGTGATTAACTATATGAAAATCAAATTGAAAGATGTAAGAGAATTTATCTCACAGTTAGGAGCGGTAAACCAGGTAAGCGACGCATATGGGCGCAGAATGTCAGGGGTCGCTTCAGAAAAGAAAAATTCTAATTAAAATTTAAGGTTCTGTTTATTGTCATCGGTCGGTCGGAGCATAGTGGTCATGCGAGTTGACTATGAACGCTAAATACCCGGTTCGAATCTCAGTGAAGTAAGAACTTTATTCTGACCGTTTCTCCCCTCGGAAGGCAATGGTAACCAACCGAGAGTACTATGCCAAGAGAATCCTTAAATGTTGGTGATCTAAAAAGTCCGAAATTGATCTGTGGACTATGAGGAAGAGTAACCACCCCACCAACATTTGAGGGTCACGACGCTTCTGTGAAGTAGCAAAGCGACTGGTTTGTTGTCAGATAAAAAATTTATTGTATCGAAAGCAACGCAAGTCTGCACGGAGTGATATCACAATTTATATATAATCAACACCTTCTCCAAATCTCTGTTTTGGTTAGCAAAATAACGCCAACTTTGGGCTGCCAGTGAAAACATTGTAAAGAGTGGCCTTCTTTTGGTAAACGTGCGCACTGCTGAGGTGTGACACTGATGCCGTCTTTCATCATTGAAAAACTTATCTCGAGTTACGGTTTTCACACTACCTATATTATGTAACATAGCTCGGCCTTCGGCCTCGCACTTCTCCCCAAAATATACTATAATAAACGTACAGAGCACTATAATTTCTTCTGCTCCGAATTCAGCTACGGGTAAAAATCAATGTCAGCAGAAAGTTCTTACTGACTAATCCATTCATAAAAATTTGGAATTGCTTCAAGTGCAAGAAAACTGAAGAAATAGAATATTAAAAAATATCAGTGTGAGCCGAGCTATGGTACATGGTAAGCAGTGCGAGGCCGGAAGCCGAGCTATATTACGCATAGTCGCAATGGGGAGAAACCGGCCTCAGAGGTTCAAAATAAAATGGCCGCCGTCTGCTTTGTCAAACATAACCCTACATTTTTAATCTTCAAAATATTGCATGAAAATTCTGTTTAAAAATTTAAGGTTCTGTCTATTGTAAGATAAAAAGATTGCATCAAAGGCGAAGTGAGATTGCATCCTCCAGCTCCTGCTCCAAATCTCTGTTTTGGTTTGTCAACAATGAAAACAATGTAAATAGTGGCCATTTCTTTGGAAAGCCTACTCAGTAAAAAACGACCACTCTTCTATCTAATTTTCTGAGGCCGCTCTTTATCATCACAAAACTCGGCATCCAGCCTCGCACTTCTCCTCCCAAGCACATAGCTCGGCTTGCGGCCCTCACACTTTTTATGTCATATAACATAGCTCACCCTTCGCAATAATTAAGAAAATTGAAGGATTAAAATTACAAAAGATCAGTGGGAGGCCGTAGGCCGAGCAATGTTATGAACCGGTCGGATCATTGGTCCTGAGTTAAAAATAAACAAAGTTAGTAGATTTTTGGATCTACTAATGTAGGTTTAACGCAGACCGCGTTTTCCTTTTGGGGAAGATTAGAAACGATAAAGAAGTTCAAAGGCCGCAGGCCGAACTATAATACATGGAATGAGAAGTGCGAAGCCGTATGCCGAGCTATGTTAAGCGAAGATGAGAAGCCAGTCTCAGAAAACTAAGCAACTTTTTGGATCATTTTACAGTGCGTAGACCTTGATTTTCCATGCGGACCTAATGTGCAGAAACGAATATTCGTCCGTTCGGGTCTATATTGGTATCAATTGGTGGAATTCTCCCTCCACATCTACTGTGCAGCATTTTGGCTCCTCCCAGTCACTAAAGAAAAATCAAGGTCTACGTTCACGAACAAAATGGCCATCGTTTGCTTTGTCAAACATAACCTTCAATTCAGTGACGGTGCTATCAAAATATGATTTAGGGCAAAAAATAGATTTTGACTTTTTCATTGCAACTTTGTGATTTTGAAATTTGCTAGGGGGCATAAGGGCAATTAGCACGAAATCATTATTTTAAATTTATGCTAGGGCTATCCTATTACATTTGATGCGACTGCTACAACTTTTTAAAGGTAATTAATCAAATTGAAAAGCAGAAAAGATTAATTCTATCAAGAAAGATGAATTATTAAACTTGTTTTGATAGTTTTATGTTTTGTTAAAACATTATAAGATGTTACATATTTATTAGGCGTGCGTATTTGTACAGAATATCATCTGCATTATATTTGAAATTCAATTTACTTCCTACTTTTAATACATTGCGTATTAAATAATTTATTATCTGTGTATCGCATATATTAAAGAAAATGTAAATTTTATTCTAACCCTGTCAAGGTACCAGTTAGTCCACCCGTTTCTGCAGTAGGTATGTGCATTTTTAATGGTGGGTTCATGCAAGGAAATTAACTTCGTTTACTTTGCGTTAATTTTAGTTTAGTATTTAGATTAAATTTAGGAATAAACCATTTTTAAATCAAAATTTGCACTATATGTTTGAGAAATTGTTGGATTATAAAGAACTTGAAACTCTTCCAAGTTCAATCAAAGTTTTATCGAGATAAGGTTGAATTATATTATGGAGATTTCATGGCAATTGCACCATAGTTCATAACATTGTGCTGAAATTTTCAACATGCTCTAGGATCCAATTAAAATATAAATGATTTCGTTTTCAAGATAAAAACATAAAAAAAAAATTAACTGTTACTTAATCTATTATCGCCGTCATCGTTAAGTAACCAACACTCAGTCAATGGTACTAATAAGGATATCAAAAAATCTTAGAATCGAGTTCTACAACAGTAGCGAATGCGTACAGTTATTTAATCAAGTTTTTAAAGAAATTGTGAGAAGGTACTGCTCATTAAAATCCATATTTGAAAGAAATTGTCGTTTAAGGATTCAGTACTTGGAGGCTATCCAATTGAAAATTCCGACTCATTAAGCAAGATCTGATTAAATTTTTCAACACGTAGTGTTTAATCATTGGACAAATTGATTTTAATGCGTGGATCGCTTACACTGGATCAATTTGCATTGCTTAAATGTAGGGTGCAGTTTTTGCTACTATTTATAGATAATATAAATATTAAGAAGGTGTGATCTGAAAATATTTCTTTAAATACCTTTGTTAAAATCTTAACCTTAGTTAACATTATAGAAGGACTTTCCCTAATTTGAATTAAATGTTTGTTCTTTTTATATGCCAAGGTATTTTGTAACCGATATGTCCGTATGTCATTTCATTTTACATATCATTTTTAGTTTAATTTATTTTGAATTTCATCAAACGCGAAGTGGTGGTGACGAAAGGTAATGCAGGTGCAGTAGGGGTTCCTAATTTGGTATACTGGGTTCCTATTACAAAATTCTGTTAGTCTGCCCTACGTTCAAAATGCGGCAGATCTGGTTTTCCTGCACATGAATTTATAATTCCATAGTTTAATGTATTCCAATACATTGTTACTCCGAATACCAACACATATCACGAGCACGCAAAGCTCTTCATTTGCATACTGCCCCTCTGCAAGAATCGACAACAGTTGTTGCTTATAATCAAAACAACCCTCGACTTCAATAAAACAAAATACATTCTATTGGATCAAAAAACCGGTTTAATTTAACTTGTGGTGTATATCGTACATACATGGGTACATTTTATAACGTTAACGTCCTTCTGACCTTTTGGTTTCGAAAATCTAATTTCAAACTGTTTCAGCATACCTCATCGCAATTAACGCTCAACAAAAACGTGATTCATCTTCTTAACGTTCGCATTGTGTGTATTTGAATGGTAACTTTGTTAAAGCTAAAAAAATTAAAACTTACCAAAGAAACAGATCTTTGTCCCAGACTGGGCGAGTCCAAGAGGTCTTCGGATTCCGGAGGGCAATCGGAATGAAGATGCAAGGGGGCTCGTGAAGTACGCCGACCCCCAACCTGGCTACGAGACCGTGGACTGCGAGGTGTTGGAGAATTCATACCTTCATTTTTTCACATAAGCAAAAAATTGATGGATAACTTTTTAAATAGTCTCCTAATGTTGCTGAGATTTGCACTACAGGAATTTTTTAATTGCCCGTGTAACCCTGAAAATTAATTATTTAAATTAGAAATCGATTTATTCAACTGTTTAATTAAAGTTTTGTTTTGCATCCAACCAGGACGAGAAGAAATTTATTTTGTTATAATCATTAAACTTTTATTTAAAAAAAAATATTGCGCAATTTGTTAATCGACTGAATTTCAAATTACGATCCAAAACATGCAACGACTATTTCATCTCTATAATATGATGTTATAAATTTTTTGTTGAGCAAAAATTAATTAAGTTGTAGTTTGTTATATGCTTGCAAAAGAATCTAGATTTTCTACATTCTTGCAATTAAAATGAAATTATTTTTAGCAATCGTTGGTCAAATTATGAAAAAAAAGTGGAAAAAGTGAGGGACAACATTGTTAGAAAAAATGGGGCTACTAAAATTAAACATTAAAATTTCGCACCAAAAAGCAATTTTTACAATAAAAATTTGAAAGCGTAAATTTTGAAAGAAATAATTATTTCGGAATCCAACAATTGAACCAATAAACCAGCAGTGCTTTGATTTCAACTTACAAAACAGAATGGTGGTCATTGGTAGGGCTGGGAATTTATTTCGATTAATCGATTATTTAATCGATTAATCGATTAATCGATGATCGATTAATATTTTTGAAATAATCGATTAATCGATTAATCGATTGTTCGATTGTTCGATTAATCGATTGTTCGATTAATCGATTGTTTTCGATTAATCGATTAATCGATTGTTCGATTATTCGATTGTTTTCGATTAATCGATTGTTCGATTATTCGATTGTTTTCGATTAATCGATTAATCGATTGTTCGATTGTTTTCGATTAATCGATTGTTTGATTAATCGATTAATCGATTTTCCGATTAATCGATTAATCGATTGATCGATATAATCGATTGTTTTTACACAATCGATTTTCGATTGTTAAATTTAACAATCGCCCAGCCCTAGTCATTGGAAGGTCATTTTAAGAGAAAATAAATTTTGATACTTTTATAGGAAAATTTTTTTATTCAGCTGTGTTTTCTAATTATAATTATTCTAAGCGAGTTAAATGCTTTAATGATCATTTTTGGTTCAGTTTTACTTTGTGGTTAGATCGCGAACCAGAAATTTGTCGTCTTTGTGGGTGTTAATATGCCTTTACGGAACAGAAATTCGGGAAAAGATTCAGATTACGATCGTTAAACAATCAGCTTGGAAGAGATGCATCTTTTTTGTATATTTCTCTGTCTGCACTTCCTATTCTGATTTATGATGAAAAGTGCCATAAGCGACAGTTTCAGTTTCTCCAAAATATCATTTTATTTGAGATAATCAATAGACAAATGCATGATGATTGAATGCGTTAACTTCTGATCCCGAATAGTCAGTTAAATTCAATATCTATCATCTTATAAAGCTATCAATATAATATTTTGCTAGAAATCGCCTCCTCTCCTTTTCCCGTATTATTTATAGACACACTTCTGATTGATTGATTCAATTATTATTAACCAAAGAAAGTTTACCATCCTAAAAAAAGTTTACGAACTAAGAAATAGGCACACCGAAGCACGCCAAAGGGCAAGCACGGCTGATGATTAGAGCGCGGATTAATATGCACTGATTGTTATTTTAATAACTTTCCAATGTTAGCAAGCACCTGAATATCTTTATTTTTACAAATATCTTCTTTAAGTTTCTTATTGATAGTTTCTCCAATGAGCTCACGCACAAAATTTGTTTGCAAGTTCTTCAGAATCCACCAGTAGGTGAGGATTCTTTCTTTCGAGATTTTTAATACATTCACTTACGTAATAATAATTAGCTTTCAGAAATTTGTCATTTTTTAGAACTTCTTGATAATAATCATTAATTGCTACTGCAGCTGAATCGGACGAATTACACACGAATTCTTTGAATTGTTGTGGATGTTCTGCATAATACATAGCCGCTTTTAACCATGTTCTCAATATTTTATTTTTTTTTTCTGATTAGTTCTGAATAATCTTTTACCCATCAGGTAGAAGGTAAATCCCCTATTTTTAAACTTATATGCAAACTTGCAAGTTTAGTTTAAAAATCAAAAAGATTGCTTGCTTCACAACTTTGTAAATAATACGTGACGTAAATTTATACAGAATATTAAGAAAAAATCTGATGTGACACAACACATAATATGACTTTCCCATTTGAAATAGTAAAAGAAAATAGTAACAAATTAAATTTTTCAATTCCCCTCCGGCCTTTTTTGTCATTCCGCAGATTCGGGCCTCTATCCCTTTGTATTTTAAATGATCATAAAACAATCTATAATTTTTTACAAAAGAAACTTTTGAAACGAATGGAATATCGTTAATCCATTCATGCGCGTCATTCAAAATCAAAGAGAATCAATTAAAAGAGGTTTACGGGAGGGATTTCGACCAAAATCAGTCTAATCAGTTCCTTACACCACCGTTTGTTCAATCTAGTGTGCAGAATTTCAAGTCAATTGGTGCGCGCGTTTGTTCGTAATCGTAGCCGAAAAAATGTTCACACATCAGACATCACACACCAGCGGCGCCGGCGGTGCAAGAATAGCTAGGGCCCGTAAGCAAATATACAAAACGGGCTCTTAAAAAAAACAAGGTCGTAAGTTTTTTACTTAGGATGATAGGGCCCCTAAGCATTGATTACATTCGCTTACTCATATCACCGCCACTGCACACACCAGACATTGTTCCAAAAATCGTTCACGATCAAAATTATACCTTTAAATCGAAATTCTGATGTGTCTAACCTAAAGTTAGTTTTTGACTCGATTACAATACTTTTCTTTACTACGTAAATGGGACAGTAAAGGCAAAATAAGATTTAAAAACGTAAAAATCGAAAAGGAATATCTTCTGCTTATAATTTAAAGCAATAATTATTATCATAATGCTTAGAATCCGCGCTCTAGTGATGAATGATGATAATACTTTTTACCCAATACAATAATTTGCTAAAAATCTCCTCCTCCACGTCATTTATATAAATGCACTCGATTGGTTCGTTTATTTATTACCAACCAAGCAAATTTTCATGCATCTGAATATTAAAAAATAATGTGACACAACACATAACTTTCCCATTTTAAAACGGCCCTTATTGTCATTGAGGAGCGAGCCTGCTTTGTTTTAAATTAATCCACTGCAGTTTCCCATGGAAAATACCCATAAGTGATATTTTTCAAGCACAAAGAAATGAACAATTGCGTTGAGACATTTTATCCCTCTATATTTTAAATGACTATACAATCTGTCATTTTTTATAAAAGATTTTTTTAGACGAATGACTTCTCGTTAATCAATTCATGCGCGTCATTAGATATCAACAAAACTGAAATAGAGGAGGTTTCAGCGGAGGAATTTTAACCAAAATTTAATTAATTTTGTTCAAACTAGAGTGCAAAATATGAAGTCAATTGTTTCCAAAAATCGTTCACGACTAATGTGCCTACGTAAAAAGTTGGTTTTTGACTAAATTACAATAATACTTTCTTTTACTATGTATGTAAATGGCAAATTAATATAAATATAATTTTCCATGAGCGAAATTAAAAACCAAACAACCACAATAACAATGATAATATCTGGGACATCCATTTTATTTAGATAATTTTTGGCATTTTGGGCTTAAATTTGAAGCAAAAAAAGAGACATCCATCCCCTTCTCAGTAGAACTACTTGCCGAGTTGGACGGCTCTAGGAGATATTTTTAATTTTTATAGTATTTTCAAAATGGCTCTGGAGCGTTCAAAGTGGAGGTGACGGAGTGGAAGGCACGGAAGAGTCAATTTTGACAAGACAACTGAATCCTATTTGGATCCATCATGGTTAAAAAAAATTACAATATGTAAGTTTACATGTTTTACTAGCAGGGGCCAATATATAAAATTCATTGTTAATGTTGATGGATCCGAATAGAATTTAGTTGTCTTGTCAAAACTGTCTTGTCGCTCCGCTTCGCTCCGGACGCTCCAGAGCCGTTTTGACAACACTATAACAATTAAAATTATCTCCTAGCGCCGTCCAACTCGGCAAAGTGTGCTACTGGGAAAGGGATGGATCTTTCTTTTTTTCGGCAAATTTAAGCCAAAAATATCCCTAAAAATTGAAATTAGCTCGATGTTAGTAATTGTGTAGGGTCCCCACTCTCCGTGCTTTAGACCTACTTGGAAGCACAAGGACACGGATTTTCAACCAATCACGAATGTTAATATTCCCCCGGTCATGTTGGGATATTTATTTGGAATGGTTACGATTTAATAAATTAACCGACAGAACATACACTATTATGTTAGTTTTTGAGATCGGGGGGTTTGGGGGGTATGGAATACCCTCCAAGTACATTATGGTGTTTGGGTTTGATAAGGACACGCTAACTCTGCATTATCACTCCCACTCGCAAAGTTAGAAGCATAGGTTTTTAATTGAATTCAAATTTTTTCAAGTTACAATTTTTAATTTTCACTTTTCAGTTGGAAAAAGGATAAATTTTCGTCCATTTTTAAAGGATAAATTTTCGTCCATTTTTAAATTAATTTATTTTTCTTTTATCAGGTAGTGGACTTTAATAATTACTCGATTATCTGACTCCTACGTTTACGTTTATTAGAAAATTAAAATTTAATAATTTGAAGCGTTATGATTGGCTCTAAAATCTAAATTATATAGTTGAAAAGGTTGAAAACCTTTAAGAAATAACTCCCAGCTCATCCCACTGCAAAATTTAATTCTAATATAATAATTTACTAGAAATCTCCTCCTTGATGTTTGTCATTTACAGGCACGCTTTTGAAAAATGAAAACTGAAAGTTTTGATAATTATATTACAATAGACTATTTAATTTCTTATGTACAGAAATAATCATTTTGTATGAAGAAAATCCAGTCTTCTTCACGGGGTAATCAATTAGTGATACTTTACACCTTGTAATGTTATATCAAGTCTTTCAAACATTTAAAAATGGAGAAGCTTATGAGGTAAAAAAAAACCGTTCATCAAAAGCGTTTAAAATAAAATGGTTTAAATTTAATTGAAAAGAATTTTTTTGCAATCTATTCGATGATAATGAAAATTATAACAATTCGAGCACTTAAAATTACCCATACATCATTGTACCACTATGTACGAAGATAAATTCCAATACGACTTGTACCAACGCCAACACAGATACAAATCGCATTTCTTTTGAAAATGGAATTGCAATTTTTTAAGACGACCTGCCACCACAGTGCATCTTGATTAATAATAGAAATTATAGCATCAAAAGAATAAATTATCGTCATACATGGATATCTATTCAATTTTGTACTTTCACGTTCATGGTTGTTTTTACTACATTTGAACTGCAATTTATTGCTAATGCAGAAAAGGTGACTTTTGAACAATTTACTAAGCTTTCTGACAAAAGTAAAAAATTTGGGCTAATAAACCCAAATTTTGGTACAAAATAATGGGTAGATATACCTGTCAATTTTAATCATACCTGTCATGTATTTAATTAAAGTCACGATAATTGTTTATGTTTCTTAATTTACTTTCCATCGTCGCGTCTGAAGGAAATGACAAAATAATTAATTTTCCGCTCCTTATAAATCCAATATCTCGAATCTAAGTTTATAAATTTCAATTCAATTCAATTTACGAATAAATCGAATTATACCGTAAAACCGCTTTTCAAGTCAGTTATGGATTCGTAAAGAAGGAAAGTGGAATCCAAACCACGGCACAAATAATTTGATAGCAACCTACGGTTCTATGTGCCGGCAACGATAATCAATATGTTGATTGGATAAGCACTCGAATCTCCACGATTTTGCTACACTTCGAACAAATAACACGGATCTTTCGCTTCGTTTAGCAAAAGCAGAAGTTACGATGTGGTAAAAGTTTATTGATAAGCACCCACTTGATGAATGGGTTTAAACGGTAAAACCTGATTGTGTAGAAAACAAGGGATCATCAAAAAGCAGATGTTACCTTTTCATGGTTCACTAGGTGCAACCGTTAATTCGATAAGGGTGAAGTGAACATCGAAGAGGATATACATTTTTTGGTCAACGTAATTAGCGCCTCATGTGCAATAAAAATGAAATTACCGAAAAAAATTGTGGAAATAATTGAAGAGCATTTCTAAAGGAATTTAATTAGAAACAACAAGTAATTTGCTATTATTAAATTATTAGCTTTATTATTATTACTGCCCAAGTTGATTTATGTAGGTGTTTTTATATAAAATATGTATTATTCACTTTACAGGTGACTTAATAATGCCCACAAAAGTTGATCAATTAGTGCCAAAAAGTTTGCTCCAACTAAAAATTAATTACTTCTTTGTTTACAATTTTTTTTTATCGTACTAGTAATTTTTATAGAGCGCATCCAATTTGGTCTATTATGTATGTTAAACAGGTAGTTACAATTTTGGGTAAAATTTTAATCAACGTGACCGCTCAGGAATTTGAATTACTCTGATTTAGACGTTATAATTACAGCGAGGTCGTGTGCTGAAAATAAGGTACTTGTCACCTTTAGTGATCGATAATTGTTATAACGGAAATGTAACTGAAAGGTTAAAATTGTGTCGAATGCCGCTGTAAGGTTCATACATTTTTACCTCCACATCTGATTAGTCGCCAACAAAACACCTGTTAAAATTAATGGACTGTGCTGTTGTTTACAACGTTTCTTTGTAACGAATTAAAGATATATTAGGTCTTTTGTATTTAAATAGAAGGAAAATGAAAATTTGTACAAAATGCTATAACAGAAATCTCCATATCAGACGCTAGTTTTAAAATAAATTAAAAACTAAAAAACAAATTTTAATTTTACATCGGGTTCCTATAATCCGCCAATATGAGGTAATTTTACTGAGATCACGTGCCAATTAATTTGTTGATGAGCTTTTGAACTTTTGAACGCGGCTCGTGACGAAACGGGCAGTTCGGTGAAAAACTTTCTCGCGAAGAGCAATAATTATGGCTTTCGTGGGGCAACAAAACGTAGAAGGCAAACGGATTCCAAACGGCTATGATAGACGAACTCTTCCTCATTTTAAGAAAGATGACGCCAGTCCCGAAGCCAAAGGTTTTGTCTAAAATTCATATTATTCGGGTCTTACTCCATCGGAGTTCTTTTTCCACGTTATGGGTGGTCGGGAAGGTCTCATCGACACCGCTTTCAAGACAGCCGAAACTGGTTACATTCAACGTAGACTCATCAAGTCTATGGAATCGGTGATGGTGGCATATGACGGAACGGTTAGGAGCCCAGCAGGAATAATGATACAATCTAGTTATGGCGATGATGGACTTGCCGGCGAACACTTGGAGTTTCAACATTTACCTACGGTGAAATTAACCAATGCCGAGTTTACAAGAAAGTACAGGTTCGACGTAACAAACGAAGATTACTTGACACGCAACTTTAATGAAGACGTGAATAGGAGCCTCTCCCTTTCAGAGGAAGTCGTCCCCGAATTGGAACGCGAATGGGAGCAGTTATAGCAAGATCGAAACATGTTAAAGGATATCATTCCTACTGGAGAAGCTCAAGTTGTTTTACCGTGCAACTTGAAGAGAATGAAAAATGAAAAGCACTACACAAGTTCTTTTATCAATAAAAGCACGCGTTTTTCTGAGAATTCCCAAGTTACCATTTTTTTCAGAACCTATGGCTCAGCCTTCGCACAAATTGAGAGCTAGCCTATTAATACTTCTCAAAGCTAATAAAAATTCCTGACAGTTACAGCCAAAATCATGATCTTGCAATAACGTTTTTGCAATCCACGCATTATCTGATAATCATGATAATCTTTCCTAAATCAGGGAAAGAATAATTCTTGAGTCACTTGGTATCTTGAATTTAAAAAACTTTTTAAAACAAGTAACTTCTTAAAATCACCAATTTTTTAAATAAAAATCAAAATTATTCTGTATCCCTTCTCCTATATTAGACAAAACATCACGACAATATATTGGTTTCAACCGGCGCAACTCTGAATTGGAGATATTAAAAACCAAAGGAGAGAAATTTAGATATGAGTCCACCATTTTTAATCATATTTGCATAAGTTCTTGCGGATACCGATGTCAAGCCACACGCCACTTTCTTAAACTTAAAAACCAATTCTAGTATGATTCTGTCCGCATTCACACAAGTTGTGCTCTTATAGATTTACGATTAAATCAATAATTAATGTGGTGATTACAGCTTGAGATAAAATTCAGTGGCAAGCTTCAAATTTCGAATTCTCCAGTGAATTCTCTTTTTGGGCCTCTAGTATTATTCGTTAAAATTTACTTTGTCACCTAACATTATAAAAAATATTAACTCCTCGCAATTAAAGCATAAATGTATCGAATTTTTAAGTTCAATAACGATCTTGGCGTGCGTCGGAGTTAGTTTTAGGAAAGTCCGACTCATTTCATTGAAAAGACGCAAATCGAATCATATATCTCCCTGGAATATATTGTTGTTTAGCTCCCAAAAAGGAAAAGTGACTGTTTGGCTCCTGAAGTTAGTTACCGTTGGGTTCGCGAAATAAAATGTTACCGTTAGGGCCCCCGAAGTAAACAGAGGGTGAAAAAAATAAGACGTGACTGCATAGGATACCCTGGTAAATTGTTTGATTGTTTTATTTAATTGCTGTATTGAACGTTTATTTAAAACAAAATGTATGTAAATAATTTCCTTTTTTAAAATTATATTGTTATCTAATCACTTCTCGTCATTATCCACAAACGCTGAACTTTTGTTTACGCTGGATCAGAAGGATAAAATCTTGGTGGTTCTTCTTGAGATTTCTGCAGATTGAAGAAGCCGATTGTTTGATTTTGATTGTGGTCGGGGATTTAAAAAATAAAATAAGTGAACGGTTAAATTTTTGTTAAAGGCTAGTTTAGTTCGTGGAAAAGACATTAACATCGCAATACATTGTTACTGCATTGTTTTTATTCAATACATTCTTAGACCCAAAATTTCTAGTGGCCCTCCTGTAGCTTGGCTAAGTCGAGTATCGGAGTATCGTTACTATTAACATAATAAAAAGTACCTCCAAATTTTGTGCTAATTTTGTGCTTTTCAAATAGGCTATTTGCGAATTTATTGAGCCAATAATTGTCACACAAATTGAAAGGAATAGATCAAATCAGATACCTAATCTAGCTTCACGAAAGACTGGAATTCGGAACAAAATAGAAGATCAAAATATAATGCAGCTCCTTTTTTAAATTAAAATTTTGAAACTAATACGTTCAAGAAAGTTAGAAAACAAATATTTCTCCAGATGATCATGAAGGATAAAATTGAACGAAAGTGAGGCCTTGGATATTCCTGATTGAAGAATCTTAAGTAATGGTTTGAAGACAGAAATGAAGAAGAAGAAGAAGACAATTTCTGATTGAAACAAAAACATGTGAATGTAATTTATTTTTAAATAATTTACAGCCATTAATTTTTCTAACGGTCACTTTATGAACTTCACATTTGGGTAATCAATGTTACCTTTGTTTAATAAAAAAATTATTCTAATTAATGGAAATTCTTGTATTTTTCGGCCTTGTTGGCGAGGATCATTAAAAATCTAGAACTTAATAACAAAAAATCTGGGCGGAAATTTATTAAAATTGTATATTTTAATTACCAATTAACGGTTAAAATGTAATTTATTACACTAAAAACCGTTTTAGAAACAAATAGCAAGAAACGGAAGTGTTCGTTTCCTTTTCAGGCAGCACAATTGATTTTTCAAAATTAGGTTGTAGTTTAATTATTAAAATTTCAAGAATTCCTAAGCATCCACTTAGAATGTAAATAAAAATGCAGAAAATGAGTAGAGAGAATATCTGTTAGATAAAAGAGGTGAATGCAATAATCCCACAAGTACAAATTACCATGTAACTTGATCAGACAAACTTTTAAAATTGTTTAAAACAGGTTTAAATTATTACCGACACTTTTATACAAAATGAAAAATTATATTAAATGTAATAGCAATCTCGACTGCATTATATGATTAACGAAACGAGTACCTCCCTGTAAGTACTGTTTACACTTTTAATCCTACGCTCGAGCATTGCATTGTACCATGATCGTACTTAATTTTACATGCAAAATGTTTTACTTGGTAAATAGACACAAGGATAAAGTAAATATTAATATGTTGTAAATTTATGTATGTACAAGTTATTAGAATTTATTGAGTACATAATTAAGTCATTATACTTCGGTTGCTTCCTTCCTGCCAAATTAATTATAAAAATGGTCTTTTTTGCAACCTCTCTCCCGGTCATGCAGTTAGATCGTAGACTGCTTAATCGGTCATTCACAATTTGAGTCGCGCATGGGTAATTCTTTAAATTGCTCTATTCAAGCTAATCACGCAATTCTGTCTTAATTGCACAATCGCCTTTGATTTCTTAATCTTGTAGCACCTAATTTCTAAAACTTCTTTTGAGTATTTGAACTCGCTCGCTACAATAATGCGGCTATATCATACCACTATAATTTAAAGACCATCAATCAAAACATAACATGCCACCAGTTGTCATTATTAAATTGAGGTTTCTTATTGCAGTTGATATCGATAAAGCTGTTGGAATAACTATAAATGGAAGATGTTGTAATTTAACTTTAATCATTTTTAATAGAGATTTGGTCCAATAAAATCCTGGTCTTCTAATTAATCCCGAAGTTATTTCATAATAATCAAAATAAGATAAAGATACATAAATCTTGAAGGAGATCACAACTATGATCAAAACCAAAAGTTTAGTCTGTCAAGTTCACATGTGGACGGGTGACCGTTCCTCAATCGTGGACAAAAAAGACCTTTGCACTAACCAATTTTTATGTTTGTAACTTTTTTATATGACCTCTTCATCTCACTCTCATCAGGAACTTTCGATTACGTGTAGTAGTCGTTGCTGTTACTGTAACTTTGCATGTTGCGAATAGTAGCCGTCGTGACTTAATTAGCCGTCGTTGATTGGAAAGAAGTTAAGAGTCTGATATTTCCTAGAAAGTAAATTTTACGGCCAGAAGTTTAAGTAGTTAGAACGCGCAATAACAAATAAGAATAGGATAAGGAAGAGAGACCTCCAAACTGAAAAGGCGAATCTTCCAATCGTAATATTACTCCCCTCTTTTTTTAATTATTCACGTTTTTAACTAACAAATTTTGGTGCAGTTCTGCACCAAACATCTTTTGAATGAAAACCATTTATTGGGTATATTATTTAGAAGAAAAAAATAGCTATTTTATTGCAATCCACACAAAAGACCTGGTAAGGGTCGATAACCGTAGTTTGTTGATGATAATCGTGTGAACCAAAAGTTCAGAGTTCGCACCGCTCGAGATGGATTAAAGATAGCCGCCAGATTTTATCATCTTTGATTGCATATATTGTGTATACCACTTTTTTCAAAACATGATGAAATTGGGTAGACATCATAAAATTCTTGTTATTTATTGATGAGACGCTGAACTAACGTGCATTGTCATTCCATTCATTATGCAATATCATCAGATCGTCACCTTGTAGGAGATTTTTAAAATCGTGTTATATATTTTGCAATGAACCTGAATATTCTTAATTGACTTATATCAACACTTAACAATCTGCCTTTTAATAAATATATTCGGTAAATTAATTATATTTTTTTCCAAATTACTCTCAACCTAGTCGATGATCTGGCTGGCCAACCAAAATCTTTCTGTGGATCACTTTTACGACCTTGGTCAATTTTTTCGTTCTCATACATCCATGACAGGTTAAATTAAATTATAAATACATTGAGGAATTTGTTATAAAAAATGTAATTGCCAGTTTATGTAAGAAAATTGAATCAAAAACGTCTATGGAGCTAACAAACGTTTTGGATTGGTTTTATGTAGTTAATCAGCGGTTAAATTTTAATTATCATTTCTGAAACCTGCCATTAGAATTTAACATAGGACAAACTTGCCTAATTTCGCAGTATTTTTTTTAATTTATTTCTTTTTATAGCTTTTAACACTGAAAACCTTAGATGATGGTATAATATGAGATTTTCTTCTACAAAAAAGTTATTTCTTAAACAATACTGCGAAATAAGGCGAGTCTACCCTACATAGTGATAATGATTTATTTCCCTCTCAAAGTTTACAAATAAGACTTACAGAATAAGGGGAAATTTTTCTAGTTGGATGACCAAATTTTAGGGTCGAAAGAAGTCTAAACAGCGTAAATGCCACAGGTATCATCTAAAATTCATCTTTCCGATTAAAATAATTTTGTGTAAATGTAAGCATCATTACAACACTTCAAATTATTTCATGTGCCCACATATTATTAAAGTTTGCGTGTTATTTACATAATAATAACCACCTTGAATGCTTCCTGAAAAAGTACATTCAAATCTATTGTAATGGCGTGCACATTTTTTAAAGTTTATAGCAAGTCATTTTAAAAATTTGAGAATATTTAATAAAGAAACTTAAATGGTTGCAAATTGCATTCTTCAATTACACTGCAATTTTCTTTAAAGAAAAATCTGAGTTACCGTTTTTATCTAAATGGAGTTTACGGTACGAGTAAATTTACATGTATTTATTTTTTTATTGCGTATTTCCGATCATTGGGTAAATAATACTCAAGTTCATATAAAATTTTTAATAACTATAATTAAAAAATAATCAATGATTTGTGCTTGCAACTACTCGTGGAATATAAATTCTTACATGGTCATTAAACAAAGTTAATTTTGCTAAATCATTGTAATTCAATTAATTTTTTTAATTTTCATCGACATTTGACCGGAGGCCATTTTAAAGAAAATTCTATAGTAAATAGCATAGACGTACGTCTTATGTATCTTTAATAATGCTTGGAGCATAACTTTATGGGTTTTACAATTATTTTCGTGCTCTTGAAATCAGTGGAATAAATTACATTAATTATTCATTTGATTTATTGATAGTGGTCGAAGAATTTATTATATAGCTCTGTGCAGTCTTCGTGAAGAGTACAAACTCAGATGCTCTGCATGTACACTTTAAGTTAAATATCTGAGCCAAGTTAGGAATAAAAAGCAAAAATATAAGTTCCTTGTATAATAAACAGTTGGAGATAAAACAACTGAGGCAAGACATAAATAATCGTATAAATAATTATAAGCTTTTAGATTTAAAATAAAAAATAACTTAATGGAAATTTTAGTATAATTGCATTTCAAATAGGGAGAGTGGTAGTGAATAAAGAACTTAACTTTAAAATTTTTACATTAAAAGTAATATCTAAATACATAATCCATATTTGGAAATCCTTATTGCAATTTAAGAAATTTTCTACAAAAAAGTCCGTGTCGGCATCTATTCATCTTCATTAAGCAATAGATAGGCGTGGAAGTTATTTAAAGTCTTCATTTTACATAATACAATTATGTTTTAGGCGATTTTAGCTAATTTGGAGGTTTGAAGAACAATTAGCATATTTTTTACGGGGGAAAATTTCCAATGGTCAAAGGGTCCCATAATCTGACATGTGAATTGCACCGGGTTTGGTTAGGGTACGTATGTGGACTGCAACGATAGTAAGTAAGTAATCTTTTTTAATTTCACGCAGGTTTCGACGCCTCATGTTTTGATGGTGGATCCGAGATTTGCCGTAGTTGCGTTGTCAAAATCGATTCTCCACGCCCTCCGCTCAAGTCCCCTCCGCTCCAGACGCTCCGAGCCGTTTTGGCTAACGCTGTACTAACTTCTTCTTCTTCTTGGTCGTTTTGCCCGAATTCGGACGTCGTGACAGCATTCATGATGATCAATTGCTTATCATTTTTGCGAATACTGCTTTCTTGGGACATAGTACGTATACAGTAGGGGTCCCCCTCCTTTCTGTATAAGAGACGGCCAGAATAAAGTTTTTACCTTATCCGGAATTGAACCGGGCATTTCGTGTCAACAGTCAACGTACTTAACTGTTATGCTCCGACCGCTTAGTACTAACTAAGGAAACTTTAAACTTGGGAAAAAATGCTTTCCAAATAATATAGATTATATTTCAATTTTCTGTTTTTCATTGCTAGAATGTTTAAAAAGTGTAATGTAAATTTAAAAAGAGGTTTTAGTTACATAACCATAGGCGCAACTAGGGGAGTGCTATGCCTCCCCAAAATATCCCAAAAATGATTCGTTTTTAATAGCGATATTATGAAGAATCGATTAACTTAATATTCGCAACCCTTACCTTCGTAGTAAGCACTGAATCTCCACAGAAATTTTATTTTTGAGTTGGCAATCTGTCAAAAATGTTAAGTACTGTCCCCTTATTTTTCTAAGCTTAAAACTGATTTTTAATTAATAATGTGGTAATTTTTGAAAATAAATAAATATTAACAAATTTTAATTACCGAATATGCTATATTTGCAAAAATTGTTTTTGTTATTATGATACTTCAGTTTAGTGGGGAAAGAAACTTGAATTGATTAGCAAACAATTAGGTTAACGTCGAAGGCCAGGTTTTTGTAAAGCTTATTATTAAAAAAATAGTTATCTGCCCCTAGAATCACAAAAACTTTTTATAATTTCTAACTTCAAATTTAAGTTTTGTTGACCTTGAAAATCTACTATTTTTACCCCCCCCCCCTTAAAAAAAATTGTTTGAAAACTTGTTTTGAGGTCCCCCAAACTTCTGACCCTAGTTACGCCTATGTACATAACCCCGACTTGAAGATATTATATTTATTAGGAAACCTAACGGAATTGTTAGCTAATAATCGATTTTAAAGTTTCCAATTTCTTCAAAGAGATCCATCCCTTTCCTAGTAGCCCACTTTGCCGAGTAGCACCGGTTTAGGGGATATCTTTAGTTGGTACAGTATTAGTCAAAGCGGTTCAGAGCGTCCGGAGCGTAGGGGGCCGAAGCGGAGAGCGCGGATATTTAAAGGGTGTTAAGCATTTATAGTATATCGGTGCAATCCACATCTGACCATTGATGCAATTTACATATGAACCTCTGTTGACACCCAAAAAAAGGATTAATTTCTGATGATCGGTGCAGTCCACATACGTCCGTAACGGTAAACTACCGATGCAATCTGCCAGGAGAACCCTATTCGAAATTCAGTTTATTAGGCTTACCGTGGTTTTTCACATTTTAAGAGTCATCCTATACAGAGAACGGCCACACTTCTCTTGCCATCAGGATACGACAATAGAGAGAGAAAGACCTACTTATGTAAATATTTTAACAGCAGCCAGTCTTCTTCTTTCCGCCGATGGACGATGCCTGACTAATTCCTAGTTGGATTAGCAACTTACTTATTAGGGTGGTAAATGTTGGAAATGATCACCAGTTTCATACACAAATCTTCTAAAGAAAACGATTGGGTTTCATCAATTTTACTCTTTAAGTGAAAAGTGAGCCCACAATTTAAATTTGGCGACCGCATAAACCATTCAATAGAGTTTCTCATTCCAACGAATTAATCAGCAAACCCTCGATCCGATCGAATGGGCAATGTATGACTTACTCTTCCTACATTTCTTAGTTAAATTACCAGGCAAAAAAGAGGGCCAAGATTGCCAGCCCAAAACTTTAGTTTTTTTAACTCTCGTTTAACTTTGGAAATAAAAAATAATAAAGAGGTCATCAGGAGCTTGGTCATAGTTCCATAACTTCAAACCCAAAATCATGAATTGCGTTCATAATAATATAATTCTTCTAAATCAAAGCATTCATATATTATCCATCCGTGGATGTGGCCAACAAGAACTTTTTACATATTTGCTAATTATTCTGCTACATTTATAATCCCAAAACCAATTTTCTATTTATTGGTTGGAAAGTGCAGAATGTTCAAATAATTCAAACATTCTTCTTCTTTCAAGTGCCTCATCAGGGTGAGGAATGCCTGAATACAGAAATGGTTCTCCATTTCTTCCAACTGTATTTGCATGAAAATCTTTGGGAATTAAACGCAACTCCTTTCAGGAGTGCAAAAACAGCACAAAGATAACTCTTTCCATGTCTCAAAATTTTCTTGCAACTATACTGAGTTGTGTGTATTTTTATTATTTATTTTATAACAATTGGGTATTCGACTATTCGATCTATTAAAAATTAGGTACATTTCGTCGGCTCCTTCCACGACAAATTTTTGGGTAACCGAAGCCCACCGATTGCGAGTCACGTTGGAGGCTTCTCAACAAACGAGAAACTATTTACAATTTTCATATTATCATGTTGGGCTTACTTTAGATAATGTCTCAAGTACTTAAATACTGTACAGTACAGGACATTGCCATTTATGTACGGTCGTATTTCCCCCAAAGTGAGTTAGAAGGCCGAGCAACCATATCAATCATGCACTGTTCCAGCAAGTGATAATATAAAATAAAAGAAATAATAAATTGAGGGATCCAAACCACCAGGAAGATCCCCAAAACGATGACAAAAGAGATTTTAATTTTCAGTGGACTTATGAGCCTTCGCCTATTTTTGATCTGATTGGTTGTACTAAATTTCGCGGTTTATTTTCATTAAAGTTTATTAATTTTTCATTTCTTTAATTTAATTTGAAATTTTTATTTTGAAATTTCATACCATTTTTACTACCAATTACTACAAGAATAAACTCATTCAAAAATTAACTGGGAATTAAATCCTCGATGGTAGGAATCGCAATCCCAAGAAACGATAAAACACAGGTTTAGACTTAACGGAACGAAAAATATAGGTCTGCATAGGTAAATTTTATAATAAGCGTAGATAATACCCAAGCCACAGTCACACATTAAGGTTAATTTGAATTTATAGTTTAGCTATTACCTTGCTCTTAATTTCGGATCGGGGGGTTCCCCAAAGTGTGTGTTTTTTGTGCAACGAGTGTTGTTGGAAATCGCATTTTTCATTTTAGATCATAGATACGACCAAATGCTCAATTTTTGTATGCAATGCTGAAATAGCTGATTTTCCATCCAAAATATTTAAACTTAACTTTTCTAATCGTTTTTTTGTTTTCGATGGTCCACCCTATATTAATTTATGCTATTATAATGCATACAGTTCACATTGTAGTTAGACAGGAAAGGTGCTTCTGTTTTACTTATTTTCTGCTTATTTAAACTCTCCTATCTATCACACCTAATTTTCCACGATCTGAACTCACGTTTGACCTATCCAAGCGAAACAGAGATTTCTTCCTCACATACGACTTTTCCGAAGGTTTACAGTTTTGTGATGGCGTATCTCTTGAGAGAAAAAAAAAGAGAGAGTGTATGGTGATTTGTCCGGCTAAAAGTTAAACAAATCGCGCTTAATTGCTTGGTATTGCCAAAACCTTTCGTCCTTCCAAAAATTTGAACATTGAAATGTTTAAGTCAGGAAGGACATACCTCGAATTTATTAAACAAGTTTGAATTAGGAATATGACCGTCAATTTAGTAAAAAAAAACTGCTATAACAATTAATTATTGAAATAAATTTCTTCTTCTCTTTTAAATTTAATGGTCGTGATGTAAGAACTATAATAAACATCTCAATTTTGGGAAAATAAATTGGTAGATTAATTTTAAAATCTCTAACTTATATAATCTTTGATTATTAAATTGTTCTTGTGACTAGTGCAAATTGCATAATGTGGTCCATAAGGGTCATTTAAAAATTGTCCAAATTAAATTTGTCTTTCTAATTGAAAGTTTTACGTAGTTACGTATTTAATTACGTATGTAATGACTTTTTAAGCCGATTAGGTTTTTGTAACTTTTAGGAAAAAAATGTTGTGAGAAAATTTCCCACTGGAGTTGCATAAAAAAAAATTAAAATATTTATAATAACCTTCATTACCATAATGGAAAAGGTAATTATTTTAAAAATTGAAATTATTGCGAAAAAACGAAATTAAGGTCTTTGGAATAAAAGAAAAAATTACCTTTTCGACATATTATTCAAATATGTAACAATGTTTATTGGGCACTAAAATCTCATTGTTCGGATAACCCACGCAGCAAGACTTGAGAGGTCAACAATTGCAAAATTTCGTAATCCTTTCTATATTTAAAACTTTTTTGTGTTTGTTTATATTAATAAATATAAATTGCGCGACTATAACCCGAACGAACTTGACCGTATCTACCTGAACACGGTTACCACGAGACTGTTTTTCAAACGGAATTTAAATTTCGTTTCCTCTTTACCTTTGTGGAGGGAGACCATCATGAGTCCCTAATTTAATTTCAATTTAAACCGCAACTTTATTAAACAAGTAAAAAACAACAAAAAATTCACGTAACTAAAATAAAACAACTTTTTGTGTTGGAGATTTCAACGATCGGATAAACGACGAACTTTAATTATTTTCCTTTTATTAGGAAATACTAATTTGTTATTTAACGACCCAATAAGCAGTTTTTAGGTAAACAAAAAAACTGTAATTAAATAAATTATGGGGGTTGACGTGAGTGGATTTTTAATGTGCAACATAGTAGAATTAATTATATTTTTTTATTAAAAAATAATTGGTAGTAATATTAATACTAATTACATAAATAGGAACTTAATCATAAAAAATAATTAAGGGGTTACAGTACCATGGTGATCAGAAAAAAACAGTCACAAAAAGAAAAATATTTTTTGACGCAACTTTTCTTCTTTATTGTCACTAAATTATTTACAAAAATTATTACAAAATTTAAAAAAATGGCGGAAATATGTGGAATGCTTTTGCATTTAAAAAATTTAATTTAAAATTTAAAAAATAATGAACAAAATTATAGTGCAAACTTTTGACCAGTTCGAAAAATGTAGTTTCGAGAAAAGCGGAAAAGAATCTACCTACCTTTTAATGTGAAGCTATCGATTTCTGTTTTTCGATTTATTTTTAAACCCCAGGGTACTGTAACCCCTTAAACAAAAGAAGACAAAATTAAGGAGAACTAACTAAAAATAAAATAACAAAAAGATAAATAAATAAAAAACAAATCATCAACATATAATTTTATCACAATGTCATATAGTAACTTTAGTAACAGAAAAATCTATTGGTCATCAAGATTTTTTTGATCATCAGTTCGAATCTTTATAGTCCAATTTCTTCATTTCGCAATATATCCACGGTAAAAATTCCCGAATATTGGTATAAACGTCGGCGTCTCCTATGGCACAAGGGGAACCCCATGACACAATACCGACAAGTTTCTTGTTGTAAACTAAAGGTCCTCCAGAATCACCCTGGTGTCGAAAGAAGGTAATAAAATAAATAGTAATAACAAAAGAAAAAGCAACTTACGAAACACATTCCAGCTTCTATTGGTAAATTGGTGCAAATTTGTCTGTTGCCGATCTTATTTTTGGTGGGCATAATTCTATGTTTGCACTCTCCTCGACTAACTGTTCGCAATATTATCTTATGTAAAGTGTATGATCCTTTCTTATTTTTATCAGTTTGGGTTGCACCCCAACCACTTCCGATTACTTCCACATTATTGGGCAAGTCAACATCGGCGAACGATGGTAAAGATATGGGTATTACTGCTGGACCAAATTTGATAGAACTTGCGGACTGAAAAATAATTAAAAATTACCGATGTTACTTTGAAACCAAAGAAAAAAGTAAGTCCGGTTCTGAATATTTGATACACAAATTATTGTTGAACTGTAATTTTTAAGAAAATATAAACTATAAACATTTATGACATACATAAATAAACTTCTTAACACACTTTTCGCACACGCGACGATTTTTAAATAATTAAAATTATTAATTACCACACGCTATAACAAGAAAATGATTTAAAAAATCATAAATTAAGTTAATGAAGTTTCGCGTAACTGAAAGTACCTAATTTTATTGAGGTTATGTGATATTTATAAATCAGCGCTGTCGCTCCTGTTGTTATATTAAATTAATTGAGAAAATCATTTATATTGAAGGTAGATTTTTAAGCTGCGTAGCGTTGATAATAAATGAACAAATCACTCCTGGTTGCGTTACGGACATAGCGTCGTGGAGAGAACATCACGAACGGATCTCTACGCTTCTTCATATGATAATTAACATATTAATTTTATTTTCTTTCTCACTGTGTGAAAAATGCTATAAAAAGTCAGAATTCTACCAATAGTTTCCTAACTAAATATGTTATCAAAGTATAGGCGAAAGTTGCCTATATCGTACCACTGTCTAAATTAAACCCTGCTTGTATTTAGACGGACAGTACGATTTGGAAGATGGTACAATATCATCGGCAAATTTTCCTTATGTTATTTTTTACAAGGTTTCTTATTTAACTTTCCTTGATCTTTAAGAAACTTTTGCGCTGCGACTTAATTCCTTCGACTGGGTTGCTCGAATTCTTGATGCGTACGTTTTACTGTTCTACTACCAACACTAGCGATAAATAGTAATAAAAAATACTAACCCTTATTAACGCTATGTCAAAATCAGTTTGATTGTAATTGGAATGAATACTGAAATCCCTGACTTTATACGTTTGACCACCTTTCAGCAAATGTTCGCTTCCTACACGAAACCACAGATCTTGCACTTGAATGCTAAAGAAAAAAGATTATTTACTATACTGGTAATTAATTCTCAAACATTTAACACAATTGAATTTAATTATATTACAATTGTGCTTGAAATTGTTGATGACGAAACCAAATATTTATAGAGTAATTAGCGCTGATACAAATGGATTAGTGCATAATGGATCCCACGTAATATAAACGTATAAACATACAATTGTAAATTTATCGTTAATTAGTGAATTATACATAAACAAAACAATATTAAATGTAAATTTCTTTTTTATAGAAATAGAAATCGAAGGTTTACTTACCTTTCGAGACAATGTCCGGCGGTGAGGATGTAGAATTGCGATATTAAACTGCTACCACATATAAAATAATCCAATTTGTATAAAGCCACTTGATATGGTATTTCTTTTGAAAGTGCCTTCGTTCCTCCAATTATTCTATCGTTTACACCAAAGGCATCATCAGCAAGTGGAAGCCTGACTCTAACTTCATCGTTAAAATTTACGTTTCCCGTTTCGTCAATGAACCGTTGATACCTCGGGATAACGGGTGGGCCGTATTCTAATGCTGGGCGCATATTATTTGGATACTGCATACCAGGCTGTGGAGGATGAGTCCATTTAAAATTAGAATATTGATCATTGTACAATTTTAGTAAATGAAGCAGTCTACTTTGGTCGATTTCGGGCAATTGAAAACTTTGTTTCAATTTGCTTGCGCACCCATTTGGTTTATCATCAGGTGGGCAATTATTGTGAAATAATTGTGGTTTTATTGGGTCCGGTGGGAAAATGTTTTTATATAACTGTGGTGTTATTGGAGGGGAAGACAAAGGGGAGCGTATAATATTGGGAAGGGTTGAAACTTTTTGCTTATCCGGGTGTTCTTCTTGACAAGTTGAACTGATTGGAATCTCGGTTGTTGGAATTTTGTACTTCGGAATTTCCTTCACCACAGGGACTACTTTCTCGCATGGATCTGGTGTGATAGGTTGTGATTCCATTTGTGGTGGTTTAAGAAGTGGACTATCAGCAAAATGTAGGCCCATGGGTTCACTGTACTTTTGAGTATCGGGTGTTGGTGGTTTAGCAAGTTGAAAAGCTTTTTCCAAAAGCTGACAGTATGAATTAATATCTTCTAAAGTATCTTTAGGGGCAACTTTAGAAGGTAAAATATTGCTAAAAAGTACTCTTTGTGTGGATGTTTCTAAATGATGACTTCTAGTACAATTGTTGTGGACTCTTGCCATGATGGGTCTTGCACTTGATGTTCTTGTCGTTGTTGATCTCGTAGTTGTCGTTGTTAATAGTGGTGTCATTAGTTTTCCTGGTGTTACTTGAGTGCATTTTGGAATTAAAATACTGTTACGTATTTGCAAATGATCCTTATTGTCTCTACTTCTGATATCATACATTTCCACTTGCATTGTTCTTCTACAGATAACTAGAAAAACAAAATTTTGAATAATGTTTCAGACCAAAACACATTTTTAGAATAATTTTTTAAATTAATAGTCAAATAAAATTAAGTTATAAACAGCACGTGAAAAACACGTTAATAAACCGTGTATTTTACTAATCGGATATCAGCAGAGTAGGAAGAATAAATTCACCAGTAATTCTATTGAAACATCTGAATAATTGATTATAAGCTATAATTATATTACCGTAACCATAGCAATAACCTAACAGTCACACTTTGAGTAAAATATAAATAAAATAATAGATAAGCTGTAGGTAATTTACAATTTTAATTAAATATTATAAAAAAAATGTAAACATTTTTTAATTGCAAATAAAATTAAATCACTTTTGCGTCAAATTACTATTTCCCAACTCAGGATAATCCCATAAATAATTGTATTGGTTATGTTATCTCGAAAGATTTTACGGTATAGAAACGTAATAAATTTATAAAAGTGAAAATTAGTATTTTCTTTAGTGCATAATGAAGTTGAGCTTCAAATCACAGGGTGACAAGTTCCTATCGTGGTTCGGATTCCACGTTAAACTACAGATTGTTGTTTACGTAAGTCAGCACTGTAAAAATTTTTAACACATCTCATAAAATTTATATCCTCCTTCGTTCCACCAAACTCGATCACTTTCAAATTTTGAAAATTGAAGTCGACGAGGACTTTCCATTCAAAAATTCGGCGATAATTAATTTTAAGGGATGTCTAATTGAAAATGAATAATAAAAATTACTTACAAATCAACAAGAAGACGAAACAAGCAAAACGCACCATCTTGTTGAAGTAGAAACACAGTAATGAAATAATTTGGAACCGAAAGCTTATTTATATATTTAGAGTAATAATTAACAAATTATCTGATAGTGATTTATTACAGTGTAGGTTTTACAACGACACAAACTTACGTAAATGATCTTCAGTTAGAAATTTACACAACCCTCAGATCTCCAAAATAATTTAAAAATAATTTTTATTATTAGAAACAAAATTGCAATATTAGAAAATTAACATACGGTTTAATTGTCAATTTTGGAATTTAATTGGTAGTTTATAAAATTTTAATTAACAATATACCATTGCTTGAAAGTGGCCCAATGATCATTAACCACCAGCCAATAAAAATAAATTGAAAAAATCGGGCAAAATAAAAATGCATAATAAAATTTCTTATTTTAAGTAAGATTTGAATTAAATCGATTAAAATTGTTTTTTTATTTTTGAATTGCATATTAAATGGTTTCAAATAGCTTAATCTGAAATCGAAATTATGTGGAACTAATCTAGATAGATTAGAAAATATAATTGGATTAACAAGAAGTGCCTTCATTCAAAAATGGCGTCTAACAGTTGTTTTGCGAGGGTTCACTTTTACAACTAATTTTCTACGAAAAAATATAAAGTAATAAATTTCAGTTTTTGAAAAAGTTTTTGGACGGTTTACGATTTGCTTGTACAAAATTAACTATAGGTTTCGTATATTATACGAAACAATGCAAAAAGCATTTTGTTTGGTCCAATTGGGCTGCGACTGGAATAATCGAACAACCTGGTTTAATCATCCTTTGATGCAAGGTACTCAATGAAAAAAAAACTTACATTTAAAGAAAAGCAAAGAAGAAAATTTTCTGTTCAGAAACTTCAAATTTTTCTTTATTTTGATGTGAAAATAAAGTGCAGTTAAGTGAAAAATTTGTTTAAAATTTAAAAATATTTCTGTAAGTATATTCTTAAATTTTCTTTTTTAAATTTTTTTGTTAGTCGTAACGGCTTTAAAACTGATTTTTAGTTTTAAAGGAAAGGTTTAAAATTATAAGTCATTTATTTTTTATGAAACACTGCATAATTATTTATTTCAAGTACAACATGATAAAAAAAGGTGTGGAACAATTTGAATTTGGGTGGTAATTATCCGCACTTTAAAATAGATCAAAATAGCTTTAAAAAGAAATGAATACACATTAAAAGAAATTTTAAAACTTAAATGAAAGGTAATACACGAAAAAAATAAATAAATTCCACTTTGAAATATTTTAACACACTTTGCAAATGCCGTTTGCACTTAAAAACAATGCATTGCACTTTGAAACGTAGGTAATACACGAAAAATAATAAATACCACTTTGAAATATTTTAACACACTTTGTAAATACCGTTTGCACTTAAAAACGATATATCGCACTTTGAAACGTAGGTTAACCCAATGAATAAAACAGTATAACTAAAATTGTTTGAAGAAAAAGAGGATGACAAGACTGTCTTTTATACTAAATCAACAAATACTACAGAATCCTTGACGCTAGAGGACGTACAAATCTGGAAAGATCAAAGATACCCAATTGAAATCATCCAATGAAACAATGGGAATGTTTTGACAGTTTTTATAAAGTTCAGAAAATAATAATAGTAACTTGCTATTCGGAAAATGATAAGTTACATCTCGGTGCACTTGTTTGCAAATATTCTTTGGGTATGTTAGTCATTTTAAAACGGGAAAAGGTGCCCATGGCCCTTTATATAAAATATAAGCTCATTAATAAAAATATATACGGAGTATATCTACTAACTATAAATTAATACTTCTCTTAAAGTTTAGTATCCGCAAAGTGCAATTGTATCATTTTATAGTGGATAAGTACCAATTCCAAAGTGCTATTGTATCATTTTATAATGGGTAAGCTTAAAGTTAAAATGAACCGATTTCAAAGTTCGATTCTGCCGTTTTATAGTTCATTTGTACAAAATTGGAAGCATTTTTTTTTAAGTGCAATTATATATACCCCTTTGAATTTGTAGTGCCATATTGTCATTGCATCAATTTCTATGGAATGACTAAACATTCTGGACAGATTTGAAACCTCACATCTGCCACAAACTGTAGGCACCGAAGATCTGTGCAGCGACTGGAACTGGAACCAATTGCCTCATGTGATTTTCATATCAATACTTTTAAATTCTTCTGGACTGCATGCAGCAACAGATCTGATCTTTGTACATACTGGCTTGTCTGTTGATGGGAATTGTATCTGAATCAATAAATTCAAATATCGCCTTATGCTCTCCCATTTATTCAGTAATCGCATGATATCCATGCGCAGTGTAACAAAAACTACCTTCTGACTCGCAACCCCTAATAAGAGGGTTAGCTCAAACAGAGACCAAAGTCCGTCACAATCCGGAGATTGTTTGCAACGATGTTAATAGACTAACTCCTGATTAAATGCGAAGGCGTGAGTCGTGGATTTTTGAAAAAAAGAGACCGGTAGCTTGGGAAAACTAAACAAAAACGCAAATAATAAACAAATAATGCTTTAATTGACACACAGAATTTGAGAGATGTTATGGCTGTCCAAAACATAGACACAGTAGCCAATGGTGATAACAATCAAAAAGTGCACCCCATACCAAATATAAACACAGCAACCTCTAACGGTTACTCATAATTGAAAACAAAAGCCCATAAATACGTCGGTTCACATGAACTGGATAAGTTAAAATTGCTTACCTCGAGCTGGGATAAACTTACAATATAATGATGACAGGTGTTCCGTGTCCAATCGCTATCCAACGTGCGGCTTAAAAGATGAAAATCTGTAACTTGTCAATTTACACAGGAAAACACTTGATTGATATTCGCGACACAAAAACAATGCAGCGGTACCGACCAAGAAGAAGAACAAGAAGAATCGATGTCAAGTGAGATCTATTATTCTATGGTCGATGTTCAGTAGTTGCAGCGAGAATATCGAGTCAAAATGCTATTTTTAGTTCATTTAACACCTTTTTCAAGAATTTTGGTTTATGTTTAGGTTATGTTATATGGTTTTTTACGTTATTTATTTAGTAATACAAACTGTATTATTTTTAACTGTATTTCGTTAATTTAGCACGTTTATCAAGGATCCCGTGCTATAAGCTTAGGTTATTTGTTAATTTAAGTTCTTTATTTATTAAGAGAAACTCCCAAGAATTTTTTAGTCCTAACAAGAACCGTTTTATCACTTCGAACGGGGTTTTGTAAACTCCGCTAATTTCGACCCATCTTAAGATGGGGCTTATTTTTTTTATAATCCTGGTTGTAAACTCCCCTAACGTCGAGGGATTACTAGGCAATAAGATTATAAAGCTTATAGATAGGCTTTAGGAATAATATATTGCTACCAACTTTGATGAATATAAGTAAGCAAATAAATGGAATAGACAAAATAAGTCAATTAATTAAAATGTTAATAATTGGTGTAGTCGTGGTTCGTTTTTTTACAATAAATTGTTACATTATGTAAGTTTTAGTTTTTGAGTTCATTATTGGCTATAAATGCAAAATGATGCTATACAACATTGTTGTAAGTTGTTGTAAATGTTGTATAGCATTATTTTGCATTTATCACGTTTGGTTGTTTATAATTATTATGAAAAATATTTTTAACATTGTTTCAAATGTAAAAATGTTGGGTATCCATAAGTTACTGCTTCATGGGTTTATTATCTCAAGTTGTTCTTATTTTTTATGTACTTTCAAACATATTGTCCTATAGTTGTTGTCAACAGAAACTTCTTGTCAATGTGAAATCCATAGCTAGAAAATCATAGCACACCAGAGCTTAGGTTATTTGTTGAAATTCGCTCTTTTTTTATAAATTTGTGGCTAATACGAAATCTGTACAGGCAGGTTCGAAACATCAGAGCTTTGGGGTCGCCCATAAAAATATCTACGCCTAGGGGGGGGGGGTCACAAAATGTTTGCTGTATAACAATTTCTTTATTTTCAAACATATTGGTCTGTTGTTGTTTTGAGAAGCTTTCTTTGTTCTTATTAAAATTGTTTTATAATCAACAAATTATTGTTTTAAGGTCCTAGATCAATAGCAATAAATAATAAAATTCAACAGATGTCACTAGTTATTTTATGCTATTTCATTGGTATATTTTATTGAGATATATTGATATTTACTTCTGTTTGGTTAAAATTTGAAATTTCATGTATATTGCTTCATTTCTTGTGTCAAGTTCAACTCAAAAACGAATAATCGTAGAAAGCTGAAATTTTCAGAATATACTTAAAATATGATTTTACTTAACGTAAGCTATTTTATATTAATAACTAAAGTGTATTTTATTGAAAACTGATAGCAAATTTTTGTTAAATTAATTTTTTTAAAATAAAAAATAGCTTATGTTAAGTAAAATCATATTTTACGTATATTCCGAAAATTTCACGCTTTCTACGATTTTCTACGATTATTCGTTTTTGAATTGAACTTGACACAAGCTCAGCGCCTATTGATCTGCCCCCTTAAGAGCAAACAGTTCAATGCTACCCCCTATAAGTGTGAATATTTGTGTTTTCTGTCATTTATTTCCAGGACGTTATAAAAATTTAAATAATAATTGCTAGCATTACAAAATCTTTCAACACTTTTTTATATAAACACGCTAAAGGAAGTTGATTTATTTATTGGAAAACCATGTTATTCGAAAATTAGAACACGGGAATCTCCCCCCCCCCCTTCCAACCGTAGTTTTCGAATTACGCGATGTTCAAATAAGTAAATCAATTTCTTTTAGCGTTTTTACATAAAACAAAGTTGAAAGATTTTGCAATGTTAGCAATTATTTAAATTTTTGCGACGTCCTGGAAATAAATGACATAAAACACAAATATTCACACTGTATAGGGGGGTAGCACTGGACATTGCTCTTAACAAGAACTTCTTGTAAATATTAAATTCATATACAGATAAGTTTGGCACATCAGAGCTTAGGTTATTTGTTGAAATTCGCTCTAGTTTTTATACATTTGTGGTCATATACAATCTTTGGAACATCCGAGGTCAGGAGTTGCCTATGAAGGACATTTTATGCATACGGGGGGAGTCATAAAACGAAGATTTTCGTACGAAACTAGCTCGGAGGATTTGAAATACGTTTAACTTTGCAGAAAATGAAATTAAAATGATGAGAATGCAAGTTCATTTAAGCTCAAACAAATATCTATCGATAGACATCGATTATACAGCCCCCTCCCCAAGAATTTCGCGAATAACTGCGCGACTGTTGAGACTCAAACTATACTGAAACGTTTGACACCAATTTCAACCAAAATGTTCACTTAAAATTGAGGGTTATTGTACGGAACTTGCTCGGAGTACTCGAAATTTTAAATATTCGTAACTTTGCAGAAAATGAAAATAAAATGATGGAAATGGAAGCTCATTCAAGCTCTATCGATAGACATAGCGTTTTTCACACAATTATTTACCATACATGGATATTTAAATGGCCACTATGCACCTCTTGTTTTTGTATTTAAAACTTTAAATAAATTCAAATTTTTCCGTTTATTACATATTGTGTTTAATTTAGTTAAGCCCTTCTTAATTACCCTACTTATAATGAATTACATTCGGGGAGTTTACAACTAGGATTATTGGTGAAATCTTCAAAATTAGGGGAGTTCACCACTTTTTTTAAATTCTACCTGCTGGATTAGGGGAGATTACATATGCCCCTTCGAACACATGACGGTTGCAAGTACTTGAAGTTATCGGTATTGAATACTACAAGCTCTTTCTTGACGGCTTTATGCCTGTAACTATGAATATTCGAAGTTTGGGAAGCACGCATAGTTCGCACATATTAATATATTATAGTCTGCTATATGTTGACAACACGAGCCCATTCGACTCCTTGTACATCCAAATGAACCTTCCACATTGATAAACACAACACTCGGTGTTTGCCGAGAAATACTGCGTATGCGCACACTTGTCGAAATTAACTGCGCATTTAGCTAGATGCACTGATGCACTAACGAGATGCACTGTTTCCTCTGCGTACATAGTGAACGCTGGTTTCCGATCCGGTTTACCCGCTTTGATCTTTGCATTGAAATATGTTCCGTTACCAGCGTTATTTATCTTCAAATTAATTATTATTTATAACAAATTTGTCATGGTTTATGGTTTTTCTTTATAGATTCTATTTCCTATAACTTGAATAAAATAATTGTTACATTTAGTAACATTATCATGTTATTTATCTTCGATTATATTAATAATTAACATTGGAGGTAGATGAGCAGATAAGCCGAGGCGGATAAATCTGCCTCCACTCTGAAAGCAGCCTTACAACTGGGTATTTATGTTAATAAATAAGATTCATCTGCAAGTTCTTTGCAGCTATGCTAGAACTTTCTATGTCTAATGTGTATTCCAGATGAACCTGGCTGTTGGTTATTTATATACTATAGGTGAAAAGTCCGTCCACGGACGGTTAGCTAGCCGGTGGATCTCCCTTTTTAACGGTGTTAATTAAAAAGAAACGTTTCCTAACACTAACCTATATCATTGCACTAACTTAAGCTTAACCGGTAGATCTCTCCTTTAATGGTCTTCATTAAAAAGAATAGTTTTCTAGTTTCCGCGTTCAAACGTCACCATGTTCAAAAATGATGATGATAAATTTAATACATTTATTGAAAATGTAAAATTCAAATATTCAATTTTCTGGATGGAAGATCATCGGATTAACGGAAACAAAAATAGAAGAAACCTTTATGTGATGAGGTGTCCTTTTGAAATGGGTTCGTCATTATGGACATGCTTTCATTGCAACGAATAGCATGTTTCCATAAATCAAAGAATGACCAGATCTGAGTGAAGGTTAGAAACCAAGTTTGTCAATGTTTATGATTTGTTAGTTGTTTAATTATTTATTTATGTATATGAAAACGTAACCAAGGTATCCCTGGAGATGAGAAGGAAGCAAACAATAATAAATAAAAATAAAAGTTAGCGACGATTTTGCTCCTAAAGGGGCAAGGTAATAAAAAGTTAGTGACGACAAAGGGGAAGGTCGAAAAAGGTTGTTCCTGTTTGGCTCCCGAAGTAAATAGTTACCGCTGGGCTCTGGAAGTAAAAAGACGTGACCGCATGGGATACCCTGGTAAATTGTTTTATCGTATTTAGTTAATTAAACGTTCATGTAAAAAAAATTGTGTAAATATTATTTAATTATAAAATTAATTTTGTTATCTAATCGCTTCACGTCATTATCCACAAACGCTGAACTTTTGTCTACACTGGATCAGAAGGACACAATCTTACTGGTTCTTCTGGAGATTTCTGCAGATTGGAGAAGCCGATTGTTTGATTGTGGTTGGAAATTTAAAATAAAGTAGGTAAGTGAAGGGTAAAATTTAAGTAGGGACATTTTAGGATGAATATGCGGTGTTAGTGGAGAGACATTAACATCGCAATATATAGGTATACCAGTCGAAACTTACTTGGTGTGCAATTTGATCCCATGGGAGTTGATTTTAAATTGGTAAAAAGTTGGATCAATTAGGTTGTCCGACAGATTTACAGGCGGAACAGCGTCATCACTTTTTATATAATATATGCCAGTGAAAACTAACTTGGAGTGCAACTCGATTCCAATGGAGGTGATTTAAGGTTGGTAAAAAGTTGAACAAATTAGGTTGTCTAATACGGTCGGCACCGCGGGACGGGACAAGAAAAAGTAGTCCCGCATTCTTCTTTAGTCTACAATGTATTATAATAGTACAAATAAAAATCACATTAACCTTGTCAAAAGTCTCAAATAACCTTAAAAATAAATAAACAAATTGGCAGTTTTTCACTTCCTTGTTGAAACCGTGATTGACTGCCAAAGAAAAACCATATTCCACCATGTCCTCATATGAGGGTATGGCAGTGTACACGATAAGATTAATCTGGTATTTGACATTTAGGTCGTCCACCTATTAACGATGTATGTAAACTAGCCGTTGATATGTTTTTCGTTTAGTTTTAAAGCTTTTGGGACCCATAACTCCAACCTGAGTTAAAACATTATTTAAGAATAGTCCATCCAAATTTTTAAAGTTCAATAAAAGATATAAAACAAAATGTATGCAATAACCCTATTATTGATAATAATCGTATTTTTATTTAATTATAATTTCTATCAATCGTAAAGAAAAAAATTAAAATAATAATTGCGATTGTCTCGGTGGCTCCTCAGGTAGGTACGTGCTTCCCACTCCCTTTACCTACGATGTGGGATTTTTATTAATTTAATGAACTGTTAGTAATGTAAATAATGGTTTATTTATCAATTTTAGATATAATTAGCACTTCATAAAATTTTAATTAACAATACTTGCTAGAAATGACCAATCATCAGCTAATAATAGTAAGTTGAAAAGATCAAGCAAAAAATAATGCATAATAAAGTTCTTTTATTTATGAATTGCATAAAATAATTTTAAATAGCTTAATCAGAATGAATTAGAGACGGTCATTGCCTTGCAGCTAACACAGTTGGATGTGAATGCGAAGTACCGGGTTCAAACCCGGGGAGAGGCAAACTCTCTTATGACCAAGTCTCCGTGCTTCGGAGGGCACGTTAAGCCGGCGGTCCCCCTGAGTTGACGAATTGTCACCGTTAACAAAAAACAGGGCTACAGGCACATCTGAATGCTAGCCTAGCAAGCTGCTACCGGATGTAAAACAACTATAGTCCAAAATCGATCTGCGGACTACTCACCAACCCGTCTGGTCAGCGTGGTCACCAACCTCCATAATATGGAGAGGCTAATGTGCAGCAGAAGGCGAAAAATGCTGATAAAGAAGAATCTGAATTCCAAATCATGTGGAACTAATCTAGATAAGTTAATAAATATAATTGGAGTAACAAAAATTGCGTTCGTATAGAAATGGCGTCTAACAGCTGCTCGGTGAGGATTCACTTTAATAACTACGAAATGGTAAATTTTCTACGGAAATCTATAAAAATATGATTTCCTAGATTTCAGTTTTTGAAAAATTTTTGGAAGGTTTACGAATTGTTATACAAAACAAGGTAAACACCAATTTAGCTAATAAATTAATTAATAGCTTAAATAATATTTATTATTTAAATTTCTTATGGATCGTAAAGGAAAAAATTAAAATAATATTTGGGGTTGTCCGGTGGCCCCTCAAGTAAATACCCTTCCCACTCGGGACTATGATTTTTAATATTGTATTATTATACCACTGATTAGTAAGGCGAATAATCGTTTAATTATCAATTTTAGAATATAATTAGCACTTTATAAAATTTTAATTAACAATACTTGGAAATGACCAAGTAAGGTAACCACCACCAAGCTAATAAAAATAAATTGAAATAAATCAAGCAAAATTGAATGCATAATAAAATTTCTTATTTTAAATAAGATTTGGATTAAATCGATTAAAATTGTTCTTTTATTAAGAATAGACTATTAAAATTTTAAGAAAGAATAAGAAAACAAACAAACAAAAAAGAGATTATTTGGACAAATCCACTGGAGAAAATTGAAACAAAGAAGAAAGATAAATATTATGAAAGATATCGAGAAAATTGTAAGTTAAAAGAAAAAACAATAAGAATAAAAGTAATTTCCACTGTAGAAAAGTGGTAGAAAACTGGAAAATAAAGGACGATGAAGAGAAAGAAATATTAGATAAAGAAGGAGAGATACCGTACGAAGTAAAGAAATGGATTTCCAATATTTAAAAAAATTTGGAAAAAGTAAAAATCCGTCGAAAAGGATGCAAGGAGGAAGACCTCGAAAAGAGGGGAATATGTAGTCCAAAATAATGGGAAACCTACCTCTGGAAAATGGTATTATCGTAGAACACGATGGAAATGGAATTTACGGGGTGAAAATGCATGCAATGCAAAATGAGGTTTAATGGATAAAGATTGATGATTCAGAAGAATGGGATAGGTACGGTTAAAGACTGTTACAGTCTTCTTGGCTTAGCCAGGAGGATCGCCAACATCCGGAATCGGATAGGCACCTGAAGAAGAAGAAGAAGACTGTTAAAGAAATTAAGTTGTATGAATATAATTATAAACTGAAATGAAATATTTAGAGATGAAGAATTATTGGATTTTATGAAGTTAATTAATATTGAATAAATTTGAACTATAAGATTAAAGTTTAATTATTGAAATGGAAGATTGTTGAAATATTATGAAGAAATGTTCTGCAACAGTACAAAAGTTTATTAAGAAAAGTCAATGGTGAATGAGTTAAGAAAATGAAATTGCTCAAGAATACAAAGAAGATTGTTATTGTAGATCCACGAAAGAGATTATTGAGGAAACGAAAAATAAACAAAAAAAATTCACTACATTTCAGATGTTTATTATCTATAAGTTAGATAGCTAACTCTTGATAGGAGTAATAAAAAATGGATCGTTGCAAGGATAAGGACGAAGACCCCGGCGGTCGTAATGAAACCGAGAGCAAGCTATTAGCGATGACATGGGTGCAATTAGGACCGCCGCTAGGGGTACTTCCGCCCGTGTGCAAAGTTTAATTTGGCCGCCCTTGTAGCCGATTTTTTTGGTATTTTTAATACAATTTTAGCTTATTCCCTGCCGTTATTCCGTAAAGTAAATAACCTTTTCTTAACCCCTATTTTTGGGATTTTGCCCGCCTCTAATTTTGGCCGCCCGTGTGTTTTGCACACTGTGAACAATAGGGCGCGGCGTCCCTAGGTGCAATGGAGACTGTCGGAAGAATTATCTGAAGAATCTGTCGTTCAGCAGCGAGGGAGAGCGCTATCAACGACTTACAGATAGATTTGGTGATGTCATTAAGAATGACATCATCCTTAGACATCATCAATAGGTTCAGAAAGACATTGATCCACTTATAGATCAATCAAGCATTAAGGATAGAATTTCAAGTGCGGTTAGGGAAGGAGAAATTTTAATTATAAATTCTCTGAAAACCATGACATGAGGAGCGGGGAGGCTCTATTGGGCACCCCGAGACTTAAAATTAGTATGCCTAATATGTGTAGAACAATTAAAATTGTCACGTGCAAACGTTGTTGGGCCTCGGGCCACGAGGTACGGGAATGTAATGGACAGGACAGGTCGTTAAAGTCCTGGAGATGTTGCAAAGTTGTTAGAATCTTTTCAGTCAAATCAGTTTTTTTTTAATTTTTCCAATTTTTACAAATTTGTATACGAAAAATATATATTCCCATAGCAATTTCATTTCTTTGTTCAGTAAAGGTTAAATTTCTTTGTTCTTTAATTTGCTTCATTAAGTTTTTATTTCAAACACGAGCCAAATTTTTACATCTATGACGTATATTTTTGAAAATAAGTTGAATTTTCTTACCACGTGAATTACATTATCGTTAAATAATAGATTAATTTTTGAAAATTTTACGACATTTTTAACATAGAAAAATTAATTTTATGGTGAGAAAGTCGTAAAAATCTTGAAGCTCTTTACTGGGATTTTTAGGTTGGCGCGTGTTAACAATTAAAGTAGAAAAATTCAGATTATGAGACCAAAAACCCCTAACATATAGATCACTTTAAAGGCATATATGTATTTTTGTTTCCAATATAAAAAAGGGTTACAGTCAAATTTCAGTTAGTTTAATCACGATTTTTGAATCTTCAAAATCAAAATTAACTCAGTCGCGCATTGCGGATTTTAAAAGTTAATTCTTCAAGAAAACTAAGTGTTTGGAGTTAACAATAATTAAATAAAAGTAAACATTTAATTAAAGTATTTTTGTGAATAAATTCGGCAAACAAATTAATTATTTTTTATAAGCGAATAAACAAAGTTTTGAACTTTCGGTGAAAAATTAACGATTTACATTCGAACATTTTTGTTGCATTTTAAAAGTTTATATCGATGAAAGATAAATTAAATCTTTCTTTTATTACCGTAAAACGGGATTTAATTAAGTGCAAAATATAAAATTTGAGATTTGAATAAATCTATTGGCACAATTTGTCAAAAATACCTTCGAGGGAATAATCACCATTTGGATGGGTTCACATATAGTTTATTTCGCAAACTACCATCTTCTGTTTGTCAAAATTTTGCAACATCCTTATATACAACGTTTACAAATTTGGATTTTCCAAGAGACCATGAAGAATATTTTAGAAGTAAGTGAATTTTGTTTTTTAATTTTAAGAAATACGAGTACCTACAGTGAATTTCAACAGTCAGTGGCGTACAGTGAATAATTTTATTAATAATTCCTTTGTTTCATCTCATTTATTTACATTTGTTTATCTTCATTATAAAATTAATTAGTAATTTTTTTTGTTCATTTAATTTAATTTTAATTTAATTTAATTTTAATTTAATTGGGCCCAAAACAGTTATTTACAAAATTTATTATTTTTATTTCATTGTTTATTGCAATCTAGTTTTATTATTAATTTCACTGTATTTATTTATGCTATTTTTTTTTAATTATTATATGTTTTTAATTATTAATTATGAGTTTTATTTTGTGTGTTTTGTTTATTTTTCTACAGGTCTCATTTGTAAGGAGGAATACAAATTTGTAACGTTTAATAAGGTATTATTTTCCTTTTATAAAGACGCGTCGCGGGTTTAATAAGTAGTCTATCATCTACTTTGATGACGATCCGGCGTGGACTTTAATTATTTTTATGATAGTGGCGCTCAACATATATTTTTTTTATTTTTATTATTATCATTAAGAATTTAGTTACGTTTTGCTACGACACCTAATTAAATTTTAACCTACGACCTACGGCGAGCTACCGGGGAAAATTTTAATATTGTTACAGGTGTCGTAGTGACTAAAAAGTTGGTAACAAAGTGGGACACCATATGAACTCCTGCAATAAGGAGTACTGCGAATTGTGTGATTTAGAAGGGCATATGCTTGGAAGCTGGAGAGGTTGCGCTAAGCACATCAAGTCTAGCAAAGGCAAGTCTCGTAAGGGCGACCAACAACAACGACAACAACAACAACAAAGCAACATTTTAAGGGCAAGAGCCAAGGTATCATCCAAGGAAAAAATTTAATTTAGTCGACTCCGAAATTGGACAAACACCCCCTTAGCTGTGAAAGTAATGCTTAACGACGGTTTCCTTTTGGCTAAGGGGAAGGAGGCTATGGGGGGGAGGCTTTAGTCAGTGAAGTCTGACACAGATAATGGCGGTATCTCGGACGAGATTTCCTTCTGCCTGCAGGATGAGGAAAAACAAGTTAGATAGCAATTCAAATTTCATATTTCAATATTGCATAGAAGAAAAGAGGACTTGTGCATATTTTTCGTTTAATATTTGACGGAATAACATCCTATTGATTTCATTTATTAGTTTAATTTGGTATATGTGCCTTAAAATAAAGATTAATTAAGATTGATTAATTTTTTTTTTAAAAATCTCCCCTGGTTTACATGACTGTAGTCCTTTGGTCTCCTTTTTATTCTTCAGAGGGGAATTGTCATGGTAATTTCGAGTTGGGGGTGTTCCAATGCCTATTTATTGTCCAGTATTTTTTAAGTGGAGTTTATCCTATCCTCCACAATAAATACACAGTGAATTCCTGAATTTCCATCATAGCTTTTCAATTCAACGATTGCATTTAAATAAAATACATGGGCCGTACTTAGAAATATTGAAATTAAATGAGAAAGTAGTACCACGTAACGAAGTGCAAAAATTCGTTACAATGTAAGATCTACATCAAGTAAGTGTTCATTGTCGAACAGCCGCGCTCCGCAGAGCATTCGTAAAACCACAACGACCAAGAATCCGACCACTGTGATGGGCGAGGACAAGCACAAGTGCGAGAATTGTCCCGGGGCTCTCACCCCGTATTGACTTTTGTTTTGAGCACACTGTCTTGTGAGCTACTCAGAATGTAATGGAACACCCTTGGGATTTGGAATTTAGTTATCATCCTAAGATTAGTTTGGCTCCAGTCAATGCTCAACCCCTTGCACTATAAGCAAGTAATGGGTTAGGGTTGTTGCCCTTTAAGTCTCATTAGGCCTCCATTAGTGCTCAATCTTTTGCACCTTGGTTAAACCATGGGTTAGTATCAGTGACGTAGCAAGTCAAGACCGGGCCCTGGTGCAAGATCCATAGCGGGCCCCCTTCATTATTTTATTATAAAAAAAAAATGTAAATAACAATGTTATTGCACAAGAAACATGTAAGTGACAAAAAGGAATCGTAGATTTCCCTAGAAAGATTTTCTGGTGGTGCGAGATCTCAATTCCCCCCCCCCGGGACTAATGAAAATTTAGCAGCACTTATGAAGCTTCAGGCACAATTCAATTTTGAGGCCCCCCTCTAAATAATTCAACCTCCGGCACATGGGGTGGGGAAAGCAGCGTCTTTTAGCGCCGCAGGCGATTTTTTTGGAAAATACTACCTATTTTTCACCAAATGTTACTATTTAACTAGAAATTCCCCATGAAATTTTGATGTTCCAACTGCGTCATTCGTTGCATCGTAAATATAGCTATAATATTTATTTACTGAATGAATTACATTATTCAATTTTTTCAAATATTTCTTTATTTTGGCGTTCCTTCAGGGCGCCGACCCCACGCCACACTGGGCTGAAAAATGATGTAAAAATTTATTTTCCAATTAATGTTTATATAGTAAATTTTTTTAGTTGGTAATATTAAAAAAATCGCACATTACAATCGCAAAATTCGTTATGTTCTGGTGGATTGTTTTGCGTTTAAATGCTTATGAATATTAAATATGATTATATTAAACAGATGATACTCATAGCAATGCGTTTATTTTAAAATTTATAGGTAAAATAACGATTTTAGGGTTTATCTTAACTTGAACTTTTCGAGCGTTCTATAAAATTGTGAACTTTAAAATTTAGACCTGCGTTACTGTTACCTAAACATCTATATCGTGTATCAATTTCTCGCTGGAATGTTTGCCTATAAGGAAGATATTGTCATTTCAAGTTTTAATCTCTTAATTTTATGTACCAAATCCGCTCATTTTCATCATAAAAATATGAAAAAAATGAAAATATAAATGTATATCAAATATATTTGTAACACGTAAAAGGAATTAGATTAGTAAATTATTAAAATATATCAATTAATTTACTATCACGTATTAAAAACTAACCAATTATAGTTAGAAAATACTATAATAATTTATTATTGTTGCATTGATTATACATAGCGTAAAAGAGTTACCTATCAGCGAAAATTTAAAATTAGTTTTGTTACCAGAACCCACCTAAACAAATTTATATTTGATTTAAACTAATTTAAATTAATTTTTATTAATATATGAAAATAAATTATTAGTAGCTACATAATTATTAATTTGTATCGCTTTCAGTAGCGTCTGTTAATTCAATTTCTGGAGTTAATTCCAGTAATTCCAAAGTTTCGGGTAAAAGATTTTTTGTTTGTCTTTTCTGAAATGGCCGAATACTTGATATAAAAGGATCTGAAGATATTAGCATATTATGTAAAATATCTTCGTTGGATGCTTCCCTGCAAAACTTTCTAGATCGGGTTTCTCTATATTTTCGAAAATCCTTATTTCTTGCTTCGGAAGCTTCTTCTGATAACTGGCCAATCGGAAGAAGAGCGTGTTTAATAATGCCTTCACCATGAAAAAGTATTTTGTGAAGTGAAACTGGCATATAATACCACTCATATAGTGAAACATACAAATTCGCTGTTTCTTTTGCAAATATTTTGAATTTTGTCAGATTAATTTTTTCACCGGACGCTATTGCATGTAATATTGTACGAATTCTTTTTATAAGATCAACATCTATACTAGTTATTTCTGCTGATATTTCTGCATTTTCAAAAAATTTTCTAGCAGTGTTTCCATCATTTGTCGTGCCATGTCCTTGTTTTACTATATCGACGAGTAAGCCAAGTCGAGTTTTAAAAAGATTTTGAACTTTTCTTTTTTTGCTTTCTTTCATTTCTTTTTGTTCTGCAGTTTTAGCCGACCATTTCTTAAATTCGAGATTATAAGAAATGTGTAGTAAACACTCGAAGCTTCTAATCCAAGCATGCAAAGGAGAAATTCCAAATTTATAATTATCTTCGTTAGGAATTTTATCTTCTAATTTTTGGAAATTGTTCATCTCGCTTGGTTTTGCTTTACAAATATAACATACCATTGAGGAAGTAGTTTCTGTTAGTGTTTGACATACTTTGCCGTCTACCATAGTGAAACATACTATATGCCTGATTGTAATATTTTCTTTGTATTTTGTCAATATTAACGTATCAATTTGTCTTTGCAAAAATTTCATTTCGTTCTTTATAACTTCTGTACTTTCCTTAATAAATTCAAATTTAATTGGGCGACAAAAGAAAGTTGAAGATGGTCGAGAATTAGTCCAAATGATATCAGATTCATCTTTATGATAAAGTTTTAGGGGAACTAAAGCTGTCATAAAAATACTTGAATCATGAGCAGTTTCATCTGAAAATTTTTGTTTGTATGTATTTTGACCGGAAGCTCCATCAAAGCCGCATTTACTTATTAATGTGAATTCGCCACTTTCATTTGTTTGCACATATTTTAAAATTCGGCTAACAGTGTGATCTAAAAGTTCTTGCAAATTAATTTGTGCAACAGTTTCAGTCACGGTTATGGATTCTCTCCTAGGATAACAATCATTTTTTGCTTCTTGAATTTTATAATATGAGGGAAATAATTGAAGTTCTTCTTTTGAAACCGAGTCTCTAAGTATTATATATTGGGACTTGGACAAATTCAAAGATGTGTATATAGACAACGCCTTTTCTTTCGAGTACACGACAGGTTTAAATTTATCATCAAGAATTTTTCTTATTTTTATAACAAATTCAGGATTTTCTTGTAAATGTTCTAAAATCCTTGCAACATCGTTAAGTCCATTGTTGTACATACTCCTGATTGTAGAACACATGAGCTCCTGCGTATCCTTATATTGAATAAATTCGGTCTTTTCTACCATATCTTTAATTTTCAGTCTTATACAATGAGGCCAATTAAACTCAGAATGCAACCATGAATTATTGTTCTCCAAAAAAATTTTTTCAGTACGGTTGGACTGTTTCCACTTCCTACGCAGCTTCAAACAAAGCATTCTAATACTATTTTTTAAAGTATTCAATTCTGATTCACAAAAATTGATATCAAGTCTGGAAGTAACCATTTCAAAAAGTTTCTTGTAATCATCAAGATGTGTGTCAGGGGAGCTTTTAAGTAATAAATAAAGATCATAATTTGTTCTTAAATTATAATTCATCTTGATTTGATTTGCTTTTTTTCTAATTCTCTATTCTTATTTCCTTTTTTATTTATATTTTCTCGATTTTCAAAACCTTTATAGGCATATTATCTCATCGTATATACGGATCAATGGATTCTGAAGCATGAAAGCTTTCATATTTTAGCGAAAATGAGCGGATTTGGTACATAAAATTAAGAGATTAAAACTTGAAATGACAATATCTTCCTTATAGGCAAACATTCCAGCGAGAAATTGATACACGATATAGATGTTTAGGTAACAGTAACGCAGGTCTAAATTTTAAAGTTCTCAATTTTATAGAACGCTCGAAAAGTTCAAGTTAAGATAAACCCTAAAATCGTTATTTTACCTATAAATTTTAAAATAAACGCATTGCTATGAGTATCATCTGTTTAATATAATCATATTTAATATTCATAAGCATTTAAACGCAAAACAATCCACCAGAACATAACGAATTTTGCGATTGTAATGTGCGATTTTTTTAATATTACCAACTAAAAAAATTTACTATATAAACATTAATTGGAAAATAAATTTTTACATCATTTTTCAGCCCAGTGTGCCACGGTGCAGACGCTCTGCCCTGGGGCCCTTGCTGTGGTTCAATGTGCAAACTTTCATAGATATTAATTTTTACAAAAATGTCTGTAAATAATAGAAATCAATTTTGTCCGTTCACCGGGCCCCCACGGGGCCCGGGCCCTGGTGCCCGGCACCACTCGCACCACCTGTTGCTACGTCACTGGTTAGTATAGGGCTGTTGTTCTATAGGCCATCCCGGCTTCCATCAGTGCTCAACTGCTTGAGGTCGCCCCAACTCCCGTCAGTGCTTAACCCTCTGCGACATGGATAATCCATGGGCTAGGGTGGTTGCTCTTAAGATCGTCTACGTTCATTCAAGTTTTAAGGATAAAAAAGAGCCAGGGCACGCTCAGACGCTATGAATTCTGAGAGTCGTGCTGTTGTGAATTTTTTGGTACGGTTTCCAGTGCTGCAGCGGATGAGGTCTCGGGATCTGAGTTGGTCAAGTCTCGCTGATAGACCGGGCCATTTACTCAGTCTTACCAAGCGGTGTCGTGCTCGCATGGTTTATATACCCCTGAGGAGCCCTCTCTCAGCTTAGATCAGATTGGTCTTCTTGGTCAAGCAGAATGCATGTCTCAATACTAATAATCACATGATCATTCTCCTTGCTCCTACTTCGGCTGTCGCACATGCAGTCTTCAGCAATTTTCTCAGCTTACTTAACCTAGAAGTCACTGACCCAGTTCTTTTACTCAAGCAGTTGAGTTTCCTCACATAGGGCGCTCATCTCGCTTTTGGACCTGGATCTTCTTTCTATACGTTAGCCTGCACATGGACCTTTGCCCTTCTCGCCACTGCAGTCTACGGCACAAAGTGGCTGCTGGTTTCTGCCCACTCGATGATATAAAGCATAAAAGTGCGCATACATGATGTACACTCCATCCAATCTTCAGTTATTGGGATTTTATATTATTGTTCTATGAGATTCCTGGAGAACTCCACGACTCCCTGCTTCCATTAGTTTAGTGGTGACTTTCGCTTCATTATTTTGATAAATACTTATCCAAAATGGCAAAGAAGTTTTGGATGATTTGGTTTGAATAATATATTATTCTAAAATAAACAAATTTTTTTAGAATAATTTGTTTTGTTGTACAAAACTTATAAAACACCTTGTACAAATAGGTGATAATGAGAAGTAAGGTTATGTTGACGATCAAAAGATAAACAAACAGTTTTGATCCTTGTTATTTAGCAGTACAAGAAGAAAATTGCATAATGGTAATAGAGGAAAGTTTAGATAATGACCACATAATATTAGCCACCGGTGGATATGACCACACCATCAAAATATGGCAAACTCACAGTGGAATTTGCCAAAGAACTATGCAACACACAGATTCTGTAGGTTTCAACCATTATTTTTGTGAATTAAAAATAGTTCCTGTCCATAATAAATTATAAAGTATTTTTCTGTTTAGCAAGTGAATGGCCTGGAAATAACTCCAGACAAACAATCCATCGTAGCGATTGGTTATCAACACATTCGGTTATATGACCTCACTTCAAATTTGCCCAATCCTGTGGTAAACTACGATGGTATAACTAAAAATGTAACATGTGTTGGATTTCAAGAAGATGGTAAATGGATGTATACAGGTGGTGAAGACTGCAGTGCTAGAATTTGGGATTATAAAACCAAATCGGCCCATGCGGCTAAGATGTTTAGGGCCAAGGCTCCAGTTACTTCTGTTTGTTTACATCCTAATCAAGTTGAACTATTTATTGCTGACCAAAGTGGAATGATTTATGTTTGGGATTTAAAAACTGATCACAGTGAACAATTTGTAAGTATAGCCACACTTTTAAATTAATTAAACAAATCCACCTACCTCCTGTTTCATTCCGACTCCATGCAAACATTTTTATGTGTGAAAGTTTTGTTTCCTTTGCGAAAACAAAAACGTCCAACTGAGGTGTGCTTAGGGTTGCTGTCATGTTGGAAAAAAATGTTTTGGGTTTATGTTGCTTTTGATTAAATATAAGAAACCCACGCCATGCTAAAAGAATAATCCTAAAACTTAATAAGCTATCCAAACAGAAGCATCTTACTTTTTTGGAGTTTCCTTAGTTTTTTGCTGTTTTAAGGTATTAAAATTTAATTTATTAAATTGCATAATGTTCCTAATTTCACTGAATTTTTTACATTTTAAATACTTAGACCTTAGAAAAAGGTTTCCAGTGTTTAAAATATAAGAAAATTATTAAATTCTAAAAGAATGCTGCGAAATAAGGCACATCTGCTCACATCCCGTTGAGATGTTTTATACAATTCATTTTTAAACAACAAAATAATGTTAAATTATTAAATTCTTTATCGGTATCTTCTTAGTGCATAAAATTCCATCAATTACTTTTAAATATAAGAGTTCAAACTCAGGGGTCAGAACTTTTTATTCCGATAGTAGGTAGATTAAAATTATTTTAATTACGATTTGTTTTGTACAATTTCACGAAAATTAAGAGATAATGAAGTGTGAAATAATCATAAGAATCTTTATTAGTTACCAGAAAGTGATACCATGATATTGGACATCGATGTTGACGTAGAAGGCACCCACATGGCTGCAGTTAATAGTAAAGGTCGATGTTATATTTGGAGTTTAAAAAGTGGCCGAGATGGTGAACCAACTAAAATGAATCCCAAAGAAATCATTGATGCACACAAAAGACAAGCTCTAAAATGCAAATTTAGTCCTGATTCAACGTAAGTTAAGGATTTTTTTTTTGAACTGAAATTTATTTGAATGTTAGGTTGCTAGTAACAACTTCTGCCGATCAAACTGCTAAAATTTGGAGAACGTGCGATTTTAGCTTGGTTCATGAATTAAAGCACGAAAATCAGCGTTGGGTGTGGGATGCTGCGATCAGTAGCGATTCTATGTACGTTTTTACAGGTAAAAAAGCATTAAAAAATGAGATTATAGAATGTTAAATTACATTTGTCATAGCTTCATCTGATGGCTATGCAAAATTGTGGAATGTGAAGACTGGAAACATAGAAAAGGAGTACTCTGGCCATCAAAAAGCTGTTGTAGCTTTAGCTTTTCGAGATTCGCCATAGTGATAATATTGTAAATAGTTATCAAATTTTTAATATAATATGTATTAATATTAGCAGAAATATTGTTGGTGTCTTTTAATTCTAGGCCTAAATTGAACATTTGGTTGAACCCCCTCCCCTGAATATTTTCGATGAAACTAAAAATAAATCTTGTTAAACTAAAATTCAGATGTAATAGCTTTCTTATCGTGAGTAAGATAGACATTACGCAACTGTGACGCGCTTGAATTGATTAACGAGATTACTGCTGTAAAAACAGATTTCAGTATGTTTTAAAATTAAAGAAAAGAAGAAACTATCAAAACTAAAAGCATTTAAAATAAAAACCTGACTACAAATAAAATATCTATTATTTTATGTAAAACCCCGGGCGAAACCGGGTATCCCAGCTAGTATAATATATTAATTATATCCTCCACTATTGAGATTTTAAAAATGTAAGAAATCAAATGGGGAACATCTTATCTCAAATAGCGGATTTCGCTCCAGCTAGCTCAGTAATCTTAAGAAAAAGACCAAAAATAAATTAGACCAAATCCTGTTTAAAATAGCAATCGAAATTTATTAAAAATAATATTCAAAGAATCAAGTGTTATTTTAATCGCTGACGGGCTGGAATTCTAGAAAAAAAATTATGGGACATAGCCTCTTTCAACGTTATTCTTTGTGATGGTTCGTATTCCAACATGCGTTGTATTAAATCAAACAACTTGTTATGATTGGCATACTTCTTCCGTCGATACATCATCAATGGTTTGAACATTTCTTGTATGAAATGTGGTTCCATCTGACTTTTGCTCCAATCTAGTTTACCATCCGAAAAATACATTGTTTTAGTGGCTTTAATCATTCTAGAAGGGATTTCGCCAAGAATTAGTTCCATCATTCCCAAATGTCCTACGTCATCAGAATTTCGGAACAGCACTTTTCCAAAATACATTTCGAATAAAATGCAACCTATAGACCATACGTCGCACGATTGGGTCCATCCTAATTGTAAAATCACTTCAGGTGCTCTAAAATTTCTAGTAGAAACAATTTTAGAGTGATATTCGTTATCGAGTACAACAGAACCAAAATCTATCAATCTTATGTCGGTTCTCTTCAGTCGTTTCACATTTACTTTCTCTGTTTTATTATAAATTACGTCATAATCGGAATTTACAAATACAATATTCTCAGGTTTCAGATCCGTGTGTGTCACTTTCAAGTCGTGCAAAAATTTGACTGAATAACACAACTGATAGGCTATATGTCGGATTTCATCCATATCATACGGAAAAAAATGGTTGTTCTTCGAAAATTCGTACATGTTAAGACCTAATTTTTCAAATACTATGCATGCATGACCATTGTAAAGAAATGCAGACAACATTTTCACACATAAATGTGCACTGGTAGGATCTTTCTTGCCCAAAGCTTTTAAAATGCTAATTTCGTCTTCTGCCGCTTGTCTGTATTTCGTTATATTTCGGACAACTTTTATTGCAAAAGAACTATTCGTTTCCATATCTTTTGCGTGAAGAACTTGTCCGAAGGTGCCTTTTCCAAGAGTTTTTATAATAGTGTATCTATTATTTAGAACGTCGCCCCGTTTGAAAATGAGGCGACCTTCGTCAGTTTCCTCTGATGAACCACAGTCTGTCGAGTGCGATTTGTTCGATATTTTGTGCTGGTGACCGCTTTTATCCGTACAATTCAAAGTAATAGCATTTTCTTTGTTGGTTTCATCAATGTTGACGTTATTTTGGCCATTATTATTCATGTTCTTTTTCCACTTATCGGGTCTGGATGGGGTGTGGGATCTCAGTCGTTTTTTTGAAGACATATCATTCCACTTGTATTCTTAAATTATATTTTAAATCTATATTTTCGTACCTATATAGTAATTTATTGCATATTTTAAGGATTATCGGATAAAAATATCCGGAAATGGATGTGGATGTCGCTGGTCTCCCCAAATCGAATTTTAGGGTGAAATTGGTATCAATCGATAGAGCCAAAATGATTTCCAATTTTTTCGTTTGAGCCTCAACCGTCACAAAGATATTCGCAAAATTTTGGAGAGAAAACAATAGATCATGATTTCCCTTGATGGGCATAAATTGATTCGTTGATTTGGTTATTTATTGGTGTCGATTTTTGGGAAGTAAAGATCACAAAATCATGTTCCATGTTAAAATTCATTATTTAAGCGGCAAAACATTTTGGGGCCCAACAAATATTCCTGCTGGACGGGGAAATGAACAAGATTTGGTGACGTTACTGCTCTAAAATACGTTTGAACCACGTGATTTAGAACAGGCAGAATATTTTTTAACTTTACAAGATTTGTGTAAATCCCTTATAACAAATTTCTCAGATGCATCGGAGGCGGAAGAAACGAAAAAATGGTAAAACCTTGAAGTTGTATATAACTTGGGAAGAGTGGAAAAAAAGTAAGTATGGGATGAAATTTCAGCCAAAAATCCAGAATGGGAGATTTTGCGAATAATTCCGCCACGGTTTGAAATGGAAGCTCATTTAGGTTCCAACGAAGCTCTAACGTTTGACATCAATTTTAGCGAAAAATTTGACATTGAGGGTCGACGTTGAAGTGGAAAACGATGACATTGATTTTTAGGAAACGGTTAGAATCCTGATCATTATGTAAATGGGCTAAAGTTCCCGCGCTAAACTCATCATAAGAGTCCTAAATGTTCAAAATTATGTGAATAAATCTTTTCGAATGAAAGCTTATCAAATAGTACAAGATCGATGGGTAACATTGAGTTCATAAGTGAAAAAATTGAAGAAGAAATAACGAAGCAACTAAACTCCTCCACCCTAACCCTAGAAAATCAACGTCCTACCTCCGCCCCCGATATTAATTTAATCCTGCTGAACTACAGAAGGCCAATGCTCACATGGATTACCTTGCTGCAGTCAAACGTATCGAAGAAAACCCAAGCATGAAACCAAAAACAAATTGCTAGTAATTATCTACCCTTGAGAAGGAAACGAAAACTACCCTCTGAGCAGCTGTACGCCCCACCTATGTCTATTCTTACCTGGTTATTAAAATTTGGTAATTGTTTAATTTGTTTGCCGTTCGTCATAATTGTTTATTTAATTAATAAATTAAATAAACAATTACTCCGCTGCCACCAGGTTCACATAGATGTTGATTAGAAGAGGGTTAACAGTTGTAATCGGCGGTCGAACCAATCCCCCAGGTAAGCGAGACACGGAGGTGTGGGGATAAATCTCCTCTTAACGCCAAATAAAACAGGGGACTTAATTTAATAAATTAATTGCGTTTATTAATAATTTTATCTAGTAAACAACAAACAAGAGAAAGAAGAAGAAAGAGAAAAGAAAAAGAAAGGTTCTTGAAAAATTTAACTTTTATAAAAAAATTCAAATAAAAAATTGCACTGAAATCAAAATAACCTTAAGTCAATTTATGGCTTCGAATATTTTCCTTGTTTTTTCTGTTTAGAGAAAAAATCAAAATTCTGAGATTAATTCGTAATTTATTAAAATACAAAAATAATTTATTTTCATGAATTAATAATTAACCAATTTTAAAATATAGTACGCAAATTTAACCCATCTGCCCCCTTTTATATCCTTTTAAATCCCAGTTTTTTAAAAATTAAAATAAATAAACTATAGGGTGTTTTTTTAGCTGCATGAGAACTTCAAAATGAAATAAAACATTAAAAACCTGACGGAATGTTTTGGTTATAATTTTTTTATGAAAGTACAGTTAAAGGCATTTATGATTTGAACATGACTTCCGGCATGTGACCACCATGACTAATGGTTACGAAGCGCATCCGTTCAGTCCAATTTTTGACCACTTTTTCCAATATTTCTGGCTTTATTTCATAAATGGCTTGCTGAATATTAGCCTCCAATGCTTCTAGAGTTGTTGGTTTGTTAGCATAAACCATGGATTTAACATACCCCCACAGAAAATAATCTGGAGGTGTCAAATCACACGATCTTGAAGGCCAATTGATAGGACCACGTTTTGAAATAATGTTGTCACCAAATTGTCCTTTCAATAAATTGATGGTTTCGTTGGCTGTGTGGCACGTAGCACCATCCTGTTGGAACCATACGTTGTCAATGTTTAGCTCTTGAAGTTTTGGAAACAAAAATGTATTGAGCATGTGTCGATATCTCACACCATTCACCGTAACGGTAGCTCCTTCCTCATTTCGAAAGACATATGGACCAATGATGCCGTTGGCGTGTATTCCACACCAAACAGTCAATTTTAATGGATGCAATGGAGTCTCAAGATAATGTCCCGGATTGGTCTCACTCCATATACGGCAATTTTGTTTGTTCACATACCCATTTAACCAGATATGTGCCTCGTCACTGAATAAAATTTTACGGTAAAAAAAATGGATCCACTTCCAATTGGTTGTGAGCCCAATTTGGTAGCGTTGTTCAATGGTCAATCTATGCATTATCAAATGCCAAACCTTGCTAAACACAAATGTCAAAAAACTGTTTCCATAGCAATCTTGATTCAATTGTTATCCCTATTGAAAGTTCTCATGCAGCTAAAAAAACACCCTATATTTCCAAAGCTTGCATCAAATAATTGTCGGATTATTCCCTATCACTTCCCAACTCGCTCTGTCAGAAACTGTTATCTTCTGAGCCCTCAGTTATCTCGCAGCTTTGTAATTTCTACTAAAATTTATTCCTTAAACGAATCCAATTCATTCAAAGCCGTTTCAAAATTTTTCAATTCTAAAAATGTTCTAAAAGAAATAAATCACACTTTTCTTCCACTGCCGTTGCTTTTTATTATTTTGGAAAAAACAATCCGATTTTTATACAAAATCTGATACGTTCAAAATTCGTAATAAAGTATCCCATGCAAATTATACGACCCCCTACCTCTTTTATTAGACCCAGGGGCGTCGCATACAATTTTAAAACCTTACAAAACTAAATAAAATGTTTGCTTACACATTTAAAAAAATACGACAATATTCATCGTTTTCTTATAAATGCAATAGTTTTTGCTTCTCAAACGCTGCCTTTTGACACTAAAAACGTCACAATTAACATAAGTTGAATCGCCACCTTAAATCGAGTATTAACATACGGAACTTGCTCGGAGGATTCGAAAATTTGAAATATCCATAACTTTGCATAAAATGAAATTAAAAGGTGGAGAACAAAAAAGGCTTTAATGGAGCTGTAAAATTTGACACTAATATTAGCCAAAAATTCTACCTCCCCCCTATTTAGCGAATAAAAAACTACGCGATGGTTGAGACTCAAACGAAAAACATGGAAGCTATAATGAGGCTCTTAAAGTTTGACACGAATTTCACCCAAAACCTCAATAATGGGGCATGAATATTTCCCATGGAACACCTCGAGAAACAGTCAATAATGTTAAAAAAAAATTAAACAAAGTGAATGTTAGTCATTTTTTTTATTTAGTATTTAAAATACAGAATACACATTTTAAACATTTACACATAAAATTTTATATAAAAAAAGTAAAGTCAACTGATAAAAATAAACCTCACAAAAAACTTTTTGCATTGTTTGGTGTATTTGGAATGTTTTATATATTACGAGGTTTGACTAATTTCAAAAACCACGCAAAAATGTTTTCCTAGAGGTTATGATTTGTAATACTTCCATAATATATTTTGTTTGTTGTTAGTTAATTATATTAAGAAACTTTATTGACATGAGTGATAATATTTAACTTTGGCGAAATATATAAGGAACCTCGTTAAGATAAAAAAAGCAAAAAGTGTGCCTTAATTTTTCTACAGTGTCCTTAATTAAAACACAAAGACAACTTATTTAAGTTTATTATTTGTATTATTTATTAATGGTTGGTCTGTCTATATATTTTGATTTAGTTAAGAATGCAGAGTGCTCTGTTTTAAGTGTTTCAAGGTGGAAATCTCGCTAAAGATACAGATATAGTTGTCTTAGATTACAACAATCGACTGTCTGAGGTAAGCTAAGATGACATGAGAAATAGCCCCCCCCCCCCGGGGGGACTTCTAAAGCTTATAAGTATAGTCCCGGGTTAATTTATTTATATTTGTATGTTCATAACCATATATCAGTAGTGATTAGAGCGGTTTGGCCTGAAAACATTTTAAGGACCATGGGAAAATAGTTATCCTTTAATATTACTGCGGTACTATGGTACCATACCGTGGCTCTTACGGTACCATGGTAACATCGAAGGTTAACTATTTTCCCAGGTCAAACCGCCCTATCAACTCGTGCTCACTTGCTTGTGGTTGCTGAGAGTGCCGATGGAGTGCATAAACTTCTATTTTAAAATTATGGTTTTAAAACCACCATAAACTTAACCCAACAAGGAAATGATGGCAGTGCTAAAAGTGAGGTTTTGATGGTAAAGATTGGTATAGGTGGCAGGGATAAATGGACAGGTGGAGTAATTGAGGTTCCACAAGCCGGAAGACCATGTCCGACCGTATGGGGGAGGAGAATCCCAAACCTTCATCCAAAAGACGTATAACCCAGTTAGAGGTTTCTCAAAGGTCACTGAACTGCAAAGGTACTGCAGTATAAAGTGTAGATTGTTCAAGAGCTCGAGCTAATGGAAGTACCCAAATGTGGTTACAACCTCCAATTTCTTCCTTTGTGAATATTTCAGAAATAGTAATGAATAGCACGGTTTTTCTGTTCCACTCAGGTAAAAAATCCATTTAGTAATCCTAATGAATGAAGGGAATGGAACTTTTTTCATCCCATTTAACCATATCTGTATCTCTTATATTCAGTGAGATTCCCATGGTGAACCTGCCTAACTTTCGATTACAAAACAACTTTTTTAATTTCTTCTGTTTTTGATATAGTAATAGACTGCATGTAATCATTCCAACATTCAAATTGAAATTTGGTAAATATCAAGTAAAAAAGTTTCACAAGAAATATATCATTCGTTTATTTTTTTTATAAATTTTAAAATTATGACTCACATAAAAAATATTATCACATAAAATAAGATCAATTAATTTTGCCCTGCCGCGAATTTTTGATTTAGAGAAAAACCGCTACCTGAAATGCTAATTTCTTTCAAATTTTACTAAAAATTACACGAAAAGGACAACATAAAAAGACAACCAGTCTAATCTTTAACACTAAAAATAAATAAAAAAACATTTCAACCACGTTTTCTTTAGAAATGCACAAATTTTTGGTACGTTAACATTTTTGCATAATGGCCACTCGTTTCGTATTTTTAAAATAACCACAAAAATATACACTTTAATCTTCATCACATTTAGCCACTATTAACTATGACTAATTAATTATGTACTAACTTTGGAATGCTTTAAATTTAAGTAATAATGTAAATTTAAGGATAAAATTAGCAAATTATAGGGAAGCTTTCGACGTCTCCCATTTCGGTAAACGTTTCATCATCCATCGTGTAACTTACTATAAATTTTAAGGACATGTCTGTCTTCTCTGGATTTGCTATTAACATAATTTGCGTTATAGCTGCTGGGGGCAAGAATGGATTATAGGCGGGCAGTTCTGTACAAGATGGTGGTTGTAATTTCAATTTACAAGTCTGAAATAAAAATGTAGCTCAATTTTATTCACTAAATGTGCACTATCCTCCCACCCCTTCAATTGGAATTATTTATGAGATATAAGTTTCCCTTAAGTGGCACCTCCCCCACAAATTCATAGATTCTCAAATTGCTCTCAAAAAATAGTTAAAAATCACTCACCTTGGGCACAACAGCTTGAAATAAAAAATTACTGATTGGTAGCTCGTTTTTACTAATTGTGGTGACGACCATCACATTGACATCTTCGCGTGGCTTATTTTTCCCAAAATGAAACGTCACTGTAATTCCATTTTTTTCATTCAAAACCACAAGGGGTGAAGTTGACCCAGGCTTAATCTCTTCTAATTTTATAACCATGTCGCTTAACTTTAAGTTATTCTTACTGGTGGGTAATACTGAATCTTCCTTCTTATTCTCTTCTCCAATTATTTCGTTATCATCATTACTCGGCTTAGTTTTATCAGGATCGCCCTTTTCTTCGGTTATATCAACCAAAACATCGTCGCCGTTCGAGTTATCATGTTTTGTTGAACTGCGTTCGTTTCTGTTATCTTTATCCGCTAAATAATTTAAGTCCAAGTTAAGTACGTTACTAGCCGTTGATTCTGCTAATTTATTTGCATCTGTTTGCTTTAACATTTTGTTTTCCATGAGAGATTGTTTGACTAGCACATTTAACGGTGTTTTTTCAGACACCCTAAGATAATTCACTTCATAAACCAAAAATTTGACAAGTTTTACTTAAATACTTACTTGTTGAATTGGGCGCCAATTCGTTTTGAAGACAAGTTTTCGTTCAGCATATGTTCCCCTAATGCGTCCAAATCGTTCAAAGCTCTTAGTTTGTTCAACTTGGAAACTTCATCATCGTTTACTGTAAACAAAACAAGACTTAAGCACAAGCCTTTATAGTAAACTTAAAAAATATACCTTCCAGTAACGTTTCTTCGTTTTTAGACGAAATTGGTGTTAAAATATTATCGACGGCAACATTGGAAGTGAAAATATCACACAATAGATCCATATCTGACGTCGATTCTTTGCTTACATTGTCGGTTAGTAAAGGAATTGAATCTTTATTTGTACTTGCTTGCGGACTGCACGATTCAAGATCTAATAAGGAATCACTTCCTGGCTTTTGAGAATTAGTTTTTGCGCCTGAGATATTCCCCTTTACTATTACTTCAGTATATTTATCAAAAACCTCACTTAGTTCTTCACTCGCTTGTAATACTTCATCTAAAAAAAATGTCAAATATATTAACCTTGCCAAATCTAAAGAGGTGAGGAATCTAACTAGGCCCACGATTTAAAAATGTGAGAATTATATTGACTCTATGCTTTAAGTTTAGCTCCGCCTATCACCCAGTTTATATGTAGAGCCTTCACTAATCACTATGCAAATTTTCTCTAATAAATTTAAAATAACTTATTAAAAATATATCCCAGGGTCACGCAACGCTTCAACCGGGATCTTTGAAAATCAAGATATTTATAAACCTAAATTTCTGAGACTGTTTACTTGCTAAAATTATCCCTATGGATAACCCATACCCAAAATGATATTATTTCAAATTATTCATAAAACTACCAAAAAATGTGTAAAATAATTTTTTTTTTATTTTTATACCTATTCTTCCGAGCGCCAAAGGTGGTGGAATCCCTTAAGTTATTAACTCGTGATAATTTATTATATAAATGAGATATTGTAAATTGTATTGAGTTATAAAGAAATAATCAAATTAATTAATATTTTTTAATTAAGCTTTCAAACACAAACAAGTCCTTTGTCAGCAATTGTTAAATAATTAATAATTAAGTTATAAAAAAATAATCAAATTAATTCATATTTTTTTATAGCTTCAAAAGAAAATGCGTCCTTTGTCAGAATAATTTTAATTAATTATTTAATAATAATTATTGCTTTTTATATTTTAAAATTTTATTTAATTGTAAGATGAAATTTCTAACATGGTTAAATAATTTTTTTAAGGTTGATCAATTCTTATTTTGTTGAATTTAATTGCGAAGTTAAAAAAAATTATTTGCATGTTTCTTGTGACATTTTTTGTTTTTCTGAATTTTTTGGGATTTTTCGGATATCTTGTAATACAAAAAAAATGAAGATATGTGAAAAAACTGTTTTTCTCTCTCAAGTCAACAGGAATTAAAACGAAAAACTGAAGTTTTGCTATCTTTTTACATAGCAAACTTTGTAAAAAATTCCCACCTTAACCCTTCACTGCATGACTTTTTTTTTTGCCTTAAAAAAAATATTTTTGTGTTTATTGTGGTTTCCTGATATATAGAAAAATATTTAAAAAAATATTTCTTGCAAGGAATTTTTATTATCGAATAAAATTATGTTCATTTTTTATGATGTTTTTAAACAACACCATGCAGTCCGGTAAGCTGCTACGGTTAGATTTTAACCGTAAGTATAGACAAATACTTATGTAGTGACGTATTTCTACGTGTGACGTATTCAACACACTCATAGGTAGCTTACCGGACTGCATGGTGTTGTTTAAAAACATAATGATTTTTGAATAAGTACCTACTGAATTTTTTCTTTTGCACTAACTTACAACTAAATTAAATAAATGTGTGAATCAATACCTTTCTAAACTAAATATCACTTCACAACAATAAAAAAACACAATTTAAAACAAAAATAATTAGTAAATCACAACGGAGTAGCATGTAATCACACAAGGTGTACGACTACGAATGAATAATATGCTGAAATCTGCTTATCTTTTGAAATTTATACCTTTTGTACTGGTAGCAAGAATCCCACATATATCGTGGCATTGTTTCAATAAAAAAGTTCAAATAAATGCAAAAGTTTAAATTTTTACAGGTGATTTAAATTTATGATGTTTATAAACATCATGATGCAGTGAAGGGTTAATTCAATAAATACTCAAAAATCGTTTTGCCCGTTTCAGGTCTCACTTAGAAAGTCCCGTGCAGTCTTGGATTTTGGAGAAAAATGGATGGCCATTTTTACGTGGGCCATTTTCCAAATTTTTGACTTTGTACTTAATTATAATTACAAACTTTTAATTTTTAAATTTGCTTTGTTTATCAAAATATCATGTCACAGTATAATCATTATCAAATATGCATTATTTTGATTTGAATAAAATAAATTAGAAACTAGATATCTAAACAAAAAATATCTTGTTTTTAAAAATTATAATTTGTCAAGCCGATTTAAAATGCATTATTTTCCTAGTCCGGCAGTTGTAAATTCCTAGCCTTAACTGCTTTTATGTTGAAAAAATCCCCCAAATTATCATGTGCTAAGTATAAGTGAAAACAATCATTTTATACAAATTCCCTCATGGTCAGCTGCCCCCAGTGCATAGAAGAAATTTGTTAACTTTATAGTATCCATCTCAGAATACATACAAAAAAAAGCAAAACAAATTTGCTCACCTAAAATTTCCTCATCTTGTTGAGTTTCTGCAATCAATTTAAACACATTTGGTCTTAATCTTTCACAACTTTGATGTAGCTCTTTAATGAGTTCCAATTCGTCTTTTGATGATATTTGAGGTTTATATGAATTTAACATTTCGTTTAACAAATGTACATTGTTAGTAACAGATTCTAGTTCGGTTATTTTACGAGTTTTCATTTCTTCTCTCTTATCATCCTAAAATACACCAACTTTTATGTATAACAAATAAAAGATAGGAACCTCATCTAATGAAATGTTATGGAATTCGTCATATTAATGATAAAACCTTCTAATATAATAAATATAAACAAATGTAACACTAAAGCAGACCCGGACTGGTTAGTCGGCGATTGCCGAGGGCTTTCGACCCAAGAGGAGCCTCAAAAAAAGTAGTTTGTATTTTTTGACAAAATAGCGGAAAATGTGATTTTCAAAAATCTCCTCTCTTGGTAAAGGGAGCCCTCCTCAGTCTTTAGCCGAGGGCCCACAAAAGAGCCAGTCAGGGCCTGCTAAAGAGATAACGCTAAAAAATTTGAAACTTAAAGAATGACTCACCTCTTTGACCATGTTTTTGATCAGTCTATTGGCTGCCTGTAAATCTTCAGGATTCTTACTTTGAAGTAATTTTTGTAAAAGTTTATTTTTCTCCTCGTCTTGAAATATAGAATTATTCAAGTGTCGACATGGTACAGTAATATGATCGGCACAAATACTTAACGGTATTTCTTCTACAACTCCTTGCTTTTTAAGCATATCATAAGCCTCCTTAATTTTGGTCTCTTTTGGGTAATCGATGGTCCAAACATACAGCAGTTGCAAAACCTTCACTTTGACTGTAAACGGTGTTTGGGAACCTAAATATTTCGGTGAGACCAGCTTAATCATTTCGTTTAAAAATCGAAACTTTCCTATTTCTGAATGAAAGGCGTTGCTGCATCGCTTCATGGCTTGATCGAGCACAAACAGTGTGTTGACTGCTTCGGCTTCGTTCTTGGAATGTATTCCTGTGGCGAGTGATTTAGCACCGGCTTGAGGTCCATCTCGTTCCTTATTTATTAACGCACAAAATGCCTCGACGGCAGCTGCGTCTACATATTGATTGTACGAATCATGTGAATTTGTCGCCTTATCTGGAAACACACATAACCTTACAATAATAACAAATCTTACAATGATATCCGTTATCTGCGTCTACTTACGTAACAACGCATCTAAGCTGGTTGCTATGATATCCATCGTTATCGATGAAAATTAATTTTAAATTCACATGATAAGAATTTGTCGATGAAAAACCACCCAACATATGTCAATTTTTATACGTGACAGCCGTGACAGTTCTCCGAGGCGATTTTTCTCGATTTCGATTTGTTGGTTGCGACCAAATAAATGGAAACGTGCATCATAGGTTAACTAACTTCTTAAAAAAGGGTTTCGCATTTCGCTGTATTATGCATTTTATGTAAATGACATAAAATTTAACCGGCTACTTTTAGTTAACTTTTATGCCTCGCGAAAATACGCCTTTTGATAGAAGCGTCGCGTCGTGACCTTTTAACAAAAGCTTTCATGGCAGACCTGATTACACCCTGTGGTTTGCCATTGCCTACCGAGAGGAGACGGTCAGAATAAGATTTTTACTTCGCCCGGAGTTGAACAAGGTTTTCCGTCTCATTATATAGGTCAGTAGATGTTCCATCTTAAAACCCCAATGTCATGTAATTTAACATCGGGAGAAGGAGTAAGCAAGCTTCCGTTCGATAAAGTGAACCGGTCCTTTTTATAGCCAAAAATAATATGCTTAGGATTTTCTATTAGTTAAGCCCATGGAACTCTAAACTAGGCATCTCTAAGGCTGTTGAATTGCTAAAATAACCCTCTTTTTCTTTTGCAGTCGGGTAATTACCCTGCTGCCAACCTGTAACCTAAAACGGGATATTTATATACAGGAATCTCAAAATTAACGATATACAATTAAAAACATAATTTTTAAGTTTAATGTTCTTCGTAGCACAAGTAAACGTAGACTGTGGTGACCCCGCCCCTTTCCAAGCCTTGTTGTAAGTAAATATTTACGCCAAGTGCACGGTCCCTCAACACAATGCAGTAACCGGAGGCAATCAGACATAAAATATCGAAACTTCACAATCGATATTTGGCTAAACTAATCCATTCCTCCGTATCTAAAACGCTTCATATTAATGATGTTATCTATCTAATTCCGTATAATATCTTCTGAACCCGGTTCTCCAGCTACTATATCCATAAAACTATTTTAGTATTAAATTGTAATTATAGCATCTGAAACCGGCCGTAAGGGCCTGCTTTTCAACAGAAACCATGTTAATCGTTAAAAAATGTTAAACGAAGTTTTGGTTGGTTAAAAATTGCCTAACCCACTTATCATGTGAAACCAGCTGATCTTGAACGCGATTCGAAGTTATGCCAAACCGATCCTTGATAATCTAAAATTGTCGAATTTAAAAATAGAAAAAGTAAAAGTCCGAATAAAAGTTTAATTTTGAAAAATTTGCGATGAGTTTTTTGGGAAGAATTTTATTACTTCAAAAACGAACGGTGAATAACACTCCAAAACTTAAAAGTGCTCATGGGATCATAACTGAACCGCCGAGAGTGCCTTTTGGCATTTTTGGCGTTATTGCCACCGTCGTGTCCGGCTTACTCATTGGGGCTGCAATTAGTAAACACATCGCCGCCTTTTTGGAAGAAAATGATCTGTTCGTACCTTCGGATGACGACGATGATGATGATTAATTCAATTTTCGATGATGTGCCACACCAAATTGTTAGTATGTAATGAAGACGAGATGTGCTATATTATGTTTAATTTTTTCTATTACTAGTTATGTAATTTATGTTAACAATAAATTAAAATATTAAATTGTACCATAAAATTGTTTTATTTTCAAATAAAAGCGGACAGTGATAATAATTTACAATAAAAATTTTAAAATTGAACAAAAAATAATTTAAATCTTCAGAATACTATTCTGGTGGTTTTTTGTGTAGACCCCAACCATGGAAGCACTTGGTAAATCGTTTTGATTCTTTGTTCTTTAAAGTTAAGTACAACTTTCGTGGTTTATCTGGCTGTTTTACTCTCATGTGTTGAATGTAAACCTAAACAGAAAATATGAATTTTTAAATTGTTCAGGGTTCATTATTTATCATAATTAAAAAATTTAAATTTTGGGGGTGAGGACGCCAACTATGCCCACAAATTAAAAAGTTTTCTATAGAAATTATGGTGAAAAACTTGGGTGAAATGAGCCAAAAACAGTAAAAATAAAATGCGAGTATTGTATTGGCTCTTGCTATAAGATTAGTTCCGCCCACATCCCAATTTATTTATAGAGGCTGCTGCAGTATGCAATTTACTGTTAGTTCATCACTTGCAATCGTCACAAATGTGTCAATCCTTCAGGACATTCTGAGAGTTTACGAAAAACCGGGATCTTAATAAGCCCCCTTAATTGTTAAAAATATTCCTGAAGGCGACGCAACTCCTCAACAGAAATATTTAAGTCCACGGATCTGTGTGTTCACTTAATTTTTATCAAAAAAATTAATCAAAAAATTACACTGGAACCAAATTACTTAAATTTTTAAAGCAATTTACGAGTTGGATTTTTTAGTTATTTTTCCTGTCTATCTTGTACTAGTTTTAGTATTTTCAAAGAGTTTCACAATATTTGAACAAAATTTAATTTTTATCAAAAAAATTAATCAAAAATTTCGTCCATTTTTAAATTAATTTATTTTTCTTTTATCAGGTAGTGGACTTTAATAATTACTCGATTATCTGACTCCTACGTTTCGCTATTATATTAAAAGCTTAATTTCTGTAATTTGTACTTCCTGATGAAGCTTTTAATATAATAGCGAAACGTAGGAGTCAGATAATCGAGTAATTATTAAAGTCCACTACCTGATAAAAGAAAAATAAATTAATCAAAAAATTGCACTAGAACCAAATTACTTAAATTTTTAAAATAATTTACGAGTTGGAGTTTTTTAGTTATTTTTCCTGTCTTTCCTGGACTAGTTTTAGTAGTTTCAAGAAGATTCACAATATTTGAACAATATTTAATTTTTATCAAAAACATTAATCAAAAAATTGCACTGAAACCAAATTACTTAAATTTTTAAAGCAATTTACGAGTTGGATTTTTTTTAGTTATTTTTCCTGTCTTTCCTGTACTATTTTTAGTATTTTCACGAAGTTTCACAATATTTGAACAAAATTTAATTTTTATCAAAAAAATTAATCAAAAAATTGCATTGGAACCAAATTACTTAAATTTTTAAAGCAATGTACGAGTTGGATTTTTTTAGTTATTTTTCGTGTCTCTCCTGTGCTAGTTTTAATATTTTCAAGAAGTTTCAGAATATTTGAACAAAATTTAATTTTTATCAAAAAATTTAATCAAAATATTATTACACTGAAATCAAATTACTTAAATTTTTAAAGCAATTTAAGACTTGGATTTTTTTACTTATTTTTCCTGCCTTTCCTGTACTTGTTTTATTATTTTCAACAAGTTTCAGAATATTTGAACAAAATTTAATTTTTGTCAAAAACTTTTTGGATTTTTTAAATTATTTTTCCTGTCTTTCCTGTACGAAGTTTCATAATATTTGAACAAAATTTAATTTTTATCAAATAATGTACCTACCTAATCAAAAAATTGCACTAAAATCAAAATATTAAATTTTGTAAGGTAATTTAAGACTTGGATTTTTTTAGTTACTTTCCAGTCTTCCTGGTTAGAATGTTTTGACTATTTTTGAAGTTATACTTTTACGAGATTCAAAATTCGTTTTTATTTTATTGATTTTTGCTCCCGTCGCGTCCCCTTATAAAGAACCCCTTCGATTAGAATTTTTTCAGTATTATTGTAGAGTGCATATATTAATGTAATTAAAGAGTTTCAAAATTATTAAACCAAATTTCTATTTTTACCCCCCTCGCCCCTCCAAAATTCCCCCTCAGCGCAACGATTTCCAAACTGGGATGCGCGGGGTGCAAAGAGAAACTCAAAAAACATGATAACCCACATTTTCTAAATTCAATAATGGCAATATTTTGAGCCCATCTTGCTTAGTCTAAGAAACTCACTTGAGCCGACTTATATGCCAGTTTGATTTCCACCTCGCTACACTTTGCTCCTAGCCATAGAAACACCTGCTCCCCATTATCTAAAATCATTATGTCATCATCAGCCAAATCGTCCTAAAACAAAATACATTTTTAAAACTTTAGTTTTTGCATAAAATCACCTAACCTACCTGACAAAAATCTGAACACTTTTCAGACACAATGAAGTATCCTTTCTCATTCGAGCATCGAAAGAGTCGGGTGTGTTCCATGAATGAAGCATGATTATCAAATGGTTTTCTACCACCAAGACCAACCCAAAAGAAATTTTCAGGTTCTTCCCCTTCTGCCAACACTTGCAAACTAACCCAAGGACTATTAAACATTTCTTCCGCAATTTCTTGGATCAAGTGCGCCTCATTTGGATCTGCTTTTGAACCAATCCATACATAGATAATTCCTGATTCGTCTTCTTGTTCAAATGGAACATTTAGGATGTAACTAAAATCAGCAATTATTTCAATTAAAAAAATAAGAGTTTAAACTTGAAATTTGTAGGTACCAAAAAGCAGAATTTAGAGATACAGCATCGGGCTTAATTTGGACAAGTCGTGTGTACAAAGCACTACCGTTCGAACGAAGATGATAAAATTCGACCAAACTCTTATCCCGCTGTTTTCGTTTTCCTTGATGAATAATAAACTTTCGTTTGAAGTGAGCCATAAATTTCATATTTTCTTGTTGTTGGTGCGTGCGCACAACCTCAAGTTTGTCGCGGAACAGAGCCTGAAATTTCTTTTGTAAGGTGAAAGTGAACGTCAACCAACCCATATTCGACGCCTCCCGTCCTTGCCAGAAATAAACCACACATTGAAAATCTTCTTCTAACGGTTCCCCTTCCTCGGTATCGTCGGCAGGTATCCAATACCGGCATAAAAATACATAACAGTCCATCGAATAAAAGTGACCTAATTCCTCCTCTGGAAGCCTGATGAACTTTTTACCTTCCAAAACAAAAGCTTCCATAGCCTCCAAATCCTCGTTCCAATCTTCCATGAGTTGTTGAGCTTCGGTGAAAGGCATCGACGGTTGCCTCGGCATAAACAGAGCAGTCAAATCTGTTTTAGTTTCCTGCTGACGCGCCCATTTTGTTAAATCCGCTCCCGTCTTTTGTACGGACTCGGCTGTACGTGTAAAATCGACAGCAATCACTTCATCCCAACCGATAAACTTAAGTTTAAAGACTTGCGGTTCCGTGCCTTCTCGTACCCTCGTTACAACAGCATAATCTGGTCGATCGATCATGTTGAATAATTCTTCCGATAGTTTTACCGCAGCAGCGTTTATTAACCGTGTTGATTTCTTCCCAATCCTGAAAATTTGAGTTTAAATTTACTGAAACCGAATTCTTTTTCAAATCTTACCAAACGAAAACATCCAGGTAGCAATCTAAAATGTACACGTTTTTGCTATTTAAAAGGTTACGGACTAATTTTGAGTGAGGTACTTCAACTTGAGGTAGTTCGAGGTACCCCATTCCCAGTTGAACTTTATAAAGGCGCGGTTGGATTGGAATGAAGTCAGGATTCACGTGTTCCTGCAGAAAAAATAGAAAACGATTAATTTCAAGTTTAATATGTTGTAGAAATGGTACCTCTGGAATCAGAACAAATCCTTCTTGTTCGCCCAACGCAATCCAAAATTCGGAAGACTCAGTGCCCATCATTTCGGTGACAATTTCGGCTTTATTCTTGCGCTCGTTTTTGTTAATCTTTTCCGACATCAACCGCGCTTTTGACTTTAAAGTATTTTTGGCTTTCTTTCCAAACCATAAGTAAATTTTAGTTCCCATATCCAACACAAAAACATACCTAGGATCCAAGGACTCAACCGTAACTGGAACAGGTTCCAGATGAATTGAAGCACCAGCAGGATGGACCCGATACAAACGAACTTCAAATGTCTACAAAAAAAATGTGGTATCTAGTCTTTTTTCGTTCCTTTATTCTGACTCATCAATTGAATTCATGTTTGAGAAATTTAAAAAATTACTTACCAAATCTTCCACTGTAAAGAAACCACTGCAAGTTCTTCCACCTTCGATGTAAGTAATTTGAGTGTCGAACAGACATAAAAATTCTTCCGATTCGTCTTTTTGTTCTTCACGGATTGTTCTACACTGTGCGCCTAAATAGTTTCGTAAATTTACAGCGTGAATAGCAGCACAGGCTCGTTTATCCAACTAAAAAATCGAAAACATGAACGTCAGTGCGACTTTTTCGACAGAAACCTACGGTCGCTTTCTCCCCTATCCAAAAATAAATCTCCCAAGAAATAGAATCGTTTTCATCAATTGTAGTTTTCAACACGATGTAACAATCGCCTTCATAAAACTTTCCATGAGTGACTTCATCAACGCGATTCGGAACAAAGTTTTCTATCTCCCAAATCGTAAGACCGGGAACTTGGCCAGCATTGTCTTCGAAAAATTCGGAATAATCGAGTGGAGGTTTTTCCAACGCCTCATCCCAACGTTTAGGCCTAAAATTTTACGTGATAAAATAAAAGTTTAAAAAAGACAATTTTAATTACTTGAGCGATTCTGCTTTAATATCTTCCTCGCCCTTATTACTATTTTTATCTTTTGCAACGTCTTTCATTCCCTGAAAAGTAACAAAATTAGTAGAAATATTGAAATGAAACCTAAATACCTTTAAAATTTTGGCTTGATCCTGATCAGCTTCTTCTTGATCGCGACGTCCACGCCGTAATCGCATTTTGCGTGCAATTGGATCTTTGCTCGGATCTATAAAACAAGTTTTTTGGTAAAAATTCAAAAAAAAATTAAATAAATCTTACTTTGAGCAGGTAAAGGTACCGGCACGTGAGCGCCTGCCAACCTCAGTTGATTTTGAAGTGAAAAGTCGATATTGTAAAATTCCAAACCATCACCTCGAGTCATTTCGGTAGGTTTTGGCGGCATTATCAAATCAGGATTGTTGCGCAAATCCAGCAAATCTAAATCGGTTAAAAGGTGAATCGCATCCGGAAGTGTGATTAAACGATTTGAACTCAAATTTAATTTTCTTAAAGAACCACACCTAAAATAATTTGATTTTTGAATCATTCAATCAGAAATCATCCAGAAATGAATAAATAGGACGCTTGACCCTTTTAGAAAATTTTATATTTTAATAAGTATTATTGTTGCTGTATATTGACAGGGGTGTCAAACTAATTCCAGCCGCGGGCCATTTCTTAACAAGCAAAATTTTCGCGGGCCGCACGAATGACCTTTTTTTTTAACCCTCTCTCTCCATTTTTGATTGGCATGTCCAAATTTTACCAGAAAAATCTTTTGAATGATCTTTTTTAACCCTATTTCATAATATTGAACTTGTTGAATCCCTCGTCAATCCATTGCCGCACATGATCTCATTAACGAGATTCGGAGAAAAACTTCCAGGATAAAGATCAAAATAGTATCAATCGTTTATAATTTATATCTGTTTGTGCAAGTTTTATTTTCGTTTGTACCAAAATAGATTTTGAGAATCGGGGGGGGGGGGGGCTGGCGACATGCACCTACTTTGACACCCCTGATGTATGAAATCAATCGCGTCATTATTTGAGTATTACAAGCCCATTTCATTGCGGATATGTAGCGATTAAGTTGAAAAAATTGGATTTTGAATTTAATACCAATGTGCTTGGAAAGGATTAGAGGTTAGGAGAATTTCTGATAAGAAAAAATAACAAGATTTGGAAGAACAATCAAAAAGTAGCCAACGTTTCTGTTTGTTATTATAACTTTCCTGCTTGTGTTTGTAAGTGGCAGATTACTTTGAATTTTAAATATCCTCTTACAGGTACATGAAGGATGTTGTTGGTTGTAAACCAAGGTAGATCTATCTACCTTGGTTATAAACTGCGTTTTATGAGTTCAACTACCAAAACTGAAGTGTTGATATTTCTTCAATTAAATGCACGATTAATTTTTACTAAAATTAAAGTTTTGTTTCTATTAAAAGTTTTTTTATTGTCTGAGCAGTTCACACACTTTCATTTATTTTTCAGGATAATAGATCTAAATCTAAAAAAAATGTTAGAGTTTTCTGAGCTATCCATGGTAAAGTTGCTACTAACTTCACTACTGGCTAAAATTTTTCCCCAATATTTGTATCTCTTTTTATAAAAGCGGTTCGAGGACAATACAAAAAATTTTATTCGCGATTTTGTTACTGGTTTATATACAGCAACAATATATTAAAATATAAACTTTGGACATTAAAATACAAATTTTATATCAATTAATAGCATCTTTATCAAAAACTTGTAAAAGTGCAGATTACTCACCTGCACAAGCCTTCGGGAATCATTTCCAACTGATTATGGGCAGCATGAAAAATTTCGAGGCGTCCCAACTTGCCAATCCCTGAAGGAATTCCTTCAAAATTTAACTGGTTTGCATTGACAAATAAACGCCTCAAAGAGGAAATTTTGCATAACGACGCAGGTAAACTCTTCAATTTGTTGTAAGATAAATTTAAAGTTTCCAATTTTTGCCACAACTCAATTGCTGCTAAAATTAAAAAATTGAAATTAGAATTTAAAACCAAACTTTGTACTCGCCTGTTGATATCTCCACAATTTCGTTTTCGCTACAATTAAGTCTTTTTAAATTTGTTAAGGCATATAAGGAATCGGGAATTTTGGGTAAAGAATTTTGGGAGAGATCGACGTCAGTTAAATTAACCAACTGTTCCAAGTTTGTGGGAAAATTGGTCAAGTTGCGTTGAGTGTTCCTCAGTTGAAGGTTTTCTAAATTTAATAACGAGGGAAGCTGTCGCAATTGATACTGTTCCAAAGGATTGTCATTTAAAATTAAGGTTTGTAAATTGGCCAGTCGTCTCGTTTGTGGTGGCAAAGTCTCCAGATTGTTGTGACTTAAATCCAAAAAGAGAAGGTCCAATAAGTTGATGAATAAGGTATTCGCAATTGATTCGATACTAAAACATAAATTATTAGAAAAAGAAGATAATTAGGGCAGAGTTACAATACTTACTGATTATGACTTAAATTTAATACCAAAAGCGTCTTAGCCTTGTCTAAACCATCTGGAACTTCCTTCAAATTGTTATGGCTTAAATCAAGTGTGGTTAATTCTTCCGATTGAAAAAGTTGTGCTGGTATTCCGGAATTCTTTACCTTGTTGTGCCTCAAGTTGAGGGTGCGAAGACAAGCCAATTCGGTTAATTCACCATGTAAACGTTCTAAATTATTTCTGGTTAGTGACAAATGCTCCAACTTCAAAAGATTTCCCATTTCTTTGGGAATCTCGCTTAAATTGGTGCGGTCTAACTTTAACCATTGCATGCCGGTCATGGAAGCGACCGTTTCGGGAAATTTTTCCTCCTATAAAAATTAAAAGGATGCTTATCTTTCGCAAACATTACTCACTCAAAATTATTAGCTTACACTAAAATCATTTCTAGTGAAGTCCACTCCCCGAATGAAAGGTAAGACCCCGGTGTAAGCCATCTTATAATTCGTGAATGTGTGTAATGAAATGGAATAAAATCACAGATACATTTCTACTATTTCTTCCTTTTAGCGTAATCAAAATAAATAAAATATAAAACCTACAATTTAACCTAATTTTAATATTTTGACAGATAAAAGTGGGTTGGACGTGGTTGACCGGTTGCAGGAACAGAGCATTGTAGATATACAGGGTCGGGCTAAAGTAAATTTTGCGATAATTTCGCACTGTTTCATGGCATTCTGCCCCCCCCCCTCTATATTATAGCTTCTATTACTTTTTCTACATTGTAGACACATTGAACCTACAAATTTTCTTGTAAACGTTTTAACCTCATATGAAGACAATGAAAATGGATAATGAGATAGATAGCTCAAGAGATAAAGCGATAAACATCTTAAGAGATGTTGTAGTTAAAGACGGTATGTTGGAGTGTCTGATCATTTGAGTGGACCTGGAACTGATAGATTTCTATTCTTAGAGAACGTAAAACAACCAAACAAAAAAGTGGATCGAAGTAGACCTTTAGATTCATCCCCGAGGACAATGCCGAAACATTGAAAATTAATAGTGTGGATATTTCTGAACCAAGTCGAACCAATGGACAATTTAAAAATAGCGATGGATGAAATCGATGATGTTACAGACAAATTTGGGAGGGTAATCGCCGATATGATCATCTTCATAAACAAAAGCAAGGACTGTAAACCAGTTAGGGAAGAACTCATTGAAGGAATATTGGCCTCGAACTTGAAATACAATAAATTGAAGAGGAAAATAAAATTTGAGCACCGGAACTAAAAGCAATAATAATGCTGAAATCACAAACAAATCAAAATCGATAACATCAACATCAGAGAAAAATCAGACCAATCCCGGCTCCCAGGAGAAGTCTTAGATTGGGAAATCTTCTATCAATTGTGGTTAACAAAATTGAAAAAGAAACATAAAAATGTTTAAAAACTTTAGCTTTATTTTTAAATATTTACATAATTTTGATTTATTTTTGAAATTATTATAATAAATTTATTTATAATACCGACGAATACCGTGAAGCATGGAGGCAGAGCATCTACAAAGGATGAAAGACACCCGACTACCAAAGCAAATACTCTCACCTAGGTGAGATACCTCATCTAGGACCTAGATGTCATAGGTAAAGATGACCTAGAAAAAAATAAATGGACGTAACGGGTCAATAAAAACCTAAAATTTTTTTTATTTTATTTAAAATAAATTATTTATATTATAAATATATATAAAATATTTATAAAATATATATATAAATTGGCAAAGCCAATTAATTCAAATTATAAAAAAAAATGTAACAACCGCTTTCGTGTAATTATCATGACTGGCTTTCGCTCTGGTTGATATGGTCGTGTGTTCGCGACACACACTTCCATGGGTGGTTGGTCGGAATAGACGAGTGTACATCTCGTTTTTTCCCAACCTTCCGAAACGTTAGCGAGTTGTTACTGCGATCCACCGGTACAGGAATACTGTAACCAAGCATCATCCTGTTCCATGTTCGCACTTTGCACCTTAGGATCGTCAACGGATGTGGGCTGCTGGTTTCCAGTGTTACCTGACCGATTTTTCGCGGCACAGTTGTTGAGACTGTGGGACCTACAGCTTTACGTGGAATCCGAACCACGGAGTCGGATAAATTTGTGACCGGGTTGGGAATCGAACCTAGGACCCACCAAACCTAGAGTCCGGTCCTTAGCCCGTTCAGCTAACTCACCTCCTCTCTATCATATCAATCGGCCGTCAAGATACAGGGAGAAACCTGTTTGCGTTACCTATTATAAATTTATAATACCTACTCTAATTACTTATTAAATTTTTCTTCAAAAATACAAATGGGAATCCATTTTAAAATTTTGTAATTCTTCAATTGTAATTCAAAACGACAAAAAGGCTAAATTAATTTTTTGCACTACAATTTCATGACAAAACCGGTTATCGCACGACAAAAATTAATATTGAAAGACGAGAAAATATTTTCCACAGCAAAAAAATGAATTGCACTGAAAAATTAATTAGGGACGACAATATATAAACCACTGAAAGGTGCAAATTAAGGATAGTAATTTAGAAATCGTATTTATACACATACTACAAATTTGGTATCCATTGCAATTTAAAATATTTTAATCGAATTATAAATCACCATAAATCCGTCAAATTGGAATTTTTTTTCGAAAATACGACAATATTGTTACCTATCGATTTCTTCCATACACCTGGCACCAAAGTATTGAATATTGAATTTCAATCGACACATCTTCAGCAGTAACTGCATGGAAGTTTAGTTTCTCAGTGATCAAGGAATAAGGATCAAAGGATCATAGACGCCGACTCCATGGGTGCACCGGGGCCCGAGCACCCGACGGAACTTTGCACCCTTCACCACTATACTCACACTTTATTTGGAAGTCTTGAGCTTATTGAATTTTGTCAATTCTGTATTCTGTTTGAATGATTGAATGATGTGATGATTTTGAATGTGCATAGGGACTCGGACAGTTTTAAGTATGTGATGAATTTATAGGTCAGGTGAGCACGAGACTGAATACATTTGCTTTATCTAAAAATGTATAAGTTTTCTTTTTTTTACAAGAATGTTAAGGCTAGGATATTACAGTGTGTTCGAGGTGTCATGAAATTTTTAAATTATATGTATGAAACCCTAAGGAATGCGGGTTCCTATTTTTAATTTTTTAATAAAATTTTTTTTAATTAATATTTTTAAAATATCCCGTTTGTAATTTTTTTTATCGGAAATCAAGTAAGTGAAATTAATTGCTTATCAACAATTAAAATTTAAAATAGAAATAAAAATACTCAAAAAAAAGGTGACCACGGCCATTTCCCCGAAAAATTTTCGCCTGCGGCGCGCGCCTTCGGCGCTGCTCGCATTCTTTTTCCAGCTTACCCAAACACCCGACAGATTTTTCTAAAGTCGGCGCCTATGAAAGGATCATATTGATTATACTTATAGACAGAGCCGTCTTTAGGATGGAGCGAGTGGAGCGGCCGCTCCAGGCCTCGCGCTGAGGAAGGCCTCGCGCCGCGAGGCCTTACTCTCGCTAAATCATAAGTAAAAGTTTTGGTTGATTGCAAAACATAATTTTATGGCGGCGGCGGGGTGTCGGAGTTTTACACTTAAACCCCCCATTTGAGAGTGTAAGAGATTTAACTTTTTCTTCGTCAAATTGCTTAAAATGACAACTTTTTAAGTATAATTTTGCAAAAATTTCCGGACCCCCCGCTTTCCTGCGGGGTAGAAGATTGATCACGAGATCAAAGTTAAGTTAAGATCAAAGTTAAGAGCGCGCTGCAAATTTTGATGCAAAAACATGTTTCAACAGATGGCGTACCCTAAAATATTAATCTTTTATAGTTATCTTTTCAACAAAACAGAATTCTAATAATTTATAAAAGTCATATGAATAAACGATAACTAAGCTAGGCAATAAGGAAGTTTGAGCTTCCAATGTTGAATATTTACAAGTATATTCCAAAAAGATATGCACATGTGAAAATATTGAATATATTTAAAAATATTTATCTTTGAAAGCTCAAACTTCCTTATTGCCTAGCTTAGTTATCGTTTATTCATATGACTTTTATAAATTATTAGAATTCTGTTTTGGTGAAAAGATAACTATAAAAGATTAATATTTTAGGGCACGCCATCTGTCGAAACATATTTTTGCATCAAAATTTGCAGCGCGCTCTTAAGATAAGTTACTTATCCAAATTTTTGAAGTTTTCTTGTAAAACTGCTGTAAAACAAGCTCATAACATCAAATTTCTAATTTTGGCTATCCTTGGTTTTATACAGAATCGAGGAATAAATATTATCTAGAACAGCGGTCGGCAACCTTTTGGGTACTGCGAACCACTAAATTGGCAATTTAAATTTCGCGGAACACTGACTTTTTAATTATTCACTTTGATCGCTAAATTTTTTTGAATAACCTTTTTTTAACCCTATGTCATTATTAAGTCATTATTGAGTCCGTTAGTGTGACGTCACAACGCCTAGAAATAGGCAAACCGTCTAACGCGAATTGACTAAGTGGTTTGCGTCCATTTGAAAAAGAACATAACACGAACATGTGCAAACACGACGATCGCATCAAGGAAAGTGTCTTAATATTCTTTAAACTATTAATTATAATGTCATTCATTATAATGGTTTTTCGCCAGAAGGAGAGCAACCAATTAAATGTCAAAAAAGGTTTGCTTTAAATACTTAAGGAACTTTCTACCATAAAATAGTAGACTATAATAGTAGGATAGTGAATTATTTACATAATTAATATAAGTTTATAACAATTAAATGAATTAAATATGGTTATGTTGAAACTGTTGACACTTTCCTTGATGCGATCGTCGTGTTTGCACATGTTCGTGTTATGTTCTTTTTCAAATGAACGCAAACCACTTAGTCAATTCGCGTTAGACGGTTTGCCTACTTCTAGGCGTTGTGACGTCACCACTAACGGACTCAATTAAACATAATGAATCCTGCGCTACATTTGCTCCGAGCAACATGCGATGAACATATTTTTACGTATAGCCAAGGGCTGTTTTAGAACTTTTGAGGCCCCCTTCTGAATATTTTCACTACCTCTACAATCTATAGCAATGATGTGTCCCGTTCTTAGCGCCGCAGGCGACTATTTTTGAAAATACTGTCTATTTTATGTAGGAATATTGCACATTAAAACCTGGTTTTAATACATTATACCTACCTACAGCTCCACCAACGTTAGAACCGACTTTAGGGGCGTGTCAGGCGCTGCTAAAATTAAAAATGTACACTCAAATGAAGAAGTTTCTCGGCGCGAATATTTAAAATCCATAAATTATTTTGTCAAATTGCAGTCACGAAATACGTAAAAAATGTTACCGCAAATATTAAATAAAGCGTCCTTTCTAAGCTTGGTGGAGCTGTATATAACATTTCATAAAATTAGGTCCATCAAATTTTCACCAAATTTTGCTATTTAACTAGAAATTTCTCGTGGACTTTTGATTTTTAACTCTTTTACCTAATGAATCGACAATTTTTGTACCAATGACTTTCAATTTTCGTAATTAATACAACCTGAACATCAGCAAACCTTTAAATATAGCTAAACAGTGAGGAATCTTCGAAAATCCGCCACTGGAGGCAGCTTAAACACAATTTATTTTTTAATTAAAAATTTTTTTAAATGAGCTCATCAAATTTAAATAATGTCAGAATTTTTTCGCGGACCACCGGTTGCCGACCGCTGATCTAGAATACATTTTAAACCGGGTGGAGAGGGCAAAAGATAAAAATGAAAAAAAACTTTAGCTTTATTTTTGAATCTTTACATAATTTTGATTTACTAATGAAACTATTACTCCTTGCGAATCCATCACTCATCAGAGGTTTACAAATATTTTTGGTATATGCCTGAGTATTTTTTTAATGTAATTTTCATGTGAAAAAATACCTAAAAAATTGCAATGCAGTCAAAGATTTAAAAGAGACCACAGAAACTGCAAAATTTTGTAAAATGAAATTAATGTGTCATATTAATCCTGGATATCAAAAAGTAAAACTAAATATTTGTTATCCAGGATTATATCTTGTCGTCCCCAAGAATTTTTTTCATTACAATACATTTCTTTGTTGTGGAAAATATTTTCTCGTCGTTCAATATAAACTTTTATCGTGCGATAACCGCATTTCCGATAATCAGGAAATTGCCGTGCAGAAGATTTCTAGTTCGTTCTGTACGTTTATTAGCGTTTCAAACACTTTTTTCCCTTTAATTTAGCCTTTACGTCGGGTTAATATTTTAATTTTAAAAGAATTATAAAATTTTAAAAAGGATTCTCATCTGTCTTTTAAAATTTTCGGGTTCCTATTCGAATTTAATAAGTAATAACTAATAAGTAATTGTGTTAAATTTAAACCATTTGCAAAGTAAACAGGAAACAGGTTTCTCCCTATATCTAGTCGGCCCAATGGAATATTAGAGAGGAGGTGAGTTAGCTGAACGGGCTAAGGACCGGACTCTAGGTTTGGTGGGTCCCTAGGTTCGATTCCCAACCCGGTCACAAATTTATCCGACTCCGTGGTTCGGATTCCACGTAAAGCTGTAGGTCCCACAGTCTCAACAACTGTGCCGCGACAAATCGGTCAGGTAACACTGGAAACCAGCAGCCCACATCCGTTGACGATCCTAAAGCGTGGTCCAGACCTAACGTTTTATCGTACGTTTTACTGTCCGTTCTGAGATTGTCAGGTAAAACGTTAGGTGTGGACAGGAAAACGACGAACGATTTAGAACTGAAACGATAAGTCCTAGGATCTTAAAACTGAAGCCCGTCCAGACCTAACGTTTTGTCGTACGTTTTACTGTCCGTTCTGAGATTGTCAGGTAAAACGTTAGGTGTGGACAGGAAAACGACGAACGATTTAGAACTGAAACGATAAGTCCTAGGATCTTAAAACTGAAGCCCGTCCAGACCTAACGTTTTGTCATACGTTTTACTGTCCGTTCTGAGATTGTCAGGTAAAACGTTAGGTGTGGACAGGAAAACTCGAAGTTTTGTGCAGATATGCAGCAAAAAAGCGTAGGTTTTTATGTTTCAAATAATCACTAGATGATAACTAGTTGATAAATAGATGATAACTAGATGTAAAATCTTTTAACATTATTTTTAAAATAAAATGAGAAAATTTTAAAGAATATTTTCTTTTTTATCTTAATAAAAATTCAGGATATGTTCATAAATATTGTTGTTGGGTGTCGATATTCATGTATTTTTATAATAATTATTCTTTGATAAAATACATAATGTTGAGTTATGCGCCAGAAATTAAAAAACGCCAATGCAAGAAAACGTGCAGCTTATTACAAACTATTAATAAGTCGAATAAAATAATATTATGCAGTTTTCCATATTTTCGAAATCCAAAATGCAATTTTATTTATTGATGCTTTTTTGGTGCTTTCTACCCGCAAGTATGTGCTTCAAAATTGCAAATTACATTAATAATCTACTTTTGCTTACCTATGTTAATAATAAATTAATTTTATTGTACAAGGCAGTTTATTAATCAAATTACTTTCCTACCTACACAAATTATTGATTAATGATTATCATTGATTAAAGATTAATTTTAGATTAATTAATTAAGAGCACGTATTCTAGGCAATTTGCCTTTTTGTCCTGTATTTAGGCAATTCAAAATTATAAATACAGAAATGCCGTTCAAACGATTTTGAAAATTTTGAACCTTACTTTTATTTGCCTAAATGCCTATTTTCGATGTTACTGACTTAAAATAGATTTTTAAGGCCTAAAAAGCCTAAACCAATGATTTATCCCGTTTAGTTACTAAAAGTTAAAAAGAAAGTTTTTATGTTTTTAAAATTTGGATCTCTCAGTCAGTGGCGGATTTAGCACTTGAGAGGACCCAAGCGCAATTCAATTTTAAGGTCCTCTTCTAAATATTTTCACTGCTCCTACACCCTACAGCAGTGGCGTAGCTAGGGTAATTTGCGCCCGGGGACAAGACACGAAATCTGCGCCCCTTCTCGTATCGAGAGTCTGGAGACTCACTGGGGCCGGAGTTTATTTAACTCAATTTTTCATTTTGGCGCCCCCTAAGCTGTGGCTCCCAGGGACATATGTACCCCCTGCCCCCCCTTAGCTACGCCTCTGCCCTACAGTGTGCATTCTACGCGCACGTTTTACTATGTTTTTCACACTATACCAGTGATCTAAGAAAGCTGAATATTGAGGCCCCCTTAATTTATGATGCCCCAGGCGTGCTCGGTGAAGTCAGCATAGATAGAGAACTGGCAGTGGTCGTTGACTCAGCGCTTCGTATCCACGTTTATTAAGGTGGCCGAGAAATTCACTTAATAACACTAAATCCGCTAGGTGCCGCGACTGTAGCGCGAATTCCCCATAGCAGTTGAGGGGTTTGAAATTACCCATAGTTTGAAACAATCCCTTTCTTTAGGGATCCAGCAGGTTATTTAAAAAAAACATACATACAAGTGTTACTATAAGGATTTCAAAAGACATTTTCCATTCGACACAAAACTCAAAAAATTGAAAACTTTAGCATACCGACTTTGTGAAATAATGTTCTTCAAAGTTGACGCTACAACTAGAATCCAAATTTGGGCTTTAAAAATTTAGGATGAAAAAAATATAGGTAAAAATTCTAAAAAAGAAAATATTTTTGCGATATTTTTTTTTGAAAATCACTCACCTTGTAGTTTCAAACTTAGGCTTTTTGAATCTTTTTTCAGAATTTTTTTAAATTTATTCGTTTTTAAGATTTGTGTCGAACAAAAAAAAACAATTTCTCGGCCACCTTAATAAAACTGTGGAAGTTAATTTAGCTCAAAAGGTGCGACAGATTTCAGAAATCCTGAATGGCTTTAAGTCAGATAGTTACTCTCTAAATACAAAACCGTAAATGGCAGAGGTTCTCCAGGTTTGAGAGGGGGAGGTGAATTTTTCAAAAGCTCAAAAAAAATCGTACATTTATTTGTTAACTTAAAAAAATAGTAACCCCCTAAATTAGTAGCGCCATTTGCAAATAAAGGATAAAATTAATAACACCATCTATTTAATAGGGAAAGAAGCTTACATAAAAATTTGTATAGTAGAGGAGAAGGTAGTAATATGGAACCAGCATTTAATATGGACCACCCTAATTACAACGAACCTATTCATTCCCCCTGCCCAAAAATCACAAAATAAATGTTAAGCGATACTAAAAGGGTGAAGTAAACTGAAACAGTGTACCCACACTTGTTTATAGGGCTCGTCTAACAAGTTTTAATTTACCCACAGTTTCAATGATTTGTGCGTGTATAAGTTGTGATCGTTTTATTTGTGTTAAATAAACATTTTCAGTTAAAGAAAGAATGAAATCGAAGTATAAAAGATTGTTTTAGACTACAGTGATGGTAAGCTCAGTTGATTTTAAATAATTTTGAAGTAAATTTGAAAATAATTAAAAATGAAGTTGCTTTTATTATGGTCCACATTGGTGCTTTTATTATGGAACCGCATTTATCCATAGCAATTAACTTTTGATAATAAATAAATAAGAAATTTTAAAATATATCGAATTATGAATAAATAAATTGAATTCTTAAGAAAAATATGTTGAATTTTATGTTAAAAAATTTATGAGCATTTTACGAGGGCAAGGCGTGAAGGCCAACTACTGTAGGCATTAAAACACATAAAATTGGAACATTTAGAATATTTTTTTCAGCTAGGGTTAGTCCAGGTTAGTCATTGTATCCAACCACAAAGGTTGGATACATCTATGAACTCATTTATTTTTATATTATATTATATTTCCCCCGGTCCATTTTAAAGACACCTGTGTCCCATATTAAAGGCATAAAAAAAATACCTTGTCAATTTTCATATTTTAAATTAAACGTTTTATTTAGAAAAATATCTGTTTTATTACTTTGCAATCTTCATAACGTGATAGGTTATTAGTGTAGGATTCAGTACATATCATTACTTTTCATTTTTTTTTACTAAATTGTAGAGTTAATCGAAAAAAACAATAGGCGGTTCCATATTACTACCTTCTCCTCTACCTATTTTCCATCTTTATAGTTTATCGTTATTAAAAAATATTTAACTAATTTTTTTAAATATTATGTTTATAAGTTGCTGTAATGAAAAATATAATATTGCCTAAAAACCCCTAAATTCTTAATTATTGCGCCTATTTCAACGATTTTTATAGCCTAAAATTGTGCCTTTTAAAACATTTTTTACGTCCTAAAATCCATGCTCTATTATCAATTTCCGACACAGACAGAAAAGTGCACATATTAATATTTTTTATGCTTGTATGTTTATATTTAGTTATAATCTCGTAAGGTAAAACACCCACTAGTTGAACAGTTTTGAAAGTAAAACCTATTTCACTCTAATTTAAGCAAATAAAATTCGATTAATTTGATTAAAATATGTTATTTATGAAAATATAGATAGTTTTGCATATAATAGCAAAAAAAAAAGGAATAATTAATAAAATTATCATATTTTTACAAGGTTTTTAAAATATACTTCAAATGCATCAGTAATTGAACAATCTCTTTGAATCGCAGTCGTAATTGAACACTCCGGTGGTGGTTGTACTTGAACACGTGTGAAAATAGTAAAAATCAGTCAAAATCAAACAAAAATCCAATCGATATTCTAAAGATACATTTGGCAACATTGATTTATTTATGTATGACAAACGTAATGGACAAACGTGATCATTTTATGTTAGTTTTTTCGAGTTCAAGTTCATAACCTAAAAACTGTGTTTGCGCGGTTTACGGTGTAGTAACTTTCAATGGCAAAAGTAGCATGCTTATCGGCTATTCCACATTGCAACTTTCAAGTTAACAAAAATATAATTATTTCGATTTATAATTTAAAAAAACTTATAGAAATCAATTGCTAAATCATCTAGTAATTATAAAATACGGATATTACTTATTATGAATATTCCGTTTTTGCATTAATACAATTTCAAAAATCTGTTCAAGTGCTAGTTCCATTTCTTGCGGTGTTCAAGTGCTGGGTGTTTTACCTTATTGCAAATTATATTTTCGTTGGAGCATTATTTTGCCACATTACCTTATTTTATCATAATAATGCTGCCAAGTGCATCGGGTGCATCTACCCTAGTATGTTCGACTTCCGAAATCATTCGGGAAACTATAATTAGATTCACGACTAAATATTTAATAATTTGAGATGCGAAGGTAAAACGTACGACAAATCGTTAGGTCTGGACGCTTCAGAGATCGAACGTTTTACCTGAAGATCTCAGAACGGACAGTAAAACGTACGATAAAACGTTAAGTCTGGACGCAAAAGTGCTCAAACGTTTTACCTGACAATCTCAGAACGGACAGCAAAACGTACGATAAAACGTTAGGTCTGGACCACGCTTAAGGTGCAAAGTGCGAACATGGAACAGGATGATGCTTGGTTACAGTATTCTTGTACCGGTGGATCGCGAGTAACAACTCGCTAACGATTCGGAAGGTTGGGAAAAAACGAGATGTACACTCGTCTATTCCGACCTAGCCCATGGTGCCCAAGTGTGCGTCGCGAACACACAACCATATCAACCAGAGCGAAAGCCAGTCATTGATAGAAAGCGATTGTTACATTTTTTTTTTTTGGTTCTTGAATTAAATTAGATTTAAGTTTTTTAACTTCCATAATTACAACTCTTTATTACTATTCTTAAAAACTGTACAACTGAACTTTCGGCTTACGTATAGTTTCTATCTTCGTTGATCAGTATTTCCAGATACTGATCAGGGTCGGCTTTCGTATGATAAAAATAATAATAATATAGACTTTATTTCCCATGGGGACACTACACATTACAACATATCGACGCCCCCAACGAATTATTAAATTTAGTTTTAATAAAAACGCAATTCAATATTTAAATATAGTCACTATAAATTGCAGAATTGCATAATTTCTAAGGATCAGTGTCGTCTCGAGTTGCTACAAACCTATAACACCTATAACTCTATAAATCTTATAGAACTATAGGCTATAGTGTGTCATGGCACTGCTTGTTATAGAAATCGACAAATTGCTATTCTGCTATCCATTCTGTAAGGAGCGTATATATAAAAACTTTCTTATAGTGTTATAGTATTCTAATAATTTTATCTTGAGGTTGGCAACAATAACAGTGGTGTGAAGAAGTAAATGGACAACTTTGATTGGTTATTCATAGGTTAATAAAAATAAATTTAAAGTAGAGTGAAATTAAAATTTTTCCTTAGTGACTAGGCGGAGCTAATGTGTAGATACGAAAAATCGTCGGGTCGGGTCTATGTTGATGTCAATTGGTGAAATTGGGTGTCCTTAGCTAGTAAGGAAAAATTTCAGTCTACTATCTTCGAACATAATTTTCAAGTAACGCCATAATATAGATTGGAATATTATGAATATTCGAAACATCCATTTTTTATAATATTTAATAAAAACTGTTTGAATAATTCAAACAATTATTGTACACTCGATTGAAATTGACAGTAGTTGCAGACCGCACAGTTATATCGTACATAAATAAATGTTTAACAGGGTTGTTTTTGTAAGGGGTGTGAGATGTACGCCACTATATATAGCACTTATAGCCGTTATAGGGAAAAAAATTTGCCTATAAGAATTATAGAATTTATATAGTGTTATAGACTCTATAAGTATGAGCAGAATACCATTTCTTACTAAAGTCTATAACCCTAATAGATTTATAGTTTTATAGCGCTATAGGGGCCTTATAGGCTTCAAAATAAGAGAAATGAGAGTAACCCCATAGGAAAAGGGCGGAGTTCAGAATAACCCCCATAAGGGGACCGCCTGCTCTTCCACTGATTTTCATTGGTTCTAACATTCTTAAATAAATGTTGGTGAAATCGGGCATAAGGCTCTAAGGTCTAAAGTTCTATTCTGTTGAAAAAGTTGATAGAAGTCAGCGGAAAGCTGACTCTCCCTAGCACGATAGGCAACTTAATATGTAGAAAATTTATATTTTTATCGGCATTTTTAATTTTTCCAATCATATAAGTTTTTCTATCTGTGTACTGATAAATTATTAACAATTCAAAGAAATTTTCAAATAATTGTGTAGAAGGAAATGTTTTTCAAATGTGATTTTGTAAGAAACAAACAATTATTTCTAAATATTTATGTCACTAGTGAATTCAATAAATTCTTTTGCTTATATATGGATTGTACTAAATATTTGTTGTACTCGCTTCGGCGGTACATATACTAAAATTGGAACGATACAGAGAAGATTAGCATGGCCCCTGCGCAAGGATGACACGCAAAATCGTGAAGCGTTCCACATTTTTTTGGGGAATGCCGGCCGTTCCGTTATTGGAACGCCTGGTTGTTCGGCCTACGGCCTCCCTGAATAAGATATCGGGATTTGGGTTTGGATGTGGCAATCCCATAACTTTATCATACTTTAATTTTATCATAAGTTACTAAAATGTAACAATTATTTTTGAAAATTTTCATTTTACTTGCAGATTTTGGATAAAATGTTGTATGCCACTCTTGAGTAGAGATAGATATATTTATCCACTTACGGAAGATAGCACACGAGGCAACGCCGAGTTTGTGGATGAAAATTATCTTTACTCACTTGTCCCATAATAGTTATTTATTTACAAGTGTGTTATATGACAAATAAGTCACGCGAGAAAAGTTTAGCCCGCGAGGCCGTAAGGCCGAGAGGGCTATTTTCTTAAGTGACTTATTTGTTATTAACACACGCGTGGCATACAAAACTTTATCCAATATCTCGTAATAATAGTTTAAATTGTAATTAAATTTTTGATATTTGACGTTCTAAAATGACAAATTTAAATTCTGGAAACTAGTAGGTGTAAAATATAGTCACTACGGCAATTAACAATGTAAATGATACCCAGTTTCCTTACTCACTACTGAGTTATACCAGAGGTTATACATTACTCACTCTAATTGGATAAATTACTATTACTATTATCCTTCTTGATATTTTTCTTCTCATCAGTTTTTGATGAGCGCTCAATTTGTTGAACAGATATGCTACGAATTACGAAATTTTATACGTTTGCGTTGAACGCACCCATTGTAGATGTTTTTCAAATACAAATAACCTGCAAATAACTGTAAAATAATTGAAGCAAATGAGAGTTCTGTAAATTAGATTATGTTCGTATTGTATTAGCCAAGGTAATAGCAATATTAAATATACATAAACGCCAAACCCTTTAGTTATTACTCCTATAGGATTGAGGTTATAAATTCATCCGAATTTTTTAATCTATTTTAGTAATTGCCAGTTGCCACATACAATTTGTCAATTTTAAGGGTGAAATAATAATGAGTGAAACATTAATTTGCGTTCCCGGTCAAAGGCTATGCTTATCTGATGGAAAATATGTACCCGGACATGGAACCTATGAGAAGCAACATTACATTTACGCCAGTTTGGCAGGAGCGGTTCAAATCGTTAATATAGAAAATGTTGGTTTCTATATCACTACCAAACTTGAATCATACTTACAATTAAAATTTTCAGGTTCAAGTAGTGCAAGTTCACAATCCAGGGTCTCAAACAGTGGTTCCGGTACAGGGAGATATAGTAACCGCACAAGTGACTATAATAACGTTACAATTTTGTAAATGCACCATTCATTGCATAGGAGGCATCGCCTTAAGCCGTCCTTATCGCGCACTTTTAAAAAAAGAAGATATAAGAGCGTCAGAAAAGGATCGAGTCGAAGTTTATAAAAGCTTTCGACCTGGAGATGTAATTTTAGCCCGAGTTTTACCTATCACCGAAGCACATATATTTCACCTGACTACTGCAGAGAACGAATTGGGTGTAGTAACGGCAAATTCAGAACACGGTTTTCCTATGGTACCAATCAGTTGGACCCAAATGCAGTGTAGTAAAACTTACATTAAAGAAAATAGAAAAGTTGCCCGAATTATACCCGAAGATATCCATGACATAGATTTAAATCGGTTGCAAATTACAGACTAAAAGCATTGCTCCTTGTTTCACTTTTATTTATTAAATGTAAGCAGTACAATGGAATTGAAGGTGCAATTGATAATTTTTGTAATAATTAAAGTATTTAGTAACAGTTTTTTTTTAAAAAAGGTCATTTTCGCTAAACAGTTAAAAAATACATACAATCTATCCTCCCTAAAGGAGAATGGTTGGTCACCTGATTCATGATCAATAAATCAACGTTTCCTAGAGAATGATGAGCCTTTTCCATCATGTAAAAAATTTCTTTGGAAGTTACTGCAAATAAAGACGCTTTGCGTAACTCGAAAAGATAAATGATTTTCAAGGACTTTCCACATGATGTATTTTGAAAGACAATAAAATAATCTGTCATTTTTTGAGACGACGAGAATCTCGTTAATCCATTTATGCGCTTCCATGGAAATAAAGAGGTTTGCCAGTCACAGGCAAGCAATTTACAACCATTTCCCAAGCAAAAATGTTACTTGGGAAAGGTGCGGTGGGGGGTGTCGGAATTATTACGAGTTTTTGTACGCTCATCAAAAACGATTTTGTTTACCTTACATGGAATTTTTTGAAACGAAGAAAATCTTATTAATCCGTTCATGTGCGTCATATCGAGACTTAGAATTTCGTTAATCAATTCAGGCGCGTCAGAAAATAAAAGAGGTTCCAGCTGAGGAATTATAAAGTGGAGTGTTGTCAAAGTCAGGAAAACTACTACCACCCGGGGCTGATTCAGCCACCAGGATCCTTTCATTCCACCGCACGGGGTTCGTGTCACCACGCACGACAAAACACAAACGTATCTGCATTTGTCAGGTCTCTCTACAGCAACTATCAGGCAACCCAGGGGTGCACGCTCACTGCTTCCTCAAAATACACAAGCCCCCTCACCACGGCAAAATTCAAGTACACGAGGAAATAAATGGTTTACGTAAAGTTTTATTGATTATCGGAAGTACGAAACAAGGATTGCCATTTTGTTGGTAGATGTGCGTACTGGAAAACGTCTACTCTAATTATCTAGTTTTCTGAGACCTCCCTCCATCATCACAAATTAAGAGAGTTAAGAGCACTCCGGATCACGTGACTTTCTCAGTCAAAATCCAATCAAACGCTTTCCTTTTGATTACGAAAGGAACTTCTGTAGGCTATAAACGCAATTATTTTATGTAAACAATTTGAACTATTATAAATAATATATAGAGACAAACAGTGGATACTCAATACTATTTCGAATAATATTTAAATTCAGTAAAAAAAAAATTATTTAATTTTTTTTTCAAATTTTAAGGAGTATCCACAGTTCAAAATACATTTAAAAATGAAATAGCAAAAGCAAAATTAACTTTTTTTATATAATAATCGAATTAGACGTTCCCTATGTAAACAGAGAAAGTCACGTGATCCGGAGTGCTCTTAATCCCTCGCCTACATTTGCTTTGAGCAACATTCGTCTCCCAGTCCATATTTCGCCTATATTTGATCCGAGCAACATGTGTCGACCGTGCCATGAGGGAGCAGGGGGTTGAGTATTCATATCAGATTTTTAGAATCTCTGGAGTTCACTTGAAATCAAAATTTGTCAACTCGAAAAAAAAAGAAGAAATCATAAGTTCATGTGAGCTTGATTTTTAATTTTTCTCTTTGTGAATTAATTGTGCAAATTTCATTTAATTTTCTGTGAGTTTTGTTACATTTTATTCAAAATAAAAAATTGGATTTTTTATTATATACAAATCGACACAATAAATCTTTGCAGTTTTTTTAATCTGATAGTGGCAGCTAATAAAGATCAAATTATAAATATAAGAACTATTGTAAGTATTAATTCGGTAAGAAAATCGAACCCCTGGCTTCAGGTTGTTCAAAAGATTAAAGATAATTTTTATTATTATACACAAAACAGAATTAATATTCAAAATATCTGTTTTTTGTTACAACTTAAGAAGGAATTAAAAAATGTTTGAATATCGATTTCTACATTATTTAGGAGCTATTGTAAAATAGATCCGCCTCGAAAGGAATTATATTGAGAATTTATGTAAAATTCTGATCAATCTTTTGATTTCTGGTAAAAAAGGTAAATTCAAAAGTTTCTAAAACATTTATTTTTTGTGTTTACATCCTACAGTTTGAATATCACTGACTTAACGATCTTTTAGTCTTTACATAAGATTTCAAGTCTACAGTTGAAAATTAAAAAAGAAATGCTGTTAAAAATTTCGACGACTGGTAACCTTAAATTATTAAATAAAAAGAGGTATCTATCTAACGTTGTATTGGTGGCATTAAAGTTCCACCTGATTGCACAGCCGAACCTGGACCTAGCAGTACCTGACAAAAATAAACAAAGTTAACCTGCAAAACATCTCAAATACTTCAACTTATACTGACTTGTTTTTGTTGAACGCGTTGAGCCTCTTCCAATTGTATTCGTTCAACTTCGAACATTACAGGAGCAAATAAAATTAATGACGAACTAAAAGCGATCCAAAAGACACTGCGCGATAATCCATAAAACGATTGAATTGAGGACGAAGTGGTGCTGACTACGGTGTACGTAACATTACGTACGGTTTCGGGGAACATTTCGGTTAAACCCCAAAGTCTCTCGCCGAAACTTTCCTCAGGCTGAAAAAATGAGGTTATGGTGAAGGAGTGAAAAATTATTAGACGCAAATATTTATTTACCTCTTCGCTAAATTGATCTTCTATGGCTGGTTTATTGTCCGGCGAAAATTCCCTTTTGGTATCGCCGGCGGTGGAAGCATTGGCGACAGCCAAGTCGTCTTTTGGACTGTCCTGTGCACTGTTTTCTTGTGACTCCATTCCACTGTCGATATCCTCACCTGGTGCCATATGTATATCGGTTAATTAAATAAACGGGTCAATTCACAAACAAGATATTCGAGAACCCCTTCTTTAGTATAAAAATGTTATTTCTACCACACGTTGAAAAAAATACTTATCATTTACAAAATGATTACACTGCGCATGTCAGGTATATTTGGGGGAATTTAAATTTAAATATAGTAAAATCAAAAATGTACTTACCCAAGTTTTCCACTAAATTGGCAAAATTAATTAAACGATAAGTATATAAAATTAGATTTGTTTATTTCTGAAACACAAATTTGTATTGGGCCTGCCAAAATTTCAAAAAAACCGATTTATAATATCAAAAATTCACCTCCAATTGACGTGTAAAATGCATAGCAACTGTCCAATTTTTTCATAAAAAATATTTTGAAATGGGCGATTGCTTATTTTTTAAAATGTTATTGAATAAAATAAATTAAAAACTTTAGTGCGGCCTTCCATTAAAAGGGGGGCCAAATTAGAATTTTTAGGAGAAATAATTTAAGAGGAATCCGCGACACTTACTACGAAGCTTAAAAACAGACTTACATTACCACGATAGCATGCTTATTATTCAAAAAATTTGTACAAAAATATACATTTTTTGAAAGAGGACACTTGAATGCATCCTGTCTTAAATAGATTTGTAATCTTCGAACAAAGTTACGTTTACTTTATTAATTAATTATGACAAAAAGAAATAAACAATTTAAAAATTTAAAACAACAATGTAAGAATGCTATTTTTTGCTAATGTCGTTTCGTTGATGCAAAAGGATAGACAATCCTCCATAAATGAGGACGGTTGGTCACCTTATATATTAATGTATATGATCAAAGGTTAAATCCAAGTTTTCGACCAGAGGAGCGCATGAGTACGAGCGACCATCTTGAAAATTCAGCCGAAATCACGGTAAAATCTTGTTTTTCCTATATATCTCTTTCCAATACAAGTTTCGGTTAAAGTAGTCATAACAAATTATGTACAGCATAAAATTTCCTACAACTTTTGTCTCTACAATGTTGTTCTATCTCTGAAATTCAGTACCGAAAATAGGTACCGAAATAAAAATGATTTAAAAAAATATTTATCACCTTAAACCTTTTGTCTTTGTGGCCACAAAGGCAGTCATCAAACTACCCAATGGATTCCTAGCAAAAACTGACAAGGAGGAAGCTAGTGGACTTGTATACAAGATATCATAGCAAAGATCAAGAAACCGATAGTCCAACTCACCGACTCCCTTCTACCCGACTGCAAACTTTATATTATTCTTGGAAGAGTCCGCTCCGAAGAAGGAGACATCAAAGCTGGAGTCCCTCAAGGCTCAGTACTCACAGCCGACCTTTTCAAAATATACCTAAACAAGGTCAACCTCATCTTCTACGCCGACGATACGGGCATTTATTATCCTTCCTATGCCCAAACATTGCCACAGCTGACTCTAAAAAGCCACAACCAGATGGAAACTTGGTCCTCAACCCGACCTATTGGAGTTAAAGCAGAAAGCACTAAGCACCCACAGCGCACAGCTAACATCTGGATACTCACTAATACTCACTTAGAACCAGCACATCATATCCGTTACCAACAGAGCAAAGGGCATAATAAACAAGTTCTACCTCCTCATTGCCCGATCAAGTGATTCTGGCGGAAAATAAGCTCCGCATTTACAAAGCCATCATCCGATCCGGAATGACCTATGCCGCCACATCATGGGAATACGCCGCTGCCACTCATTTAAACCTAAGAAACGCGTACGTTAACGAATCAGAGGCTCCATGGTCCACGGTATCCTGGAGCTCCGCAAAAGAAAGTGGCGAGATAGGTTTTTTTTCTAGTCGATGATAAATCTTGGCGATTTACTGTAACATTTTTGGAAGTTGTATACCTTTCACTTCCAACTTCTCTGGGCTCTTTTACCACAGTTGAGGTTTGAGTTCGTTTCACAATAACATCTCTAAAAGACTAGATTACTCGACCGCTTTCGTAAGTTTACAACTTATTGGTGACAGGCGTTTCCTTCCACTCGAGATACGACATTTGGCTCCAAAAGGTGAATCTTCCCAGGAAAAACTCGACAGACACTTACGCGACACAAACACTGCTGCAGATTTGAAGCTGGATCGTGAGAGAGCTAATGATGGAAATGTTAAGCAGCGCTGGACCATACAGATAATAAAAGAATGTCCCAAAGTAATCCGATCTTCTGATGTGTCAAAACAACAACACAAAAGACATTGCCAACCACATAGAATCGAAAAATGATCGTAAAACTTGCGAACCAATAACTGCGTAGTAGTTTGTGCATAAAAGATGTTCCACAGGTTGGACGCGCCAAACCAACTCTTTTTAGGGGGGAATTTGCCAATTTAATTAATTATAAATTAAAAATAGACCAGCAGTCTGGCGTAAATCAAACACTAATTTTCATTCTAATCCTGATTGCGTCGGATATGTGCTGCGAGCTAAAAAGTCCAAAATCGATCTGTGGACTATGGGGAAAGCAACGGGAAACCACCCCAATAACATTTCTTCAGTAAAGTCTTTTTGGCTTCTTGGCAATTAATTAAAAATTGCCAACTTTTGGTAATTGTTTATTTAGTGGCTTTTGCCAACTTGACCAAATTTTGAGTGATTTTGCCAACGATTTTCCAACTTCCTAAAATATTGGGAGAGGGAGGTTCCCTCATCTCCCCCTTGGACCCGTCGCTCTATACAGGAGCTCAAAAACACTACACGACAGCTGGACTACTCGTTTCAAACGAATTGGCACGAAAAATTAGACAGGTTGGATCAAAAAATATTTGTCCACGCCAACCACCGGCTCTTAACAAAGTCGTTGTGAAAATTACGTATGTCCACTATCGTAGAACTTGCGAGACTGATGGTATTTTAAAATTTCTACGATTCGCTCAAGTTATCAGCAATATTCCCGCAAAATACACACATTTAAAGATTGCATTCAAATAAAAATACATAGCCGCATCGAGGAATTTTGTGAAATGCAATTCAAGGAGGAACTAAATAACAAATAATGTAAAAATTTATTATACGTTAGGTTGTTTGTAAAAACCGAGACTTTTTTGCCCTTTTTTGAGGAAAATTTTTATTATGTATTATTTCTTGTTAATCCTGCAGCGATGAAAGTTTTTTGAAACTCTAAATTTGCTATCAATTCTGATGTGTTGATTTCTATTTGTCATCAACCCGCGACCCTTTGCGTACCGCTACTTGAACAGCTGGATTTTCGGATTTGCTACCGTTGGTTTAAAGCAGATCGCGTTTTCCTTTTGAGGAAGACTATATAGAAATCCGTTATAAATCCCCTAGCTTTAGTTACCATATCCAAGTGTAACATCAAGGCAGTGATACATTTGTGGAATGGTACAAAAATACATCGCTCTTAGATTGATAAGATTTATTGTTAATACAGTAGAACCTCGATTATCCGGGTCGACTGGGATTAAAAAACACGGATAATAGTAATTGACGTATTTTAATACACTAAACATCTTTGTATGTAATCCAAGTGCAGCTCTGAAGTAAGGAGACATTCTAGATGTTCGATTTTGCATAGGAAAACGCGCACGGATAAACAAGGTTCTACTGTACAGGGTGGCTCAAATTCGCTTCTTCTTATGGGGAAATCGGTAATTATAGGAGATATCGAAAAATGGATGGCGCATCCTCGATCTCTTTTTTTGAGAAAAGCACAATGGCGAAAACCGGAATTCGCTATCTTTTTTTGTTTTCGAGTTATAGCCAAAAGTTCGATTATTGGACTTTTCGATAAATGTCGATATCTCGGTTGTTTTTGAAGTTGCCAAAAAAGTGTTGACACTTTCTTCAGACATTTTTTTAAGGGCAACAAAATAGGCTGAATAGATTTTAAATATTTAAGTGAGTTTCCGAGTTATAATACAAAGTTGTGTTTTTTTAAATGGAAACCATAGTTGAAAATGACATTTTTAAATAGCATTTTTTATCCTCTTTTCAATGATATATAACAAGTGGGGTCCATCATTTCAAATAATTCCCATTTTATTAAAAAATGCAATAAAAATAAGAAAAAAACAAAAAATTAATAACATTTTTAGAAAATAACATAACAATTTTAAACACGACAGCAACTAAACTAAAGTTTCCTACTGAAAAACAATTGGTGACGATGTTTTAGGTGACAATCAAGATTTGGTAGTGTTCCGTTTTGACAAAATTATAATATGGAAAATAAGGGACTTCAGTTTGAATATTTACTTTAAATTTTGTATTTATTGTTTTATTTGCAAATTGTTATTGTTATTTTCTAAAAATGTTATTAATTTTTTGTTTTTTTCTTATTTTTATTGCATTTTTTAATAAAATGGGAATTATTTGAAATGATGGACCCCACTTGTTATATATCATTGAAAAGAGGATAAAAAATGCTATTTAAAAATGTCATTTTCAACTATGGTTTCCGTTTAAAAAAACACAACTTTGTATTATAACTCGGAAACTCACTTAAATATTTAAAATCTATTCAGCCTATTTTGTTGCCTTTAAAAAGTGTCTGAAGGAAGTGTGAACACATTTTTGGAAAGTTCAAAAACAACCGAGATATCGACATTTATCGAAAAGTCCAATAATCGAACTTTTGGCCTTAACTCGAAAACAAAAAAAGATAGCGAATTCCGGTTTTCGCCATTGAGCTTTTCTCAAAAAAAGAGATCGAGGATGCGCCATCCATTTTTCGATATCTCCTATAGTTACCGATTTCCCCATAAGAAGAAGCGAATTTGAGCCACCCTGTACGTCGCGTCGGTTTCGTTGCACAACATTGCAAAAGATTTTTTTTTTATATTGATGACCATCTGAATATAATAGAAATAGACAAAAATAATTATCTAATTTTTTGTACTAGTGAGGAAAGCATCACTTTACCGCACTAGTACGGAAAAAAGTTACTTTACCTGACTGAAAGTATGTATATTGAATTATTATTTTGTAACCTTCTTAACTAATAATATACAAAAATGTAGTTAGTAAATACGAATTGTTTATTTCAACATTTTACAATCGTCTACTAAAATTACAAATACATTTAACTATGATATACATGTCAAAATTGAGATGCTTGAGATCACATTCATGATTCTACAATAGTGCAATTATGTTAACGTTTTTTTTTGTTATGTATAAGTACATTAAATTCTCACATTATCTTAATATGAAAAAACTATCGACAAAGCGGTACATTCACTATCAGTCACAATACATTTATGATTTGAGCAGTTTTTAGGTAAAAATGTTTACAATTTTTTCAAAAAATGTGTCTTAAAAAATTATAATCCAACAATTTGACATGTAACTTCAAATTTCAAGAGGCAGTCAAACAATATTTCTATACTTATATCTAAAACGATTTAAAGACTAGTTGGGTATGTATGTACAGTAATTCCTCGATTTACGCGGTTGGTGCTTTGGTTCTGATAAAACAGCACGTTAAATACGTGAAATAGTGCTGCCTTTACGACGTTAAATACAAGAATTAAAGAAAAACATCCAACTTTTACGGCGGAATTCTAAATATTGGTAGTAAAATCGTGGCCGCACTATGCAAAACCGTGCAGATCGAGGGATTACTGCATGTAAAAAAAATCGTATGCTACAAATTTCAATCTGTTTACCCTAATTATTATTTTTTGTTGATAATAACGATAAAAAATTAAAATACAAAAAAACAAAATAAATATAAATTGCCATTCGCTCAAAACTTAATCCAAACTACAAAAATGTTGTCGTTGAAATACAATATGATGTGTAAAAAATCATCTACAAATTCTTTGTTGTCCAAAAAGGGCGGAATACACTTTAAAAAACGATGAACATCGATGCATACTGTAATCACTAAACGTGCGCAAAAATGGGCACCTTAAAGCCAAAGTTTCTTCACTTTTTGGCACTTCACTTAACTTAAAGAGTTTTTGCCTTATCTAATAGATCGTTGATGAATTTCTGTAACAAATTAAATGTGTTTAAATAAACGGTATCGCGTATAAAAATAATATTCCAACTTACTTTTACATCATTTTGAGATTTCTTTGCGTCTGTTAGTAACGTCTGAAAAGAAACAAAAAAAATAGTTAATATTGTTGTTTTATTTCGAATTTAAAATACCCGCGTGAGTTTTAATTTAAAAAAAATTATAAAAACAAACATTAATTTTAGTAATTGAATTTTGTGACGGAAATGAAGGCGGAAGATTTAAAATTCAAAGTTCAACATTATAAAATTATTGCTAAATTAATTAAAAATAAGGAGCCAATTATTCAACCTTGCGGTACATCTAAATTATCAGAAAATAAATTGTAAACAACAAAAAAGTAAAACCAAATAGGAAATGATTGCACACAAAATATCGATTGGATCCCGGTGAGAAATACTCCAGATTTTGAAACCTTCGTAATTATTTAGCAAAATCGATCAACCTTCTTCGAAAAGTTCTAACAGAAGTTATAAATAAAAAATGTAAAATAAATATCAATGTTCAGGTGATTAAATACCATGACCATTAGCGTAAAGGGTGGGCCAATGGTTTATTGAGGAAATAGGAAAATGCTATTTTAAAAACTATTATGACGTCAGTAATTAGGAAGCAATATTAAAATCACATAATAATCATACAAAAGTATGTAACAATGTAATTCAATGACGTTACATTGCACTTTTTATTTATTTATTTTTATTGCAGTAGTTTATTGTTTTTTGTTCACTTAAAAATTTATTTTTATGAAAGTGAAAAGCTCCATTAAGAGAAAATTGAACTGAATTTGAGTTTAGTTGAAATGGTTGGTGAATTATTTTATTATACTCTTTATGATCTTCTAATAGAGTTTTCAAATTTGTTATTCACGCCATTACAGTTGGAATTTGTAATGAAGAGTCTTGTTTCAAAATGCAATAAACGGATGTTATAAAGTTGCAGATTTACCTGTAAATGCCTTCGCCTTTCTTCATCGCTATCCATATCTAGAAGTTCGTCTATGTCTACTTCCACTTCTTCGCTATTTACATCGTCCACAGTTTGCTGCAACAATAAAAAATGATTATATTTTACGGTATTTATAAACACGTCATAGTAAATTTTAAGTTAAGCATAGATTCACGTGAAATCCGAAAAAAGAAAAAAAAAAAACTACATATGTAGAATTCCCCCCTTAGAAATTATTTGTTGTTGCGGCTCTCTCTTCTTATTAGTAGGCAGCAGTCTCATCAGTGCTCATGGTGGTTTTTTTAGACTTGGAACTAAGAATTAGCCGTGTTGGAGTCGGGATGAGTTTACTACATGAGTTTTCAAGTAAACAACAATAAATAATTTCTAAGGGGGGAATTACACAGTATATATGTCCTATACCGACAAGATAATAGCTGAGCGATTAATTGCGTTGACTGACTGCTAACATCGATTCCGCGAGAAGGAAGAACTTTAATACGATCGTCACCCATCTACCGAAGTATGTAAACCATCTCAAAATGAAGTGTATTACACTTAAAGCCCACGTTAAACTGTAGGTCCCCTATTTGTATGATAACACTTGCATACACAACTCAAACGTACGAAAGAAGGTAGCCAATATCAGGAAAACCTGAGAAGAAAAATAAGAAAGAAGGATGAACTTAATCTTTTAATGAACTCCTACTTTATGGACATATTATTTAACGGATTGTACGTGATGTGTATTCGTTTCACTAATGAAAATTCTTGAAACTTGATTGTTAACCCGATAAATTTTAATTTAGAGTAAAAGCTAAATGTTATATAAAATTTACAAGACAAAACATTTACCACCTCAATTTATTTTTTGAAAATGTGTTGATGCTATGAGGAAAGCTTACTTTTCACGTTTATTTTATCTTCGAGATTTTATAGGAATAAAAATGTACGCTGTTTACTACTTGCACTTCGAGTATTACCGTTACGAATATATGAATATTTTCACATTTTAAGTTGTGCTATGGGTATGAAATTCGCATCGTAGCACAAAATGAGAAAAATATAAATTTTTAATATAAAGTTAATATTATTTAAATATTTTTCAGTCGGAATCTATATTTGGACCATCATTACTTTTGACTTAATGAAATTGGTTTTAGCATCCTCCTCAGCTGAGAAAATAAAGTTGAAAACGATTGAAATAAAGAAATTCTTTTTACTACTCTTATCTATTTTGGCGCTCTATTTATACCTTTTCGAATCAATTATAGTATTTACATTATTATGTGTCTGGTTTTGAAAATAGCAACTGTTTCACTGAGAAATTCCCTAATTCAATCATTAATTGAAACAAGATTTTATGGGCAAGCCAATGACTTCCAGACGCACATTTTTCCAGTTAGATAATATTTTTTAATTGATTTCAGAGGATTTTTATGGGGCCAAAGCCCAGTTTAACCAAAATCAATGTTCAATATTGATATTCTGTGCAATGGGAATCTTGCCAAATTATTAATATTAGAAACTAATTAGTGCCATAATTTGAATTATATTACATTGTAATAGCATTATTCTATTATTATATTGAATGGGCTAACACGTTTAAAATTTATGAACTTTCTATTTTTTAAATATTTCCTTTTATTCTAAACAATAAATTATTTTACTAAATGCAATTGCAAAATCAAAATTAATTACAACCCAATTTCCTATAATATCCTCTTATTAAAAAAATCAACATTGTCATACAAAAAAATTTTTAAAATAATTAGTTAACTACTGGAAAAAAATTATAAATTATAGCAATCAATAATATAAATTTTTCTTTATAATCAACAATACCGCAATTTATCAAATTTATATTTAAGTGCTTTTTTTCCTACTGATTTTTCACAACGACTTTGTTTAGTGCCGGTAGTTTGCATGCACAAATAAATTTTTGGTCCAACGTCACTATTTTTTCGTTCCAAGTCGTTTAAGACAAGTAGTCCGGCTGATGTATGTTGTCTTTGAGTTCCTGTATGAACATCTGGAGTCGAACAAAAATGATAAGAGAGGCTCTTTAATGCGGAAACTATTACGCAGCTTTTGGTGCGCAAGCCGTCCGATATAACATTCGACTTCATTTCTGGTTGTTGTTTGCTATAACCTAAAGTTAACGACCATTGTTGTTGTTTTTGAGGACGAGGGGAGAATTCTTTTGTTATCTGGATCTGCAGATCAGTGTTCACTGTATAGAATTAACAAGCGCTCCAGATTTTCACCTTTTGAGCGACACGTTGGAAAGCGATTGGAAGCAAGCACCTGTCACCATCATAAGTTGTAAGCTCATGTAAGTAAATTTTATCTTTTCCAATTCGAATAACCGACGTGTATTTTGGCTATTCTGTTATATATCGCCGGGTACTTGTTAAATTTGAGGTGGGTGCACATTGTGATTGCGACAACATATTATTATCAATTGCTACTGTGTGTCTGTTCTGCACAGTACTACCGTTTTTTTTTTTCAAAACCTACCGCTCAGCCTTCGCACAAATCGAGAGCTAGCATATTAACATCATGGATAAACAAACTAAAGATGTCATCTCCAGATTGCGACGGACCCTGGTCTCTGTTTGGGTCAACCCTCTCATTAGGAGTTGCTGCTCAGAGAGAAGTTCTCGTTTCATTATAAAGTAAGTCTGCAAATTAGCTTATAATAGACTATTATCGCGAGAAGTCCATTACAAGTGGATAATATTGCATATAAAACTTAGGTACTAGAACGTAATCAATCACATTTTAATATTTTTGCTGTGCCACAATTTATAGAAGAGGTATAATAGATCGATTTTTGATACAAGAGGGATAACGATTCCCCTGGAAGCACACGTAGACTTGCGTTCGCTGCAGGGTTACACAATGAAGTGTATCCATCAATTAAAAGAGGGTTAAGCTTTGGTGTGGTAATCGCAACCGCAGACTTTCCCTCGGGTTCGTAAGAGTAGCCAAAATTGGTCCATTGTAAATCTCCGGAGAAGTGAAACTTATATGGCTTTCTGGAGAACAACATTTTACCCAAATATTTTGACTTCAATGGACTGTTGAATTAACCACATTTTAAAATTCATTTAACATTCTAGATTCGACTAAATAAAACATTCAAGAGTTTTATTAGACTGGATCGTACTAAAGTTTTTTTAAGTTTTATTCCGCTTTAACCATTTTGTTGTTGTAAAAAGAAAATTAAATTCAGAAAATAAGACCTTCTACTGTTAAATAATTTATTTTTCTAAATTAAGTTTTGAGAAAAATGCCTGTGGCTCAAAATAAAAAGATTTGCTAAAGTTATAGTAAATACCTAACCAAATATTTATTTTTTGTTACTAAAATTGTTTATAATACTAAGCAAAAAGTTTTACACGCAATGGGGTAACTCTCAAAATCAATAATCCAACTCCAGGCACTTTATTTTCAGATTTTAAACTGGATAATGAAATTAATATACCTACAATTTTTATCGGACTGATTATGTAACATTTTTATTCGAACAAGTCAATGACTGCCAGTTGCAGATTCTTTAGAAAAAAATATGGCTAAAATAATTTTTAACATTTTTGTCTCATGTTTTCATTTAAAACTGGAAAAGCTTTATTTTTACTATCACAATGTTCAGCAAACAAACAATGCGAAAAAATGTGCAATTCCTATCTCTAATATTTTCAAAAGTAAATAAGACAGTCTCATTATGCTTGATTTTCTCAACTTACCATCACCGGTGATTAAAAGAACACGAAAATAACAAATTAAACGTCCATTATGCTTTGCATGGATGAAAAAAAATGCGTTTACTGATATGTCTGCGGGCCGCAAAAAAATGCATATGTGGGTCGCATTAACTGATCATTATTTAGGTTAAATTACAAAGCAAGGAGGAAAGGTGACAATGACTATACAGCGAAAGTCGCTTATCGGTGAGGTGGCCATGTATTATTGCGTCTAGAAATGATTATGTTAAATTGTAGCGGGAATTTAGTTTAGTTAAAAATTGGTACATTTCAAAGATGAACTGTAGACACGTACCTACTCATCAGACTTATTAGTCTTTCAATACAATATACACATGGAAACTCTTGAATGGAACCTCCCCCCCCTAACTCTACTTATGCTGAACCTAAAACCGCCAGCATATCAGCATAAACAAACAATATTTTGCTTTGATTAAATTTACATTAACAAAACGCCACCACACGGAATAATTTTAAAGTTCATTTTGGACGTAATGATGTTAGTGATGGTGGCGCCACCAACGGTAATGTAAAATGCGAATACGGTGCAATCTTGATAATTGGAACTCTCGGTGGTCTCAACCCGATTAAATACGAAATATTTTGAATTAAATTTTTAATTTAAGCTAAATTTGATGGTATTAGAATTACTTTCGAGACACTGTCAAGTTAATGGTCATTAAGGATCTTTTCAGAAGAAATTTCCCGAATCAGATCCATATAATAAATTAAATTATTCGCAAATCTTCGATTTAAAAATGAGTTAATAATAATTAATTTTCAGTGTGTCGAAGATTTTAACTAAACCCCACGGACCTTTTAAATAAATGTGGACTGTTATTTACTGTTTCCATATAGGAGGCCGATATACTTTGCTCATCTGGTTGAATATACCCATTAACTTACAATTTTTGCGGGTAATTTAATTTTACTACTTTCAATTGAACAAATTTCAATGGTTAATTGTAATAAATGAGATAAAATTAACAATAGAATATGCTATAGCTACATATATTACAAACAAATAAACTTATTTTAATTATAAAAAATCTGATTTAAATGAAATATTAAAAAGCAACCTATTTTTAAAAATAAACACAGAGAGAATACAAGCACTAAATTGTCAAATAAAAATAATAGAATCGGAAAAATTGAAATAACAATAATTATATTTTGTTAATCAAAGAATACTCGAATTGCATAGCTCAAGTGGTGCCACCCTATCGGCCAATTGGCTCTCCGTAAAAGTTTAGCTTCGCCCATCTCCAGTCTCTATTGCAATATGCACATTGGATTTAGTAATACTTTCGCAGTATTCATGATAAAAAATGAAAAGTTTATGAGTTTCTATTATTTAATCCCGTGGAACTCGAAAATCTGTATGTTCAAACCCGTTCAGTAACTAAAAGATAATCGCAGCTAACCTCAAACTTTACGCCTAGTATAAACCGGGATCTCTACATTAACGATATGAAATTAAAAATATAATTTGTAGTTGATGTTGTTACTAGCACAAGTAAACGTAGGCTGCGGTAGTTCCGGTCCTTTCCAAGCCTTATTGTAAGTATTTACATCGTGCGCACGGACCGTCAACATAATGCATGAAGCATTACGACAGCATCGACAGACAACACCGACAGAATCGGACGTGAAATATCAAAACTTTATACAATCGATTATAATATATTCGATCAGACGATAATTGCATTACAGCTAACGCAATCAACTGCGAATGTGATGTACTGGGTTTAAACCCGGAGAAGAGCGAAACTTTCTTATGACTTAGTCCCCGTGCTTCGGAAGGCACGTTAAGACGGTGGTCCTCCTGGGTTGGTGAATTGCCATCATTAACATACAAAACCAGGATACAGGCACATCTGTGGGGAAGCCCAGCAAGCTACCTACCAGATGTAAAGAAATTAATATGCCTATAGTACTCACACTGCCAGGGAAACTACGCAAATGTTGGGAAATAACAGGCCTAAACTAGAAGAGAATTCTCTAGAAAATTGCTTCTGGAAAAGGTAGAAGAAGAAAATCTTCGATGTGGGTTTTCCGTACTCAAACTCTAAACCAGTAAAGATATAAAGTTCCTTAGAATCGAGGACAGTATGGGGGCGATCATATAGGAAACACATTTTGGATTCAGAATAATACACTTTAGCAGTCCATTTTAATTAAGGCGCTTCTCTCGTAGCTTAAAATGCATGGTTTGAACAAATCAAGATTGTGCTGTTAATCATAAACATTTTGAAATTAATTATAAACTATTTTGGTACGCTCTTAGAATTTTGAAATTAATATTAATTTCGAAGCAATAATAATAAGCGCTGTGATTGACAATACTTCATTACTTCGAAATTAATTTTAATTTCAAAATTTTAAGCGCGTTCCAAAATAGTTTTATGATTTACCTAATTCATATTTTTGGAATCATTTAAAAATATTTATTATTAACATCACAATTTTGACTTGTGTTTTTAGCATTTTACGTCAAGAGAGGTGCCTTAAGAGGTCCGTGTTATACTCAATTAAGGATTCCTTCAGGCGGAATTTCACGAATCGTTTAAACATGTGAAAAAAACTTAATTTTTCATTCAGTTATTTACTCAACTATTTAATAAATTAAATTATTCCTGCATTTTCGATTTAAAAAAGTTAATGGTCATTAATTTTATATGTGTCGAAGATGATAAATAAATAATCTTTCCGGATTGTAGATATGTACCTACATACATTACATATTATACATTATCATATTACAATAATTACACAATTCACATATACCACCAAATTATGATCATTAGGATCATTTCAAACGGAATATACCAATCGGATCCACATTTGAAATAATACATATTATTTAAATTACATTAAAATTAAAAAAATACAATAAATTACATACCACAATAATTACAAAAATTAAAAGTAGATCATTCTTTGCTGTCTATTATGCATAAAATCAATGATTTTTGACTAACGAAGGAAAATTTAAATTTTATAGTATTAATAAAAAATTCATTATGGTCTTTCATATTCACTTCCAGGTGACTTAATGCGTTACTAACAGACAGACCGATCTGGTATTTTATTAGTATGTAGCACATTGGTTAGGGGGGGGGGGGTTTAAGGGATGTCATAACGTTACTAACAGACAAACCTGAAATATTTTTAGTATAGATACGGATTAAGTTCAAATTCATCGTCTGACGTCACGAATTATTAAAAACAGTCACGTACGAGCAACAAAAATTAAAAAAATTATTGGATTAGTATCTTGAATAAAAGATAAAGAGATGAAAAGGTTACAAACTGCAAGAAAATAGTATTCAAAATTTTACATTTTTGATTGGCTGCTCTGACAGCTTATATCCCTTCCAGGGCATTATCTTCTAAATTTCCTTTTTACAGCTGTCTTGGTCTTATCATCTTTCGTTAGTAGCAAAATTTCCATCGGATCATTTAAATGAGATTACTTTCTCCAAATGTTTGTTTACTTGTGATTAATTTGCAAATATTTTCACTTTAGTTTGAAGAAAATATGGTTGTTTATTATATAAAAGTAATGACGTAGTAGGTACAGCAGAGCATTTGGCACTTACTTTAGAACGACTTTCGTTATTTTTTAAATTTAGTATAATTTTATTAATAGTCGATTATTCATATTACATCATTAATCAATGTTAAGTTCATAGACATTATTTTGAAATAATAATCGTTAGTAGACAGTAACATAATAAATTATTGTGTCAATATAACATAAAAAAAACTTTTAGTTTTTTCAAAGGTTCGTTATAAATTTTATCGGCCTACAAATCTAACATTTAATTATTTATTTTTCTTTTTAAATTACTTTAATTGGTTGATAAACTTTTAAGACCAATAAAAATGTAGCCTAATTTGTCCCCATGAGAATGCAGCTTCTCCTTCGGTTATGCAAATCCAATATAAGCTCCGTTTGAATTTTTGTTTAGTTGAACAGCTTTGGAGCCATAAATACCAGAAGTGTGAGTAAATCGTCCCAGAATTATCGATACCGTTTCACCTTACTCATCAAAGCTTTGTTCTTCTATCTGGGCTACTGATTAGTAATGCTCCTGTTTGTCATACAAGTTGGTACAAAGACCCGTAATTACTAGAGACGCATACAAGCTCATTAAACTACTGAGTAACATGATAATGGAATGCATATTAAACTACGTATTGTGTGTACCAAGCGTGTCCCAAGTTAACCCTCTGCGTATACTGCTTAATTATGGTGACTAACAGTGTGTACGGCGGACAAAAGTTCAATAAACCACCCAGAGATCCAGATACCACGACCTTCAACCCACATTAGCTTTACCAAAATGGGAAGCACTTCCATGACTAAGGAAGAACTTCGTAAATAACTCAAATCCCAATTGGTTTACTCATCACCTTAAGTGATTCGTTTCTTTCTTTTTTCCTACCTTTAAATTGTTTTGCATCGACGACCCGAGATTTTATCACAAGTTCAATGCCATATACAAGAAGCTATTGTTTAAAATGTAGAACTCGAGGCAGAAAAAGGATCATTTATTTTTATCACTTTTGTGCAAAAACGTGAAGTACTCGAGAACTTTGTTTGCAATGCCAAGTCAGAAAGTGCAATTTATTTTTATTGAATGACCCTGGTATTTAAATAACAATTCAATTTTCTTTAATCCAAAAGTTGCAAATTTTTTTCGCTCTCTCATTCAATAGTTTCTAACTCATAAATTAACGCCAAATACTTTCACCGCGAAGAATAATCGAAATTTAAACCAAAATATTTTTTAGTTCTTGCGTAAAATTTACCAAATTTATAATGTATACTTTTAATTAACAATTCCTTAGAAAGTGCATGTTTCGTTATAATTAAGTTATTATTGCTCATAACAAAGTTAGGTACACAATTAGCAAAACTTTTAGTTTTTTTTTTGCAACTGTATTATAAAAGACTTCCAATTAAAATCGTTTTAATTAACCAACAAAGGAGCACTTTGGACTTTGTTCTTTTTTATTAACATAAGGTAAAATTTTAATTTTGCATACAATATGCTTGTAATATTTCACGTCTAATCCAATTATGGTTTTTCTAAAACTGCCATTATTGAGACAACGTGAAAAATTGAAAAAATTAAACAATGCGAAGTAAAAGTTAATTAAGCTTAACTGATTGTAAGTAAAATGTAATAAATAAAAATAAACTATTTATAGTATTTCAGGAAATGCGTGTTAACGGTAAAATAAAACAATTGAAAATTGAGGTAAAAAAATCTGGTTGATGATATTTGTATGAAGTTCAGCGCATGGAAAATTCACAGCAGTAAAAGTACATGAAGAGTACAAAAGGTAATAAATAAATCATGTAAGGTAGAAATTCAGGTTTACATTGTACTTATGTTGTTTTTTACAACCAATCGAAGAGGCACTTAACCAAAGCGGGAGTAATGGACTTTAGTCTCTCCCTCGAATATTTGACATTTTGAAAAGTTACGAAGAATATTAGAAACATTAAAATCATAGGTATTAATGGTTGGTCCTGATCAATATCTACATTTGAAATTTCCTGATAATTTAATTTTATTTTTTGATAATAATAATCAATCGTCAATAAAATAACATGGGATTCGATGTAGTAAACGCTGGTTTCCGAAACCGGCTTACCCGCTTCAATATTTGCATTGAAATATCTGTTCTGTTACCACCTTCGTTTGTCCTCGGTTAAATTAATTATCACTAGAGGGAGATAAGCAGGCAAGCCGGCGCCAGTAAACCGGCCTTCATTCTGGGAGCAGCCTCAACCATACAACAGCAGATTAGAAACAGATACAACAGCATCATCGATATAATGGGCTATTTAAAACATCTATATAGCAATGTTAAGCACCTAATATAAATTCAATCAATCATAGAAACACTTCATTGAATTGATTTAAACAGTAAATATGCTCTATTCGCTATGTGCGTAGGTGGAGAGGGGATACGAAAACCGATGGAAGTATTTGGAATGGCCACAATAGAAACGGGACTTAATTATCTATTATTATTTATCTCTGCGTGATTACTGATTAGCATACACACCAATACACCAATACACCACAAACCTCTTAAACAAAGTTTAAATTTAAATTACCCTCAAAAATCCTTAATTATAGCAGTTGCTATTAATAAAACCGTCCCAATTCATTTTCTTTATTGAGCCACCAGAGGGCAGCAGGAGGAATGCACATAGCGAATACAGGAAGAAATAAATATAATGAATGTCTTTTGAATGTAGGTGATGGAACCATTCCTTCTGCTGAAGGACTCCTTAAAGAAGAAATTCAGATTCCACCAGGAAATGATTGCTGCCAATGCCAATGAAAACACATTCACTAAATGTCTATCATTAAATAGTCAAATTGAGTTATTGTTTAATTTAAAACTTCCATTCAGTTTAAATCCCCTTTAAATTTTTAAATTACTTTGACGAATCCACCCCTTAATACAAGTATATTAGCGTGAAATAAAATTAAGGGTGTGTACTGCATTTTGTTGACTCTGTTTAAAAATATTATTTGTCGTAGAATAATAACAGCCTATAAATTAATTCGGCAGATCAAAATAGAGTCATTCCATGTGAAAACACCGAAAAAAAGAAAAAATTGTTGCTGCACTGTTTCAGATTTTGCTTAAACTTTGTGGAAATGTTCTTTAGGATTCTAACGACCAGAATCCGCAAGGATTTAATTTTCGCACGCGCCACTTCCGGTCCACACAAAATAAAGCAATTGAAATTGCATGAAAAGTCTTATTTTTTTGCTTTGCGGTTTTAGCTGTAAAATTTTTTCTATTAGAGATGTCTACTCGATCAAGGTGGCATTTTGAAGTAGAAACATGGTAGTTTCTAAAAAAAATAAAAATTTACATAATTTATATATACCTGAAAAATAACATGGTACTGAAAATACATGTATTTTATTGATTTTTTGTGATTTTCAATGGACTCCAGTGTCTGCGCTGTTGAATATAAAAGTTTATCATTCTCAGATATTAAAGTGCATATATCGTAAGAGAACAAAAATTTAAAATCGACTCGTTCCATCATCCCGTTTTGAAAAAATCTTTGCTTCACATTTTGAAATTTTGAGAATTTGCATATTTCAGGCTACAATTTGGACGTGTTTAGGAATAGACAAAAATTTGAAATTTACAGGATACTTAGTTCTTACCTTTAACTTCAAAAACCTGCAAAGTCCAGGTTGGTTATTTGCCCTCTCGCGGATATACAGGCGTTTAAAGATAAAGCTTTGCTTGAAATTTTAAAAATTTGCATATTTCAGGCTACAATTTGGACGTGTTTGGTAAGAGACAAAAATTTGAAATTTGCAGGATACTTAGTTCTTACCTTTAACTTCAAAAACCTTAAAGGTCCTGGTTGGTTATTTGCCCTCTCGCGGATGTACAGGCGTTTAAAGAGAAAGCTTTGCTTGAAATTTAAAATATTTGCTTGTTTTTAGGTTACAATTTGGACGTGTCTGGTAAGAGATAAAAATTTGAAATTTACAGGATACTTACTTCTTACCTTTAACTTCAAAAACCTTCAAAGACCAGGTTGGTTATTTGTCCTCTCGCGGATATATAGGCGTTTAAAGAGAAAGCTTTGCTTGAAATTTTAAAAATTTGCATATTTCAGGCTACAATTTGGACGTGTTTGGTAAGAGACAAAAATTTGAAATTTGCAGGATACTTAGTTCTTACCTTTAACTTCAAAAACCTTAAAGGTCCTGGTTGGTTATTTGTCCTCTCGCGGATGTACAGGGGTTTAAAGAGAAAGCTTTGCTTGAAATTTAAAATATTTGCTTGTTTTTAGGTTACAATTTGGACGTGTCTGGTAAGAGATAAAAATTTGAAATTTACAAGATACTTAGTTCTTACCTTTAACTTTAAATTCAAAAACCTTCAATTGCTTCTATTGCTAGTGTTTTGTTTTAATTTTTAATCATGCTATTTTGCATATAATTATTTAGTTCGTTATTTTGTTTGTGAATTGATGTCCATGTGCTGTGCTCAGTGAAAAAAGAGAACAAAAACAATGAAGTGCTCGATTGGCTTGTTGTTAGAACCAGGACTTTGAAGGTTTTTGAATTTAAAGTTAAAGGTAAGAACTAAATATCCTGTAAATTTCAAATTTTTATCTCTTACCAGACACGTCCAAATTGTAACCTAAAAACAAGCAAATATTTTAAATTTCAAGCAAAGCTTTCTCTTTAAACGACTGTACATCCGCGAGAGGACAAATAACCAACCAGGACCTTTAAGGTTTTTGAAGTTAAAGGTAACAACTAAGTATCTTGCAAATTTCAAATTTTTGTCTCTTACCAAACACGTCCAAATTCTAGCCTGAAATATGCAAATTTTTAAAATTTCAAGCAAAGCTTTCTTTTTAAACGCCTGTATATCCGCGAGAGGACAAATAACCAACTTGGACTTTGAAGGTTTTTGAAGTTAAAGGTAAGAAGTAAGTATCCTGTAAATTTCAAATTTTTATCTCTTACCAGACACGTCCAAATTGTAACCTAAAAACAAGCAAATATTTTAAATTTCAAGCAAAGCTTTCTCTTTAAACGCCTGTACATCCGCGAGAGGACAAATAACCAACCAGGACCTTTAAGGTTTTTGAAGTTAAAGGTAAGAACTAAGTATCCTGTAAATTTCAAATTTTTGTCTATTCCTAAACACGTCCAAATTGTAGCCTGAAATATGCAAATTCTCAAAATTTCAAAATGTGAAGCAAAGATTTTTTCAAAACGGGATGATGGAACGAGTCGATTTTAAATTTTTGTTCTCTTACAATATATGCACTTTAATATCTGAGAATGATAAACTTTTATATTCAACAGCGCAGACACTGGAGTCCATTGAAAATCACAAAAAATCAATAAAATACATGTATTTTCAGTACCATGTTATTTTTCAGGTATATATAAATTATGTAAATTTTTATTTTTTTTAGAAACTACCATGTTTCTACTTCAAAATGCCACCTTGATCGAGTAGACATCTCTAATAGAAAAAATTTTACAGCTAAAACCGCAAAGCAAAAAAATAAGACTTTTCATGCAATTTCAATTGCTTTATTTTGTGTGGACCGGAAGTGGTGCGTGCGAAAATTAAATCCTTCTGGATTCTGGTCGTTAGAACCCTAAAGAATATTTGCACAAAGTTTCAGCAAAATCTAAGATATGCTGGCTTTGCCGATTTGTTGATTTCATATGGAATGACTCAATAACCAAATTTAATTTGTAAATATATTACGTAATTGCCCTACTGCAGGAAATCCACCCTCTATTTTTCGTATTAAACGGAAGCCTCTCTGACTCACTTAGGTCACCTGTCTTGGTTTATTATTTTAAAAGGTAAAATTAAATTAAATTGTTCCGGCTGTGCGGCCTGAAGGCCGCACTAAAGCTACTTTTAGGGCCGGTTCCACCAACTCTGGTTAAGTAAGTTTAATCACTGTTAGTTGGAGTTAATTACGGTTAAATAGAAAAATTGTCCCACCACCTTTTTAACTATGATTAAAGAAAGCTTAAAAAAATCGGTCAATGTTTACCGCTTGGTAGAACTTAATTACGGTGCATTTCGATCATATCTCGGTAAAATTCGAGAATGACAAGTAGTAGTACCACCCACTACAACTTTCACGTGACATCAATCAACGAACCACAATAGATTTTAGAAGTTTTTTAGCGAGTATTTCCGAAGTTGAAGCAATTAACTAATCATAGGTACAAAATTCATGGTGGAACGTTTTGAAGTTAACCACGGCTAAATATTTCTAACCGTGATTAGTTAACCAACAACTTAATCAGAGATGGTGAAGCCAACCCTAAGGAGTAGTAATAAATGTACGAACCAATCCTGAGTGCGCCAGGAAGCGTTACGAACAGATCTAGATAATTGAAATACTTGGAAAACTAAAAATTAGTGTAAGTTTTTGAAGTTCTATTAATTTTAAATGTCTAATATTAATAACCTAAATAATCATTTTAACAACCTGATTTAAATTTGGTTTAATTTTTAAGTGACGTTGGTGTAATTGACCCTTAATAGTTTAGAAAGGAATAAAAAATGGATTTTGCAGTGCTTTGCGTGATGAGTATTCATAAATAATTTATTAAAGTCAGCAATAAAAATAATTTAAATGTAGTAAATGCAATAAATTTAAAAATTGCATTTTCCGAACGCGACAAATTTGAAAACTTGGTTGTTTTTTGTATTTTCTCAATTGATGTGTAAGGAAGGAAATTATTACATTTGAGTTAAGAAATTTCTAGTTAGCATTTTTCCGATAGCTTCTGGGCTCCAGTTGGGTTCCAAATTCTGACAATCTAAAACCCCGACAAACCCAAAAACTCGTCGAAGAAAATTCCGACAAGATGAAATTCCGTCAAGATAAAAACCTCTACAAGACAAGCACACAAAAAGACGAAAAACACGACATGGAAAAAATCTCGCCAACACAAATTCCATTATCTTGAGAACTAAATGTGCAATTGAAGTATTTTGCCCTGTTTCTATTTTTTTATCAATAAAAAGCTTAACCTAATTTTATGAGACGTGAGTACAAAAAACCAAAATTTGATGTAAAAAAATGTCTCTCCTAAATTTGGTAGATAAAATAGAAAAATTTGGTATTGGCTATTGCTAAAAGATTAGCTCCCCCCAGCTTATTTGACCTTTCACCCAAGTTTATAAATATTTGGCAATACAGTAGAACCCCAATTATCCGTGCGCCTAGAATTTTTACTTACTTCAGAGCTGCATTTGGATTACATACCAAGATGTTTAGTATATGTATTAATAAAAATCGTCAATTATTATTATCGATGTTTATCAATTATCCCAGTCGGCCCGGATAATTAAGGTTCTACTGTATGCAAATTATGTTTAGTACATCAATTGCAAAAATTGCAATGGATATCTCCTATCTGATTTTTGTATTTCGCACGTCTACGCAAAAATACTTGGAAGGAGTTTCTGTTATTATAGCCGAGGTCCCTAAGCGCGCTCTCTTGTGAAAAATATCCCCCTAGGCCCAACACATAACCTAAATCGAGATATTTAAGCCAATGGAACTCCTAAACTATGATATTAGTTTAATATTGACTCTAACACGACGCGACGCACTCTTAACTGTGGCACCCAAACTACTTTCCAAGCTTTGCTACACGTATTTACGCCGAGCACATGTACCGTTAACAGAATGCAGAAGCTAATCGAAATATCGAAACTTTACAATCGATTATTGGCTAAACTAATCGATATTTGACATTTAACTTCACCTTAAACCTTAAACGCTTACCAAGATTTTGTGGGAATTTTCTTCCGCCAGAATTTTTATTGTACGAATTATTTTAGACTATCTTGTTTTGTCCACGATTACGGACTAACGCAGACAGATGTTTGACTAGAAATTTAGTTTGAAGTAGCTATTTAAAAAGCTGATCAGATCCTCATTCTCCATCCGATTTTGTGTGTGACGCGCATGAATAGATTATTGAGATTTCCACTGCCTCCACCAATTTCTCGACTATCTAAAGCACTGTAACTACATCAGAATTCAATGATTTTGAATGGTGGTGAATTCAAAAGGTAGGAAATAATCCAATAAGCCAAAATCAATTTAACTCTTGAGTTACTGTGTTTTTGCTTTGGACAACCGTTCGATTTTGATAATTGAATTTTTAATTAAGCTACCTCTTAAAACAGCTGAAATTATTATAAAAAAGGGAAAGTCATGTGCTGTTCAGATCAAATTTTTATCTGTATATTAAATGTTTATTTTAAAAACAATATATTTGCATGCCACCCTCTCCCCCGGAAATAACCAACAGACGACCATGAATTTAATTATGCTACTATTTCACTATAATTTTGATTTTAATAATTTAAAAATGTAAAACTTTACAAAATTTTGGGTAGCTAAAACGTAACTAGTAATTTAAATAAACAACCAATTTACTACTATATGTTAAAATTCATATATTTTTCATAGCCTAACTAAAACGGAAATCGTGGAATATAAAAACTGAGATTGCATCCAAGGTTATATGTAAAAAATTTGTTAAATGTCATGATAACCAATAAACATAATAAAAAACGTTAACAAATTACTTCAATAGATGAGATGTCATATCCGAAGAGAAAATCAATTAAAAATAATATTTATTAATAGAAATATTTAAATAATAAAAATAAAATGAGATGATAATCCGGATGTTGTCTCCTGCTATTTTTAAACAAACTTAAATTTTTAACTGGAATTAATAGAAACGAAAACTAAAATTACTATTTTCAGAATTTTATTTACAAGAATTGTTAAACCGTTTTCGTTTTCCTCAAGTTCGCAAGGATGAATTCCGACTTCATGTTTCGATCTTATTAATTCGTATCATAGACATAAGAAGGGAATCCCCGAAAATAACTTTACCGAAATTATTGAAGATGTTATTGTTATCACAGATCATGCAAATTATTATCAGATGACAACTGCTTGTTTGGGATTTGAAGAATTTAAAAATGATCAAAAACTTATTACGTATAATTCGAAATACTACGTAAATAATCGTTGAAATCGAAAATTAAATTAAATGTTAAAATTACCAATTATACAAACGTACTAAGATTATCACTTAATTACTTGAAAATTACTTTTTAAGTGGTTTTCCAACATTGAAAAACCTTTTAAAACATTTGATTCAAAGGATTAACGATTTAACGGTTAATTTTTTCATTGCTAAGTCGATTTCTTTTTTTATCGTTATTCCATCTACATTTTTTCAATATTTCTCACATAGATCGACCTGCAGGTTTTATACCAATTTGGCCGTTTCTTCGTTCTCTCTAACTGCAACTGCAGCTCTAATTTAATGATTCCACCAGGATTTGAAAACCTTTCCATTTTATATTTCACAAAATGAGAGTTGTATGATTTATTACATGCAAATTATAGAAATTCAATTAAGAGAAACAGATTAAAAATTCGTAAGATTTATAAATGTTTACGATCGTGTAATAAAATTTTTTTAAGTTTCAATTAATTTAATGTGACAATATTTGTATTATTCATTATAATTTTGTGTAATTTATACTCAAGGATAATTGCGCTTTGCAGATTTTACTTACAAATTATAATTTAAAATTAACAAAATATCACTAAAAGAAACGTACATTTTCTCGAGAAAAATCGCATTAACGAAGTCCAATGGAAAAAACTGCAGTATTTAAATTCGTTTGAAAACATTAAATCCTAACTTTTTTTTACCATAATCATTAAAGTATTTTTAAAAGCAATTTAAATTAACTGTAAGGAAAAGTAAGGATGTGTAATTTATTTTAAATCCATTTGAGGAGCTTTAACAAAAAATAAACACGTGTCATGAGGATTATGTACTAAATATATTTCTGAAAGCTAAAAATTCCCTAAATTTTTTTGTATGAATAATTTACTTGTACATAATTAACTTTTTACTAAAATCGAGAATACAAATATTGAAAAATATCACAAATACGTACATGTAAAGTAAACCGTCCAATGTTTATTCTGGCAAGCTGTACCAATCGATATAAAATAATTAAAATTAAAATTTTATATGTATTTCATTCCAATAAAAGAATTATATAATAAAATTTGATTAAGGCACATTTAACGTTACATTACGTAACATTAAACATTCAAACAAAAATAATTTGGTTGGAAAATTGTACTACAGTGAAATAAATCGCGATAATTTTATCGGTCAATTGATTATATCGATTTGAATAGAAATATTTCCAAGCGAAACTGTTGAATGTTGAAGTCATAAAAAAGCTATAGTACGGTAAGATTAACCTAATTACCACTTAGAATTATCACATTAAAAAGATAAAGAATTTTTTTTAAAGAAAACACTGCCAGTTTTAATTTGTTCGAGTTCTGTTCTATGTTACTTTGTCGATGTTCAAAGTTATTGAAAAGGAACTAAAACATCGAACAAACATAATAGTTGATACAATCCCAAATGAAAAATAAATGAAACAATTTGATTTACTACGACTATTTCAGATATAGATTCTCCGAATCTCTAAGTTTTCCGACCTAATTTTCCACGTAAATCGCTTTTATGTTATAAGATTTTATTTTATTGAATGGAAGATAAAGTGAAATTTAGCACTTATTAAATTCAGTTCAAAGAAATCTGGATAAATCTGCTAGATTGAATTTGAAATCAGTTACTGTTTTCCATCGATTAAACATTAAACTATAACCTTTAGGTTAACGTGGAATCTACACCACTTATGTTAGTGGCAACTGGAAACTGTCGATTCGTTCGAGAACATACATTTTTTAATTGTATCGTGAAAGTTGAATTTAAACCGCTCTGTCTTCCATTTATGGAAGTGGCGCCCAAAAGCAAATCGAAATGTCAACTTACCCCGATCTCCTCAAAATATATTCATTATAATTATCACAGTTAGTCCACTTTATCAATCATCCCTTTTAGGTGGTATTGATAATTTTTCGATTCAAATTTACCTAAAATCTGCACTACACTTTCACTACCGGCTACGTCATAGTTTATATTGTCATTTTATTGTATGATTTTAATCTATGCACATTTATCCGATTATATTAAATTTATTTTCATGTTTATATTTCTATTTTTATATTTCCTGTAATTGTTTTATAATTCAGCGTTAAATTAATAAACTTATTGCTTATTTCGAACTGCATATTTTGTACATGGCGCCTATTTTTGTTACCCACACAAGAATTTTTTTTATTTTCAATTTTATTTTACGTTGATTCAAAATTTAGTTTATTAGAGTGGGGTCACCAATTTCTGTAACTTCTTGATTATAAGTAGATTACCTATTTTAGCAATACACAAGCTAAGCTTTAGATACATTTTTGGTACGAGTAGTCCAATCAAAGTATTAAAAGATCAATTATTATCGTGCGTAAAGATTAATAACCCGACATGGTTAATTATAAACATTTAAAAAATAATTATGTTAGTTAAACGTAACTATCTCAATCTCATTAAGATTAATTATCTTTTCCTTTGCATTAATAAATAGACGTTTTCGTTTTAATTTATTAAAACGTGATTTCATCGATCACCCCCAAAAACACAATAACATAATTTTTTTCAATACCATAGCGTTTTTACTCATCTTACCTAGGAAAGTCAAATCGCGTGTTGGAACTCGAAATAGGTCAGGGTTAAGGTAAAAAAAATAGTTTAAATGTTTCCAAAACAAATTTTATTATAGGACAACGGTTAAATGTGAAATTTATAATAAAATATGCAAAAGAAAAAATTATAATGAATGATGAATAATTCATAAGTTGCAGTAATTGTAATACATATCTGCAACGTAAACTCAAAAGAAGAATAAATTATGGGTACCACTTTGTTCTGAAGAGAGAATTTTATACAAGTTTGCGCAAAAATTTGTATATTACTTGATGAATATGCTTAACAATGCAAAGTTCCGAACAAACAAAATTTAGAATACATCTTTTGATCAAGAGACGCAGAGGATGTGGAAACCATGTTGGAACTGAAGGTGAGAAAAACAATGTAGGAAATGACAAAAAAACAAAGTAATTTTTAATGTGGGGAGCAAAAAATGATCCGTGTGAACCCTTTTTTTCTGTTTATGAATGAAACAAGCATTCGTTAAATTTACAAAACAAAATCTCAAAAGAAAACTTCTGACCGCTGGCGCTGTCCGCTTACAATGCTTCCAGAAACAACAAACTTTTTGCTAGCCAAAAGTAAAGATTTTTATTCATAGCCATCTGAAACTGCTACCCTCTTGACTAACTTAAGAATCCTAAATTTTAAGAGTCTGTTGAGTTTCCATTAAATGAACTGTTTAAAAAATCAATCCAACTTGAATACATTTTATAACTGGCTACACCGAATGACCATAAAAATCGATCCAGGTGGCAAGAAACTATAACTTACACACCCTGCAGATGCAGGGGTTAAATTCATGTAGATGTTATGTCGTTTCCGTTTCGAAAAAATAACGATTACGCTTCACCCAGTCTTGCTATTTTTAATCTATCTTGTCTAATAACGTTCACAATATTGGTACAACACAGACAGTTAATTTTGTATAATGGAAATGAAATTTTGGGGAAGATAAATTTTGTTAGTCGAGTGTAATAATTACTGTTCGTTTTCGGTGGGGTTGCTATCGCCAGGAGTCATTTCCAACTCAACTTTGGTTATAGCATTACACTTCAGTTTTGCTGTATTAATCCAACAGAGAAAATTTATGATCTTTTCCAACGGTTAGATGAAGAAAAATGAATAATTTCTTGATTATATCACAAGCAGACCGCAATAAAGCAGATTTCTTTATTCGTGAACTTTGGTTTTCAATCTAACATTTTAATTTAAATTTTAATAAGAACTACACGGTTTATTAACGTACTTTTCACGTTGCTTGCAACACGTCTATTTAACGTCGCTGTAACGTAACCCATTTTAATATATTATACCTATTAACGAAATCGGTAAAAATCATCATAAATTCATGTCGGACATTTATTTTATCGTACAATTTAAAACACTTAAACTGCCATTTCATGTAAGCATCTACTGAACTCTGGAAGTTAAGTTTCATTACATTACTGGAAACTATAAACTAAACATTTAACTTGCATATAACCACAGAGATTAAATTACCAAACGATAACTTTCAAAAGTAGTAAAGGAAATTTCTTACAGCAAGAATTGTGGTTTACGGATTGCAGATCTGCTACAAAGAAGAATTTATGTCGCTATAATTAGATAATACTTCCGTAGCAGCAGGGAGTGTATTTTACGTAGAGACGACAGGGCTCATTAGGAAAAAGCATCTAGAAAATTTTAGAGTTTACACGAAGAAAATCCTGCCACTAAGAAGTATCTGAGTGCATAATTGATGGATATTTTCATGGCAGAGACGTGGCTTACGTCGACAGATTTCGCAATGAAAAAGTTCCCGAATTCTTCGAATAATTTTGTAGTCGAGTCACACGTAAAGCAGGTCTTTCTCAAAGGTATTTCCTAATAGTTTGGAATACCTAAAAGGGTTCATTCTAAGATTTAAAAACTCGTCAGCAATATTGAGTTGATCGATCTCCTTAACAAATAATTTGTCTATTCCAGTGTTTCCCAAATTTACGACATGTGCCATCCTACCCCTTTTTTAGACATTAGTTTTACCAGCATACACACACTTTTAGCGTAATTATTCATTACTAAAAGAATTATTAAAAGAAAAAGAAAATAAAGTGGAAGCAATTCTAGGAATATTAATATGTCACCTTATTTTGGTTTGTTGCTATGATTCGTTACATTCTCCCTTCAAATTAAAACGTTAATATTAATTAATTAGTTTACCAGTGTGCCAAACGGATGAACTAATCAGAGGTGCAAATGTGAAAGGCTGAAAAAGCTACAAAAACATGAGCAAAAAGCTCATAAAATTATATTTGATTTAAATTAACATTAAATTAATTGGAATTAAAGTTTTAAAAAGTATTCACAAAATTTACAAATTTTCTTAGGAAAATTCTGAGGAAAATTATAGAAGCTTAGGTGAAAGCTCAAAAAATTATATTTGACTTTTATTACGTACAAATCACAATAAAGTTTCTAAATTTATAGAAGTTATTAATTATTATCAAAGTTAAAAATCAAAAGGGTTAAAAAAAGTATTAACTACAAAGAAGATTATTAGATTTTTAGTAGGTTTTTGACAGCGCGTTTTATCGCATCCAGGTATTAAAGCAACCGTATCATTTGACCATCAATGAATAAGGACTGTTCACTTTGGGCAACAACTTGTTTTTAGTGTCAAAAATTTTAATATAACTAAACACGTACATTCTCCGCTTCAATCATTTCTGCTTCCATCTGAACGTTTTTTACACGATTTAATTGCGTTTTACCAGGTATCGATCGTTTTATAAGATGGATGGAAATTATTCATATTCCCGATGAAACTGCAGAAACTATAGCCTCAAATTTTCTTTTCCATTGGATTTCTAGATTTGGTTCCATTAAAAATAACCACTGATCAAGGTTGTCAATTTGAATCTGTTTTATTCAAACAATTTTCTATTTTATTTGACTTTAATTCAGTCGAAGCTCTCCTTACCACCCTGCAGGTAATGGAATGATAGTACGCCTGCATATATCAATAAAAAAAATTTCCTCTTTCTTGTCTTTGTTTTTGCCTTTACTTAGGAAGGAGGGGAGTAGTATAACAGTGTCGTTAACTTTTAATTGCAATTTTCAGATGTAGTAATTTAAAATATAAAATTTTTTAATTTTCTTGTTACTTGGAAATACAAAGTTTTTATTATTGACATAATATTTTATTTTATATAAATTAATAAATATAACACAAATTATTGAATTAAATTATTTGTGGTAAAGAACGCCGCCAAAGGTTCAACTAACTCTAAAAAATTATAATTTTTCTATTCATGATGCTTATAAATTGTGACATAACAAATGTTGGTTTTCCTCTTGTGTGAGTTGTAAACAATATTAATTTCTACTAGCAACAAATTTTGTTATTAAATTTTACCGGCTACCACGAGGTGCTAAGAATTCGATTTAGAACTTTTTTACTCTCTGTATAAATAGATAAGAATAATAGATAAATAAGAAAACAAGAAACGGTCGGAAGTTTAGCGGTTAAGTGCGTTGATTGTTAATAATTCAAAATAGCCAGTTTGACGCTAGGCAAAGTAAAAGCTTTATTCTGACTGTCTCCCCTCGGAAGGCAATAGTAAACCACCGAGGCTAATCTGCCAAAAACGCCACTTCATATTAAAATTAATGGTCACGACGTTTCTGTCCAGAAGCATACTAAGAAAAATAAATAGATTGCGTACATGTGACGTCCGATATTCTACCAAGCTCACCTAATTGGACGTTGCAATCCTCCAAGACCAAGTCAATCGTGACATACCAATATGATCACGTGATGACTAAGCATAGTTAAGTTAGTGATCTCTACTCTATAGTAATATATCTGATTTTTAACCCAAACTTTTCAATCCCACTTTATTACTTTTTCTTTTAATTATTATGAATTATTTTAAATGTTTTACACTAATAAAACCTATTTTTCTGTCCCTTTGAGTTATGCATTTATGTTATTTAAGGATATGAATTATGTTAGTTAATGTAAGCAAAATAAGAAGAGGGGTTGTTAACTTACAAGCAGGGGCGAATTGAAGAAGTTAGTGGTCTTACGAGTGTTAAGGGTAGCAGGTTAACGAGTGACGATGCAATGGGGTGTTTTAACGAATAAGTTGACCGTACGGTGACCGACAACTTAACGAGTAATTAATAGAACATATTATACGGCTTTATTTGTTAATAATTCGAGTAACGATTTAAATCATATGGGTGAAAGGTGCCCCACATGGATATTCAAGAATTAGAAATTCCAAATAACTATCCTTATTTTGGTTACTAGAATGGCCTATATACCCTGCGTTCGGGGAGAAGCTACTTTCGCTATCAAACGCTACCAAACATTTCTTTTTTCCTTCTGTCGAGCCTCCAGTCGCTTCCAAACGCTTTGGCTCCGCCCTTTTCAGTCGTTACAAACGCTAGAAACATTTTGGTGGGGAGCTAAAGCGTTGAAGCTCCAAAGAAGGAAAAAAAGAAATGTTTGGTAGCGAAAGTAACTTCTCCCCGAACGCAGGGAATGATATCTAAATGTCTGTACAAAAATAAAATAAATACAGGGTTGTTCGTAATGGGTGTGAGGTGTATGCCAGAGTGTTCCCCCTTAGTAAAAATGTTATACATTTTGACGGTACTCCATTACAACCGTTGAATTTGAATTAATTCACAGTACCTGTCCGGAAATCGTATTTGCATTCCCGATCTTGTTGTATATTCATCGAGGGTTCAAGACACATTTTTCAATTTGGAAGACCTCTCTGTTCTGGCCAAAATCTTGTAACGGATTTCTTACAGCATCATACCGTTCAAAATTATGTGAACAGGTTGCTAGATTTTTATGCACGAAAATTTTTCTATCTCCATGGTTACTTATCAGGTGCTGGTTTCATCTTGTGAAAGTGTTTACGCAATTGTGAATCAAAATTTGTGGAATCGTTCGAAAAAGAACTATTTTGAAATATTTCTCCTGACAATTGAAGATTTTTGCCATAAACCAATTCTGCTACTGTTGGGTTCATATCCTCGTTGAAAGACGTTCCTAAACTTAAAAGTATTATCGGTATAGTGCTTCCATCCAAGTTTTGTTGTTCTCTAAGGCATGGCATTTAATCGCGCTTTTGAGCTGCCGGTGCACCCTTTCGATCATCCCATTTGTCATCGGATGGTATGCAGTTGATTAAATGTGTCCTGTTTCAGTGACCGACATACAATACAAACAATATGGATCAATTCAATAAAAATAAAATATTTGAGAGACCCGATTAAGGTGAACTTGACCATTGAAATTTGCTTTCAGGTAATATAATGCTTTGGGGTAATTTATGGCGAATTATACATTGATTGGTGTATATTTCTACTCAAGTGATACAAAATACACTAAAATTACACCCATTATTAGTTAAACTAACTAATGTAATACTACTATTTTTAGGTAAGTGAAATTACTTGCCCATTAATGATTTTCTTGCTTTTGTTTTTAAAAATGAATGTAATTATCCAAAAGTTGGATTTGTTTTGAAATATACCGGAAAATTCCGAATTTACAGGTATTTAATCGAAAAGTTAAAACAAACTGATTTCAATTTTGTAAATATACTAATAAAAATTAGTACAAAGAAAGTTTTGAATAAAAATGGCGGGGGGGGGGGGGTTAATGAAAGTTGGGAAGCGATTGCTTACAAAATGCCGTATTTCGCAGTGTTCCTAATTTTGCAGCATTTCTTTAGGAACCAAATAAATTCTATAAAATGCTATCAAATTAGGAACACTGTGAAATAAGACCAATCTGCCAAGTTTAAAAATAATTTGAGGAATTAAAGGAAATACGGGAAGAATGAACAGTCACATTGTTTTTATAATGGTATCCGGTGGGTTTGAAGTTTTCCATGCTTATTTAGATTGATTTCAATTTTGAAGCTATATTTGTATATGGGGTATGCCTCTTCAAAGGCCACCAATTAATGTACAACTAGGAGTACATCAATCAAATACATTGCGTTTGTTCTAAGCAAAATTTGAGTAAACTTCGAGAAAGTTTTAGCTCTGCCTAACTGATGAGTGTTGAAACATTTCGGGATCTCGAGCAATAATTTAATACTATAATCTGGATTGAGTTAAGAGATTAATGAATAATTAAGGAAATGACACGTGGTAAATACTACAACAGTACGGTTTCCTGTGTAATTTTGCTTTATGTGATGTAGATGATGATATCAGGTCAAGTTTATTAACATCCGCTTTTATCTCCTGAGTAATTTGTTCGACGAGCCGCACTGATTACATTAGCCGAATAAATAAACAATATAATATTTGCATTATGTATTAGATGTTTCGAATCTTTTTGAATTGCTGTACCTGGCTAGTATGTGCCCGTATCCGCATTCTATTAATAAGTCAGTTATTCATAGAGTCAGAAGTGTCCTATGGTATTGGGTTTGCAACCTTTGGGCGTACAAGAAAACCATTTAATGATTCAATTACACCGAGGCCGAAATTAATTAAATGGATTTTATTCCAATTAATGACTTTTTTGTTACACAATTGGAAAGAAAAAGTTTCACCCACTTGCAATCTTAACAAGTGTATCAATTCAATGCAACTCAACGTGATTGCCTACTGTGAAATAATTGGAAAGTCCCTGAAAATGTGCCAAGAGTAATGCAAAAAGTGTGGGCGATTCAGGTGGCCGAAGAGAAGAATAAACATGTTTAGGTTAAACTGTAACTTTCGTTTTAGTTTACATAGTATTTACGTAGATAAAATACCAATGAGTAATATATGCAAGTGACAAATACCTGGAAGGCTAGTCAATTCAAGCATTGAAAACGGAAATTTTTAAAAAGTGCGATGTTTGATTACCTAACCGGTTTCCAATAATAGCGGTCTTCATCAATATTTACAAAGCAAATATCATTCAAAAGATGAAAATCTCAATAATTTATCGTACCAAAAATTCCTGGCTACGCCGCTGTTTTAAGGTCGCCCTTGAATTATTTAAATGATGGTGTCAAAAACGGAATCAACGATCACATTGCAAAGGTAATTATCCTAAATTTTAATGAACTTCCAGCGGTGAGATGTAATATAATATTAGCAAAATCTGCAAGGGAAATGACAAACCCAGGAAGAACTACGTATAAAACATTGATTTTTAGCAAGTTAACTTTTCATAAGAATCACGACACTTTTGTCCCACCAGGTGAGACAAAAACTGTACTGAATTCTTCTCTAGGGTTCCATTTTTGATCGATCGAAAAAACTTCTCGAGTAGATACGTGGGCCATTCCAATTGAAATAGGAAATTTAGAAGGCAGAACATCACACGAATTTGGATTTATACTTGAGAATCTAATTATTCTCAAGTGAGTTTCCATAATATTATCACACTATCTGGGTTACAAATGTCATATCTTTGTGTAACTGCCTCCAGTTATAGTAGTAATAACATTCAAATGTAGGCTCAGTTAAGAAGTAAGTTCAATAACCATCTCAGGCCAAAAAATCTGATGAAAAAATTTAAATGGAACTACACAAAAAGTAATATAAGAATCTACTACTGGAGGATTCGTTATTCCACAGGGTTTTTATCCCCTTGCAATAACCGCTGTTTTTATGTGTCACAATTTTGAAGAAAATATTAAAAGAAAAATAAAAGCTCTGCAGGAATTTTCATGCGATGACTAAAATCAATATTTTTTAATCTTGCACTAATTGCACTCATGCATAAAGAATTTTTCGACTTCGTTATCCGCGATAAGAAACTGATTCATGAAGTTATGATTACCACTATTGATTTGCCCCTCGGAATTCAGGTGTGTAACGAAAAATTTACCGGATTGGATCAGATACAAGTTTCGTTTTCTAAAATCTTGATACGCCTCTGCGTTAATGACTCCCGTCTGAAATACGATGTTATGAGAGCATCTTTATTCTCGTTTGTGTTGATTACCATATTTGTTCTACAGACTCATCTGCTTAAGTATTTATTATACTTTGCTATGGTTCGAAGAGTTCAACGACCATTTCAAGTTCCATGAGACTTCCGAAGACCCGAACGAAACGCAGAGAGAACAAAATTAGGAAGAAATTATCTGGAGAATTCCTTTATACTGCAATTAAGTTTTAGATTTTCCTCATGCTGAAGTTTTCACGCTCTCACCGAGTGGATTGAATTTTGTGTGTGTCAATATAATAATCGATTCTGTAACGTTTTGAGTAGGTATTAATTACTACGATACCAATTCAATGTCAATACCGCGATTGATTGATTTGATAAAATTAAAGATTTTTTTATCGCATCCGTTTGTTTAAATATTATACTACGAATTTAGATAAGTGAAAACCAAATCTATCAAATACGAGATTATTGCGTTGCGATGGATTTAGTTTGGAGAAAATTGAAAAACTGGCGTATTGCCTAAGAGTTTACAATTATTTTTAGAAATATGGTTCATTACAATATCGCCTGTTCTTGAAATTTCTATTATTTAGTTTTCGCTTGAAAAACAAAAATGTTTTTGTAAAAAGTGTCCTTCTCGACCTATCTAAATCCACTACCGATAAAAATCTTGACATACGCTAGCATATTAATTAATTTTTTATTGACAGACTCATCACTATTGACATCGATTGTGTATTGTTTAACCTCTCAGCTCTCATACAATAAGAGTACTTCATAGTACTAATTTATTCCAATTAATATCAAAGCACACAATTCGCAAATTGATGCTGCACGAATATAAACTTGCCAATATGTCAACTTCAAGTAGATCAAACAAGTCTCCATAAAACTATTTGGGCCCTCCAATATCTATTTGACTACTGCACACATAGTACAAATAATTTCTAAAAATGAAGTGTCTATTTGATCGGAAGTTGGTTCTTCAGCACCTTGAGAGAGTCATTAAGAAAATGTTGCGTGACGATAATTTTTATGCAAATTGATAAAACTAATTATAAATTATTACACTATTTTGTAATACTTTCTTCCTGATGCACTTCACGTGAAGCAGCATGCAATATGCAGATAACACTTTTCCCATAAAAAAATTAAAATTACTTACTGGGGTGGTGTACAATTTTTTGAGTTCTTCATAAAGCCACATTTCAACTGCAAGTCTTTTTCTAATTAGGCTCATCTGATGATTTCCATATTTGGCCGTAAGAAATTTTTCTCTGCGTTCCTTCACTTCACTCTTGTCACTGAAATTTACGTGTAGACCAGCCTTCGCAGGCGATCTTTCTGCACGGACGTCGTGTGCCAGGATTCCAGCTGGTGTCGTGGTTCCGTTTGTATAAGCTCCCGCACTTACGCCACATTCCATTTTTAGGGGATGTTTCTGAAAACAAAACAAAAATTTAGTGAAAAAGAAAATCTGATGATATCGCTAATTCTATATTGCCCTCGATGTGAAATTATTCACGTCTTTGATGAGCTTTCATGGATAAGAAGCACTTCATGTTAAGAAACTATTAAAACGGCTCTGCAGTACCTATTGATTTACTTATAGCTAATGGGATGTGATGTGTTTAGTCATTCGTCAGGATTTTTCAATTTATGAGTTCGATAATTGCGGAAAGAAAATTGAATGTTCATTCATTATGACTGACAATAGCACTAAATCATAGGAAAGTATCTCTGATGACTGCTAGATCGCTAAAAAAACGTAAAATTTCTATTGAAAAACGCTTGAGTTTCTGGGAAAGTTCATTAGGAAGCTATTTCATAATAATCAAAATAATACAGTAAGGAATATTTCGAAAATTAAAGCTATCCAAGTTCAATTTAACAAAGTTTGACTGTACATCAGTTCGACTGACTGTAAAAACATAATTTGGTAATAATCGAACAAAAATTAGATGTGCGACAGAGCGTTACAGACAGACAGAATTTTCTACAATATTCGTATGCTTATTAGTTAATATAGTATCAGAAATTTAAGGATATTGCTATCAATACACTTTTGATTTCCCCTCCCCCCAAACCTAGTACGTTGTTTTTATATTACCTCATACGCCTTTCCCCTTTTCTTATATTTTGTTTCCCAATTCTCAAATTTCATTTTAACCTTCATGCACTCGCGCTAATTAAATTCATACTTCCGATCGCATAGGCGGCAATTTGGCCGCATATGATTTTTATCGTTTTCATGAGTTTTTCTAAAACTCATAAACGAGTATTGATAAAAAATTTTCGTTATCGATCGCGCTATGCGGCAAATTGCCCGCAGTAAGACACTTAGGATAGTTTGTGGCTGTACTGAGCCGGCTGGTGGAGTTTTTTTTGCCAGAACACGGGCATGATATAGTGGAGGAGATAGTAAATAGAATTAGAGAATACTAGCCCTTCCCACCCCTCCCATTACGCTTTGGAAGGAAATGGGAGAGAAAATTAAAAATGCGGCCAATTTGCCGCATACGTGAGCGGATGAAAGTTAATTATAGTTATAATCTTGAGTGAGATTAACGTTTGGTTATACCGGGTGACCGGTCGCCGATGTGAACATAGGAAATTAACATGGGAAATTAATTTTTCTTTAATTCCTGCTTACCATCATAACGGATAAGAATGAAAATGGTATCAATTTGAAGAAATTTTTATTCCGCTTCTAAAGATACTTAACACTTGATATTTTGTTCTTTAATTTCTGCTAAAAACTCACTAATAAAATGCAAAATAGCGTAATAAAAATTTTTTTAGTTGCTTTGTTTGAATTTTATTGCAATTGTTTTTGCTTGAAAACCAATAATTATTTCCAACAAGTTACTTTGACAGATTACAATAAATTTGGTTAAAAATGAACGCAAACACAACTTATTTTTAATTTGTTGGAAATTATTGGTTTTCAAGAAAAACAATTGCAATAAAATTCAAACAGGACAATATTAAATTCTTTTTAAATGCTCTGTTTTACATTTTATTAGAGAGTTTTTAACAGCAATTAAAGAGCAAAATATCAAGTGTTAGGTATCTTTAGAAGCGGAATAAAAATCTCTTCAAATTGATATTCTTATACGTTATGACGGTAAGCAGTAATTAAAGAAAAATCAATTTCCCATGTTAATTTCCTATATTCACATCGGCGCACACTGGGCTGAAAAATGATGTAAAAATTTATTTTCCAATTAATGTTTATATAGTAAATTTTTTTTTTATTATAGGAGTCTTTTTTGTAGATGCATGACCGTTCCTTTGTTTAGGAAAATGTTGTCCTTTTTGTAGCCATTTGTATGCTGTGATTAAATTCACATTTAAAGCTTTCGCTGTTGCTCTCCAATCTTTGTCTTCCTCATGAGCTTTAAAAATCCTGGATCGGTCCTTAAGCGAAATTGTATTATATTTACCACGAGACATGTTGGAACAATTATATCAAAATTAATTACAATAAATTAGTTGACGAAATTTAACCTATATAAGCAAATTACGTTACTAAAGAGATATTCCAAATAAGTTTTCATTTGATCCAAATCTGGTTTTATTTGATCCAAATATGTTTTTATTTTATCCAAATTTGGTTTTATTTGCTCCAAATCTGGTTTTATTTGCATCAAATCTGTTTTTATTTGCTCCAAATCTGTGTTTATTTGCACCAACTCTGTTACCATTTGCACCAAATCTGTTTCCAGTTGTTCCAACTTATACTGCAAAAGGTATAGTTTATTTTATTAAGCTTTCAGTTTTTTTTTATAAACCAACAAGAAAACACCAACTCGAAATTATACCAACACGAGATGGGAGTTTTACACTTAAACCCCCCATTTGAGAGTGTAAGAGATTTAACTTTTTCTTCGTCAAATTGCTTAAAATGACAACTTTTCAAGTATAATTTTGCAAAAATTTCCGGGGAGGGACCCCCGGACCCCCCGCTTTCCTGGGGGTTACTCCATACCCCCCCCCCCAGACCCCCCGGTAATCATTTTTAAAAAAGGCCTCGCAAAAATGTTTTGCTCCAGGCCTCACATTTGCTAAGGACGGCTCTGCCGATGACATAAAATATGAAAGCAACTAGAAACAGACTAAAAGAAGAACTAAAGACTCAATCTGAAGAAAATTGGACAAGGAAAATTGACTCCCTCTCCTTCAGAGACCAATCAGCCTGGCAGATGGTTAAAACACTAAGGGCCAGTTGTATAAAAGAGGGTTAACTCGGGGATCAGCTGATCCTGGTTCAAGAGCTGACCCAGGATCAGCGTAAGGCAGATAAATTTACTTGATAGGTTTATTTTATAAAAAAAATTTACTTGATAGGTTTATTTGTAATCTATCTACCTTACGGCGATCCTGGGTCAGCTCTTGAACCAGGATCAGCTGATCCTGGTTCAAGAGCTGACCCAGGATCAACGTAAGGCAGATAAATTTACTTGATAGGTTTATTTTATAAAAAAAATTTACTTGATAGGTTTATTTGTAATCTATCTACCTTGCGGCGATCCTGGGTCAGCTCTTGAACCAGGATCAGCTGATCCCCGAGTTAACCCTCTTTTATACAACTGGCCCTAAAAGGAATGAACTACACTGTCCCGCCACTTAAGAAGGGCAACCAAGTTGCCCCCCCCCCCCGAAAAAGCAGAACTATTCGCCGACTCGCTTAAAAAACAATACCAAACAAACCCAATAAAACCCTCAGACCATAAACTCAAACATCACATCGAGGCTATTAACACTAAAGTGCCGTTCACAATGAAAAATTTGCCTTGCCTTGCTTCGGTAGAAGATGGCAAGCGCCAATCAGAGTGATGTATAGTCTTCTATCCTTTTTATTAAAAGCTTTTATTTAACTTGGTGTGACCGTTGTCCGTCGTCCGTCCCTTGGACTTTTTCGAGGCCGTTTTTAACCAACTTCCCGAAGTCCTAGAGAGCTGAAATTTGGAACATAGCTTTCTCTTGCAGCGAATTTTCATATATAGGGTGTTTTTTTAGCTGCATGAGAACTTTCAATAGGGATAACAATTGAACCAAGATTGCTATGGAAACAGTTTTTTGACATTTGTGTTTAGCAAGGTTTGGCATTTGATAATGCATAGATTGACCATTGAACAACGCTACCAAATTGGGCTCACAACCAATTGGAAGTGGATTCATTTTTTTACCGTAAAATTTTGTTCAGTGACGAGGCACATTTCTGGTTAAATGGGTATGTGAACAAACAAAATTGCCGTATATGGAGTGAGACCAATCCGGGACATTATCTTGAGACTCCATTGCATCCATTAAAATTGACTGTTTGGTGTGGAATACACGCCAACGGCATCATTGGTCCATATGTCTTTCGAAATGCGGAAGGAGCTACCGTTACGGTGAATGGTGTGAGATATCGACACATGCTCAATACATTTTTGTTTCCAAAACTTCAAGAGCTAAACATTGACAACTTATGGTTCCAACAGGATGGTGCTACGTGCCACACAGCCAACGAAACCATCAATTTATTGAAAGAACAATTTGGTGACAACATTATTTCAAAACGTGGTCCTATCAATTGGCCTCCAAGATCGTGTGATTTGACACCTCCAGATTATTTTCTGTGGGGGTATGTTAAATCCATGGTTTATTCTAACAAACCAACAACTCTAGAAGCATTGGAGGCTAATATTCAGCAAGCCATTTATGAAATAAAGCCAGAAATATTGGAAAAAGTGGTCAAAAATTGGACTGAACGGATGCGCTTCGTAACCATTAGTCGTGGTGGTCACATGCCCGAAGTCATGTTCAAATCATAAATGCCTTTAACTGTACTTTCATAAAAAAATTATAACCAAAACATTCCGTCAGGTTTTTAATGTTTTATTTCATTTTGAAGTTCTCATGCAGCTAAAAAAACACCCTATATTAATTTTGTGTCCCAAAATTCCGCGAAATAAGCGAAAAATCGGGAAAAAACTGAAATACTAAAGCGCATGCGTGGCTGCGCATTGTACAATTTCACCATACAGGGTGAAAAGTAATATTACTAAATCGGATTCGCATTTTTAAGGACCGCATTAAGGGTGAAATTTTTTGTTTTAATGATGTATACAGGGTGAAGCATCAAACATCAAAAACACATACCAGAGGAATTCTGATAGGATGAAGCAGGAGCTGTATTTGACAAATATTACTAAAAAATTATTTATTCATTACTTACAAGGACGTAGACGCGTTTCCCCATCTGTAAGTCGAATTTTGGGGTGAAATTGGCATCATACGTTAGAGCCTAAATGAACATTCATTATTGGTTTAGGATTACTTTTTGTAATCGAAACAAAAATTGTACGATCTAACATCTGACACCAATTTCACCAAAAACTTCAAAAATATAACGAAAATAGAAAAACACGTCTACCCCCCCCCCAATATTTCGTGAATAACTCCGCGACGCACACTGGGCTGAAAAATGATGTAAAAATTTATTTTCCAATTAATGTTTATATAGTAAATTTTTTTAGTTGGTAATATTAAAAAAATCGCACATTACATTCGCAAAATTCGTTATGTTCTGGTGGATTGTTTTGCGTTTAAATGCTTATGAATATTAAATATGATTATATTAAACAGATGATACTCATAGCAATGCGTTTATTTTAAAATTTATAGGTAAAATAACGATTTTAGGGTTTATCTTAACTTGAACTTTTCGAGCGTTCTATAAAATTGAGAACTTTAAAATTTAGACCTGCGTTACTGTTACCTAAACATCTATATCGTGTATCAATTTCTCGCTGGAATGTTTGCCTATAAGGAAGATATTGTCATTTCAAGTTTTAATCTCTTAATTTTATGTACCAAATCCGCTCATTTTCATCATAAAAATATGAAAAAAATGAAAATATAAATGTATATCAAATATATTTGTAACACGTAAAAGGAATTAGATTAGTAAATTATTAAAATATATCAATTAATTTACTATCACGTATTAAAAACTAACCAATTATAGTTAGAAAATACTATAATAATTTATTATTGTTGCATTGATTATACATAGCGTAAAAGAGTTACCTATCAGCGAAAATTTAAAATTAGTTTTGTTACCAGAACCCACCTAAACAAATTTATATTTGATTTAAACTAATTTAAATTAATTTTTATTAATATATGAAAATAAATTATTAGTAGCTACATAATTATTAATTTGTATCGCTTTCAGTAGCGTCTGTTAATTCAATTTCTGGAGTTAATTCCAGTAATTCCAAAGTTTCGGGTAAAAGATTTTTTGTTTGTCTTTTCTGAAATGGCCGAATACTTGATATAAAAGGATCTGAAGATATTAGCATATTATGTAAAATATCTTCGTTGGATGCTTCCCTGCAAAACTTTCTAGATCGGGTTTCTCTATATTTTCGAAAATCCTTATTTCTTGCTTCGGAAGCTTCTTCTGATAACTGGCCAATCGGAAGAAGAGCGTGTTTAATAATGCCTTCACCATGAAAAAGTATTTTGTGAAGTGAAACTGGCATATAATACCACTCATATAGTGAAACATACAAATTCGCTGTTTCTTTTGCAAATATTTTGAATTTTGTCAGATTAATTTTTTCACCGGACGCTATTGCATGTAATATTGTACGAATTCTTTTTATAAGATCAACATCTATACTAGTTATTTCTGCTGATATTTCTGCATTTTCAAAAAATTTAAATTTTTTCATTTTTTCAAATTTTTTCAAATTTTTTCACCGACAGGTTTAAATTTATCATCAAGAATTTTTCTTATTTTTATAACAAATTCAGGATTTTCTTGTAAATGTTCTAAAATCCTTGCAACATCGTTAAGTCCATTGTTGTACATACTCCTGATTGTAGAACACATGAGCTCCTGCGTATCCTTATATTGAATAAATTCGGTCTTTTCTACCATATCTTTAATTTTCAGTCTTATACAATGAGGCCAATTAAACTCAGAATGCAACCATGAATTATTGTTCTCCAAAAAAATTTTTTCAGTACGGTTGGACTGTTTCCACTTCCTACGCAGCTTCAAACAAAGCATTCTAATACTATTTTTTAAAGTATTCAGTTCTGATTCACAAAAATTGATATCAAGTCTGGAAGTAACCATTTCAAAAAGTTTCTTGTAATCATCAAGATGTGTGTCAGGGGAGCTTTTAAGTAATAAATAAAGATCATAATTTGTTCTTAAATTATAATTCATCTTGATTTGATTTGCTTTTTTTCTAATTCTCTATTCTATTTCCTTTTTTATTTATATTTTCTCGATTTTCAAAACCTTTATAGGCATATTATCTCATCGTATATACGGATCAATGGATTCTGAAGCATGAAAGCTTTCATATTTTAGCGAAAATGAGCGGATTTGGTACATAAAATTAAGAGATTAAAACTTGAAATGACAATATCTTCCTTATAGGCAAACATTCCAGCGAGAAATTGATACACGATATAGATGTTTAGGTAACAGTAACGCAGGTCTAAATTTTAAAGTTCTCAATTTTATAGAACGCTCGAAAAGTTCAAGTTAAGATAAACCCTAAAATCGTTATTTTACCTATAAATTTTAAAATAAACGCATTGCTATGAGTATCATCTGTTTAATATAATCATATTTAATATTCATAAGCATTTAAACGCAAAACAATCCACCAGAACATAACGAATTTTGCGAATGTAATGTGCGATTTTTTTAATATTACCAACTAAAAAAATTTACTATATAAACATTAATTGGAAAATAAATTTTTACATCATTTTTCAGCCCAGTGTGCGCCGGCTTAACGTGACCTCAGAAGTACGGAGACTTGCTCATAAGAAAGTTTGACTCTCCCTAGTTTTGAACCAGGTACCCCGCATTCGCATCCAACTGCGTTAGCTGCAAGGCAATGATCATCTCTTCGGTCAATTCGAATTCGAGAGAAGCTTGAATAATTACTAAAGATTGAGTATTCTACGTGACATTTTCTGTGAACGTGGATGAGGGATGCTTTTTATAAAAAATGCTCGCTAGATAGATATAGATAGCTAAGGATACCAAAATTGCCCCGAAATGTTTCCCCAGAAATTTCTTTTTAATAAGCTTGAATTTTTCTTTTTCTTCAGCCTATCTCGGTCCAATCCTTGACGTAAGCCTCTCCAGTAATGAAAGTTTTGGCCATACTCACCACGCTGCCAGACTGGTTGGTGAGTAGTCCGCAGATCGATTTTGGACTATTTGACCAAAATTTGACTCCCCCCAGGTTTGAACCCGGTACCCCGCATTCGCATACAACTGCGTTAGCTGCAAGGGAATTAGAGTTTCTTCGCCGGTAAATTCGAATTCAATCTTCTCTCGAAGTTTGAATAATTACAAAAAATTGAGTATTCTACGAATTCCACTCCAGGCATATTTAAAAAGCAGTAAATATTGCATCTTTACTATCTATTGGATTATTCATATGCCTTTATAACATATCTGTAGTAGCTGACATTAGAATGCACGGATTTAAGGGAAATGCAGAGCAGGTTTCATGTTCCATTAGAAGTCCGCTTATAATGGACTATAATAAATGATTTTTAGTGCATTATAAACAAAAAAGTTCATAAAATTGCCGGCTTTCTCCGAAGTAAGGAAACGACAGCAAAGAAAATTTATGCTTTCACCTGGAATCGAACCGAAAGCAGTTGAATATCTAACAATTCTCTGTTCTTTAGATTCCTAATACATACTAAGGTTTTAATTAATTTGCAAATTTTTTTAAGGTTCTTTTTACTTGTATTTCGTATCTAACTTCTAATAACAAACCAGAAAAACAAAATTAAATTAAATCATCGTTTCGGCTACGAAGAATTACAAATGTTGCTGATTTAATCCCTAAAATAGCTTCGAGACATTTAGTTAGAATTCGGTAGGCGTACAAACGCTAAAATGAAAAGTTTCAGATTTGAAACATTTCAAATTTTGTTTTGTCTTTATTATTTCTGTTATAATTACTTGTTATGTTTTCTTGTCTAATCAGCAATTGGTTTACTAAAATTTTGTCTGAATTTAGCCGATATTTCAACTTTTGGATTACAACAATAGAAAAGCAACCCTGGATTTAACCGACTTCTGAGCGGACAAATCCGATAATTGGGTTAGCAATAATTCAAAGAGGAAGCATTCTGGGTGATTCTCTAAAATTAAGTGAATAAAGTAATTTTAGAATTGAATCGTTGATGTGTTTGTCCGATAGCTGGAACGACAAAACGCAACACTTTCGTTTATAATTAGAAATATGTACCGACGTTGTACAGGCTTTATGCAATAGCTTGTGTACAAGCATTCGGCATTCAAAGCTTAAGGACACTTTTGGAAGGTTGTGTAAAAATAAAGCTTTTCAGTTCATGCATGTCAAATTGAGGTATGATAAAAATAAGCTACGTACTTTCAAGAGTTTATTTTCATACTGTCGTAATTTCAGCGTAAACAAAGGCGTAGAACTGTGCACCGCTCACTGAGCGCTGACGAGCAGCGTTTTTATCTCAAAAATCACCGGGATATTCGAGTAATTAAGCAACTATTTGTTACCTACAAAAAAAACTACTCTAAAAAAATATAAAAAATGAACTGGAATTTCTATTGTGAATGGTGTATTTTTATCTTTCTAATTCGAATTTCCATAAGTCTAATGTTTCTATTATTTGAACAATTTAGGATTTATATTTCTAGGGAATTTAATAATCTAAGAATGCTTTTTATTGGATGGCTCCTACATATTCATTGGGGTGGCAATGTAGCTCATAATTAATTTAATATGTGCAGTAGTCACATTACTTATTTATTATTCAGTATTTTATCGAATAATTACAATTTATTTTGAATCGAATGTAGGTAAATATTCCTGATAATATGTTTAATACCATCCTTAAATTTAGAAATAAATTTACCGAATACTTGAAGAATTAATTTTTCTAATTTGCGTTTTAATATATTTTCCATAACTCGAAATGTGTTTCCTACCCCTTGAGAGAAAAGTTCCACTGTATCTCCAAAATCTAGATCAAAAAACCTAACCCACCTTAAAATTTAACGCTAATATTTAATTTTTCTGACAAAATTTCAATTTGTAACAAAAAAATCATAGTTACATAAAATATTTCGTAACAATTTGCGAATATTTTCTCTACAGAAAGGTAAACATTTTCCATAGGTTTAAAAATTAGTAGAGCATCACTGGTATAATTCTTGCAAACCGTACAAAATTAAATAAATAATCAAATTAGGTGCGCTTTAATAATTACCAATTTGCATATTATAATGTAAAAAATAAATTTCAAATGGTTATGCATATTGTACATAATTAATTAAAATTGGCGCATCATGTGTTATCTTATTGAGCATTAAAAATGAAGATACTAAATATTAAGCACAAAGTGAAATTTTATGTATCACAATTAATATTTAACAGAAAAATTTAACATAATGTTTAATTATTAAAATAGAAGCGAGCCAAGTAATAAATAAAAAAAGAAAAAACAAGAAAGTTGAATAATTCAAGAAGTACTGTGAAATTTAATCCTTTGGAATTTTACTACGACGGTGGTCCAAAAAACCACCAAGAAGATGTAAATAAATAAAACTAGGTTTATAACTTTGGAAGTTAATGTTAATTAAAAACAACCAAACTAACTCTGGGAAATCATCGGCAAGTCAGCCGCAAGAATTAAGTCGCAGCGACCCGAACTATTCAATCGCTTAGTTTAAAAAAGTTTATAATTTAATTAAAATAATTTGTCAAGTGTCCAATAAGAGAGAACAGAGGAGTTAAAAGTCCAAAAGTCTTTCAAATTCCTTGTTTCTTAAACGAATTAGGGCACTTACATCGATATTAAGTAACTACGTTTGATGTTATGATAAATCATTCATTTTTTTGAAAAACATTCACGTTAAAAGTTACTTTATTATCTTAAGAAATATTTTATGTTTTTCTAATATATCTAATATTGGTTTTTCGTCGAGAAAAGCCTCACGAGACGTCATCAGTATTATATTTCGAACATTTTATATTATCTTTCAACGTAAACAACAATAAATTCAATTTTGATCAAACAAAAAGTAAATATACGGTGAAATCTTTTTTAAAATAAAGTCTAAAGGCGGAATGTAAAAATTACAAAATATATTTTTATAAAACTTATTTCGACTAGGAAAAAAGTTCATAAATTAAATATGCTTTTATTTGATCACAGATTTTCTAGGCTAATTTTGAATTAAACAACGCGAGGAAATGACGCGCATAAATAAGGTGAACGAGATTCGCACTGTCATAACATAAAATGAGTTTTTTTTGCGAATGCTTGAAAAGTACACTTCGTTAATTTTATGGTTTACTTTGTCTAGGATCCTTTACTAATGTGTCAATTTTGAAGAAAATCGATAACTTGGATGTCTGATTGCAAGAATTACTAAGTTAAGGGGGAACATACATAATATACACTTAGAATAATCAAAAATCATATACCAATTTCAAGTCAAAATTTCAAAGGATTACTGAATTATAGCGTTGAAAATTCATTGCTGATTCTCATAATTCAAATGCGTTTTTCTAGAAATTACATCCTTCCAGTGGCATCGAGTCAAATTTTGAATCTAGAATATTTTTTTGATGTCTCCATTATTATTTGTTAATATTTACTCTTGCACCCAAATGCTTGTGGACCGCACAGGCAATATTTTGAGATTGTAATCTTCCTGGTCCATTGGATTATTAGTATGATTGTTTTAGCACCTCAATTAAATCAAAAATACAAATTTTTTTTAAATTTTTATAGCAAGCTTAATTTAAAGTTTCTATCTTATTTAGTTACGGTAGTAAACTCCCGATTTGTGCCTAGGTAATGCTTTGGTGCACATTGAAACAACGCAAATCGAATCATATTTAATCAATCTCATAATGCTAACAAATTTTGTCACTAATTTTTATCTGGATAAACCAGTAATAAATATATTGACACGAGATTAGTAATTTAATTTGAACTTGAGAAACTTTAAAAACAAATAATAATAAATATTGCGATCAAAAATGTACACTTGTACAAATAGTAGGCGGAGGATAAGGTACTTGGCGATATTAATATTACTTCCTACTGATAATATTAAACCAATATTAAAAATAGTTAATAGTTTTACCCATAATAAAAAATGTTTCGCAATAAAAGTTTCACTAGCGGTTTTAATTGCTGTTGTTAAATTACGGTGCATAATATTTACTTCAAATGAAAAAACGCAAATTGAATCATACTAATAAAGCATGAATAAAAAATAATAGTTTTTTTTGATTCAATAAAATATTTTTTATTACATTTCGAATGCTGAATTGCTTAGGAGTACATTGGAATTTAGCATGTAAAATCACACAGTAGAAGTAATTTCCTGCTCCCCTGATTATTTTAGAGCAAAAATAAATAAAGATAAAAATTATCAGGCATATAAAATCTACATAATATATAATATTCAAAATATATAAGTGTTTAACTCGTGATATTAATAACAGTAATTAAAATGTAAGATTTATTGTGCTTAATTAATTCGATAATCCTTAAATTTTAATTACTAGTATTTACAAATAATTATTTATTTATTTTATAAAATGGAGAAATAATAATTAGTTAGAAATAACTTTTAAATTTAAAAAATATCCATTGCCATGTGTATGCTATGCATTTATTTGTTTCATTAACTTCAATAGTTCGATGCTTACTTTGTTAGAAACATTAGATATAGTTTAAAACAATGAAATACGTTCAAAATTTACTTTTAATTAATTTTTCATTTGATAAATAAGAAAATGATTATTTATAAGAAATAAATACTTTTATTATACAGTTCTGTTCGCTTTTGCTTTAAACTCACCAAGGGGGTAAAAAATGGCATAAGTATGTCATTTTGTGTGCAAAATCCTACTGAATAATTTAGTATCCGGTTTAGCGAATTAAATAGTTTATATTTTCAAATAATAGATTATTAAAGAAAATTTATTATGTAATTAAATTTTCTACAAAAAAGTCCATGACCGCATATATTAACTATAATAGCGTAGGTGTGGGAGTCGCTCAAATAACTAGCAACTATAAAAAATCCGATTGATTTAAATTTGGCAGCAGCAACGGAAGTATAGTTAAAATTTGTATCTACTATAATTTGCTTTGTAAATCCCACATTCCGTATTGTTTTCGAAACACTTCTAGAACATTGATGTTCGCCCGAAATTTTAGACCACTTCGTAGAATAAAAGTATTTCGAGTACTTTTATTTAAATTTGCCCAATTTTTTTAAATTTTGTGTAACATATGAGCTTAACAAAGTTAAGGACGGAAATAGATACAAAGTGCTAAGTTGATAGCTTTGTCACCTGTCTGCAGTCAAGTTAGAGTTCGAAAATAAAAACTTTGTTCCGACAAAAACAGTTGGTGGTACACTTTAAAAATAATAGGGTCAACGATAGGGTATTCCACCGCTTTTATCTTTTAGCACCGTAAGTTAATCTACTATTACGAATTTTTTTTTTTAAATCGTGGCGGTCACAATTTTTATCAGCCCCAAATTTGGAATGAACAAATTTATTTACACCTAGTTTTATAGATTTGTTAAATAATCAAAATTGGTTTAAAAGTTTTTGAGATATAGACTTTTCAAGTTGGCTTTTCCATAAGCTCCGCGAGAAAAAGTAGTACCTGAAAATTACCACACTCGACAGGTAGTAGTCGTTATAAATTGGTAAGTTTTAGTGCAGTGTTGTTTAAATTTAAAATTAGATGTTGAAAAGGAACACACTAATTCAATCATGGACCACGTTACTAATTAAACCCGGTTAATTTTGAGACAAAGGAAGTTCACCTTGTTGTTTTATGTAATTCCAAGAGGTGAATCCATTGAAGAGGAGGAAATGATCTCCGTAACGCTACTTTAGACAATTTGTACCTATAGTTTTTATCTCTTTATTTGCGGTTTTAAAAGGAAGATGTTTTTGTAGTAGGTACAAAGAGTTTACAGAAGTTGTCCAATTTGTAAAACTTGTACACAACTTTATAGAACTTTCTACAGCTTACAACATATAATAGCTCTGGGAAGGCATTATTGTGCAAAGAGCTTGTATGTACAAGAGGAGCATGTGTTCCTAATTGAATAAATTTCCCGAAAATTTCTTTCAACTATTACTGTTTCAGTAATTTAAACAGTATTATTCTCTTTAGAATGAATGTACTCATCGCGTTTTGGGGTAGCAAGCCGCATTGAAGTGGTTTTATGAAACATTGAATGCCGAGACGAAGTATCACATTAGCAATAATTACCACGAAGACCTTTCAATTTTGGAGAGTGGTAAATGTACGTGTTTCAATTTAGTCATCATATCAGGCCGTTACGTCGAGACCGGCATGTGGATAATTTACCTTAACAATCCAAATCATACGATCTTCAATGCCCCAATTTCAAATTATTACAGTACAGCCATTATGAGTATATAAAATCTGTTTGGAACTCTCCATTTCCTTTTATCCTCTCTTCCAAAATTAAATGCACGAACAGGTGCAAGGTTAATGGATCGTTAAATAAATTTATTAGATTCCAAAAAACAAGACAAAATTTGCAGAACGTAAAATTTTTATAAACTATGCTTTATAAACTATTGCTTACCCGTATTAATATATTTATTTTCTCTATTGCTGGTAAAAGAAACCGTGAGAACTTGGAAATGTTAGAAAAAAAAAGAGTAAAAATAGCTAATTAATAAAATATTCGGTAAAGTTTGATATTTTAGAAATATTTATACGGTTTTTGCACCTTTGCATGGTTCATTAGTTACATCAAAGTTGTTTCTAATTAAGACGAAGCGAGCCAAAGACGCAGCATCTTCCATTTTGCGTACCAGGATATTACTCCCTCAATTTTATCTGATTATAATGAAACTTTGCAAAATTAAAATACAAAATAAGATATAGAATAGATTTATATGTTCTCAGTTTTGAATTAAATTTAGAAACATTGGTGGTCATTTTAACCATTTCATAAATAAAGTGGCTTTGTTGTTTTAATTAATTAGGCTGCATTAAAAATTTGGTGTTCTATTATTGTTCCATCCTATTAAGGATCATCATCTGCCGATCTGCAGGTAGATTGTTTACTGAGGTTTACTGAATCATTGCATAATTAGTTTTTGTGCGTAATTTTTTGTTTTAAGAGGTTGATAATTATAATTAAAACGAATACCGTCATTTTAAATCAAATAAACGTCAAAGTAAATTAGAGATGCTAATTATAAAGAAATTATTAACTGCAGGTTTAATTTCGTTAATTTAAACTTTTGTGCGTTTGTAAATTTTTGACACAAACTATTAAAGTTTTTGAATTTGTTTAACACAAAACTAAAACGAAATTTCAAATTGACTATAATGTCAATTTACATTACTGTTGGTGGTGCCACCGGCACTAACATAGTAAAATTTATAGTTGATTAAAATGATGATATTTATTTTCTTTAGAATTCAATTCAACGAGATCATTTTTGTTAATTTTAACACAAAATAACAATACACTAATTATGAACATAGAAGTCATCTAAACAAACGGACTGACAATCCAAGTATACTCATTTGACAAGTTCAAATTAGTGACGAGTGGTGGCGTTTGGTTTATGTAAATTGCCTATAGGCGATTCAAGATAAGCGACACGCTTTTTTACACTTATTTTCTAATTTTAAACGATAAAAAATTCAAAATGAAAGAAATAGTAGTATAAAAAATTCGTTTCATAATCATTTTTTTTGCACTTATCTTTTCATTGCGTGCAATAAAAACGTCGATTATGAAACTCGTTGTTTAATATACTATTCAGTAGCTGCAAATAATATAACCATTTTTTGAGAATTTTTCCTACAAAAAATTCCGTGATACAACAAAATATTTATTTTCAATAGTTCAGGCGTGGAAGACATTCTACTAAAGGCAAATCCTGCGACTTTAAATATCTTTCACGTTTAAACTTTGATTATATGCTGTCACGAACCTTTTTGTAGGAAATTTAATTCCCTACAAAGTTTTCTATAAATATAATTTATATTCAGGAATAGTTGTTTACAAGAATCGCGACTTTAAAAATTTTCAATGCATATTCTCATAAAAAACGGTCCAAAGAGCAATTCTAAAAAGGAAAATTTGCGAACCATTGCAAATAGGGTTTTCAAAAGCCAAATTTTCAAAATTTTACTTTTCGGAGGCGGTCTTACGATTTACAACATTTTATTGGCTCCCGCAATACGGCTACGCCTCCCCCCCAGAAAGTTTATAAATATAAGCTATGTACTTTGTAAAATCCATTCAGTACGTACTTCTCATCGAAATAGATGTGCCTACCGTTGAAGATGTTGTTAACGTTTTTCGTTGCGACGATTACGCTTGTTACCTAAAAAATGCTGCTGGATATGAAAAGAGGTCCTCTTTAGGACCAAAAGTACTTGGAAAGGGTTTTCATGGATTTAAAGACGTTGGATCCTCATCGAGGATGGATATGTTGTCAAAATTGACTCTTCCGCGCGCCCGCTTCGCTCCGCTCTGCACGCTCCAGATCCATTTTAACAACACTATACTCATTAAAAACATCCCCCTAGGGCCCTCTAACTAGGCAAATTGTGCTACTAGAAAGGGGGTGAATCTAGTTTTTTTTTGCTGCAAATGTAAGCCACAAATACGCTTAAAATATGAAATTAGTTCGATATTAACTGTACAATGAATTTCCCCGTTTATTTTAGCCAAAAATACCTCTAAAAGTGAAATTAGCTCGACGTTAACTGTACGACGGTGTAGATACAACTGGGAGCGCTCCGGCGGTCCGCACTCGCCAAGCGTAAGACCAACTCAATTAATACAGACCGACGACAGAATGACAGAAAAGTTTGAAAATCTAGGGAAAATTGGCAGCTTTAAAATCGATTATTGGCCAAACTAATCGATATATGACATTCAACTTCACCTAATCACTTCATCTTTATGTTTTCTATCTAAATCTGTTGAGTTTTCTTTAGACAATTACTCTTGAGTCCTGGTAAATGAACTGTGCCCAAGGTATTTTTGCGAAATGTGATTAATTTTCCAAAACCTAATCATTTTGTAGTATTACTAAATACGTAATCCAGTATCACAATTTGCTAGTAATCTCCTCCGGCGTGTCACTTACAGACGCGCCTCTGATTGTTTGTTTCATTATTACAAACAAAAAAGTTTACTAACTTAAAAATATTTATGGCCTACGAATTTATAACAGAGACGGTCTTTGCCTTGCAGCTAACGCAGTTAGATGCGAATGCGGGGCACCGAGTTCAAACCTGGGGAGAGTCAAACTTTCTTATTACTAGTCTCCGTGCTTCGGAAGGCAACTTAAGACGCTGGTCCTCTGGGTTAGTGAATTGCCACCATTAACATAACAATCAGGATACAGGCACATCTGAAGGCAAGTCTAGCAAGATACCTAATGGATGTAAACTATTCATATGCTATTAAGTTGAAGAAGAAGAACTTCAACAGTTCCCTTCCCTAGAGTGAGGCCGAAGGCCGAACAACTATATTTGGTTAAAGAGGCTACTAATAATAATGAAGATGTATATTTTTTATTTTATCACCCCCCCCCCGCAATTAACAGGACCTTAGACTATTAATTTAAACTTATAGATACGCCCTCCTTATACCCACTTGAATTAAAACCGAAGCAAAGATGTGTGACGTCACACGTGGGATTTTATCGAGGTTTGTATTATTGATGAAGTAAAATAAACGATTTTCTTCACTTATAGTTGGTATATACAGGTATACAGTAGCATTTAACCCACGTGTGACGTCATTTATGTTTGTTGCATTGCTTGAAAGTCAAGACGTGTCTATAAGTTAAAATGATCTACGATCAGGAAAGTAATATTCATGATTTTACCAAATTTAACCAAAAGTTGAAGCCAAGTTATGTTTGGAAACATAGCCGTTGGTTTAACGTGAATAAGGTCGTTGCGGATACTTTTAGCCCTTTTATATAAGGTTACTTTTTGTTAATTGATAAAAGGAATTAATTTCTTCAATTTCTTGAACATCGTCAACGGTTTTCGTTTCATTTGGTTTGAACATGTTACCGATTTTACAAATGTACCTGACTCATCTTCCTTTTAAGTTCTTGAAATTTAATAATCTTTCTATGTTTTGTCATATTACGTCTCAAAAATATATTCAACGCATGCTCAGAGAATTTTGCGTTTTATGCTTTTTTCAAAATCCTGGAGTCATAACAGCAAAAGTTTGAGTACTAACGAGTAACGATTCAACCATTTTTCTTCGATAACTCGAAAACGGTGAAAGATATCAAAAATATTGAAGAGGCCAAAAATGTTCTGTTTAAAAGGATGGACATTTTTTTGTGGTAAATATTTTTAAAATAATTCACCGTTTTTGAGTTATTGGAGAAACACTGGGTTGTGAGTGTAATTTGCATTCTATTTGAATTGTTTTGTAAAAATGAATTTAAAATTTTCCAATAGATTGACCAGCAACTAAAGCAACTGTACGAGTAATCAATATCCAACCACCTAAAGTTGGGGTTGTTGATCATCCGAAGATGATTTAAATGACAAAGCTGTGATTAAAAAATGCCAATAAATAAATAAGTGTCAGTATATCGTAAAACATGAGTAGGAATAACTTGAAATGGAAGGGACATGAATTCGTTAATTTTTTATGAAAATAAAAAAATAATTAGCGAATTGGGAATTGGCTAAAAAAAACACGGTAACCGAGAGTATGATGACCTATCCTATCTGCCTCCTCTTCGTAATCAAAATACATAAAATATATTCGTCCTTGTTTAATTCGTTTATTAAACTAATTTTTTATTTTACGCTGATGATTATGTTAAAATTAAAGAATAAAAAACCAGTTTTGATGGTAACGTGCGGTTAGTCTTAAATTATATGCTCTAATCGTATTATTTGCAATTTTTAAAAACCACGCTTAAATAAAATTAAGGACTAAACGATTATCTGGAATGAAGTTTAAATAACTCAAAAGATATCCGCAAAATTTTCACCCCCACAATACGGATCCCAACAATTTTGCGTTAATACTGGATGAGGATTGGTATGGATTTTCCTCCCATATCGGTTATATAAACGAATAAAAAATTTAGGTGGAAATTAAATTTTCAAAATTTAATAACGCGATACATAAAACGAAAACATAATTTGTTTTGGCACTAATTTTAAAAAGTCGATTGGCAAAAATTAACATAAATAATGAATACAACCGTTCGAAAACAGTACAGTAAACTAAAAAGACGTAAGATAAACGGGAAACTGCACTATTAATCTAATAAATAATTAAATACGTAATTAATTGAAACAATTTAACAAACAACAAAGGTAAATTGAATGGTAATATTGGTAACAAGTAAAAAATGATCTGTGATCCCCAAAATTATAAATGAAATTAAATTTGAATTTTTGGTAAACTTACAAAAATTTTAACGATAATAATAATACAAACAAAGTTTTAGAGTTCAGTTCAAAAATTTTTTTTAAATCACAAAAACGTACACACACTTACACCCTCAACAATACACTGTTCTGAAGATTCTCAACAGATCAACATCAAACATGTCGAAGCTCAAACTTAACACCATCGGATCTTTTCGGCTCCTTTCGTGTAGTAGCCACAAAAATATTTTTATCAAAATACTAGCAAAAACTACAGGAGGAAGAAGAAACTTTAGGGTGGTTTTCTCTCACCGTGGGAAATCAAAAAGTCTGAGATTTTAAAATTTTTCCCGAAGAAAAAAAATGTTACATAAATCTGATTTGCTGTCTTATCGGTATTAATGGTATGAATCCATTAATTTGGCTTTCAATAGGAAAATTGTATTTTAGTTTACTTGTAAAAGATTTTATCTATAACGAGACATCATTTTCCAAAAGTAAAAAGGTATCTATGGAAATGCGCTTGCTCCTCATCATTGATTATTTTGTAGCAGCTGACCGTGGTTACTATTTTCTGCCATAACAGAAAGAAAAACAAAATTAAAATATTTTGTATTACGTTTTGTACTTAAACAATGTGCGTTGAATTATCTTTTTAAAAATGTATTGGAAAATGGTGATCGTTCATTTCGTGGTTTTGCTTTTCCATAATGTAATTAGCGAAGAAGTAGTGAAAAAATTAGTGACGAAACGAAGTGATATAGATTTGCAAACGTGCTTAGATAATTTTGATGTTCATAAAGATAAAATTATAAGGACTCAGGATTCGAAAGACATGGGTGCGAAATATATAAACGAAATTGATCTTGGATCAAGAGAAGAGTGCTCAAGATTATGTTGTGAGACTGAAAATTGTGATGTGTTTGTTTATGAGGATAAGGTAAGTTTAAATGAGTCGGGGCTTTCAATTTTCTACAACATTACCACTTCGCTTTTCCCTTATAATCTGCAGTTCGGTCAATTTCCTTTTTTTGCTTTGCTTATTTAATCGAGTTTTCTAACTCTGCAGGAAATGCAGTTTTCCAATGTTATTTCCCACCTAGTATTTTAAATTCAGTTATTACCTAGATTCTATTGCAATTTTGCGTCTCTCTCCAGATTTTCAACTTCCGTCATTGGGGTCAATATTCAAATTGATGAATTATGGTAAATTAATTTTTAATTATGCAAAGTAACCATGCCACACCTACCATAATTATTGAAAATTACTTCCACGAAGACTTGAATTAAGAATCGTGATGGACAAGGCCGGATAGAGATAGAGCTATAATTGAATTTTTGCACATTAACTTGATTTAGCATTTAGCAATACGAGAAGTGAGATTAATTTCTGAAAGGTCAAAAAAATCACTTTACTTTCATGCAAGAATGATACGAAAATAAGCGGATTTACGTAATTTTTCAATGCAATATTGAGGTAGAGTGTAGACAACCAGTCAAGTTTAATTTCCAGCTGCTTGGTTGCCTGTCTCGCTTTTTTTCGTCTGCCGAGTTCAATGGTTTGCCTAGAGTTCTCCAAAGAGAAAAGGAATACAGGCCACTTTATTGACTTTAAAATTCTTATTGGCAACGCAAACTTCAATGTGATAAACGTATAAAGTTAAAAATAAAAGGTATGAATTTGTTGCTAGAATTTTATCCACTATTTTTTTTCAGGTAAGCTATTACCTATAAATGGATCGATATAGTGATTAAGGGCTATCATTATCACCAATTTATGTTGAGATGATAATATTATGTTTCCTTTCTATAGTAAATATTAATTCATAATCAGCTGCCATCTTTCCTTTTAGGTTGGCAAAACAATAAATAAATAGATAGAGTGCTTGGGTTATTATTATCAACAATAATGTTAATACAGATTAATCACATCAAAATCGATGTACAAGGATGAAGATAAGATAGCATAATTATCAAAATTTCACGTTTAATTCCATAATTTATTCAAAAAAGTGTACTAGAATAGTAAAACTGATCTATAAAGTTGCGTATCTTTTCTAAATTTATAATCAATGCTCTCCAATAGTTACAAATTTTGCTTCCCAAACATTGGTTCCCTCTGAATTTTTGGCATGAAGCTATATTTCGGCTACCTATTTCGTGATAGTCATATGATTTTTGATTGCTCAGCTCTCGACCTCACTCAGTGAGATAGTAACCTTACTTGAAGGCCATTATTATATTTTGTTGGTCTTAGAGCGAATGCGGTGACATTCAAATCACCAGCTTATGGCCATGATTTTCTCATTTTTCTCTTTCCATTACAGAATTCCTCTTCCAATTGCTTATTTTCATTTTAAGCACACACAGCCATATCCGTATCGATTTTACCTCTTCCTTTCCATCTAGTTCAGGGGTTCCCAAAGTGGTTCCTACGGATCCTCAAAAGTCCTTCTCATATTAAAAGTAATTTGGGGGTGCGTGGAAACCGTCGGGGGGTCCGTGACAGGTTTTAAAGTAAAATAATTGTGACCCATTTTCATCAGAACTATGAAAGTTAAAATAAATAGCAATGAGTAAATTGTTATCGATTTTTATGTCCTGAGTAAAATATCGACGGTGGAAAGATAAAACTTCTTAAGTGCCATTACAGTTAAGGTCACATTTGGACTCAGTATGGAAGTGCGCGTGAGAGGCGGCCGGCGTGTTCGGACAGATAAAATGAGCATTAAAGTGCTGGCGTTTAAGAAGTTTTACCTTTCCACCGTAGTTATAAATATCGACATAGCTAAATAAAATAAAAGTAATGACAAGCATCGTACGGTGGCACTTGGACCGACCGCGACCGTCTTATCTATACAAACAAAAATCACGGAGAGGAGAATCCACTCAGTTTCAAAATCTTTCAAAATTGCCAAAACGAGATGAAGGTTTGATATACTTGTCACTTTGTTATCCCCGATTGGGTGTTGGACCCTTTTGCAAGTAAATCCCCAAACTCAGATGAATCTCCATACTAATACAGGAGCAAGTTATTGAATTATCCACATATGAGGAGCTAAAACCAATGCTTGAACAAAGATACCACAAATTCTGGTGGTAAGCGAATTGATTCCTTACCGGTATTCCTATTTAATAGGACGTGGATTGAATTTCGTATCATCCCATCAGGTTCACTCATTTTGTAGAGTTATTTGACTTCCATTCATTTCCTTTTTTCTCTTGTTAATTTTCCTTCGTATTTCCATTTGTCTGGTCCATTTGCTGTTTTCCAGAGCAAAGTTCCATTATAGACTCTATGTTGCTTTATCCGTGTTTTTGGAATTGAATTTCTTTTTCATTTTCTCTTCCGACATTATTACTGTTCCATGTACATTCTGTAACAAATTTTTGCATTTGTTACTTGGTTTCTCTTGAAATTGCAATTTCACATATTCCTACATCCGGCCCCTGCACTTTTACTTATTAAATGCATACTTTCAGGTATGTTATGTTATGCATGTATTTGCGGGCAAAATGTTGATAACTGCTTGTATGCGGCGTAGAAATATTGAGTACCTGTAGTGTAGTCCCTTAATAACTATAGAACCCAGCGGAAGCAATATCTTGTTTGGTCACAACGACATTGTTTGCATCAGTGGAGTAACTTCAAATTTTAGGCCGGGAGATTAATTATTATCAATTATAAATGAGCTCATAATATCATTGCATTGGTATGTTTTGTTTATTTATTTTATTTTTTTTTGTTTATGTTCCTAAAATATCTTTCCCTGACTTGGACGGTACCTTTATAATTATCAGTAAACAATTGAAAAACATGGTGGTATGGAATACCCCACAGCCGTACCTAATATACAAAATATCTTTATAAATTTTGAAAATTCAAATCATTACTTCCTTGCGCTGGGGGGCATTCCATACCCCCCAGCCCCCCGGTTGCTCGCCCAATTCAAGGGAATTAATTTATTTTACTTTAACAATTTTTTTAATTGTATAAATAAATTAATATTTAAATAAAACTTACCCATGGCAAGCGGTTTAATTTGCACTACACCACCGCCCGGCTCGTTCAAGTAGAAGGTTTTTTTTATAATACAATCAATTTATTGAAATATTGTTAAATCAAAACAAACTTGTTCCTTTGAAATAGGCGTGAAACCGGGGGGTCTGGGGGTATGGAATCCCCCCCAACACAAGGAAGGGTACGCAAGAACTCGGCACTGGCGGATCTTTCTTTAAATGGTCCCCTCATTTAAAAAAATCGTTTTCTAATTCTAATTAACCTAAGCTCGACCGGTGGATTCCCGTTGCCGAGTTGTCCGTTTCCCGCTTGCACAGGCGCTTTTTACCTTTGTTTAAGAAGACTGGCGTGGTGCCATTATTTTTTACTTTACATTGCCTCGGGTCCCTTAAGATTTTACGGGCTGCGTTCATTCGGACACCGCGCACACTGGTTTGCGTTGACGAATATGTTTGGTTATGACAATTTCTGTTTTCCGTGCCAGTTCGTTTGTGACAAGTGGTCCACCTTCCGCATATAGTTTTGGTTTTCTTCTGTAAACATCTGGCAGCAATTGCGTTACTTCTACTACGTAGTTTTTGGTGAGTATAAGCCGTGCGATACGATCCGACTTCGCTCGTTTAGAGACGTGTATGGATGTTATTATTTTAACATCATCAACAACATAAACACGAACTTCCGTTCCGTTTTTGGTTACGCCAAGTTCGCTATCTTTGAGTTTTCTAACATCAAGGATCGGTATTGGAATATCAATATCGGTATCGGAACGGTCCAGCGTTCTGCATCTGCGAGCAGTGTTCTGTGTGTTGCTAGTGTTGATCAAGTGTCTCCTATGGATTACTGACAAGTGTTCCGGTTTTTCACCCACAAAGCCACACGTCCGATCTCGATTGGAAACGAGTACCTGTCACCACATAAGTTATAAGCTAATTTGAGGTGGGTGCACTTTTTGATTGTGACATCGTATTTTTCATTCGCTCTTCCTCTCAGTTGTCTTTGGATCTTCCTTTCATCTATATTTTTTGATTTCCCGATCTCTTTTTATTATTCAAACTAAACAAAATTGGTTAGAAAATTGAATCTACTAAAAGAGACGGCATTTTCTTTTAAGAAAAGGAGAAGATTTTGGTAATCATTTTCATACAGACAGATACTTTTTCATATTAGACTCAGCCCATCTCCTCTGCAGCTGATTTGGGCTCACCACTGACAAGTAGGCCTTTACATTTTTAATTGATTTTGGAAATTAGTTTTATGTTTAGTTAACGCTTTATGAATAATAAATGCGACACTTTACTTCTGTATAGCGTATTATTTAATAATAATAATAATAAAAAATTTATTTAATTTAATATTATATTATTTCTGGATAAAACCTTTTTACAACAAGGCAAGCAATTACATCCGGTTTTTTGGAACAATATACATAACTTCTAGTAAAATTACTTAAAAAGCACTTTTCAAGTAATTAGGTGGCAATATAATGCTTGTAACTTCATAAATTTCTAGGAAACATAACTAAACGCTTATAAAGCTTTAGTGGCGCCGGAAAACATTCATTTTTGGAATGTTTTCATTTCATTTAAAACTTCAAGTTAGTGAACTTCTATTGACCATATTTCCATTCCTGTTTTATTTATTTCGTTTATAAATTTTGTAATTCGTCAACATTTTTCTCCTTTTTTAACGATTTTATAAAGGTATACTAATTGAAAAAACATCCACGGACGGATCTCTTTTTTAGCGGTATTAATTGAAAAAATATTGTTTCCTAACATTAACCTAAGCTCGACGGGTAGATCTCTCTTTTAACAGCCTCCATTAAAACAAAAATAGTTTCCCAATACTGGCAACTTAGATAAAGTAAAAACAATCGATTATATCGATCAATCGATTAATCGATTAATCGAAAACAATCGATTAATCTAAAACAATCGAATAATCGAACAATCGATTAATCGATTAATCGAAAACAATCGAATAATCGAACAATCGATTAATCGAAAACAATCGATTAATCGAACAATCGATTAATCGAACAATCGATTAATCGATTTTTCGATTAATCGATTATTTCAAAAATATTAATCAATCATCGATTAATCGATTAAATAATCGATTAATCGAAATAAATTCCCAGCCCTAGTTGTCGGACAGATTGATACAGGTGGATCAGCGTCCTGGCTTTTTATATATAGGTGTGTCAGTGTGCAACTCGATCCCAGAAGAACAACCAATCAGAGTTCTGTCCATTCTTGCAATAAAGTCATTGTTTCATGAGCAATTGAGACAAGTAGCCCCATCCTGCTGGAACCACAGGTTTTCCTAATAGTCAATAAAAAATGCCAAAAAAATTTAATGTGTAACTTTTGATTACCATTTGATATTTAATTAACTGTCTGTTCCGTAAATTTGATAGTAATCGCGATCGATTTGAACAAGATTGCTGAACGAGTGGGTGTTTCAATTAGATCGCTCAATTCGATTAGACGTTCAATAATAACACGTTTCTGTGTATTGGTTTGTCAAAGTAAGTCATATGGTTGTGATAAAGCCAAATCAATCATCTAGTGAATGAGGATTTGGGGAGAGAAACCAAATCTTCCATCAATTTCAATTTCCGGTTGATTTAGTTGGACGTGAATGGCTGCTTTAACATGGCACATCACGAGAGTTCGTTTCCTTCGACAGACAAATCAAAATTTGATGTTCCACAGTTCCGAGGACATGTAATGATCCAAGTTTTCCTGGAATTATCAATTAGGGAATTATCCCTTGCCCATATCATTATAGCTTGTTAAGTAATCCATTATTAATCCCTTGACATTGCTTGATTCGGACCGCCTAAATGACTTATTGATCTGCATCTGCACGAAATATGCATTGCAAAATATTTGTTTTCTAAATAATTTACGGTATGAAATAAATTTTGTTTGGCCATTATCAACAACATTTTGGAGAACTTGACTGCAAAGATAGTAATGATTTCATACTGGGATACTTAAAAGGCAATAGTTTGCATGTTTATTGCTTTGCTACAAAAATTTTTTCTTTTTCAGAACGCTGGAAGTTGTTACCTGTTTCAATGTGGTCCACCCGAAGATTTCAAGTGCAAGTTCACACATCATTCAAATTATTCAAGTGCAATCCTCGCCATTAACAGACACCTGCCCGATTTAGAAAGTCAAATAAAATTTACAAAACATGAACAAGAATTAGCAAAATTGAGGTAATTAATTATATCGTTTAATTTAACGTTAAATTCGCGGCAAACAATAAGTAGCACTTTTAATTAAAAAGATTTATCAATCAAGTGTAACTATACAAGCTTCAAGATAAACTTGAAAGTAACATTACTCAAGATTAAAAGTGACTTAGTAATCTACCGATAATCATTAAGTACTTTCACATTAACGACTTAGGATCTAAAACTTAGGATCTAAAAAAAAGTATGAAATGTATTTAACAGAAAGAAGTAAAAGTAATTAATTTTAACGAAGGTTCATTTGTATTACGCATTGTTATTATTTAATTTAATGAAATTAATTGCAACTGTTTTACGTCTTTGTTCAGTAAACTTGGCAAAGAAGCAAGCATAATTTCATTATGTATGTGGATGTAGCAATGCTTGCAAACAAATACATTTGCAAGATATGGGAACAGACGTTAGAACATGCAATTAGGTACTCGAACTTTTTTTTTTTACTAAATTAATTGTAAAACCAAACAATTCCGTGTACTCAAACTTGCATTGCTATTTATATTATTAATTTTGTAATCTACTCTAGATAAGCTAATATCTGCAACGTTTTTGTGCAACCTTTTTATGAAATGTTTTTGTGCAACTTTGCATATAATATTATAATATGGAGATAAAATCAGTTTGGTTTTGGTACTCTAGTACCCTTAATTTTTTATGGTCATTATGTTGGTAATTCAAAATAAAATTCTTTTCTATATGCTGTTGTGTTTGCTACCAAAGAATACCGTATCTTCAAAAAACAAGAAATGCAAAATCAATGTAGTTGACACTTATTTATACATTTCATTATTATCTACTGTCGCGTCGTGCTCTTGAAAACACATTATAGAGCTGATTTATTTAATGGATCATGTATCAGTTGGGGGCAAAATCTAAAAACGGTCATTAGATATTTTTATAACCAATGTTTGGATTGAATGTTTCATTACAACTAAACCCCAAAATATCCTTAAAAAAAATTTTTCTAAATGTTTTTTGTAGCGTTTCCAAATCAGTCTAGAAAAATTCACCTTCAGATGACATTAGAAAGCCCAAAATCAATCAATGGTGAATTATATTGAAATTTATATTGGCCTTAACTCCAGTTTGAGGTCGTTTTTGGTAAAAAAACAAACAAGTAAACCCTTGTTATTTGGAGATAGGGCTTTCTTTTTTATGTGAGCAGTTTTGGAGTGAGTACGATAACCCGGCACTGGATTCTAAAAATGTTCGATTTAAATTATGGTAGTTCAGGGTGTAAATTACGAATATAAACATTAAATTTTGAAGAATCATCAAAAATTAGGGCGAAATAAGAACAAAAGTCATAAAAGTAATATTATGCGAGTATTGTATTGGCTGCTGCCATAACCTCAGCTCCTCCCACCCCTAAGTTATAGATATTTTGGTAAAAAAAATCACTAAATTCCATGCAACTCCAACACTAGGATATTTAAGTCCACGAAACTGTAAAACCGGGATCTCTAAGTCCGCTAAGATTAGTTTTTTAGTTAAAAATTCCGGTATAAATAACGAAATGCAATTTAAAATAAAATTTTGGTTTAATATTGTCAGTTACACAAGTCAACTATGATAGCCCCGCACCCTAATAAGCCTAACTACAAGTATTTACGTCTAGCGCACGTATCGTCGACAGAATGCAACAACTACGAGGTTCTTACGTGAAAAATCAAAACTTTACAATCATTTCCCCCGTGCAAAAATTGCACTTTAGTCCTTTTATATAATATAATTAATTAATACTATTATCTTTTTTTCAATGATGGAAGAACATCCATGAACTCAATTGAGCTTAATCATAAATTAAATAAAATCTTGTTAAAACTGTTTGTGGTTGGTATATCTTTTTCTTCTTTTGTATCAGACGTTGGTTTAGAAAATTGAGTTGAGATGACCTAGCCGGTACACCTTGAAGCGCCGTTGACGTTATTTCGGATCTCTGACGTTTGATATCCTTAGGAGGTCACTGTCTTAAAGGAGGCATTCTTCGTTCCACAGTCATCTGCGTGACGTTTAGGCTTCCACCCCGTCAGTATTTTCTTACGGTTATCATAATCGAAGGGAGGGAATAGCACTTCTTCCTTGTTCATCCATTATACACTGTATTCTTCAGGAAGAGATCCTCCAACGCATTTTTGGCCTTAATTCATCTTTTGGTCTTACGTTTTAAAAATATATTTATTATCTTGACATAACCATTACTTTTTGTTGAGATGATATTGTTGATGTAAAACATATTTGTGAAGTTTATGCTAAATTTGCAACCAATTATATTGACAAAATGGCGGTGAAAAACAGTTGTCTATTTAATTATATCGCTTACAAAGCGTCCTACGATATAAATACTTGAAATGAAAAATACAGTTCTGTATTTATATTCTATTCATTTTTATCGTCAAGCCCCAAGTTTCGGTGCAAAAATCAATTAAGCGGGTAAAGTAGGAGTCATCATCATACAGTCGTTATGCTTCTTAACATAAGCGTCGTGATCCTTAAATTTTGGTGGGGTGGTTATTACACTTCCCCATAGTCCACAGATCAACTTTTGGACCCTTTAGATCATTAACATTTAAGGATGCTCTTGGCATATATTACTCTCGGTAGGTTGCCATTGCTTTCCGAGGGGAGAACGGTCAGAATAAAGTTCTTGCTTTACTCGGATTCGAAGCGGGTATTTAGCGTCCATAGTCAACTTGCGTGACCACTATGCTCCGACCGAAAGTAGGAGTATGTAGGAGTATACTTATATAAATACTAGGGGGGCTCCGCCCCCCTGGCCGCTGACGCGGCCCAACCCCCAGGGCCGCTTTGCGGCCCTAATAACTTCAAGTTATAAAACTTATTTCCATACAACATTTTTTAAGTCGCTTTCACTTTGAATTTGTATTCCATCCTTCGCTCGACATCTTGATAATGCTACATATAACTGTCCATGACTAAACAAAGGCCTATCGATTTATATACCAACTTTGTTAAAGCTCTGCTAGCATAACAACAGATCCTATTTTGAATTTTAATTTGTGTACCGGAAAACCAGGGAAATTCAACGAATTTAAATATTCGACTTCATATTCCAACCGAATGTCCTCATCTGTTTGATCGACCCCTCGATGTTTAGCTGTATCTTCACTTAAGTAGGTATGAATCTCGCCCTCGACCAAATTTAATATTTCATTATTAAGTGTGCGAACATCATCATTGTGGCAGGCTAATATAATTCTGTCGGAGAGATCGGCATTAGAAGCAATTGAATTGCTGTAAATGGTATCCGGAAAGTTCACCGAAAACAATTCACCGAAAGCAATTCACCGAAAACAATTCACCGAAAATCAATTCACCGAAAATCAATTCACCGAATAATAATTCACCGAAAATACAATTCACCGAAATTACAATTCACCGAAATTACAATTCACCGAAAGAAAATTCGCCGAATTTCACCGAAAACAATTTAATTGATGTTGGCAACCTTGCAAGTCTTGATACTCTAAATAAGAGGGTTAAATAAAAACGTTACATTTTCATTATTTTTATCACGTTTGTTTATTTAGTAGTATTTCTTGTGGTATTGTAGTAAGTGTTTGTATGCCCTGTATATAGAATTATTTATTTTTGTAAGTTATTAGGTGATTACAATAAAAGTAAAAGTTATTATTAAATGGATAATCTACTTAAGGAGCGTCCATTAATTACGTAAGGATGAATTTTTTAATTTTTGACCCACTCCCTCCCCCACGTAAGGGTACGTAATATCATGGGTAAGTAAGATTTTGTCCCCCCCCCCACTTACATCGTACGTACGGATTATTTAAAAAAAATTAATTTTGACCCCCTGTCTCCTCCCGTTATATATTTATAAAATATGAATAATAAATATATTATAATATATTATATTAAATATATTATAGGAAATACAAAAAGTTAATAAAGATAATTAAATAGATAAACAAATATTTTATGAAACTTACGTAAGGAATACATCAGACCAACCCCCCCACGTAAGGTTCCGTAAGATTTCCGATACTTCCCCCCTTAGAGGATTACCGAAAACGAATAATGCGATAGAAGGATAGAAGGTTGGCATCGCGGCTTCGAAACTCAGATTGGAAGTGAACACCCTAATATATGGAGGTTTATATTAATAATGCATTTTTTATTTTATTATACTATTTTTCGGCGAATTTTCTTTCGGTGAATTGATTTTCGGTGAATTGTTTTCGGTGAATTGCTTTCGGTGAATTGTTTTCGGTGAACTTTCCTAGATCCGCTGTAAATGTCCTGAATTATATTTGTAGATTTCTAGCTATTCGGTACTTTCAATAATATAATGCTGCTTTTGGCCAAATTAATGTTAACTTTAAAGTATAATTGACTATCTCCACAGGTGAAGCGTATTTTATAACAGGTAAAACTTAACGAAAGTCACCACCGAAAATAACAAATTTGCCACCAAACGGATTTTTGCATTTACATAAATCTTTCAATCTTTGTGTTTTTGCGTCGCATGGTTTTGTTTACTTTTTACTTTTGCTTTTTTGCTTCTGCTTCTGCTATTGCTTCTGCTATTGCTTCTGCTTTTGCTTTGCTTTGCGTTGATTCATCCGTTTATGTGATTATAATGTTGATTTGGTGTCGTCCAATAGCTGTTCTCAGCGTTGCATAAAAACGTTGCATAAAAACGTTGCACAAAAACGTTGCATAAAAACGTTGCATATTTTGTCTTATCTATATATATAAAACTAGGGGGGCTCCGCCCCCCTGGCCGCTTTGCGGCCCTAATAACTTCAAGTTATAAAACTTATTTACATACAACATTTTTTATGTCGCTTTCACTTTGAATTTGTATTCCATCCTTCGCTCGACATCTTGATAATGCTACATATAACTGTCCATGACTAAACAAAGGTCTATCGATGTATATTGAAGTGTTATTTTCCACCCTTAAATATTAAATATCGAATCGGCGGAGAAATCACCTTCTTACCCGGCTGGCTCAATCGGTTATCTTTCAGTATCGCCCACTATCAAGCGACCTTGTATACCTTTTCCGAAATAATTCCACTTGCATTTATTATAATCCACAAAATTTTCTCTTCTAATGTCTCAATCTAAAATAAATAACACTGCTTCAAACTTTACTTGTCTTTTATTCTCAAATAAATCAAATTTTTACAACTAAAAATCGTCAGAAATCAAAATGTCGACCGTCCACGACTTGGACGGTGTACGCAAGTCTTCTTCTTCACTGCTCGCGCTCTCTCGGCTTCCCCGAAACCGCGAAACATACAAAATTCAAATTATTTACAAAAACTCAAGCAAACCATTTCCTTATTCCAAAAATTACACGACAGCAATCCTTCCTGGCTTATGCAGAAATCCAGGAGGGATTTCAAGAAAGACACATAACATCGTGCTTTTGGAATAAGTAGCAAATTCTCTAAATCAACATCTTCAAAAATAAATAACAATATTCAAAAGTAAATAATAATTAATTAATGCGGCAATCTAATTTACACACCTAAATTAATTAATTAATCAACATCCCGAACTACCTATCTTGACGAATGATCACTAAACAATTCATAAATGACATCCAAACTTCTTTGCAATAATAACAATTTCTTAGATAACTCGATCCAAAACTTTCTTCGAAATAACTGCAAATTTTTTTTATCCTTCCAAATTTTATTCCATAATTTTTCAAAGCTCCTTCTTTTTCCGTTACGGACCTTTCATAATTTGGATTCTCTTCTATTGTTCTGCAATTTCATTTTCATATTCAATGTTCATATCGACCCGTCTTTAATAAAATCCTTCACTACTACTTAATTTTTAAAATTTCCAACTAACAATTTCATCTCCTTAAATAATTTCATCAATTTTGCTACATTTTAAAGTTGTAGCTTCATACAAATTTTTTTAAATATGCAATACACATCATTTAAAACTCTTTTACCTATTTCTTTACTAATCATCCAATTTCAATTTTCGTAGTGACAAATTCCTTCAATAACCATCAATTTTCAAATTAAATTTTTCCATTTGATTGCCATAAACGCTAATTTCAAATTTACTATTATAAAATGTAGCAATTAATTAATCCATTTTTCAAATTTTCAATTTTTGGAAACACTTTTACTTTCTCAAATTTTGTTATACAATTTATAAACTTTTCGTCTGCTTATCTTTCGAAGATTGTCCTTTTCACTTGTTACATTGGTTATTATTAACTTGTTCGAATTTCTATTGCCTTTTATTTAATTATGATTTTCAGTTTTATCATGATGTGTAGTTCCTTCTTTAAATTTTAATATTTACAAACTTTTTTTAATTTTATCAAAACACATTTAGTTCCATTCATTTTCCATTTAAATCGCGGTTATCCTTAAATTTGTTCAATCTTCTTTATTCGTCCGTGGTTACTTTTCATATTTGATTAGATTAGCCACCCTCCATCTTGATCGCCGATACTGCCACTTTTCCAAAATGACCTTCATTTTGTTTTCCATGACGTCTTCCTTTTTAAAAATACGTTTCTTTTCACCAAACCACTTTTTCTTTATTTTCTTCTTCTTGTAGCCCAACTCTTCTTTTTCAAAATACCAAATTACTTTGTTGGACGGCATATCCTCTTCATCCTTTATTTCATCCTTCCAAATTGCTGAACGGGGAACATCATTTCCATCGGAAACCATCTTGGATGAAGTAATCATGTTCGTATTAATTTTATTTTTCTTCCTTTTACAATAATTATTGTTATACCTTCTTTCAAAATTACTTTTTCGTCCATGTTTCATCTTTCGCGATTTCATTCGTCGCATCTGTGTTCTGGTGAATATCCGGGATTTTTTATTAATGCCGCCGATATGACCCGTTTCTTTATTTACTTCTCCTTCCATTTTTTCATTTCTCAAGTCTTCTTTATTTTCATTTTTCTCAATCTCTTCCGATAGTTCCACTTTTTCTGCTAAAGTTTCTCCTTTTATTAAACTTATTTCTTCCTTCTTATCTTCTAGTTCTTCCTCATTTTCATTTTTTTCATAATTGGCACTGCTGATTGTTCTGCTCAATTCTTCACAATATTTTACCCATTCTTTTTTGTCCTCGATCCTATTCTTTTCCCTCTCTCTTTTATCTTCTATTCTATTCGTTCTCCTCTCTCTCTCCTGTCTTCAGCCATTTGCTCTATCAGCTGTTGAAGCCTCCACTCAATTTGATCGATTTTATCCCAGCCTGTAGCCATGGTCAAACCTTTCTTACTAAAAATCTCAGGGTGACAGCCGGTTCTGCGGTGAACATTTACAACCATAAACTAATCATCCCAAATTGAATTCAAAAAAATGTTCACCAAATGCCGCACGTTCGGGTAGCCAAGTTGAAGTGTTATTTTCCACCCTTAAATATTAAATATCGAATTTTCAAATCTTCTTCGTAAAATTCCAATTCGGGCGGAGAAATCACCTTCTTACCCGGCTGGCTCAATCGGTTATCTTTCAGTATCAAGCGACCCACTATCAAGCGACCTTGTATACCTTTTCCGAAATAATTCCACTTGCATTTAGTATAATTCACAAAATTTTCTCTTCTAAATTCTCAATTTAAAAGAAATAACACTGCTTCAAACTTTACTTGTCTTTTATTCTCAAATAAGTCAAATTTTTACAACTAAAAATCGTCAGAAATCAAAATGTCGACCGTCCACGACTTGGACGGCGTACGCAAGTCTGCTTCTTCACTGCTCGCGCTCTCTCGGCTTCCCCGAAACCGCGAAACCGCGAAACACTAAATTCAAATTATTTACAAAAACTCAAGCAAACCATTTCCTTATTCCAAAAGTTAAAGCTCTGCTAGCATAACAACAGATCCTATTTTGAGTTTTAATTTGTGTACCGGAAAGCCAGGGAAATTCAACGAATTTAAATATTCGACTTCATATTCCAACCGAATGTCCTCATCAGTTTGATCGACTCCTCGATGTTTAGCTGTATCTTCAATTAAGTAGGTATGAATCTCGCCCTCGACCAAATTTAATATTTTATTGTTAAGTGTGCGAACATCATCATTGTGGCAGGCTAATATAATTCAGTCGGAGAGATCGGCATTAGAAGCAATTGAATTGCTGTAAATGTCCTGAATTATATTTATAGATTTCCAGCTATTCGGTACTTTCAATAATATAATGCTGCTTGGCCAAATTGATGTTGACTTTAAAGTATAATTGACTATCTCCCAGGGATGCAGTCGTAAAATAAAAAGTGCCGGGGCGAAAAAAAAAAGCTCGGCCGCAGGCGAAATTTTTTTTTAAAGGGGGCGTGGCCAACGGGTTTTTTTTTTATGAAGTGTTTATGCGCACCTTGTTTATGTTAACATCAGGCCCGGATTGGCTCCTTTGGGGGCCCTCGGCTAGAGACTGGGGAGGGGCCCCTTACTATGAGCGTAGATTTTTGAAAATCACATTTTCAGCTATTTAGACACTTGGAATGTATATAAAAAATACAAACCACTTTTACCTCAAGCATACACCACTTTTTTAAGGCCTCTTTGGGGCCCCCTAGCCGACCTGGCCAGTCCGGGCCTGGTTAACATTGACAAATTTGATAGCGGAGGAGTTACCGCTATGGGAATAAAAATAAAAAATTTTTTTAAAGGGGGCATGGCCAACGGTTTTTTTTTTTTTATAAAGTGCTTATTAACCCATTACCTGTGTAATAAACTTATCGTTTTTCAATGTAGCTAGTAAGCATTTTGATCACAATATACCTTAGCGATGTAAAGTGAATGGGTATTGTAATAATTGTTAATTCAATCACTTGTTAAATTTTGAGTTCGAGTTTTTTTAAAACAATTTAAAACTTATTTACCCAATAGCAATTTGGAATGTTTGAAAAAAATACCGGGCCAGCCCTGGTGAGCCCTGGCACCACTGTAGCCAGGGCGGCGCCCTGCCTTCAAAAAAAGTGCCGGGGCGGCGCCCTGGCGCGCCCTGGCCCGACTGCACCCCTGCTATCTCCACAGGTGAAGCGTATTTTATAACAGGTAAAACTTGACGAAAGTCACCACCTAAAATAACAAATTTGCCACCAAACGGATTTTTGCATTTACATAAATCTTTCAATCTTTGTGTTTTTGCGTCGCATGGTTTTGTTGCCTTGCTTTGCGTTTACTTTTTGCTTTTTTGCATTTGCTTTTACTTTTTGCTTTTTTGAATTTGCATTTGCTTTTGCATTTGCTTTTGCATTTGCTTTTGCATTTGCTTTAGCTTTTGCATTTGCTTTTGCTTTTGCTATTGCTTTTGCTTTTGCTATTGCTATTGCTTTTGCGTTTGCGTTTGCGTTTGCTTTGCTTTGATTCATCCGTTGATGTGATTAAAATGTTGATTTGGTGTCGTCCAATAGCTGTTCTCAGCGTTGCATAAAAACGTTGCATAAAACGTTGCACAAAAACGTTGCATAAAAACGTTGCATATTTTGTCTTATCTTTTTATATATATAGAGTAGATAATAAACTGACTGACTGACTGACTGATTGACTGACTGACTGATTGACTGACTGACTGACTGATATATCAACGCACAGCCCAAACTACTGGGTCCTTAGCGATGAAATTTTGCACAGAGGTTCCTGTTATAACGTAGGCGAGCACTAAGAAAGGATTTTATGAAAATCCTATCCAAAAGGGATTTATCACCTATTATCTAATTAGTGATGACGCGCAGGAATGGACTAACGAGATTCCCATTGTCGACTTCCCTCAATTTTCCAAAACACAACCTAAACCGGTGGGTCTACGTTTAGAAGCATGGGATTTTCTTTATAAACAAAAATATACATAAATATGGGATTTATCACCTAATATCTAATTAGTGGTGACGCGCTCGAATGGATTAACGAGATTCCCACTGTAGACATCCTTCAAGTTTCCAAAGCACAGCCTAAACCGGTGGGTCTACTGTCCAGAAGCATGGAATTTTCTTTAGAAAGGAAAAGAATAAACTTTTAGAAATTAAAAAATAAAAGTGTGAGATAGGTTAGGATAGAACGAGAACCTCCGAAAAGTTGATTTGGGTTGTCGTTTCTAGCGCGAGTAGAGAGAGAGAAATGAAACGTCAAACGGAATGGAAAGAAGAAGGGAAAATGAGGAAGATACAAAGAGTACGAGTGGTGAAGGTAGCCGGAAATGGGAACTGATGGGAGTTGGAGGATGGAGTGCCAGAGTAATGTTGACGCCATGATTAACAAGCGAGGTACGATTTGGGAGCTGTAGAGGTGGATGAGTGGAAAGAGAGCGACTGCATGGAGAAACTGTGGACAACATACCAGGAGAGAGAGACCGATGGAGTAGAGAATAGAATAAGGAAAAAGGTTTGCGCGCAAAAAAGTGAATTCCACGCGGACGAAGTCGCGGGCAACAGCTAGTCTTTTTATATATATAGAGTAGATATTGCGATGATAACTGACCAAAAGGAGGGACTGCGACCACAATCAAAATAAAGGTAATCCCGCGCACACTGTAAGGCTAAGAGAGGAAGCGCCAATCACATAAAGGCTTTAAAATTAAATATGTAATTTAGCAAAGTTCAAAATAAAGGTAGAAAAAGCTTTTATGTGATGAGGTGTCCTTTTGAAAAGGGTTCGTCATTGAGGACCTGCTTTCATTATAATGAATACCATGTTTCCAAGAAACAAAGAATGACAAGACGTGAGTGGAGGTCAAAGACCACATTATCAAAGATAACTTGGATAATGTAAAAAAAATTTGTTATAATATGTCGAATTATTATTTGTAGAATGAATTTTTTCCTTAGTGGTTGGCACGTGACCAGAATTTCACTAATTGACACAAACAAGCAAACAAACAAATTCACTCTACCTCTGTATTTGTAAACGTAACCAAGGGTATCCCGGAAATGGTTGTATGGACATTCAAATTAATTATATGGAAAAAGTAGGCAGTTTAAAATATAATCAACAAGACTCTATGGAGATGAAGAGGTTGCTAGGAAAAAAGTTAACATCAATAAGTAAATAGATGAGAGTAGGCTGTTCCGTTTTTTCCTTACAAGGGAAAGGAGTTAGTCATAATTTATCCTTTCAAGGGAAAGGTTGAGTTACGTTTTATCCTTCCAAGGAGAAGGTGGTAGTGAAGTCAAATTTTATCCTTCCAAGATGAAGGTGCGTGCGAAGTTAGTTATTGATGATCCTTTTGATAGGAAGGGAGTAAGTTGAATTTATCCTTTCAAGAGTTCCGAATTATATTGCCAGAGTGAAAGTGGTGCGCCGTTAGTTACATTTTCTCCTTCCAAGGTAAAGTTAGTGCGAATAATTGGGGGTATAAAAGTTTTTGGTAAATCATAACAAGAAATAAGAGAAAAATTTGGATTAGAGGTGAAAATTGGAATGGAAAACAAAATTTAAATTGAAAAGTGTTGGCGAAGCAGGCTGGATCATTGGTTGCGGAAAATCGTTGGTGGAAGAAGACTAGACCGACTCTGGGATACCAGGTTAAATTCGTTTGGGGGTAAAATTTTGTATAATGAATTGCCGATTAAGTGGGCTAGATTCAATTTCAATTTGTTAAAAGAAATTATTAAATAAAAGAAAGTAAAATTATTATTCAATCATGTGTTGTCATCCACAAGTTTGAAATTATTTTTGCATTGGATCAGGAGGACAAAATCTTGATGTTTGTTCTTGAAGTCTTTGCAGAACGGAGAAGGCGATTGATTTGATTGTGGTCGGAAATCGTAAAAAATACTTTAACATCGCAATATATGAATTTCAACAATTTTTTCTCAAAAAATTTATGAAAATTAAACACTGTTTATGGCAATTAACGTCAACCATGCCTTTCGTTATGGTTGCAACTGTGTCTCGCAAATGGATCGAATGTTTCATTTCATTTTGCGATGCCATATACTTCAGTATAATATAGGTAATTAAAATTTTTTTGGAAACTAACAAAAAAAATAATCGTAGTTTACAAGAACACCTACCGAAACACATTGTCTCCAAAAATCAAGTAAATCTGTAGAGCCACTTTTGACGCACAAATATAGGTTTAGCCCTGGAGACACCTGTAATTGATCCTATGAAGCCTATGAAGCTGTAAACGACAAGAAATAAAATTGTAAAGTTTTGTAATATTTGAACCGTTGCTTCTGAAGTGCCTATAGGCCATTGCCTATTCGCCAATCTGGCGTAATTCAGGCCTGGTTCTATATAAGGAAAAATACTAAGGTTTTTTAATTCAGAAGTCAAATTCTATTGATTAAATTAATCATGGTTAGGACACTATTAATCAACGGTTATATTTAACTGTTTAATCGTTAAATAACCTAACAAGAGCTTAAATCGAGCGTTGAAAAAAAAGTTCTTTATAATAGGTACCATCATCGGTTGGAAAAGATCTCGATTATGCTTAAAATGTGTTCCTAATTTTGATCAATCATTTTTACAGTGTTTTTTAGTTACAGAAAGCCTGAAACTGAAGTACCTGTAAATAAACCAGAAGTTCAATCAACTACAATAACGACTACTTCTATTAAACCAGAAATCCAACCAACTCTCACTACCAATCCACCAACTGCAGGTAAGGTTTGAAGACACTTTCAAATGTTCTGGTTCTAATTTTCTATTTCTTTCAAATAAATATGAAAAAAAAGTTGGAAAATCACTTTTCACAAATTTTATTGGAAGTCATCCAAAAAAATGTATTAACACGTTGACTGCCACCTTGTCCTAGGCAAGTAAAAAAACGACGAGATGTATCGTAGTTTGGCAGTCAACGTGTTAAAGTGGTTTTCGCTTGTTTTGTCATGTATGACTTTTTCTAACAAAGATGATGCGCTGATTTTAGAGAGTTTTAAGAGCATCAATACTTAACGAAGCATGAATAATATGAAAACATTTAAAATTTTACGGAAGTTTGTTTTGGAAGCGTGAAACTTTGACAAACCAAAAGTTAGTAGTCCAAATCAGTCACAGTTCTGGTACAGAATCACGATCTGTTCTTTTCTCCATAATTGAGCTCGATCTATTTGGGAAAACAAACTCAGAAACTGTGAAATATTTTGTTTCGTTGAAAATATTTACAAGTTATGTAAGCGGATGTTTTACATGCATAAGTAAACATTTTAGTAAAAATTCACACATATACCTACTTACATCGACATAAATGTAGGTATACCTTGAGCAAATTGGGTTGTGCGTGTATTATATAATCATATGAGTAATAGGTACATATAGGTACATAATTGAGTTATATCATATTATAAAAAATAATCTTTTAATTAGAACTTTCTTTAATTAGGAAACCAGTTTCACTTTTGTAATAATTGTAATAAGATATTTGTGTAGGGTCATGTAGTAATCAATTACTACATTTAGTAATAGTGGGCTTGAGCCGTGATAAGTTGAAATTGTTGCTAGGTACCTACTCAAAATTAATATACAGGGTGATTCTAAAAACATCAATATTATGTAAATAAATTCTACTAGTTTTATTGTTTGCCTAGGTATAGCATTTCCGTCATTTCGAAAATTACCATGATAAAATGAAAAGGTAGCGCGTAAAAAACTGTTATTTATTAATCATTCAAACGTGAACTGTTTAATTCATTTTAGAGAAAATAAATAAAACAACAATGTCGACAATAACATTAAAGTTGGTGTTTCAGTAATTAATTGCTTTCCTGCTTTAAAAATGCGCAGTAAATTTAATTTTATGCAGAAAATTACAACAGTTACAATGTGATGTAAATCTTATTGTTTTAGAAAATCAAGAAAATAATGGAAAATTATTTATGCGAATAAAGGTCCCATTATCCCTTAGGTATTTTTCCAAAAAAGTTTCGATGTCAAGTAGTAAAAAAAGTTTGACCACGGTTTCCTTGCAACAAATAATGAAATTGTGCATGTGGGGTATAATTTATCTAAATTTTTGGATAACAAAAAATGTAAAATAAAATTTATTATACTTAAACATTTTTTTGAAATTAAGATAAAATTATGTTGTATATTATCAGAGGGTTGTTAAAATGAGAAAAAATTTAATCAACCTACCTTGTTGGTCCCATGTGAAAATGTGGAATGAAGATGTTTAAAATTAAGTTTTCCATTGGTGGTATGTTCAAATAATGGGGTCCTCTTTAATTTATAAGCCATAGCGAACAATAAACAATTATTAAAAAACACCGGTTATTTATGAACTATCAAATCTGAACGCGGTTCGTTACAAATCGCGCACTGAAGACTCCGCAAATAGTGAACTCGAGGCAGGTCGAGGAATTTTAATTTTGTTAGTAGGAGAGTCAAGTGGACTGTAGATTAATTTACTTTGATTAAGTAGTAGAAGATAAATTTTCCGATAGCATTAAATTGCAACATATGACTTGCAATAATATTATTAATAAAAATTATTATCGCTGCGATTTCCTCATTATTACACTAACCTTATTTCGAAAATTTGAATTATGGTCGATTTGAAAAAGACTTTTTATTGTCAAAGAGAAAGTCTTAAATTTTGACCCTTTAAGCACTCTAATTTATTTATTTTAAATTCACTGAAAATGAGAAACGTATTTTTACGGTAAACACTGTGAAAACCGCAACAAATACGAAAAAATTACTTACAGACTATTTTAATATGGAAATGACATTTTGTACAGAAAAGTCCCCGATAGTATTTATGGTGCATACCACACCAAACGACTTGGTTATGTCGCATCACCAATTTTCAGAAAAAATTTTGAAAATTTGTGACCTAACGTGTTAATTTAACACTGATGACTGATGAGTGATGATCTTTATCGTTTTTTACAAAAAATTACACAGTAAAGTTAATAGTTAGATAATAAAAAAATATTTTTAAAACTTTTTTGATTATGCCCGTAGCTAATTATTATTATAGTAAATCAATTTATACTTTCATGAATTTTTTTAAATTAATATGGTAGTAAAGCAGAAATTTAACACCTAAGGCCGTTATCAATTTTTTTTTAAATTTATACAGCAAATACTTTGAATTTTGAGACTATTGTGATTATACCCAGAAATATTAACCATTACATCAAATTTTAAACAAAATGAAAATTATATTTTGGTTTGGTTATGTGGTCTAAATTCCAAAATATCGTAACCGGACAATAATTGATCTACGCGACAATAGGCAGTAAATTCTAGCTTAGGTTAGTGTTACTTTTTGATATATTTTTTTAACTTTGCAGTACTAACATAATATATTTCCATATTATTGTCTTTCTTCGGTCCATTACCCTTCTGCAAGGTGTGGTGAGCCTTTTTTAACAAATGCTTTTCATGCCAGATTTGGTTTGCCATTGTCTACCGAGGGGAGACGGCCATAATATGATTCTTACTTCTATGCTATGCTAACGACCATCTAATTTCCATATTACATCATTACCAGTCTATGAGACCGAATTCAGTTTTTAATTTTTTTGTCCGATATCACTGAATGGACGAAACTAGTTGATTGAAAAATACCCCCAACCTTTAACTGTTACCGTTTTAAATTTACAGTTGAAAATAGAAGTCGTCGGTCTGCAAGACCAACTGTTGGTATTTGAAGGTTAAATAAACACTTAAAACCACTTAAAAACACCTAAATACATCAGATATCCAAATTTCTAGCTTAGGTTAGTGTTAGTTTTTGTTAAAAAATGGTAAAATTTGATACCAATACTACAAATTGCAGCAAAGTAAAAGAACATTTCAGAAACCTATTTACTAAAACTTATTTTTCAAAACCTCAGCCGTGAGGTCAAACAGTCGCAAAGATCAATTGAGGAGCTCGCGTACAAACCGGTTAAATCCATTTAGTAAAATGTACAGGAAAGCAAAAAAAACGTTTCTCTCCTGTCCTGGAAAACCTTTGGACATTTTATAAAAATTATTCCAGATATACCATGCACATCCATAATTCCAACAACAAACAACTCCACGTTTGAACTGTTTAATTATTCCTTTGCGCCAGGAGAGAAACGTATTTGTGCTTTCCTGGATATTTTACAAAATGGATTTAACCGGTATTGCACGCAAGTTCCTCAATTGTTGCCGGGGTCAGTTGTCTAGGGTCAATAGTCGTAAGGTCAACTGTCCTAGAGTCAAGAGATCGAGCTTCCTAAAATATCATAATTCAGGGCATAATCAAAATGATCTCAAAATGTTTGCTTTTTTGATAAATTGACTATGTTCGATTGCCAGGTCTTTGGCGTTTGGCATGGAATGCCCGATACGAATCTTCAAAAGTCGCAAATATCTAGTAAAGGCTGAAAATCTGCGACTTTGAATGCCTTCTGCGGCTAAACATTTGAAATAATCGTTGAATTAATTATTAACATTTGAAAGACACCGTGAACTTTTTTGTTTAGAATTTCATTTTATACTGCAATTTTCTCGTTTAGTTACAGTTTTCACAGCTTTTCTAATGTAATTAATTTATTGTTCCATTTTTAAAAAAAATTTCTGATTTTCTCCATAATTTTCAAATAAGAAATACATATAAAAATGTCCCATGAACGCCCATGAATGAAAGTGATGAATCAAATAGCAGCTCTCGAGGATGACGTAGGCAAGCTTAACCTTAAAAAAATCTGTGCTGACTGACGGACAGACGGATATCGATGATATTATAATTTATTATTAACCCCTTTGAATACAATTTTCACCATGGCAGTAAATTCTAAAGCGGTGTTCACATCGAGGTTTTTGTCTTGCCTTGCTTAGGTAGAAGCTAGCAAGTACCAATGGGATTATGGTATTTTTTTTTAAACATAGAAAAGGTTAGAAGAAAATACTTTAATCTGATTGGTTCTTGCAGTTGAGATCTGGTAGGCTATTTGACTCAGGTGCTGTCTTGTAGTGTCAGTGTTGCTGTTGGGTGCCAAATAAAATTAATAAAACTAACAAGAATGAAAGATATTTTTTTCAATGTATCATCAAAAGTATTAACAATAGCTGAAAGATGGAAATGGAACAGTTTAACTTACAAATTGGAAATTGACAAACATAGTATTAGTGTCTGGCAAAGTGATGACGTCATCATTGGGAAAATCGTTGGATTCCCCCCATTGATTGGTTAAACAAGCCAAGGTTGGCAATGAAGGGCTGCAAACCAATGCTTTTACCCATTTATGATGTCACACTTTGACAGTCTATATTATAAAAATTTGCTAGAAATCTCATCTCTCTCCTCCATGTTCTTTATAGCGCGTCTGATTTGCTCGATCATTTATTGCTAATCAAGATTACGAAATAGACACATCTGATTTACTGCAATACTCCCCCTCCGTAAATGCCGCAGTGATAATATCTGGGAAATTTTATCTTTTTAGATAATTTTAGATATTCGGAATTAGCACTCGTGAGGTGGTAAATATAGGTTTCTATTCAAATAGGCGTTTCTATTGTTTGTAACAAATAAAATGTTAAATTGAATATTATACTAAATGCATAGAATCACAGAAATCTCTTCCAGAATTCATTTAACAAATAGATTAGATTCTCGATTCCATAATATTTCTGCATATTTTCCCGAACTGCTGTGGGGTAAAATATAGCTACAAATACAAAATTGATTACACCATAACACCAAGTTAATGAAAGGCAGTTAACGCAGTTGGATGCCAATGCGGGGTGCATGTCCTCCATGCCTCGCAGGGCACGTTAAATCCGCGATCCCCCTAAGTTGATGAATTGCCACCGTTAACAAAAAACAGGGCTATATGCACATATCTGAAGGCTAGCTTAGCAAGCTGCTCCTGGATGTAAAACAACTATAGTCCACAAATCGATCTGCGGACTACTCACCAACCCGTCTGACTAGCGCGGTAAGTTGTGGCCAAAACCTCCATTACTGGAGAGGCCTGTGGGCTAGGATAGGCTGAAGAATAAGGAGAAGAAGACCAATTTGATTACCTGTGCCCCTTTGATATCTTAAAGTAACCACATAAATAATGAGCTGCTTAAAAAGCAGACATCCATTTTAAATTTTTTTTGCAATCACGTTTACTACTCATGCATCGATAGCTAATTGAGAAAATTTTTAGTATTACGTAAAAAGAACTATTTCCAGACCCGTAGGCAAAAACCTTCCCCTTCGGAAACTGAAAAGACAAAATTTTGAAAATTCTATTCGCTTCAGATAGAAAGATTTAAAATATTTCTTCTGGGTCTGAGAGTCTTGGTCTCTTAGTAAAATCATCTTAGAATGCAACGAGTCTCCTCCCCCTCAACAGAAAATCTTGACTACGGGCTTCACTATCTCATGAAACTATTTAAATGGGGTCAGTACAAATAAATTGACCAGTCAAGAAATCAAAAAAATTCAACGTTGAATGATAAACCGTAGAAAAAAGATCTGAAAATTCAATTTTAAATGGTCAATAATCCATTAAATCCAAATTTTCACTTCCAGTTTTCAACCATAACCAAAAACTAAGGAAAGCCTGGCTTTTTAAAAAGATGTTTTGCTCAAATTATTTCGAGTTATAAAGAGTATCAATTTTGTTTTGGAATTCAAGCATATGGGATGGTGTAAAATAAAAGTACAACATACTATAAACTAATATTAAATTTCAAGTGGAGAAGAGATTCTTTTAAATCGTAGGTAAGAGGATATTTTTTAGCCTGCTACAATTTTTTGAACAAGTTTGGGGAAATATTCCGCTGCAACTGAAGAGAGGATTAGTGTATGCATCAAGATCAAAATTTCAGATGTTATCCAGTCTAGGGATTTTTATCAGTAGTTTTGATTGTTAATGCCCAAATGCTCGGTTCACGCTCGGATGGGGTAAGAATTTTATTTTGACCGTCTCTTCTCGACAGGAGATGGCAAACAACCGAAGTTATCTGCCAGGAAAATCATAAGAAATCGTCTGTTAACTCTAACAAGCCAATAGAAATCAACCAAAAGTTTTATGAAATCGGGGCTGAGTGTAGTTTACTCTTTTTGTGACACAATCACAAGCAGGATTGGAGTTAATATCTAATAAGTAAAATGAATAGGAGAGAAGGACACTTTTCCGAAAATTTTCAGACTGTAAGCCCAATTCGCTTAAGATTTTTTTTTTCAATCAATTTGTTTCAAAATTATATTTCAAAGAAAACCTTTGAAAGGGTCTACATCCGCGTGATTACCTACATACTGCTTGTGGGCTGATGCATAAAGATGTGACCCAAAAATGTAACTACATACATAGATTACGCATTTTAAGTGTGTGTTTTTGTTTGAATTACAAATACATAATTGCGTCGTTTTCAACAAATGATTCATACGAACTGTTAAATCTGTAGATATTGCCCTAGGCAGTGGGTCAAAAAGTACACCTGAACTACATTAAATTCCGCTATACAACTTCAAAGTTTATCGTGTAATTGTTATGTTTATCATAGCCACTATAATTTGTGTGTCCGGAAGTTGAACATGTAAAACAAATTAGAATAGATTGAAAGAAGATTTTTAGTACCATTTCAAATCTAATTTCAATTTTTATTTTGTTAGCTTCGAAATGTAGCAGATATCAGTTTCAATGCCGAGTGACGTTGGAGTGCATAGCAATTTACAACGCATGTGATGGAATTCCACAATGCATCGATGGAAGCGATGAGGCGCGAGAATTGGGATGCCCCGAAAGCAGCACCACTCAGATAGCTCCTCCTCGTCAAAATGCAGCATACGATGATGTTCCACTACTTCAAGTGAGTACCAGTACACCTTAACTATCTAAAATCACTTATCGTTTACTTTTTAGAATCGCCTCGTAGTTACACAATTTCCTAAAACAGATGATCCGAAATTTTATTCAAGAACATTTGTGCAAACCCATCCGGAAATGTTTAATTTGCTGAAACATGATACCGACTTTATCAGACCTGATAACAGAAATGGATTTGTTCAACCTGCACCACCCGCGTATAACGAACCATCGGGTCCTATTTACGCTGCTCAAAATCAACCACAAGTTCCAGTAAATTGGGCGCCTCAACATAATCAGATAAATCAAATGCCACAACAATATCAGCAATACGATGGTAAGTGTTTTTGATTGGACAAACACACAATAGTTTAAAAAGTCTAATTAGTTGTTGTATCATTGTGCAGTGAAGAGAAAATCTAATTTACTAACTTTCAATTATTACCAAATTCAATTTTACTGCATAAAGAGAATTGCTAAGCGTGAGAATGACATTTTGCTTCACACCAAAAAACACAACTTTTCTTTGTTTTATAATACGTGATTGTTTTTTAGATCGCAACAGTCACATATTTAACCACAAAGAGAATGGTCTCCAAGTATCGGAAGGACAAGGCATCAGGTATAATAATCATAAAGGAGCCATGCAAACTCTGCATCGAGCTCTCGGATATTCCAGTGCAGGGTGAGATGGGCTACTGAAGTTTAGAATAGCGTTAAGGTGTTGCTATAGCAAAAAGTTTTCTTTCGCCACGTTCATTTGAATTATTTACACAAAAGATAAATAAGTTTTCCGCAATTGTGTGGCCTCGGCGATGGATGCTGGATTTGGTTCTCGAAAAGAAGAAGGATATATTTTGGAACTGATAGGAAAATTATAAAACTCTTGGTTATTACTTTATAATGTCTTGATTTACCGTGCTGATGTTACTACAAAAATTTCATTTTCGATCATAAAAATAAACTTCTGTAAAATATCAAATGACGATGCGACAGATTTCTTACTTCAAACGCAACACCAAATAGCACAAGCATCTCTGCACGTACCTAGTGGACAACATGTACAGCATCTTTTTGAATGCACCTTATACTATTTAGTACACTGACTTTAGAGTAGGAAAATTAAATCACAAAAATTTTAATATTAGTGCTTGAAACTTTCTAAAACAAGTGCATGTAAATGCATTTTAATGACAGAAAAATTTTTCTTTTGGCTAAACTTTGGCATTCTTCTTTAGGAAAAAGTGCATACAGTTGAAATCTATTAACCTGGGACTTACGTCATGAGTATTTTAAACTGATTGCATATATTGACGAACAGAAGTCGTAGCGAAGCGGAGACTTTCTCTTAATCGGCAGTGAAGGCGCTAGAAGAAGGGTGGCTAGGGCAACTGTCCAGGGTTTCTGCATGTTTTTGTTTTAACTGCTGAAAATTTTGATTTTGACGCAGTTGGTAATAAAATTTCCTAGAAATTCCCCTGCGGCGCATTTTTATTCTCGTGGTCTATGATTATTCTTTTACTATTTTGGATTTGCTGTAGAGGGTAAGCTCAACTCACACGCATTAGGCCTCTAAATCGGGTCCATTGTACTACCTCCGGTTTTCAGTTTCACCCCGATCCTGTCACTCCCCAAGCCATTCCAGCTGTAGAATGAACTCTGGGATTTTGGCAGGCGGAGTGTTACTGATTCTGGCCATGTCGAGCCAGAAGTCCTGCCTAATATAGATTCTCTTATTGAAGTTAACGTCGGACAGTAACAAGGTACATGGTTAGCTGCCCTCCGCTTCGTTACATCCACGGCATATAGGGTCATCTGCATACCTCATCGTGATTGATGCATAATTGCTGCAGATTGACTCCGAAGGGCTTAAGATAGAATCTTGCATGTTTCCACGAATGCACACGTATTGCAGCTCTTGCATGCAGTTCCTTGTACCCACCTGCAAGTGTGCAGTTCTAGGGTGTATTGTTTGAGGAGGTTATCCATAGCCTTGACCCATTGAACCAGTTGCCCAAGACAAAGATCCAGATTCTGTCGCAATCCGGAAAGAATCTCTCCAGTTTATGTAGCCACGATGTTGTAAACTAGCCCTCAATTCTTTGCGGAAGCGAGGTAGTGAATTCTGGAAACAAATAGTTTGGGAAACTACAATAAAAGACCTGTGATAGTAAAATTGCAATGTATATGACAGTGCAAAATAATACACACAGTATAAATGAATATGCTCAGTAACCTCCCATGCTCCCACGCTTAGTAACCTCTACTGGTTAACCAAGAATGAAATATAAAAGCCAAAATGACACGTTGCGTCGGTACACACCAACTGGAAAAAATAAAATATTACTTTAGTGGAGCTCTAGTAAGTTTACAAACTTGTTGGTGACAGACGCTCCTTTCTAATCGAACGATGACATGCGGCTTTGAAGGTGAAGATTGGAGATCTTTTCGCAAATTAGCAGGTGACACTTGGCCGAACTTATAGCGAACACTGCTAACTACTGGACCAATGAGAGAGCTGATTGTGGCTGATGCGAAGCAAAACTGGACCATCCATATAATGGAAAATTTCCCCAAAATAATCCGTAGCCTCAAAAGAGAACGATGTGTGAAGGTTAAGCTCTTCTGGTGTGCCTAAAACAACAGCGCAATAGAGGCTGCCAATCGTAGGGAATCTGATATGGTCGTTAGACTGGCTCACCAAAATTGCGTAGAGCTCGTGTGCATAAAAGAACCTCTCTCTTTATCTTTTCTCACCAGATGTTTTCACAGGAGCCAAAATCATAAGCGAAAGCTGGACCACTTGTTATAAATGACTTGGCACGATCGGCACTCAAAAAATCGTTGTGACCAAACAATATTACGTCCTCTCTTTGCTATAAATATAAGGAGACTAATTTAAATAAATATGTTTTATTTTTAATAAATAACGAATTAAGGAAATACTATTAAAAGTTATATTTTAAGCTTTCGATCTTGCATTTAGACCTTCTTCAGAAAATTACATTTTTATTATTTATTTATTTATTATTCTTAATTCGTTATTTATTAAAAATAAAACATATTTAATTTCACGAATTAATAATAAACCAATTTTTAATTTAAATAAAAATGCAGGGAATGGGAGTACACGTTCAGACACGAAATGAGCATTATAGAGTTTCTGCCTTTCTAGCGTCAATATTATTGCTCATTTGTCCAATGTTGCGCTAAACCTAGCGCCATCACTGTTGATCGGATTCAATGGTAACTTTTGGTTTTTCCACGGTTAGAGAAATGACTTAATTCTTACGACTGACTTCGGAAACAATCAGTTGTTTATACTCTATAGTAACCCAAAATTTCCATGACGTAAGTCCAAGGTTTGAAGAATGTACCTACAGTACATTAATACCAATATTTCGTCCTATTTCTTCAATTGTATTATATTTTAAATTTTAACCACTCTTTATGGAAAATACACCAAAATAACTTTGTGTTTCTTCCACATTCCGAATAATAATTTAATTTTTAATTAAGGCGTTCGGTTATGTGATCCATCTTGAAAATAGACACTATCTCCAACATACCACTAACGACAAAACTACACACATTGATGGGTATGTCATCAGGTTCTAAATGAAATGGAAGTTAACAGCTAAAAATATTAATTCCAATTATTACCTTAATGAATGATCGGTTTCGGTTTTTAATTTCTAATTTAAGGCCAAACTTGATATTATATGAATTTTTGTGATGAGTGTTGAGTTGGATCACCATGACCGAATCTCTTAACGACTTTAATTTTTCAAAACAATCGTTTTCAACAGTACTACTACTTAAGAAAAAAAAATAAGAACTCAAAATTGGGGAGCAAAAAATAATACTGATTGTCTACTTTTAGCCAAACTCCTTACGGAGAAGACGATGTACCCGAAACTTTGAAATATGTTAATTATGTCTACAAACTCCAACCTGAATTGCATTCAGGAGATCAGGAAAAGTGGATAAAAAATAGTCAAGGTAAGTTTTAAGTATTCATAATATTATAATGTACTTCACATTTGTCAGTCCCGATTACTTTTGTACTATAGTAAAGTAACCAATCCCTAGCGGCTAAAATTCGAACTTGGAATAGTTTTAACAAAAGTGGTCCAGATACAGCATAGTCTTTCTACTTGTCTATGCATAAATGCCATTTCAGATTTTTACTTCTAACCTATGTATGAACTCTTTCCTTTTATCTCTCATTCATCGGTCTGCATTCCATCACATTTTCCTAGCAACAGAACTTTTATAACCCTTTAAGCCTTCAGAAAACTCAACAAAGTACAAAATTGCAGATAAAACTTATGAACGATATCCGTACATGTTACCTACTAATCAAAATACAAAAGATCATGTTGTGCCGATTGACGTATATGGTAATTTTATTTTTAAATCTCGGAATCGAATAATTATAGTTAAATTTTAGAGAGAATGAGAGAAGATACAAGAAATAAAATTATACAATATTCCAAAGAAAATGGAAGTTCTGGAACTACAGGTCTCACAAACAGATAAACCCACGTTTACAGTTTTGTGACACATTTTTTTAGTTTTAGATACCACGGATCACGAACATGAAAAGATGGCTCATGAACTGAAACATTCCAAGGAACTTATGGATAACGCAAATACTGATAAAATTATTAAAATAAACAAACATATCAGTCAAGAAAGCATTAAAGGGAGTCAATATAAGATAGAAGAAGTTGTAGAATTACAAGATGGAATTGCCCAAACTCCTGGGGGTGCTATTTTATCATTAACTTTAGGTAACATAGCCTCAAAGGGTATTCTAATAAGCGAGTAAAAAGTTTCCTCATCTTTTTTGAAACTTTTCATACGCTTATTCAGCTATATCCGATATTACATATTGGCGCCCAACATGTGACACGAAATTTCTTACTTTCAGGTCTTATTATAACTTGTGTTATGGCATTACTAATTGGTTGTCGTTTAAGAATGGTGCGAAGACGAATGAGAAGAGGTGGAAAATCGTATGCTCACGATGCGGATTATTTAGTTAACGGAATGTATTTGTAACTTGAAAAATATAATCATTAGTCAAGAAATTGCTAATAAAAAAATTACAAAATATTTAGAAAATGTATGCGAATATTAGAGTTAGTTAAAAACGTTTATAAAATTTTTTTAATAATAGAAATTGAAATCAAAAATAAAATTAGGATTTAGATGAAAGGGCACTTTTATAACTCAATAAATGTTTCTAAATTATAATAGATTTATGTTACTATTTTATGGTTGACTTGTAAAACGGCTCTAACTTTATTTTCAGAAAATAAAAGTCATTTTTACAAAAATTAGTAATTTTTGACGGGTAATTCCGTGTAAACGGGGTTGCCTAAAAAGTTTTTATTATAAAGTAAGCTGTAATAATTTTTGTTTACGTACCTCACATTATAAGGACAGCTGTCAAACAAGTGTATAGGAGGAGTGGCCTATGTACATACCTGTTTTGTAATTGGATTACTGCATACTACGTCATTATTTGCCGCGTTTTAATACTTTAAATTAATGCAAATGCAAGAAAAATTTGATGGATTGGCCCCTTGAGTGTTAAATTTATTGATATTGATAAATTCATGGTTTTTGTTTCTAATTAAGCAACCTTTGCTGAGTAATACCGTTGACAAACTGAAAATTAATAATCATTAATTTTATAATAATAAATGATCATTCATTAATCATTGGTTTGCTTTTAATAAGAAAAAAACAAAAAAATTGGGTTATCCATTAAAAAAACACGAAAAATAAAAACTAGAATTCGGGGATTCCCAAGCTCTAATTTTCAATTTAAACAATACTCCAATAATCAAATCAAATTTTACTTTTGTGGTTGATTAAACGCTGAATAATGACTTAATTACACTTAATTGTGTTTTAATAAGCAACCAAATTACGTATATTATTTATTCGTAATTATAATTTAAACATTCAATTTTAGGAAATTTGTACTTTTATAATACAAAATTATATGATATGACACTCTGTAACACTTTATTAGTAAAAAATTCTCTTAATTTCTTTGGAATGACATGTTACCCACAGAATAATCATTAATTCAACAATATTTGCATTGTTAATAATAATTTACTACACAGTGCTCAGTTTTTCGGTAATAATATCACGCATACTAACATTTAAATACAAGCAAAACGACGTTTCCTTATTCATTCATACAAAATATTGCTTTTTATAGCCATGCAGTTAAAATAATTTATTAAAATTAGATCGGAAAAGTTTCACATAGTGCACATTAACCTCGGTAAGCCACAAGCAAATTACTAATAAATTAAAGAGCAAAATTTGTGTAAAATAACTTTAATTTGACTTGTTAAGAAAACGGACACACAAATATTATATTACTTTCCAATTCTTTGGCGAAATTTTGACACTATGTGGCAAAAAATATTAAAAATATTGCACTAATAAAAAGTACATCCTGAGCACAGTGTTATGATAAAACATTTCATTAAACAACAAACTTATTAATCAGGTATACGATGATAAAATTATTAATTATACTACCTAACAATAATCTTAACGAAGCCTTACAGTTAGTTTTGAGATTAAAATTTACAAAAAGGCACAATTATAGATTAAACAGAACTACTTGCAGAGTTGTATTGAGTTAGAATATGACACTGTTTCTCCAGTCTTTGTACATTGGCTACTAAATAAGAATTTTCGACGTATAAATCTTTAACAAGCATATCTGTGCGTCCCAGTCTCTCCAGCTGTTCGTTGCATATTCTCATTTGATATTCAAGCTTTTCTTGATTATTTTTAAGTAGGAATTGTAGTTCTGCCTTTTCACCACGATGCTGCTGCCAGCAATCTAAAAACGTTCAAAATATTACATGCTGTATAACAAACATCAGCGTCTGACAAGGGGCACTATCTGTTTGCGACTAGTCGCTCCTAAATTTGTTTTTGGAAAAAATTAAAAAATACTTACGTTGTAACATTTGTTCTGCGTGGTAGTGCTGCTGCTTCAAAACAACTTGCAAGTGCCGACACCGTTGTTCTAAGTGATGTAAACGTCCATTTAAATTGTGAAGGACTGTAACCGGAAGTGATATTTTTTGTTCACCATTATTTGTCCTGCAACCTTCACCATTGGGGTTCCACTTGAAGGACGAATTACAATTTTGCCCATTTGAAGCGTTATCTACAGTTTTAGGCATCCTTTGGACTTTATAGTTTTTTTCGTGTTTACGCGTGCGCTTAGGCCTGGTAGGTGTCGTATTATCCAAGGATGCCGATTCCAAGGAAGAATACGATTGCGATGGTTTGTTGAAAAACGAACAATTTGGTTCTAAACTTGACGGACTAGAATTTGATAAATGCGTCTGAATACTTTTATTCCATACCGCGTCGGAATGATCCATCGCATCTTGCTGCTTCTCAGACTGATTGTTCTTCCAATTGAACGGCATTGTATCAGAAGAAAACAAATTTGTCGATTCTACCACGCAATTTGATAAGTTACTCAACTTATTTTCTAAACTGTTAAATTCAAAAGAGTTGCAGGTTTGAGTTCCAAATTCCGTGGTAGGTTTTTGTTGAATCGTTTCCAATTTCTCTTTTAAATCGACAACCTCGTTTGATTTTTCTTCGATTTGGAATTCCATTTGTTCCTTGTAGTCCTCAAATTCTTGCTCTAAATCGTTAAACTGTTTTTCTAAATTGAACGACTCATCGATGGTCGGTAATCTAGAATCGATTTCGCTTTGACTAACAAATTGCGCATCGTACTCGGCAATTTTACTTATCAGTTCTGTTAACTTATCACCACTCTGGCTTTGTTCCAATTCGAACATCTGACGCTCGTCGTCCAACTTGGACGACCAGTAATCTTCGCATTTTTCGTATTCGGTTCGTAATAATTCGATGCAACTTTCCAATTCCGCGCACTTATTTACCAAAGTTTCATTTTCTTTAACGTATTTTTCGATTTGTTCGTCTAAATTTAAATCCACAAAATCGGTTTCGGTGCTTGCGTCGCAACAGTTCTTTTTAATATTTTCGGAAACAACTTCGGACAATTTTTCGTTGAGGTTTTTAACCAAATTGAGCGATTCGCAACTGCAAATTTTATCGTCCATCGACAAAAATTTATTTAAGTCGGTTTGCACAGCCAAAAGAACGTTCTGCAGGTCGACGCAGTGCTTTGATAGCTTTTGAATCTTCATATCGTCGGAAACACTATCGCTGTCCTATTTAAATATTAAGCAATCAATTTTTTTTAACCTACTAAAGTTATAGATTAGGTTAACAAAGTAACTTCTCCATAATTCACAAAAAAAATTAAAAACTGTGAAAAAATATTTATTGGGTGCAAAATTTAAAAAATTACAAACGAACATAATAATTATGGAGAAGCTAAAAGAATGATAGCACTAAGAGCACACAAAAAAATAATACTGATCGCGAATCACAAAAGACAAATTTTTCTTATCACAACTTCAAAAATAAGTGAGCAGCACCTTGGTGAAATTCTTTAGCTTCTCCAATAACAATTTGGCAAAAATGCAATATTACACAAAACAATAAATTAAATAAATAGAAAGCTCATAGTGCAACCATTCCATAAAAAAAACGTTAAAATTTTAAACAAATAACACTCGATGATAAGTAAAAAATCAAACCTGATAATAAACCTTGTACTGGTCACTTACCGAGGTGCAATCAAAATTTTGGGAAGGTACAGGAATGTTGTGCTTCTTAAGTAGATCCTCCAAGCGCGCGATTTTGGTTTGCAGCCGATTTACTTCTTCGTTGTCGTTGGTTGAAATTGAAAGGGAAGAATCTATCGCATCCAATTCGGTTTCAAATCCGCTTTCACTTGAAGTTACCGGAAATTCCAAATTCTCCGACTTGGTTTTATGGCATCTGCGAACTTTGCCCAAACGCGGACTGGAATCGCCTGCAAAAATTACCAAAATTTGTTTACTAAATCTGGCCACACAGGTTTGACCACAAATTGCGCAGTTACAAAAAAAGCAAAAGTGTTTTACCCAACTGAGATTGCCAAAAACAAACAGTTCAAATTGCACACTTTAAATTAAACAATAAATTTATAGTTTCACAGTACAAGTAAGGTCTTTGTAGATAATTACATTTAATGTGACACTTCTTGAACGCACTTTCATTGAATAACTAACACAACCCACATTTTGTTTCCATTTAGGAGCGCCTAAAAAGGCGTAAGAAGTGGTCATTGTAAAATATATTTATTTATAAATGTGTGGGTAGATCGATTAATTTATTTACCTGTTTTAATATTCCTCATGCATTATTTATTGTTAAATGTTGTTTCTTGTATTGAATATTTTGAATTATTGTTTAGAATAGATGATTCCACATTGTAAACTATTGGAATTTCAATAACCTGAACTGTCTAAGAACAACTATTGTTACACAAGGTTACATAAAAACACGACTGAAGAATTTCAACTCAAAAGTATGAGAAAGCGTAATTTTAATATGCATAAAGCATCATCAGAATTACAACAATTAGAAAATTTAAATTATTATCATAATAATAATGAAGTACTGATGCAGATTTTATTAAATAATTATTAATTTATGTAAACCTAACAGTAATAAAAATGCAATATAATTTAATAGAAATCATGAATTTGTTGCAATTTTAATTCCGGTTTGGACTTTTTAATTAAAAAATCGGTACGCAAGTAAGTTACGGTATTTAGTGAAATTTTTTATTATTTGTTGCAAAAGATAAGGTCGAGCATGTGGAAGCAATTCACATTCACAATAAAAAAAGAATTTACCATGAAACAACAAACTTTGAACTTTACATAATAGGAGTATAAAACAATTAAATTTTAATTTAATAAAAATCTAAACAAAAGTCATACGAATGGATTAACGAGATTCCAAACCGAAAATAAATCTTTTTAGATCAAAAAATCACCCACATTAGAATTTAGTCAACTATAGGTTCCCTTTGTTACAAATAACGTGGCCGAAAATAATCAATATACTTAAATGTATGTTAACTTGTAAATTTAACAAGAAAATTGAAAATGAAATATCAGGAATATAAAAGTTCCACACCATTCGATAGGTAAAGTTTATCCAAAATCAGATGACTGGGCGGGAGCCAATTTCTTGCACAGGAGAACGTGTCAGTGCCGTCGTACATTTAATTTTCGTTTCTGCACATTAGCTCCGCCCAGTCATCTCACTTTGGATGAACCCTAGAAGTTTACACATTTACACTACAAGCAGCTTGATTTTCAAAATTATATAACATTCATAATGTTAGTTTGAACCCAACGTAAGTTGTATAATTTAATTATTAGCAAGTCTTTGTAATTAATTTTAAAAGTTAAAATTAGTGTTAGGTGCAGTTAAATTTGGTATTACTCTGATTTTAAATATTTTCTATTAAGCGTTTATATAACGTTAGTTTTTGCATCCCTTGCTTTAGTTACATGGGACGATAAATTTTGCCTTCTACTCCTTAGGCACTAGAATTTTATCAGCCGTGTAGAATATTTGGCGATTTGAAAGACACCAAATAGTAATCTCTGTTAGTGAGGGATATTAATACTTCTGACTTCCACTATTTTTTTTGGAAATTGGTTGACCGGATTTAGCTACTTCCGTTGTCCTTGTTAGTCGTATTATTATTATACATAATCGAAAACTACGATATAATTTTGTAGGAAACAATAACCGTGAGAAGAGGTGGCAAACCTTAAAAAAAAGTTTGTGCTGTTTTTTGCATAGGAAGTAATGCTCACTTTACCCGGTGCAGTATTTATATGCATCGGTATAATTTTCTTGGTTCCCACGATTTTAATTAAAATAAATACATATTATTATGCATATTTAACAGTTTTCTGACTTCCCGGTAATAATAAATAATATTTTTATTTTTTTAAATTAAAGGACACATTTTTAATCCATTTAACCCTTATTCGGCACACTTCTGCGGAAAGACGTACTAGGCACATTATGCACCCCGATGACAAAAACCGTTATAAAAAATTATTTAATATTTTAACTTGATTTTTATTGTGGAGCTTCTTGAAAGTGTATTTTTTAATGTAGTATAGGTTAAATAGACAAAAATTAAATTAAGCATGTTAAAAAAATTGAAATAGCGAAAAAAAAAAAAATGAAAAAAGGGCGAAAAACAGTAGACGTGTTATAACATGAAATACGTCCCTGATTCTCAATCTGAAGTCAAAAAACAGCGAAAAAAATGTTCACTTAAAATTCGAAATTCAACCTTACTAGGCACACTGGGGTGCAAGTGATCCCAATCGATTTGGACGACTGCCCAGATGGTTAGACTTGGTTAGACCAAATACTTTACTTTACAATACGGGAAACTCATGCACATTTTCGGCGACACATAATCGCAGCGCCACTAGCGGCTGGAAACGTGAATTAACGCTACTTGACGAAGGTTTTGTTGTTTTATTAAGGGTATAGAGCTTTGTTTAAATAATAATTTAAGTTAAGTATTAAGTATTTGGTTAGACCTACTTCCTCTACCTTTAGGTACTTAAAATTTATTAAAATGGGCGTGGGGTGCATAATATGCACACTGGGATCATATTATGATCATATTATGATCCCAGTGTGCCAAACAAGGGTTAATAACAATATACAGCGACAAAAAAAATGTAAAAAAAAAACAACAAATTATTATCAAAAATGCTCGCAAAAATTAAAAATAAGGTTCTGAAAAAGAATACAAACAAGAAACACAGTGCGATGGATCCGGAAAACAAATAAAAGTAGCAAAGATTGATCGTATTACTGGCACAAATAAATGCAACAATTTATCTGTGCTATTTATAACGGAAACTGTGCTATGCAGTCTGTACATATTGGTGCAATATGTCAATGGTATTTTGAACTCGTATGATCTCTTTTAATGTGTACATGTGAAAACAAACGATCAACACGTGTTGATCGCTTGTTTACGATTTAAAGTAACTTTACACAAAGTCTGACTGCATCGCGGCCTGAACGATGATTGGCCACCTTTAATCTTCTATAAATAGTACGTGATGACAGAAAATGTTCGGCATTCGTGGATAAAAACATCTGCAATTTTGCAATGAGAAAAAATCAAACAAATCCCAGTTCTTAAAAAATACTATAGCCAATATTACGTTTAATAAAATCCACATACTTTGAACTGGAAAACAGTTGCTTTTTAATGAAAGAAGTTCAATCTGGTGATCCCCATAGATATAATTAACTATTTTCATGACTTATAGTATAAAGAAGAATTAATTTTCTGTAAAAGCAAAATGTTTGGCGGAGGTGTCATGGTTTGGGGGTGTATCTGATGGAAGAAGAAATGCGATTTTGTATTTTTTAATGGTTTGTTGAAGTATCAAAAACAATTAACCTCATATTGAACTAGAAAAGACTAACAATAACAGAATATTTCAACAGCATAATGGATCCATGCATACATGAAGGTTTACTTTATTAACATGGTTTCTTGACAATAACATTCAACTGTTCGACATTTTCGAATTTAAACACTCCAGAGTCTAGAAAGCCTACAGAGAAAGCTTTCGCGGTTTTTTAATGCGATAGTGTAGGCAATTTGGTAATAAAATCATTTTTATGGTCAGTGACCTATATTTTGAATTTATATTATTATCCCTCGATACAACTTTGATTGTTTATTGATTTTTCTGATGGTGCTTTGTAAAAAATGTTGTCTAAAATGTAGATAAATAATGATAATATTTGCAACAACAAATTTTTAAACATGTACCTATATCATTAAGAAAATAAATTAATTGATATATTTTAATAATTTACGAAGTAATGGAATTAAATTAATATTATATTTTTAAGCTTTTTAAGTCCAATGCACCAATGCAAATATAATATTAATTAAATTCCTTTAATTCATAAATTATTACAATATATCAATTAATTTATTATCGCGAATTAAAAATTAACCAATTTAAAAATATTATATAATATGTTTGTAATTTTAAATTAATATGAAGAAAAACTTCCTAAAAATCACCTATTTTAAGACTATAGTATAGGTGAATTACACCGATGAAATTAAGTATCTGGAAATAATACTGTACAAAAAGCTAAACTGAGGAAAAAATTTACAAATGAAATTAGAAAAAGCAAGGATGGCTTCTGGCCTGGCGGCGGCAGCGTCTGGGAGCAATGACGGTCATGGGGTCTGTCACTCAGGATCACCCTCTGGCCTACTGCGGTTGTCAGACCCATGCTATGTTACTGTGCCCTTGTGTGATGGCCCAGAACCAAATAGGTAACAACAGAGTTCTCCTTGCAGCAGATTCCTCTTCTTCTCTTTCTAGAAGAGATTTCCTTAGAGAATTCTCTTCTAGTTTAGACCTTAATACCTGCTATTTCAAATATCTGCGTCGTTTCTCTGGTAGTGTTAGTTCTATGAGCATATAAATATTTTACATCCACTAGGTAGCTTGCTGGGCTGGCCTTCAGATGTACTTGCACACTGATTTTTTATGTTGATGATGGCAATGCATTAACCCAGGAGGACCACCGGCTTAACGTGCTTTCCGAAACACAGACTAGTCATGAGAAAATTTGACCCTTCCCCGCATTTGAATTTGGTACCTTGCATTCCCAAAGCAATAATCGTCTCTCAGCAGCAGATTCAAATATCAATATGTCTGGCTGTATACAAACAGCCCCAACTTCAGCACTTGAAGCCCTCCTCTGTCTCTCATCACGTGATCTACATGTGTAGGAGATTGCGGTGAAGGCTGCCTTTAGGTTGTCTTGAATACACGGAAAATTACAGAAAAATGCTATATTTTAATGAGTCACAGCGGAAATAAAATTTAAGAAATTTTTATGACTCGACATTGAAGATTGTAATATAATGGTACCGATTTCTTGAATAAAAAGAGCAATTAACGTGCCTAAAGTTGGACGCAGAAATAAATTGTATTTTGAATTTTCTTCTTTTAATATGCAATAAAACTGTTAAATCCATTGTTTACGTTTATAACATTTTATTGCTTTAATAATTAACTATCTATTTTTACGACCTTTGGTAAGTGTTTTTTTTTTCTATTTATTAATAATATTGTGGTTAATTATGCCTAGCATTTCAGGGTCGGATTACTCCTTCATAACATATACCCTTAGGCAAATGTTTTTGTCTCCCCTCCCAGTAGTTTATTTTGGAGGGGATTAATAATATGTTCTGAGTAAAGAAAGCGCCGCAGGCGATTTTTTTATAGAATGGACATTGCTTAATTATAAAACAGATAATTTAAGTAGACTTAAAAGATCATGATAGAGTAGGCAAAAAATGTTACTCCTACTACCTAAATTTATTATAAGTTTGGTATTTTCTTGGAAGCTTTTTAATAGAGCTCAACTCCCTCCTCCATCCATGGCTACACCTTCTACGCTTTCCTTTCATGTCTTGACTTTTATCATCTTTTTGAAAGTGTCAATGTCCGGGATTGTCCTGGATTTTAAATATTAATTCTTGCTTAGCATTTTCAAATGTAAAAACCCTACAATAATTTCCGGATCTTGATTAAGTCAAGAATAACTGTAGAGAGCTAAAATTAAGACTTTTATTTGGCGCTCATAGGCAACTGCCTAATTTGCTGATGATAGAATTAGGCCTCGCCAAATTTCAATAAAATCATTTTAAGGAGCAAAGCAAATATCCAGTCAGGTGCTCTTATTTATTTTTTCAGTTATATTATAACATTTGAAAATTTGCTACACAAAGTAATTTCCGTTATAATTTCATTCATAGAAACATTCGCACTAAGAGGTTGAAAATCGTTCCAACTTAACGTATTTAATTAATTAGATGCAGGTAATTATTATGAATTAATAAATTATATAATAAAGACGACATACACTGCCATAAAAAATTAATATAATGGTGTAAATCATTACTATGACAGTAATCAAGTCAAGGATCCCAGTTTATACCTTAGGTTATATGTTATTTATTCAGTAATAGAAACAAACTAATTTTTAATTGTACATATTTAGTTAATTTAGCACCTTTTTCAAGAATCCCGGGTTATAGCTTAGGTTATTTGTTACTCTATGTTCTTTAGTTATGAAGAGAAACTCCTCTTAAGAATTTTTGGTCTGTTTTTGTCTCCTTTTACAGTTGCCCCACATTTTAAGAAACTTTTTTATATAAAATTTATAATTTTGATCTATTTATTGATTTTGTAAAATTAAGATCTACCACCAAAGCGGTGGTATGAAAGTTGGACATCGATATCCCAAGAAGAAGTATAACAACAGTTCTGGGCGACAAAAAAATGGATATCTACAGGACCGTCTAGTTATGTTGACATTGCAAGGTTGGTAGTGGTATAACCCATGAAGCTGGTATAAGAAGAGTGGAATCATCGGAACGGAGAAAACAGATAAAATATTTGTGTGATTTATCGTAAATTTGACCATCGCACAATCATTCATATTATTTTCAACTCAGCTAGCACCTCACCAAATAAAAACCAATATCAATATTGGGTATTTGTAAAAAAAATTATAAATTATAAATGTGGGTTCCAAATGTTTTAAAAACAATTTTTTGAATTTGATTAAAAAAGATAAAAACAGTGGTGTCCTTTTACATAATTTAAAAATAATCAGATTATTACAGAAATTCCTTTAGTTATAGAAAATAGAACTAAAATAAAAACGTAAAATGTCAAGGGGAGAATGTTAAAAATAAACTCCATTATCTAAGTCGTTGGTATTTCCCTTCTATTCCTATCCTAACTTTTGAAAAATAACCATTTTATTTTATTATTTGAAAATAATAATTAAAAATTGTTTACTAAAAATTATTTTTAGATTATGCAATAAAAATAATTTGCACAATTTGTTCATCATATTTTTACATCCTTCAATTAACTGTAATTGTTATATGAGAAACATGTGACATCAATCATTAAATAATAATCATGAAATTGTATGTAACTGTACAAATCTAATTGGATCTAATCCTGGTAAACAACTTCATAAATGTTAGCGTTTATTTTAAAAATTATTGAAGAAGAAAAACGTTTTTCAAGAGTTTAACTTTTCAAGTATTTAAGAAATAAAAAGTAAACATAAAAAAGAAGCCACATTCACATCAAGGTTCTTATTATCTTGCTTTCTTTAGGTAAAATCTGGCAAGAACCAATTATTGGATTAAAATATTTTATTCTATTCCTCTTTATGATAAAAAAATTGTTCATTTTAATTGAACTTCATTTGGGGTTGATCCCAACTACATTGTGAACACGGCTTTAAACAGCTTAATCCTATGAGAATTCTCCAGGTATGTGCTTTTAATGTTTGATGCTGTATACATCATTAAAACAAAAAATTTCACCCTTAATGCGTTCCCTAAGAATGCGATTTAAAAATGTTACTTATTTTCACCCTGTATTCCTGATATTTCGCCTATTTTCCAGAAGTTTAGATAACAAAATTAATATAGAAGAAGTGAAAGCTGTAAACCAAATTTCAGCTCTCTAGGACGTCGAAAAGTTGGTTAAAAATGGCCTCAAAAAAGTCCACCCACACAGACGACGAACAACGCTCACGCCAAGTTAAATAAAAGCTTTTAAAAACAACAAATATTCAATAGTACTTATACAGAATTATGTGTAAATAATGTAAAAACAAACAGAATTTTGAAAACAAAATAGTAAAACCCTTACCCATTCCTAATGTGTTGAGATCCTTCGAAGGAGATTCATCGCTTCTGCGTTTGGAACCATGTCCTCCACTGTCACAAATTACCGACACATTCTCCTCCATCGACTGTTCCAAATTGTAGAAAGTAGGGGTGCTGGAACACTTATTTCTCATCACACAAATCTGATTGTTCAAACTTTCAATTTCGGTTAACATTTCGTCGTTCTTGTCGCGCAATTGTGAATTTTCAATCTGCAACGTCGATAACTTTTCCAGTAACGGTTCAATCTGCGCGTGCTGATTTTCATATTCGTAATTCTGCTTTTCGTTTTCGAGAACTGCCACTTGTTCGGCGAGCGTATTTTTACTTAGCTGTAATTCCGCGATTTGGTTATTTAAAATTTGATTTTCTTTTTCTGCGGAAACGAGATATTCTTGTGCTATCCGTAAATCGTTGATGAGTTTAGCTTCTTCGCTTTCAAGACACGAAATTTTTCGTTCCAAGTTTTGGTTTAACGATAAGATTTGTTCCTTCTCGGTGACGAATTGTCGGGAGAGCTCTTTCACCATTTCGGCGTGTTTTAGCTCGAGGTGTTTGAGTTGGTGTTGGGTGCTTTGTTCCATGCGGGTGTGATTGTCGTCGACCTCCTGGGCCAGCATCACGGCGCGATTGTTAGCTTCGAAGACGTCGCTTTTTAGTTTCTCACGTTCAGCATGCATTTGTTCTACCAGGTTTTTCAAGCAGCGAATTTCGGATTTGTAGAGTTCGAGGATTGCGTGGAGGAGAACTATGAGTGGGTTTGCAAAATTGGACTTTGCTTCGTTCATACACTTGATTTCCTTCTCCAGGGAAAGCGCCAACTCAGCGACGCTGATTTGAGGGTTTATAAATCCGAGTTCCTGCAGTAGGAGTTTTGGAGACGAAATCCCGACGTTCTCCCACATTTCGCTTATCATGTCGACGTTTACGTAACCTGTACCATCGGGTCCTAAGGTGATATGAGGGGTAATTTTGAAATCTGGAAAAATGGATTTGGTAAAGTTGCAATTTGAGGTTATGGAGGCGTCGTCGGTAGTAGGAGATGGGTTCAGTACTTCCAGCCAAGTGTCGTCCTGCTGCAACGCCTCCAGTAATTCTTTGAAGCTAATTTTACGATCCAAATCAAGTTCCAATTTGTTGGATAACTGTCGAATGACGCCTTTAGCTAATCGGTGTAAACCGATTGCATCACACACTAGAATTAACTCATTTTGATTTAAATAACCGTCCTCACCCACCCCTAACTTCTTCCAAGCCTTCCTCAACATATCTTCAGTGCATATAAATTCTTCTTGGTTATTAAAAGCACGAGTGACAAAAGAATCGGATGACATTTTAACCTCATGATTACCGGGGAACGACGTACACCTCTTTAATTTTGTGTTGGTTTTTCTCTTCTTCAAGCACATGACGTCATTTTGGGAGTTCGATCTCTGCACTGAATGGTAAGCAATTTTATTGGTGTAATTTACGTTCTCGTTGAGTTCCTCGGTAATGCCATCTTCGTCCTCATTTTTGGGACGCGATCTCCTGCCGTACTTTTTCGACCCATACACGTATTTTGGCGATACCTCCCTATCAGGTGACCCGGTCTCATGTTCCCCTTCACTCTTTTCATCTTCAGTTTGCATCTGACCGTTTTGTACATTATCCAGCATCTTCAACAATGCATCCTTAAACTCTACAAAACTCACCCTGACACTCTTGGAACTTTTCAGTAAACGCTGCACCAACTCATTTCCCTGTTCTTCCAACTGCAAAGTACAACAAAGTTGGTTCAAGCCATCCCGATCTAAGCTACCCCTATTTTCATAGTCGTGACTGTCGAACACTTTTCGCAGCTGCTGCTCGTACGGATCTAAAGACGGATACTCCATTTTCTTGTTGCCTAAAATAATATTGCGAGTTATTAATAGTTTGCATTCCGAGACTAAAGGTAATTGAACCCCACCTAAAAAAGGCCACCAATTTAGGTTCTTCACCAGCACGTATGACAAGCCATTGAATTTATCGTACGTTATTTAATGCGAAGGCACAAATAACGGAATACTTCAATGTAATTACGTTACACCAAAAAAAAACAATAAATGTTAATCACAACATACACACAAGTAGGTCGAATAAGTCAAATTACTCAACTTGCGTTTGACAGTTGAAAAATGTAATCTAATATTTATGGTTTGTGTATCGAATAACTTACCTACATATACGCAGTGTATCAAAAGTTATCGTGCAGAAATGAAAGACAGACAGATTTGTTGATTACCATTTTTTTTGTAAGTAGTAACAAGGCAATAACAGTCGGATTAAAAGTGGGAAAATTAATAAGAAACTTATAAATGTAGAATTATGTATTTAACCTAAAAGACAATTAGTCCATCATAATAATAAGAACGGATAACTTTTTTAATTCCCACCCCCCGTAAATATTTAGGCCTTAGCAGGACTAGTTTGGACTCTGGGGTAAACAGGATAATGTTCATCTAATTTTTAGACCATTAGCACTCGTGTCTAGAGACAGTATATTTTGTTTTTGATCCTGAATCCTTACGCATGCGCATTTGTTTCTTTTTTGTACTTAAGAAAATCAAATGTAATTTTGACAGCTGTCAAATTTCGTCAAAGTAGTACGTTTATTATTTAAATTATTTCCTTCTATAATAATAGACCGTAAACGGTAATACTACTAATTGTTTAGTAATTTTAGTGTGAAATTTGTGATTACAAATGTAAATAAAAGTACAATTATTAAAAAAATCACTTTAAAGTTAACAAACTAATTATTTAATATAATATATTAAATATATTGTATTTAATAAAATAAAATGTATTATATTAATTATTATGAACGCCAGTTTATTGTAGAAGGAAATAATTTAAATGTGGTAATTTAAAGACGGCTTTTCGCCTATATGAGTTTTAAAGTGATTTTTTTAATAATTGTACTTTTATTTACATTTGTAATCACAAATTTCACACTAAAATTACTAAACAATTAGTAGTATTACCGTTTACGGTCTATTATTATAGAAGGAAATAATTTAAATAATAAACGTACTACTTTGACGAAATTTGACAGCTGTCAAAATTACATTTGATTTTCATAAGTACAAAAAAGAAACAAATGCGCATGCGTAAGGATTCAGGATCAAAAACAAAATATACTGTCTCTAGACACGAGTACCATTAGCCTGTAAAAAAGATAAACTAATGAATAATGACTGTTCAGTGACCGACAACATTAGCAACATCCTGTATAAAGCAATTATTGACGTTTGTTATGCAACAATTAAAGTGAGGTTATGTTTTGTTATGAAAAATAAGTGCGGTTATAATTAACCTATTTTTTCCCTTTTCTCTAATGTATTAAATAATGAACAGAACTGACGATAAGGTAATAAAAAACATAAATTTTTACATTTAAACGCTACACAATTTTCTTGTTTCGTTGCAGAGTTTAATTATTTTTGGACAAGATGTTTCAAAACTTCCATGTTTCCGTAACAGTTTTTTGTATGGTATTCTTGGTGGAATGGGTTGTGGTTTAGGTCGCTTCATGTTCACAAGCAGGCCTAAAGCTGGTGCAGATTTTGCGATTGCCTCTTTCAGCGTAATAACATTGGTTTATTGGTTTCGGTGTCGCTATGAATATTCAAAAGCAAATCAGGAAATGTTACGATTACAGTCTTTATTAGAACAACATGTAATTAATGAAGGTACTGATAGGGAAAACCAATTCGAAATACCAAAAGATTAGTTTTATTAAATTAGTATTAGATATAAAGTGTGAAAAATTCTAAACGCCATTTTAATTACAATTTGTAAGATAAATTATTATCGAATTACTATTAGTAAATTTAAAACTTTGATTTCCAAATGTTTGTACATGGTATTTATTATTATATTAAATTAATAAAAAAAATCCCAAGAAGGCAGAACTTGATTAACGAACAGGGCTGAGCCCTATTCGTTTTTTGTTATCCGTAAATAAATGTAATTAATATTATAAGAAGAAGAAGAATAAAAAAACATATTTATAATTACGGGTATAACCTAAGGGTATAACTTATAATAATTATAGTTTATTTAGATTATTATAATAATGGGTCATTCCAGCGAAGATGACACCAAAGGTCGAAACAAAAAATTACAAAATTTGTATTTAAATCTATAACTAGAGTACAGCCAAAAAACCAACTCATCAGATATCGACATTTTTACTATTTTCCATTTTTTCTGCTTTATGAACGTAGCCGTAGTCCGATTTTCCATCAAAACAAGCAGAGACAAACTATTTTATGAATTTATTAATGCTATTTATGCTTTGCACAAAAAAGTCTATTTTGTCAGTTTATCATATTAATAAGTAAGATTTTATTAATTTCTCTTCATCTTATTAAGTTAATTTATTAAAAAATACTATAAATTAATATGCATCTAAAATAAGCAGTGTTCATTTTATTCATGTTTGATGTATACTCAATTATAACTTGTCCCACCTGTCGCAAAATGCTGTCCCACCCGTCACAAGCTAAGAGACGCATTTTATAACATTTAGAAAAGTTAATTATTTAATTTATATAGAAAATAGAAGAGAATTCTCTAGAGAATTACTTCTAGAAAGAAGAAGAAAATAGAGAGCTTTAATATTCCAGTTATAACTTATAACTAGAGTCCGGAATATATGCATTTTGCATCTTTTTTTTGGTGTTAGATATAAGTGTCATTGTTTTAAATTTTCGTTTTATAACAGAAATACCTCTATACCAAATTTTATAATACATATTTTTTCATATTCGTACATGTAAGTGCAAGAAATATGCAAATGCATTTAATTTGCATATTATAGCTTATGTGTGCATATTTTGTGTATATTTAGCGCTGTTTCTCAGTGACACAAGGAAAGCCCACTAGGACTCAGAATAAAATCAAAGTTAAATACTGTTTTAGAAAAAACGAAGTTTTTCATCATATAAGCATATTTTAAGTGACAGAGGCGCCAAAATTTTACTGTAGATAATCTAGAAAAACACTAATTATGTATTTTATGAAAAATAATGTTCAATAATATACCGGGTGACCGGCAGCCGATGTGAACATAGGAAATTAATTTAAAAAAAAAATTAAATAAAACAATTTTTCAAACAAAAACAATTGCAATGAATTAAACAAGGCATCTATGTATCTATTTAATAGTGCTAATTTGTCATTTTATTTTGAGTTTTTAACAATGATCAAAGAACAAATCATCAAGTGATTGGGTGTCTTTAGACGCGGAAAATAAACCTTTTTAAATTGATACTCTTTTCATTCTAATCCGTTATAATGGGAAGCAGGAATTTAGAAAAAATTAATTTCCTATGTTATTTTCCTATGTTCACATCGGCGGCCGGTCACCCGGTATAGGAATATTATATTATTAAAATTACGTTCCTTTATAATAGATATTCTTTCAAAAATTTAATATTTTGTAATTTTTCACTTGCATTTATGAATAAATTACCTGTGTTTAATTGAAATTTTTTTAGCATATTTTGAATTTTACTGCATATTTTAAAGCATATTTTTATATATTTTTACCGCATATTATGTTAGTGCATATATGACCAGTTTTTTATTGCATATAATCCGGACTACTTATAACATATGAAAAATTAACTGAACAAACTATAATAGTTTGCTTTGATTTTAGAAGTGAAGTCATCAACTTGGGCAGGCGGGTATCATGGGTGTCACACTTGGAAAATATGTACATTTTTGGGTATAAACAGTATAATATTTATTTTTTCAATAGTTGCGGTTGAAATGAACATCTGGCTTCACGATGATATCATTTTTAAACTGGTTACGTAAATGGTTACGGAGAAATTAGATAAAGATTGAGCAAAATTGAGTCAAAATGTCCCACCCGTCACTTTGGAATGACCCTAATGTAGATCATGATTGAAGAAAAATTGATTTTGAATAATTATTTTTCATATGAGCAGTGGAATTGAAAAAAAAAAGTAGACCCTCCATATTCCATAATATAGGAGAGGAGGCCTCGCCAATTTATTTTGGATACATTACAAAATTAGGTTACGCGGCTACTGATTTTCATTACAAAAAACAAGAAATGTACCCAACGTTTCCTTTTATAGATTATAATTTTTCCTGCTTGTGTTTATAAGCAGAAGGTTATGTTAAAAATTGAATGAAATATCTGCGTATAGGCACATTGACGGGTATTGTTGGTTATAAACTGAGTTTTATGAGTTACCAAAAAACTGAAGTGTTGATTTCTTTTTTCATTAAGTATTACAATACACAAAATTTATCCTTATTTTACCCAATTAAAGTTTTGTTTGGTATTAAGGAGTCTTTTGCTGATGTGAGCAATTTACATCTAAGTATGGTGTTTATTTTATTTACAGAAAAATTTAATCATTACGAGTTTGTTTGAAATTAAGCAGTTATTAGTAAAAGATTTGTAAACAAAGACACTTATTCAGGAAACCTACCAAAATTAGTAGTGTTCTGAACAAAGAAACGACACTATTATGACTTAAAAGTCCAAATTACCAACAAATTGATGAAATTAATGAAGTTGATTTACGTCCAGTGCTGGATGGGTGAATTGTTCACTTTCCGTGCCGTGCAAGGTAGCGAAGATGAGGTGAGAGCACCCCGGCAAAATTGAGTAATTTTTGAACTTTGAATTTCAAGCATATTGACTGAACTTAGTTTAAACTTTCATTAAAAATAAGAATCTGCAATCTCCACACTCACTAACATTCCCGATATTCTTATAAAATTCATTAAATTAAAATGCGCGAGTTTTGTAGAGGACAATAACATATCTTATGGACAGAGTCCAGTTGCAGTGAGAAAAATGTACTTTCGGAAATTACAGGGATCCTTGTTTATAAATTGACCAGCTAAATTTTGAAATACATTTTATTATGTTGCGTTTAGTGGATAAAGAGTCAAAACTCTTTTTCTGTAATATAAAAATAAATTAGTCAGTAACTTGTCCACACAGAAAACCTTTGACAACTTGAACTTCTTAGCACAGGAATAATTCTTTTTAGAAACAAAATGGAAGAAAACCAGGTTATTAATTTGGACACAATCCCATGAATATGACAGAAAAGTATTGGTACCCGACTGGAAATTTCTTGGGGCTGGAATGAGGTCCGGATGTGTTTGCCTTAGGAAAGGCAAAGGTGGATCAGGACCGGTATTCTGAGGTCCTCGCTTTTAGAGGAGCGGAGCGATATAACTGTCATATGGCTGGAGCGGCACATGAGAATCAATGAGAATACAAAATTACTACACACAAAAAAATTTTAAATTTCTGAATTACTAATTGTAGTAGTAAAACGATTTTAGTTAATAAAACTCTTAATACGTTATTACATAACACTCAAAATGTTAACTTTTACTTATACAATTGTAACCCTTACCACTACAAAATAGTTATGATAGATAGTATAGTTAAATACTACGAAGAGTATGATTTACCACTACAGGGTGGTTATTGTTGTAACCGTACAATTTGAATACAGGGTGGTTAATGATTTAGTAAATTTACCACTACAGAGTGGTTAATGATGTAGTCAATTTACCACTACAGGGTGGTTATTGATGTAGCCGTACAATTTTAATACAGGGTGGTTAATGACTTAGTCAATTTACCACTACAGAGTGGTTAATGATGTAGTCAATTTACCACTACAGGGTGGTTATTAATGTATCCGACAATTTTAATACAGGGTGGTTAATGATTTAGTCAATTTACCACTACAGAGTGGTTAATGATGTAGTCAATTTACCACTACAGGGTGGTTATTGATGTAGCCGTACAATTTTAATACAGGGTGGTTAATGATTTAGTTAATTTACCACTACAGGGTGGTTAATGATGTGCTCAATTTACCACTACAGGGTGGTTATCAGGCCCTTAGTCAGGATTTCATTTGGGGGGGGGGGCACTTGTAAAAAACCTTTTGTAAAATGTAAAATTTTCTGTTTTTACCCTTCCATTTTCTTTGTCTTTTCAACATTTCGGGGAGGGGGGCACGTGCCCCCAAGTGCCCCTCCCCCTGGCTACGGGCCTGGCGATTGTTGATGTAGCTCTGTAAGATTTCAATACAGGTCGGTTATAATAATGTAGTCAATTTACCACTACAGGGTGGTTATTGATATAGCCGTACAATTTTTTTAAAAGAGCTGAGAACTGATTAGATTTGATTGAAATCTCTCCGTTGAAACCTCTTTTATTTTCGTTTTGTTGCATTTTAATGATATACCGTAGCTAGATATTTGTTGTGGCGGGGTACCAACGTCCCTTAAATCTCGTTCAATTTTGAACTCAGTTCAACCAATCAACATGGTTAATAACTCCGTATTTAACCATGTTGATTGGTTGAACTATGGTTGAACTGAGTTCATAGTTGAACGAAATTTAACCGACGTTGGTACCACCCACCCTCATCAGCTTAGGCTGTAATAGAATTAAGGCGAAGCATCACCACGTGACTAAATATTTTTGTTTGGTGTATTTTTAATTTTAAATTTAAAATTAAATTTTGATTGGTGTAAACGCGATTATTGTCGCCGAAAATGTGCATGAGTTTCCTGTATTGCAAAGTAAAGTATTTGGTAGTACTATGTCTACGGCACCACGCCATTTTTATTTGTAACGTGTAGGAGTCAATTGTGTGAAAAGCATCGTAAAAAAAATGAAAAGCATCGAGGAAATGGCCAAAGAGGCGAAATTGGAATTGTTGCCTCAATGCGACCACGTTGTTGGCCTACAATAGCTTCGCCATATTGTGCTTCTAAAGTAAGTAGCAATATCCCGTTTTGAGTACACGTTTTAACACATTTTTTTGATTTCACACAGATTTCCTACAAAATTCTAGGATCTGCAGGTCCCATTCCCCCAACAAGATTTTTAATGCGCCATAGGCGCATTCTTCCACGGAAAGTGCGTTTACGTTGAAAGAAGCCGGACAAATATTTATATTGTGTGGTAATATACTTAATAGTGATGGGAATTCTTCACTTGAACGAACTAGTTCGCCCGATCTCGTTCACCAAAAAGAATCGTTCTTTTTGTTAGTTCGTTCGCGAACTAAACGAACTAGTCGAATTGAACGAACGATTTTGAACGAACGAATTGAACGAACGATTTGAACTGAACGAACGAATTGAACGTACGATTTGAATTGAACGAACTGCGCCGGCGTTACTTCTGATTGGTTAAAATTTAAAAAAAATCAACGAAGTTATTCGTAACACATTTGATGTGAAACATATTGAAAATATTGAATACAATAATTTAAAAACGATGATTTATAATTTAATAATTTAATTTTGTGTATATTTGTATTTTTTACTTGTTTTGTATATATTTTTTGTATTATAATTTGAATATATTTTTATGAAAATAAAGTACGTAATAACAAAACCCTAGTTTTTACTAATTCTGGTAGTGGTAAAAAGCTACTTGTGCAGTGGTAAACCGTACTGCTTGTGTAGTGGTAAAACGCTAACTTCTGTAGTGGTAAAATGCTACTTGTACAGTGGTAAAATGTACTGCTTCTGTAGTGGTAAAACGCTACTTGTGCAGTGGTAAAATGTACTGCTTCTGTAGTGGTAAAACGCTACTTGTGCAGTGGTAAACCGTACTGCTTGTGTAGTGGTAAAACGCTACTTCTGTAGTGGTAAAATGCTACTTGTGCAGTGGTAAAATGTACTGCTTCTGTAGTGGTAAAACGCTACTTGTGCAGTGGTAAACCGTACTGCTTGTGTAGTGGTAAAACGCTACTTCTGTAGTGATAATACGTACTGCTTCTGTAGTGGTAAAATGCTACTTGTGCAGTGGTAAAATGTATTGCTTCTGTAGTGGTAAAACGCTACTTGTGCAGTGGTAAACCGTACTGCTTGTGTAGTGGTAAAACGCTACTTCTGTAGTGATAATACGTACTGCTTCTGTAGTGGTAAAATGCTACTTGTGCAGTGGTAAAATGTACTGCTTGTGTAGTGGTAAAACGCTACTTCTGTAGTGGTAAAATGCTACTTGTGCAGTGGTAAAATGTACTGCTTCTGTAGTGGTAAAACGCTACTTGTGCAGTGGTAAACCGTACTGCTTGTGTAGTGGTAAAACGCTACTTCTGTAGTGATAATACGTACTGCTTCTGTAGTGGTAAAATGCTACTTGTGCAGTGGTAAAATGTATTGCTTCTGTAGTGGTAAAACGCTACTTGTGCAGTGGTAAACCGTACTGCTTGTGTAGTGGTAAAACGCTACTTCTGTAGTGATAATACGTACTGCTTCTGTAGTGGTAAAATGCTACTTGTGCAGTGGTAAAATGTACTGCTTGTGTAGTGGTAAAACGCTACTTATGCAGTACTAAACCGTACTGCTTCTGTAGTGGTAAAACGTACTGCTTCTGTAGTGGTAAAAGGTACTGCTTCTGTAGTGGTAAATAATACTGCTACAAAATAATAATATTGTAGTGACATATATTACCACTACAAAATAGTTAGTATCTATTTCACTACTACGTAGTGGTGAAAGGTGTAGTAGTTAAGGTACTAATTCTGTAGTGGTAAAACGTTCTGCTACGTATATGTGTGAGAATAACTACTAGTAGAGTGTAGTCTTACTATTTTATGTTTACTATTTTGTAGTGGTAAATAATACTCCTCCTATTAGTTAGTATCTATTTCACCACTACCAGTGGTAATATATAACCTTTAAAGAGTATTATTTACTATATATTTTTTTGTGTGTACTCCACTCGCAATTAAACCACTCACTCGCTCACTTGGAGTGGAGCGAGTTCAGAATACCGGCCCAGGTAACCTGCTGGAATGTAACGCGGAACTCGGTTAGGTCCAAATCCGGCTGACCTAGTAGAACCACATCAGACTTCGGATGCATGCCGGATGCGGCAACTATCAAGTCTAGACATGACTTCCCTTATAGTATATAGGGGTCGCCTCATTTTAAGCGGACCACATGTTCCTAAGACATGTCCTGAAAGGGAACGCCATACTTAATCATGAACCGGCCCAGAGTATGTTAGAGTAAGTATAAAACACGCGTTGTCTTCAATATTTTTTCTAACACTAACAGAAAAATTAGAATTTTAACTTATTTTATATCCTATAAAGTACGTTGTCATTGACAACGTTACATTATAATAAATTCTATAAAGTACGTTGCCATTGACAACATTAGAAAAACATTTTTATCCAATATCTCGCAATAATAGAGGTATAACTATGGTTTCTTAAATAAGTAAAGTGCCTTATAACTCACTGAGTGAGTAATGTATAACTCACTAGTGAGTAATGTATAACTCACTAGTGAGTAAGGAAACTGGGTATCATTTACATTGTTAATTGCCGTAGTGACTATATTTTACACTTACTAGTTTCCAGAATTTAAATTTGTCATTTTAAAACGTCAAATATCAAAAATTTAATTACATTTTAAACTATTATTATACGAGATATTGGATAAAGTTTTGTATGCCACGCGTGTGTTAATAACAAATAAGTCACTTAAGAAAATAGCCCTCTCGGCCTTACGGCCTGGCGGGCTAAACTTTTCTCGCGTGACTTATTTGTCATATAACACACTTGTACCATAAATAACTATTTCTAGTCGGTTACAGTGTTTAAATATAACTAAAATAATGGATTGGAAAGCGCAAACTTCAGATCATCTTTTCAAAGTACGAAATTTGATGTGTTATATAGTGATGTGGTCAAAGCAACCCCTTGGTAGGGTTAGCTTTACCTAAGGGATAGTACGTACCAAGGTGCGACGAATTTTCAATCTCCATCGTGTATTCTGATTCAGATTCTTATGTATACGAAATCATGTGTAAATGAGGTTTAAATGTAAATAAATGTAACTAAAATAATAGATTGGAAAGCGCAAACTTCAAATTACTTTTCAAAGTAAGAAACTTGATCTGAGTAGATTAACGAGATGCTATTGTTATTTTTACACAGCTATTCAGGTCTATTCTGTAACTTTAGCAACTTGCTAAAAATGAGCAATAGTGCTAATTTATTGCTAATATACCTAATAAGTAATAACCATGGTTATGCAATTTTGCTCCAATAGGTATTAAGCAAAATTATTGAATATAATAGACCCGACTATTTAATTCACCTGTCATCTGTCAAAAGTGGACTAATCACAAAGCAGCATTCGAAATTTCAGAGCCAACCGAAATGAATTGTAATGCATATTGCACTAGTTGAATAGAATCGACTATTTGCACTAGTGGTTTTAGCGACTATTTTAAACAAATGAAAAAGTTTATTGAAAAATTATTTTGCAACAAAATTAATAGTACAATAATTTGAAAATGTTACATTGCTGCAATTATGTAAAAATCCAGTTTCTTTCGAAAGAGTTTCAAGCATAGAAGTTTCACCTTGAATTGGATCACTCAATTCAGAACTTGAAGTGACTATTCGTTCTCATCTTTTTTATAATCTCTTGATGATGCTCACCATCTAATTGCAAATAAGATTTTATCGAATTGATGTTGCTGGTGACCTGTAATTTTCATAAGCTGATGTTCCCCCACCCCAGCTTTTGCCAATGTCGACACGGCAGTGGATCTAATAGAATTATTAGATATTTTTCTTTTTTTAACATCTAATCCCGTTTCTTCGGCCGCAATTTTTACCCACTTTGCAATTTCATTAATACCAACAGGCGAGTTCTTATACCAGTTGCTAGATTCATTCAAATTCCAGAATTTATTAGGCGTAAGAAACATTTTATCGCTTTTCACATTATTACCCCTCTTAGAAATAACTTTATGGTACAACCTATAAACGAAATAATTTTAATGCAAATAGATATCATTATTGAGAGGCGAACTTTACCTTATTGGACAGATATCAACGTTTTTATTGGTTACAAGCCATTTGCTTTCAGTGAGCTTTTTTGCACCTCCTTGTGCAGTCTTTGAAAAAATAGGATTGTATTCAATGCGATTTGTAAACAATCCGTGATTGTCAATTTCTTCATTGAAATAGTAAACCATACATTTGTACCCTTCACCACCTCTCCAGGCGAGTTCATATGAAGCAACGAAAAAAAATTTCTTTTGAAGACCCTCGGGGTTAGTTTCCTCGAAGGTATTTAGAATTGTTGAGAATTCTTTTACGGTGATTGCCGCTGCGCTATTAGTTCGCTTTTCTGGGAGCGCTTGCAATTTTTTTCTTGTAGCGTCCCTAGCTTCCCTTGCGGATTTAAATACAGCGTCACTAAAAGGGTTGAATTCAATATTCCAGGCAGGGGCGGATGGGGCCGTCGGGATACCGGGAAATTTCCCGGTGGGCCGTCGGTCCGTAGGACCGTGGGCCGTCGGTTGTGGGACCGTGGGCCGTCGCGTCGGTCCGTAGACCGTCTTCGTTTTAATAATGGAAAAAATTGTCACTGCTGTCGGCCGCGTTGACGGCCATTGGCCCATTTCTAACTAAACATAATGAAATATAATATCAACTTTAGAATTTATCAATCATTATTTTTTTGTGTTTTCCCATGGATATCCTTATAAATAGTTATATCGTAATTAGAGACAGGATAGTTAGGCAAAAACAGATCTGACTTAGGAGATGTTATAAGGTTAAAACCAATCAAAACGTTTATTAGCGTTAATAAACTTTCTCTATTGGTGAGTTATGTTAGGACTCCTCCTAAGTCAACTTTTTAATGCTACACTATCTTTATCTACCTGCCAAACTGATAAATTTTCTAATTTTTCTTAAACCGCGTTGACCTTGAAATTTCAAAAATTTTCGCCTGCGGCGCTTAAAACAATTTCCGTCACCCTCACGCGCCCATAATTTGACCGGCCATATACATCGTTTACCCTACCTTCATTTTCGGTCTGGCTATATGAGCCTACTTTGGAATACCAATTTTTATATTCATTGCCGATTTTGCAAGTAGCTTGCGAGAGATCGTTTTCAGATAATAGAAAGAGTAGAATATAGAAAAAAAACTTAATGAATGACATCGACAATAACAGCAGCAAATTAATGAAAGATACACTTTAATTTTAATTTTTTTTATATTCACTATGGTTTGTTATTAATAAAAATATAATTTTTGTTACTGGTATTAAATTTTTTTTCGGAACGGGAGGGGAACCCCCCCATTCAAAAAATTTTCGCCTGCGGCACAATTTTGGCCCATTACGATTACATTTTTGGGCCGCCGACTTAAATTTCCCGGTACCTTTTTGATAGCCCATCCGCCCCTGATTCCAGGTATTGTAGTACATATCTTGAAACATTTTTGCCGTGGTGTTAAACATGTGCTTAACTACACCTTCTTTGTAATCTGTTCCATCTTTTTTTTCATGTTGGAAGCCCAACTTTTTAAGATAGTATTTAATTCCATATGAGATGTAGATTCGTTTAATTCAAAATGTTTTTCTTTTAAAAAATCCAAAAATTGTCGCCATACCGATAACTGTGATTTTCTCGTATTTTCGGGCACATTCTTAACAATATCGGCGTTAATTTCTTCATCCGATTTAACACCAAATCTCTCCGAAGTATTTTGCATTATAGCGTTTACAAAAATCACAACAAGAAAACGCGTTCAATTTAATAATTTATTATGAATTTCATTAATAACAAAATTTGTTTACTGGTAGTCACAGAAATTAAATCATGTGTAACTCAATTTTTTGTGAATTTTATTTGAAAAGTAAAATAATGCAAAAGTGTTTGCTTACTACAATTCTACAATCTATAAAATTGTGACTATTAAATTATATTCGATTGTTAAATTGGAAGTCAAGCATCTCATTTTCTCTTTAATGGAACACACTCAACGTTGAAATTGAACAAACGGAGAATTACAATCAAGAAATTCAATCACAAGCACAAAGTTCAATAAAGAACAAAGAGTCCGTGCGTTTTCGTGCAATTGCTAGGCTACAATATGCCCTCGTATTAACAATGTAACCTATCGATTAAGTAACGAGCTCTTGTGAAATATTATGTTGTTTATCGCATGCGTATCTCAAACAATGGGACTGAATAAATCACCATGAAAAACTACCTACAATCTAATCAAAATTTCAACTCATTTGTTTATTTATACAATATTGTTATGTGTTGCTAAGTAAGTATCATTCAAGTTTCGAGTAGGCTCAATTAATTCGAATAATTAACAATTATTAACTATTAATTAACAATTCGATGTTAGTAAAAAATGTTATCGTTCAAATTAATATTCGTATATTAGGATATTAAATTTATTAATACTGGATATAATATAAATTTTACGCACATAATGAACAGGGTGGATGTTACTTTAGTATACCTACTTATTTGTGTTTGCCAAATTTTGCTTAATTTTTTTCATTGACATAGAACATTGACATAGAATATTTTGTAAAAAAAAATTCATTTTAATTTGTTTAAACATTTATATGTTGGATGTTTTTACTTGGTTAACTGTTTTTTATTTAACTCGTTTAAAATTTGTAAAAGTTTATCATTTTATTAAGTTTTTATTTTTCATTACCATAATATCATAGTTTATTTACTTTCTGTGTTTGTAGTCTTTGATAATGGTTTCTATCTAGTTAATAGACCGAAACAGTTGACAAATTAATATTTGTTTTATTTGTCCACAAGAAATCCAAGATTTTATATCTATATTTATTGTTGATAATATAGTTTCAAGACGGTTATTGCCTTGCAGTTAACGCAGATGGATGCGAATGCGGTGTACCGGGTTCAAACCTGGAGAGAGTCAAACTGTTTTATGGGCTAGTCTCCGAGCTTCGGAGGGCACGTTAAACCGGCGGTCCCCCTAAGTTGACGAATTGCCACCGTTAATTGCCAGCATGGTGAGTTATGGCCAAAACCTCCATTACTGGAGAGGCCTATGGTCCAGGAGTGGGCTAGGGTAGGCTGAAGAAGAATATAGTTTCTACGTTGATTAAAAAGATTAATAGATACATTTCTGTCTTAGATTGTTATAATCTCCACTCTATAGTACATAACCACTAACCAGAGGTCACAGCACGCAGCTGGATCTTTAATTTTTTATGTCATTACACAGTCTTGTTATCGCTATCATTAATACGTATTAAAAAATCAGATTATATAAATAAAAATCAGACGCAGCATATTGCAAATTATAAACACTTTAAATCATATCATTGGTTTCCGTTCCTGACGAAATATAACCACTATTGATTTTTAATTTTCATATAGCTTTTAGATTACAGAGATAATATATCCCGCTTGACCAGCGCAGAAGTGGGACATTATCCTATTTAAAAGTACGAATAGAAAGAAAGCAGATTTCCTGCATCTGACTGCCAGCGCCGATGTGTGCATTTGAATATTTTGATTACTTGCTCCCTTTTTCTGCGATCTGCGTATTTTAATAATTCTAATAAGTATTTATGAAAATGAAATTCTAATTTAAATTTTGTTGTTAACAAAAGGAATATTAACCAATTTATTGTAATAATTACATACGTAATTAATCTTATCTGTTGTTGTTTCGATAGTAGTAAATTTATGTTGAAGATCTTATTTTGGCGCGTTTCTTTCAGCATCAAAGTTCTTATATCGCTAATGATATCATCCAAAAATTTTATTGCGCAAAAGAAATTCAATTACGCTGTAAAATATAATATATAATACTTTGGACCTCCATGGCTTGTAAAGCTGATTATTTTTTAATTTATCGTAACGAAAAGATACGAAAATTTTTTTAAACAAAGTTACATATTTATGAATGTAGAAAAGATAAAATTATACTAATCTTCATTAATGTTTAAAATTGGAAAAATAAATTAATCAGCATATCATAATTAAAACTTGCATGAACATAAAATGGCATTGAAATATTAACAATGTATTGAGTGATGATAATAAGAACGGATAAGAAATAAATTAAATCGGACATTGGGGGTCTAATTAATTTTGAACGGTTATCTAAGAAGATTAGAAAGTTCAATAATGTCAAGTAGTCAAATTATCTGTTCTATAAAAAACAAAATAATAATAAAAGTGTATGTTAAAGCTATCTCAAATTGACCTACAAGCTTGTTATTTTTTTGTGCTACATCTGTGAATTTTATCAAAGATACTATGAGCCATAGTATCTTTGATTTTATGTTCCGACAGAGGGGATGCTAGGTTGCTATCAAATCAGCATACATTTGGAACGCGTGAAATTAAAAAAAAACTTATGGCCGGTTATAGAAACGATAATATGAATTAGTTAATCACTGATTACTGTAAACTACTTCTTCTTTTCTTCTTTCTTCTTTATTAGCGTTTTATTAAATCCATTTTTGAATATACGCCTCTTCAAGTTTTCTCCATCTTTCTCTATTTCCTGCCTCTTGGATCCAATTAAAGCCGGCCACAAGCTTGATGTCGTTTATCCATCTCATCGGAGGTCTTCCTCTTGGTCTTGTAAACGTGTATGGTCTCCATGTCAGCATGGCTCTACTCCACCGATCCATATCCCTCCTTGCCACATGTCCCGCGTATGACCACTTAAGTTTTGCTGCTCTTTGTATTATGTCGGTGACCTTTGTTTTTTGCCTTATCCAGATGTTTGTCTTTCTGTCTTTCAATGATATGCCTAACATTGCCCTTTCCATTGCTCGTTGTGTTACTCTAAGTCTATTTATATTTTTCTGGGTCATGGTCCAGTTTTCTGCGCCATAACTCAATACAGGCAACACGCACATATCAAAGACTCGCTTTTTTAAATGCAGTTGAATATTTCTATTTTTTAATATAAAACTCAGTTTTCGAAAGGCCGCCCATGCTTGAGAAGTTCTTCTTTTTATTTCATTACTTTGATTTTCTCTTCCCAGTATGATCTTCTGCCCCAGGTAAATGTATTCCGTAACTTTTTCAATTTGTTCACCCTCTACCTGTATGTTACCATCTTCATTAAACATCACTTTTGTTTTGCTCAGATTCATTTGTAATCCTATTTTTCTTGAGGCCCTGTTCAGATCAGTGATCATTTCCTGCAGCTCTTCTTGGCTCATTGCTATCACCACTACATCGTCAGCGTATCGCAAATGATTGAGATATCTTCCATTTACTTTAATACCCTTTTCTGACCAGTCCAACTTTTTGAAAACATCTTCTAAAGTGAGGGTAAATAGTTTAGGTGACAAGCTGTCTCCCTGTCTTACACCCCTTTCCAAAGGTACAGGATTGGTTCGTTCATGAAGTTGGTATATCGCTGTCGCTTTATCTGCTATTTGTTGTAGTAGTTGACTATATCTACTGTCAATTCTGCAGTTGTTTAATGCTCGCCGTATAGCCCAAGTCTCCACTGTATCAAATGCCTTTTCATAATCAATGAATCCAAGATATATAGGTATATTGTATTCATTGCATTTCTCGATTAAAAGTTTTATTGTTAATAGGTGATCTGCCGTTGAATACTCCTTTCTGAATCCTGCCTGTTCACTGGGTTGATAGTCATCTAGTTTTTTAGTTAAGCGGTTTGTGATTATTTTGGTTAATAGTTTGTACATATGGGACATTAGGCTTATTGGTCGGTAGTTTTGGAGCTTTCGGGTGTCTCCCTTTTTGAAAATTAGTATTACTCTTGCGTTATTCCATGCGTCAGGTATTCTGCCTTGCTGTAGGCATTCGTTTAAGAGTTGCAATAACGCATCTGTTAATTTTTCCCCTCCTTCAAGAATCATATCGGTGGTCACTTCATCCACTCCAGCTGCTTTATTTCTTTTCATATCCTTCAAAGCCTTTTCCATTTCTGCTCTGTTTATTTCTGGTATTTCCTCCGACCCGACATTTTGTATGGTCGTCCTTCTTGCGTTTTTCTCTCCCCTTACTAATTCTTCCGCAACTTTAGATTTGTATAGATCCGCGTAAAACTCTTCTATTATTCTCAACATTTTTTCCTTATTTGTTATTATTTCACCGTTTTTGTTCATTACTGAATGTATATATTTTCGGCCTAATTGTGGTCTCAAGCATTTCATGTTTTTGTTCTTCTCTATGACTTCATTTATCATACTTTCATTTTCCCTATATCTAAATTCTCTTATTCTTCTTCTTATCAATTTGTTAAGTTCTACATATTCGATTGAGCCTCTTTTGTGTTGTCTGTTCAGTAATCTTCTTTTTTCGATTAACTTCTTTGTATCGTTGTCTATTACAGGTTTTGCGGATCTATGTGAATCTTTGCTTAGTTCTCTAACGCTTTCAGTTATTGCCTTAGTAATATATTCATTAAGGTGATCTACATTTGTGGCGATTTCTTTAGCTTGTGCGGCCTGTAGGTGCTGTAATCTTTTCTCTATTGCGGCTTTAAGTTTATCACTAATTTCTTTTATATTCTCGTATGATACCCGCAGTTCCCTTTTACTATGCAATTTCTTTCGCTCCATTTTTTTGTTTATGACCACTCTTGATCTGACCATTCTATGATCACTTCCTGCGTCGAATGAGTTCAGTACGGTCACATCGTGAATGATTTGTTTATTATCAGTTAAAATGAAATCTATTTCGTTTCTTGTAGCTCTGTTTGGGCTCATCCACGTCCACTTTCTGCTTTTGTTCTTTTTAAAGAATGAGTTCATCACATATAAATTAAATTCATTTAAGAAGTTCAGTAATTCTTCTCCTCTTTCATTTCGATTTCCGTATCCGTACTCTCCTATTTGTGTTTCTTGGTCTTCCTGTTTCTTTCCAATCTTGGCATTAAAGTCTCCCATTATTATTTTAAAAGTTGCCGCTTTATCATTGATTGCTTCTCTAATTTGATCATAGAATAAGTCCATTTCTTCATCTGAGTGGTTACTGGTCGGAGCGTATACTTGGATTATTTTTAGTTTTGTACTTGTATTAATTCTTAAGTTGATATAAGCTACTCTGTCTGATATGGCTTTGAAGGATTCGACATATGGAGCCATACGTTTGTGTACTATAAAGGCCACTCCACTGTAGGTGTCTCCTCTATACATAAAATGGTTGCCTGATTTTAGGATTATATATTCTTCTCCTCTTCTTCTTAATTCAGATAACCCAACCACATCATATTTAATTTTTTCCAATTCGTTTTCCAATTCGTATATTTTATTATCGTCAGCCAAGGTTCGAATGTTATAAGTTCCGATCCATAACGTCGTCTTGTGGCAGCCTGGTCCAACCCAGGGATTCTTAGCACCCTCTCTCCCTCTGATCTTTCGATTGCTGCCGTAATCGGGACCTCTGGGAGTGCTGGGGACTGAGGGCCTTGTATTTATTGGTGTAATCATCATTATTAAAACTTGAAGGTTTAGGCCTTACCATTCCACGCTGGCCTAATTGCGGGTTGGAATGGATCCTATTTTCCCTCAGGATAATTGATTGATTTCATTGAATTGATAAACTGATGGTACTTGTACGAAGCAGGTGGTCGTCTCGTAGTATGAACTGTTTGGTCCGCGGGTGGTATTTTATTTCCCACCTACCCTGCCTTGCGGCCGAGTATTCCCCTATCCGCCACCTGGGGACGCGCTCTCTAGGAGTTTCAGTCTCTCCCGAGAGTTACTACTACTATCGGAGTAAAAAGTTCTGACCCCTGAGTTTGAAGTCAAATAAAATCAAAAGTTAGCAGCAAAAGGATTTGAAAAAAATATATGATATCAATTGATTAGTGCTAAATGTCATATTAAAATTTTATACTTCTAACTGACGCCCTTTTAAAATTATTTAAAAAAATGTTCAAAAAAGTGTAGTTTTTAGCACTCATTACGAAAAGTTGCAACTTCAAATACCTACAACTATCGTATTTTCTTTTCAAATTACATAAAATTTATGTAGTACATAGATAAAAGTTTACTCTCTTTAGCAATATAAAAATTTTATTGGAATGTTGTCAAATTGCTGTTAAAAGTCTATTTCTATAAGTCGATATTTTCTTTGTACATAATTGTTCAATTTAAACGAATTTTTGCTAATAGCTTTAATAAATTTATTAAAAGACATTCCCTACAAAAATATTTAAACAATTCATTTTTAAACAATAAAATAATGGTTTTTAAATAATTTCCTTATTAGACAGAGAAGCATAGAATCAGAGATGCACATTTTGCGACCGTGTGAAATCGTAAAATGAGTTTTTGTATATAGGCGGCACATGTCACGTCATTATTAATAATATAATTTTTAATATTATGGATCAGCGGTTGCCGCATTTCATCAATAAGGGCATGAATATTACATTCCCTTCCGTCCCTACACCCCGTAAACTATTAATTCTATCGCATTTTAATATTTTGAAACTGCCATAGTTTGGAATATAATTAAAAATTTTGTTTATTTAATTGAAAAATAATAATCTACCATAGTTTTCGATTGATATGTTCAATTACTTTAAAAAATTTCGTTATAATACCGAAGTTATTTTACTTTACTGTTATACTTAATAATTCAAAAAATATTTAAAATATATCATTACAAAAATTTGGGAAGAGAGATAAAAGATATAGGTATCTACAGTCCAAATTTCATTAAATTTGAGAAAACACTTTACGAGAAAAAAAATTGTAAAGTTGTCGTTGTGCTAATTGTTGCATAAATTGTGCCTCTTTTTTTAAATATCTGCATGCCAAAAACACACTATAAAGCCTATCACTTTGAAATTTTATTATGTTATACAAAATTAAATTCTTTATCTGTATCTTCTTAGCGCATAAAATTCCATCAATTACTTTTTGAAATATAGGACTTCAAACTCAGGGGTCAGAACTTTTTACTCCGATAGTAGTAGCGCTAATAGCAAACGTTTTCTATTGGTTCATAGTTGATATGTTTTATCTAATCAATAATCAGTGATTAACTACATGGTTTTAGTTCAATACAATGTAAACAAACCCGAGTACTAATTTAAACGCATTATAAATAATAATGGAGCCAAATCAAATCAAATGATCAAGTCTTCCTCGGGATCAAGTGTCCCACTTTTCCCCTATTTTATAAACTAATAGAATTACGCTAGTAACTATTTAGTCAAATTATGCTGCAAAAAACTTTTATAAGTCCAAGAACTTTTATATTTTTACATTTTTAATTCGATCAGAAAAATAGTTGAAAATTGAAACCCCCTAAAATTGTGAGCCTTGGGGAAGCTGCTCCTCTTTTGATCGATCGTGACTGTATCATAATATACATCAGGGGTATCAAACTGGCTGCCCGCCATGTATATTTTTGCGGCCCGAATAACTTTCAATGATTTTTTGTATACAATAAAAAAATATATTTCTGTAAATATTATGTATTTTGGGATAGATATATCGTTCAAAAATGGATATGGGTTAACAAAAAAGTCATTTGTGCGGCTCGCAAAAATTTTGTTTGTCAAGAAATAGCCCGCGGCTGGAATGAGTTTGACACCCCTGATATACATCATGATACCAAACCTTCATTATCATAAAAGGACAAAGGAGGATAATAAAAATAGATATTTTGCTTGGAACATCATGTGAGGGTAACGCCTATAGCCAGTTTTATAAAAGTCTTGATCAGCCGACCCTGATCAGCGATCAGCTGATCTCCGATCACGTTGATCAGAGTGTCAAAATTCGACGGGTTTCATAAAGCTTTCTCCACAAGTAACATTTGACTTTGCGCTAACTTCAGGTTTATTTACTTTTTGTCGACATTAAATTATTTTTGTATATTATGTGCTTTTTTTGTAATATTAACCCTTGTTGATAACAGATGAAATGATTTTAAATCAAAATATCTCATTTATTGTTGTTCAAAACTATTTAAATATATGTTTTATCAGTACTTTAAATTTTTAGGTTAGAATTTCATGTTGATTTCTGATCAAGCGCTTGATCCTAGAAATTTGGGTGATCAAGATTTGATAGCTGATCAAGTGTTGACAAACCTTTATGAAACTCAAATGTGCACTTAACAGACGATCACCGACTGATCAACTGATCAAAAGTTTTATGAAACTGGCTACTAGGACATAATAAACTATTATGTCAAATTTGACTAATCAAATTTAAGGAATAACCTACTAAGGAATTCTTTACTAGGAAATTCTTAAATAAAATGTTGGTGAAAACGGGCATTAGTCTATGTCTTAACGTAGGACATTGAACCAAGAACTGGCGTATAATAATAATAGAAAAAATCCAACCCCAATAATTTCCAAAGAAATAAAATTGCTATGATTTTCCTAATTTCTTTAATTGCTAGCTCAGCCTGAAGAAAAAAACTATAATTTTCCAAAATTTTAATCATGTGGCCTTGTACTTCTAATAAAATTTTATTTTCCAAAAATTCATACTAATTTAATAAATTTTTCTAACCTCGTTGTTTCACTAATTTTATTTTACAATTTTAAATAAATTTTAGAAAAAATCTTTGCACGTTTAATATTTCCAGAAAATTCTATGATAATAAAATAAATTCCAAAATAAGTCAAATTATAAAAAATATATGATAATAAATAATAAATATATAAAATTGCCATGGTATTAATGAATTTAAACCAATGAATTATATCTATGAATATTTTATGGTAGTAAAGAAAAAATTTATTGGATTTATGAATTTCTTCATAGTATTTATGAAAATTTTACAAAATCAGTGATTTTCAACCAATGAACCCTGTTAAGACTATTACTTTTTTACTTTATCGTACGAGTCATTCCATATGAAATCAACAAATCGACAAAGCCTATTTTCGAATTTGCTCAGATTTTGTGGGAATTTTAGGTCCACGTAAAATAAAGTAATTTGAATTGGTTAGTTTTTAATTCGTGATAATAAATTCAATTTTCTTCTTCAGGTTTCAGCAGATTGGAAAAGCCAATTGTTGATGGTGGTCGGAGAATTAGGAAGGAAAATTCACGACAAATATGCGGTGTTGGTGTTAAGACATTAACATCGCAATATATTTTAATAATTTACGAATTAATGGAATTAAATTAATATTATATGTTTAAAACTTTCAAGTGCAATGGACTCTTCATCAGAAATTACATAATAATGAGTAAACATGGAAACGTATACATTGCAATGTCATTTGAACGGTAACTGGATCCAATCCAATAACCATGAGTTAGGAAACACCTGAGTTGTGTTAATTCTTTTTACGTGTTGGAGTTACATAGGTTTTCCTTTTTTTGTTGGAACATAACTTAGGTTTTTCCTAACTCACGGTTATTGAATTGGATCCAGTTACCGTTCAAATGACAATACAATGTATACGTTTCCATGTTTACTCATTATTACGTAATTTGAAAGCACTTGATAGCTTATTAAAATATATCAATTAAAATAAAGTAATTGAAAAGTATTATTTTTGTGCTTTGCGGTTCTAACTGTAAAATTTTTTCTATTGGAGATGTCTACTCGACCAAGGTGGCATTTTGAAGCCACTTTAACAATTAACAATAACAATAAAATAGAAATAAATAAAAATAAAAAAAAATATGCAAATTCTTAAAATTTTGATCAAAGATTCTCTTTATACGCCTGTACATCCGCGAGAAGACAAAATCCCATAAAGGACCTTGAAGTTTCTTGAAGTTAAAGGTAAGGAACTAAGTATCCTGGAAATTTAAATTTTTTTTCTCTTACCAAACACGTCCAAATTGTAGCCTAAAATATGCATATTCTTAAAATTATAAAATTTCAAGCAAAGCTGTACATTAGTGCCGAATGGCAGCCAAAACCATACAATTCTTTTGTTAACTGTATTAAATTAGTATGCTATAAATAATATTTATATTGTTTTACAATATTAAAACAAATTTGTTTTACATCCGGTAGTAGCTTGCTAGACTAGCTTTCAGATGTGCCTGTGGCCCTGTTTTTTGTTAACGGTGCCAATTCGTCAATCAAGGAGACGGTCGGCTTAACGTGCCCGCCGAAGCACGGAGACTTGGTCATAAGAAAGTTTGACTCTCCCTAGGTTTGAACCCGGTACCCCGCATTCGCATCTAACTGCGTTAGCTGCAAGGCAATGACCGTCTCTTCCGAACCTGCCAAAGGTGCCAAACCTTAAGATTAATGTATGGTCAAGTCATGTGACGGCTACATCTCTCACCCAGTGAAGCTGAATGCCGAACAACCACATCCGATATTTTCAGTAAATTGTGATCTTTAAATTTATGAAGATTTTGTTATTACACTTGTAAAACGAAAATGGAAGATTGAAAAATAGGTCCAATATTGGCTAACAAGGGGACCTTTTCGACAACTTTTCACCGATTTGCACAATTTTTAATATACCTTTAAGGCAATAATTATTGAGACAATTTGTAGAAAATCGATTTTGAAAATCCAATAAATTTGTATTAGGTCTAATGCGAATTGCATCCAAGATTATCTGATTTAAAAATGTATGTACATTTGACAGCTGACTGTCATTGCAAGTTTTTTTAATTTCTGAACGATTTCAAAGAAGAAATTAAATGGAAGGAACTTCTCATATCAGAATTCACTGCAACCTTTGGATTTATAAAGTATCAAAAATGAAACTTGTACCAAAAACATTTTAAAATTCACAAGGGTGAAAAGCCGTGTAAGTTTAAATTTGAAAATCAATAAGAATCCTTTATAAATAAGTTAGATACTTATTTTACAGATAATTGGGGCACTTCTAAATTTGAATAACCCGTTAATAAAGGAGGTAGAAGATAAGTTTCTGAAGAAAGCGTTCTTTCGAATAGGAAATGAAAAATTTTTTTTTTAAATTAAATATTGTAATTAACTTTATCTAATTTTTTAAACAAATAGAAGTATGTATGTATATTATTTTCAGCATACATTTTCTTAGAAAATTGATTATATTTTACTTTTTTAATAACAGGAACAATGATACGTAAAAAGCATTTATTCTTATTTCACAATGCTTTTCACCCTTGTGAATTTTAAAATGTTTTTGGTACAAGTTTCATTTCTGATACTCTATGAACGATAAAGATTTTTTACATTTGGTTTAATTATCGTAAAATTAGTTTGCTTTAAAAGAATGAGATTATTAAATGACCTATGAAATAAAGTCTCTGAAGGACTTATAGGATAACTTTGGAATTGTTTTCTTTTTTAGTTTGATAACCACCTCTTGCGACATACCACAACAATTGCATTTGTTAAGATAAGTAATACATAATACAAAAGTGTAAACATTTTAACAGGATGATTGTTGTTGTTTATCAGTTATCCAGGCCCGGACTGGCTCTTTTGGCCCTAGGCTAGAGACTTTGGAGGAGCCCCCTTACCAAGAGGGGATATTTTTGAAGATTACATTTTCCGTTATTTTGACTATTTTTGAGTAATAAACAATACAATCACTTTCTCCTCAAGTTAAACCACTTTTTTGAGGCCTCTTCGGGCCCCCCTTGGACCGGGGGCCCTCGGCGATCGCCGACTAGCCGACCTAGCCAGTCCGGGCCTGCAGTTATCATAAGTAAGAATTTTTAAACAATAATAATTATGGAATAAACTGATCACTTCAAATTAGAAGCATTATTGTCATAGTATCGACATGTGGCATGTTGAGGGAAACTAAGCTATTTGTCTAGAAAAAACTCAATCCATGTTATTATTATTTTTTTTATGAAAGGCTTTCTTTGTTTAATTGTAAAAACTTTAAAATTTGAGCAAGGACGAAAAATTTAGATTGATAATAATTTTCGGATTCAAAGGGGGTCGTGCTTTTGCCGTTAGTTCTAAAATTTGCAATATAAAAATACAGGTGTGATTTAAATTGACCGGATGAAGTGCTTATAGTGCTTGGATAAAAGATTGAAAATTGATTAAAAAAATGTAGATTAAAAAAATTAAATTGTTGAGTTGGAATTAAGATTGCAGCAAAAGGACAAATTAATTTCAAGAGATAACGAATCATTTTAGCACCATAACAGCATTATTATCATATTTGTTCTGTTTATGTATGATATTATGTTAGTATACTGTGTTTTGTTTATTAATTCGTTATTATTATTAATCGGATGCATCGTTTTTTTTTTATTTTAAAATATTTTCCCCTTATAAACTTTATTTTCTGATTTTGAGTAGATTATATGAAATTATCGCAAAAGGGTGCACTCATTTTTTAATATATTATTTTAATATTATCTACAATGGATTTTCTTGACGAACTATTTTTAATGAAATTGATTAGATTTCGAACATCTTCTTCTGGCTGTGTTTCAAGCATTATTACATTTTTTTGATAACCTCTTATCAGCTACGTATAATCTTACACTACCAAGTGTTTAATATTGATAAAAGTATTTTGGTGATAATTAACAACTGTAAAAGTAAGCTTATAATTATTGTAATACCACGAAGAGTGAGTGCTCATTTTGAGAAATGGTGAATATTCAAGATACAGATTTGATTTTTTTTGTAAACGGTAAAAAGGTAAGTGGATTTGACTATTGTGTATACAAGTTGTTTATTTAAAAAATATGCAGGTTATTGAAAAGCACATAAATCCGGAATGGACCTTACTCGAGTATTTACGAAATAAATGTATCCTTTGACCCTTTTTTGAAAGTTAAATTTGAAGGTCAGTATTTTTAACCTGTAATTTAAATTTTTTGTTTCTACAAAAAATTGTTTGGTTTTAATAATTATCACAATTTACGTGATCTATAATATAATTTCTTTACCATTTATGTTTAAAAATATTTTTGATTGTTGAGTTTTGCTTCAAAAATGTATTATTTTTTTTAAATCCGTTCAAGTTAAAAGACTAATTTTGGTTTTTCCAATTTTCACCATTAACGGAGTTGTTAATTAATTGTTAATTAAAAATCTTTGATTTGACCTCTGGAAGGAGAAGAAAGTGATTTTGAATTTAACCAAACAGACAATTCTTTCTATTAAAATCTATAGAGATCGTGAGGATCACGTGAGGATTTGTATGTTAAAAATAAAATTTATGTCCTAATTCCCAATGATAAATTTATCTTAAAATTGATAAAATATGTAACTATGGGGCAATCAAAAACTAGAAAAAAAAAATTTCGAAATGTTTCTTAACTTTTATCTAGTATTATTATGTGGTACCAAACTTGGATGCGGAGAAGGAGGATGTGGAGCTTGCACAGTGATGGTTTCACGGTACAATCGTAATCTTCAGACAGCAATGTATCCTTTTATAAAAATTGCAATAAATCTTCTAGGATTTTCTAAAGAAACTTTATTTTTATCAGTTTTTTATTTTGAAATTTAAAACTTAATTTATGCAATGAAAATTAAATAAGGATTAATTAATTAATTAATAACAAAGAGCTAATTCACAGAAGAACTCGGGTATTTAAATCAAGATCTGTACACATTATTACCTTGCTTACTTGCTAATTTGAAGGTTTAAGCTTTAAAAATAGAAAATCTTAGTTAGTTAATTTACTAATTAGGTACCTATGTACACAACATATAATTGATAATAAAAAAAAGTTAAGAAGATAATGAAATAAAATGAAGTAATAAAAATAAATATAATCAAATATAATTTTGATTAGTATGAAGTTTGAAAGTTATCAAATTGATAAATGCGCATATTTGCATAAAACAAATTAATTGCATTTGTATTGCAGTCAATTTAAAATAAACTACTACTTATAATAAATTTGAAATTATAAATAGGAATCAAAATTATTCAATTCTTAAGCAAATTTATGTAATGCCAAAAATGGCATTTTATTATTTCACCGATTGAGGTAGCAATGAATTACTCATTCTTTGCTCATGTACTGGCATCTGACCTAGACACATAAAGGAGCGCTAGGTAACTCAATAAAACTCAAAATAAAATTAAGAATTAATTGAATAAGAATGACTTGCTTAAATTCCAAAATCAGTGACAAACTGACAACGTAAAAAAGTTAAACTGGGAATTTACTGATAGTTCAACCTCATATCTAATCTGGGAAAGCCTAAGAACGCACAGAATCGTCATTGCAAATTAATGATTGGTAGAAGCAATTGCAGAAATTTTCTTCCATGGTAAAAGTACAAATGTTGAAAGCTCAATTTTATGCTAACAGAACAGTTTGCGTAATTTTTTTAAGTATTCACGTAAAACACCGCAATTGAATAATCCATAAAAAAATTGACAAACTTGTCGTAACCCAAATGTTTTGTTTTGAAGAAGATTATGAAATATATAAATAAATTAAGATAAATATTTACTAACAAGGGGACCTTGTCGACGACTTTTCCCCGATTGACACAATTTTTAACATACCTTTTAGGAAATAAGTTTTTATACTTCAGGTTAAAATTTCAGGACCCGGATTTTAATAAATTTTGATTATTATCGATTTAGACATGTTACAATTACTGAGAATTAATTTATCGTACTTTCTGTACGTTTTACAAATACTAACTAGTTAACATAATGGTTTCGTAGTTACAAATTGCTACGATAAGGATATTTGCAAGTTTTTTTAATTTCCCACCGATTCCAAGAACAAATGAGACGGAAAAAACATTTCAGATCAGATTTCACAGCGAACTTTGCGATATGAAACATCAGAAATTATAGTTGTGCAAAACTACTATTTTAAAACACATAGGTAGGCACCTACCGGCGAAAAACCATTTGAATGTGAAATTTGAAGTAAAGAATGCTTTATAAATAATGTAGATGATTGTGTTTGTAATTTGCTTTGCTTTACAGGTAATCATTGTGGTACATTTTAAACAATTGGGGCACTTGTAAAACCCCTTAATAAAGGAAGTAGAAGACAAGTGTAGTGAAGATAGCGATTCATCGTAAAATGAAATTTGTTGTTTTGAATAAATATTGTAATTAACTTTTGCCAATTTATATACAAATTTTTAATAAAAGGAACAATGATACATAATAGACAATCAGTGGTGTGATGTACTTTTAAAATAATAACATAACGTAAATACGTTATGTTATTATACAGTGTTTTTCGTGAAACGGTATCACGTATCATTTTAACAAGCCGCTATTATAGCGGCTATTATAACGTGAACGTTATAATAAAGGTTTTCCTAACCTTTCACCCGTTATATTTCGCACTATAACGGTTAGGAAAACCTTTATTATAACGTTCACGTTATAATAGCGGCTTGTTAAAAAGATACGTGATACCGTTTCGCGAAAAACACTGTATAATAACATAACGTATTTACGTTATGTTATTATTTTAAAAGTACATCACACCACTGATTTACTCTTATTGTTATTCATATTTTATTAATTGTTAATTAAAAATGCAGTTAGGGAAAACTAGGATCTTTCGATTTCGCATCGAGTCGCATGTTTTGAATAAATTACTATTAACAAACACAAAAGTTTAAAAAAACAAATTAATTAGCAATTGTAGAAACAACACTAACATTTGGTATAAATTTGTTAACATAAAAGTTTTCCAAAATAGCAATCTTGATTTCCCAGCTTTTTGATCTTAAAATAATTACAATTTGGGTTTCTTTGGGAGTCCACACCACCAAATGGCAATATTTCTTGTTTAAAATGTACGACAATGATTACCTGTAAAGAAAAGCAAATTACAAACACAATCATCTACATTATTTATAAAGCATTCTTTACTTCAAATTTCACATTCAAATGGTTTTTCGCCGGTAGGTACCTACCTATGTGTTTTAAAATAGTAGTTTTGCACAACTATAATTTCTGATGTTTCATATCGCAAAGTTCGCTGTGAAATCTAATCTGAAATGTTTTTTCTGTCTCATTTGTTCTTGGAATCGGTGGGAAATTAAAAAAACTTGCAAATTTCCTTATCGTAGCAATTTGTAACTACGAAACCATTATGTTAACTAGTTAGTATTTGTAAAACGTACAGAAAGTACGATAAATTAATTCTCAGTAATTGTAACATGTCTAAGTAAGTAACATATTAACTAGTTATTTGCGTGATTTTACGAGAATTATTATAATAATTATGTAACAAAAAGTGAGGTTAAATAGTTGAACAAACCTTTTTAAATTAGATAATAACTTGGACGCAGTTCGCATTAGACCTAATTTATAATACGAATTTATTGGATTTTAAAATCGATTTAATCAAAATTTATTAAAATCCGGGTCCTGAAATTTTAACCTGAAGTATAAAAAATTATTTCCTAAAAGGTATGTTAAAAATTGTGTCAATCGGGGAAAAGTCGTCGACAAGGTCCCCTAAGTAACATATTAACTAGTTATTTGCGTGATTTTACGAGAATTATTATAATAATTATGTAAAAAAAAGTGAGGTTAAATAGTTGAACAAACCTTTTTAAATTACGTAATACCTTGGACGCAATTCGCATTAGACCTAATTTATAATACGAATTTATTGGATTTTTAAAATCGATTTAATCAAAAGGGTCTGACCGGTTAAGCATGTTAAAAATGCCTTTTTTGAATTTGATGGTGGGAATTTTTCACAAAGTATGTTATATAAAAAGACAGTGTTGTACAAAATTTCAGCTTTCTAATTTAATTCCTGTGGACTTTAGGGGTAAAAAACCACTTTTTCACATTTCTTCATTTTTTTGGTACTAAAAGATATCCGAAAAATTTCAAAAAATTCAGAAAAATCAAAAATCATATAAGAAATATGAAGACAATTTTTTGGAATTCCTTCACTATTAAATTCCACGAAATAATAATTGATCAAGTTTTAAAAAAATTATTTGACCATGTTAGAATTTTCGTACTATTATAAAAAAAAATTGACATAATTCTGCTTTAAAATACCTACAATTTAAAAAAAAAATCATCTCGAAATTCCGCCGACAACACCATCAAAATTGCAAAATTCAATTCAAAGTTGTGGCGTCACACTAACGGAGTCGATTACACTGGCAGCTATCAACATCCTATAATAATTTATCGCAATTTCTTCACTAACTTCAATTTTGTCTGCTATTTTAAAGAACATAGTAGGTTCAGTATAATTGCATTATTTCTGATTTCCAAGATTTATAAATAAACTATAGTTCTCTTGTGCTTCATAGAAATCCAATATCTCTTCACAAATCATTTAATTAATTTATAGTATCTACATAATATTTTTGTTAAATATGTTTTAAATTAAAAAATATGTTGTATACTTACTACATCAAAGAAAAAAAAGTACAAAATAAATGCTGATTGTTGTTATTATAATTTTCATAGAAATCCAATATCTCTTCGCAAATCATTTAATTAATTTATAGTATCTACATAATATTTTTGTTAAATATGTTATAAATTAAAAAATATGTTGTATACTTATTACATCAAAGAAAAAAAAGTACAAAATAAATGCTTATTGTTGTTATTATAATCACAAGAAACGTAAATGAAAAAACCTCCCTGCCACTATCGTGGTCGGGTCGGGTACAGTTCGGCGCAAACCCGGTTTGGTGCCAGTACAGTTCGGCGCAGACCCGATTCGGCGCAAGTTCAGTTTGGCGTCGACCCGATTTGGCTCGAGTACAGTTTGGCGTAGACGCGATTCGGCGCCAGTGCAATTCGGCGCAAACCCGGTTCGGTGGGTGAATAATTTGGCGCGGACCTGGTTCGGCGCGAGTTCAGTTCGGCGTCGACCCGATTTGGCGCGAGTACTGTTCGGCGCACACGATTTCGCACAATGAGCAGGGGACTGTAGTGTATAGGTAAAATCATAATTTAAATATTGTTAAGTAATTTAAGAAATATACTTGTATTTGCAATGTTAGAATGATTCACCACTACTTTGTTGCATTTTATGACTATGTGAAAAGCGTGTGTGCACGAAAGCGTGTGCGCCGAACAGTACTCGCGCCAAATCGGGTTGACGCCAAACTGAACTTGCGCCGAATCGGGTCTGCGCCGAACTGTACTGGCACCAAACCGGGTTTGCGCCGAACTGCACCCGACCCGACCACGATAGTGGCAGGGAGGTTTTTTCATTTACGTTTCTTGTGATTATAATAACAACAATCAGCATTTATTTTGTACTTTTTTTTCTTTGATGTCATAAGTATACAACATATTTTTTAATTTATAACATATTTAACAAAAATATTATGTAGATACTATAAATTAATTAAATGATTTGCGAAGAGATATTGGATTTCTATGAAAATTATAATAACAACAATCAGCATTTATTTTGTACTTTTTTTTCTTTGATGTAGTAAGTATACAACATATTTTTTAATTTATAACATATTTAACAAAAATATTATGTAGATACTATAAATTAATTAAATGATTTGCGAAGAGATATTGGATTTCTATGAAAATTATAATAACAACAATCAGCATTTATTTTGTACTTTTTTTTCTTTGATGTAGTAAGTATACAACATATTTTTTAATTTATAACATATTTAACAAAAATATTATGTAGATACTATAAATTAATTAAATGATTTGCGAAGAGATATTGGATTTCTATGAAAATTATAATAACAACAATCAGCATTTATTTTGTACTTTTTTTTCTTTGATGTAGTAAGTATACAACATATTTTTTAATTTAAAACATATTTAACAAAAATATTATGTAGATACTATAAATTAATTAAATGATTTGTGAAGAGATATTGGATTTCTATGAAGCACAAGAGAACTATAGTTTATTTATAAATCTTGGAAATCAGAAATAATGCAATTATACTGAACCTACTATGTTCTTTAAAATAGCAGACAAAATTGAAGTTAGTGAAGGAATTGCGATAAATTATAGGATGCTGCCTGCTTGCAGTGTAATCGACTCCGCTAGGGTGACGCCACAACTTTGAATTGAATTTTGCAATTTTGATGGTGTTGTCGGCGGAATTTCGAGATGATTTTTTTTTTAAATTGTAGGTATTTTAAAGCAGAATTATGTCAATTTTTTTTTATAATAGTACGAAAATTTTAACATGGTCAAATAATTTTTTTAAAACTTGATCAATTATTATTTCGTGGAATTTAATAGTGAAGGAATTCCAAAAAATTGTCTTCATATTTCTTATATGATTTTTGATTTTTCTGAATTTTTTGAAATTTTTCGGATATCTTTTAGTACCAAAAAAATGAAGAAATGTGAAAAAGTGGTTTTTTACCCCTAAAGTCCACAGGAATTAAATTAGAAAGCTGAAATTTTGCACAACACTGTCTTTTTACATAACATACTTTGTAAAAAATTCCCACCATCAAATTCAAAAAAGGCATTTTTAACATGCTTATCCGGTCAGACCCTTTATTCAAATCCGGGTCCTGAAATTTTAACCTGAAGTATAAAAAATTATTTCCTAAAAGGTATGTTAAAAATTGTGTCAATCGGGCAAAAGTCGTCGACAAGGTCCAAGGTAAGAACTTTTGACGAAAGGTCATAAAGTGATGACTTCGCATATTTATTAAATCATCGGTTAAAAATTAAATTACAAAATCTGTGCTTTGTTCTTCCACCTTTCCAATAATTGAAACAATTGTCCACGTCTCTTTTCTTAACTTAAAATCAGTCATTACCCAATAAATGCGTGTTTAGCTCCAGTATGCTCCATGCATGGTCTCGCAGTCACCACCGTGGAAGGAATCGGTTCAACCCAAACTAAACTCCACCCAGTTCAAGAAAGAATTGCAAAATCACATGGAACACAATGTGGATTTTGCACACCAGGAATGGTTATGTCAATGTATACTTTACTGAGAACCTTGTCCAAACCTTCCATGAAAGAATTGGAAATAGCATTACAAGGCAACCTTTGCAGGTGTACAGGATATAGACCAATCATCGAAGGTTACAAAACCTTCACCGAAGATTGGGAAATCATGCAAAATAGATCAAAACTTAGGAATGGTACTGCTTGTGGCATGGGAGATAAGTGTTGCAAAAATTTACAAAATGGATGCAGCAGCAAAAACGAAACCCAAACCGAACCGCTTTTCAACGTAAATGAATTTATTCCATGTAGCAATACCCAAGAACCCATATTTCCTCCAGAACTAAAACTATACGACACATTAGACAACCAAAATTTAACTTTTAAAGGTAGCAACGTTACTTGGTACCGCCCAACAAGCCTAAACACACTGTTGTACCTAAAAGAAAAATACCCCAAAGCAAAAATAATTGGTGGAAATACAGAAATAGGCATCGAAGTAAAATTTAAAAATTTGAAGTACGACGTCTTAATACAATCAACTGCAATTCCAGAATTAACCAACGTGGAAGTTTTAGATGCCGGAGTTAAAATTGGGGCATCGGTGACTCTCCATAACATGGAGAAAGCGTTAAAAGAACAAATTAAAATAGAACCCGATTACAAAACCAGAACCTACACAGCCATCAACAACATGTTGCAATTTTTTGCCAGCAAACAAATTCGAAGTGTTGCGACAGTAGGAGGAAACATAATAACAGGAAGCCCTATCTCTGATCTAAACCAAATCTTTATGTCCACTAAAGTTGAACTGGAGATTCAAAGTAAAAAACATGGGGTGAAGAGAATTGTGATGAACGAAGGATTTTTCTTGGGCTACCGAAAACCAAGAGTGCGTGATGATGAAGTATTAGTAGCAATTACAATTTTTCACACATCAAAGGACCAATATGTCTACGCATATAAGCAATCACGAAGGAGAGACGATGATATAGCCATAGTCAATTCTGCGATCAACGTTATATTTGAACCAAAAAGCAACATAATCCAAGATATAAATTTGGCATTCGGCGGAATGGGACCTACAACCGTTGTAGCTTCAATAACTCGTCAAAAACTGCTTGGAAGAAAATGGAACGCAAAAATTTTAGAAACGGCCTACAACGCATTACTGGAAGATATGCCTCTTCCACCAAATGCTCCTGGTGGTATGGTCGAGTACCGAAGGTCTCTAACCCTAAGTTTCTTTTTCAAAGCGTATTTAACTATTTTGGATTATTTGCAATGTATAAAACCTGAGATTTATAGTATGAGCGAAAGAGACAAAAGTGCTATCTCTTCTTTGCAAAATCATACCATCAAAACTGCTCAATATTATGATGTCTTACAGAACCAAGATAAAATGGATATGGTTGGACGACCAATCATTCACAGATCGGCTATTAAACATGCCACCGGAGAAGCAGTCTTTTGTGACGATATGCCTAAATATTCTAACGAGCTCTACCTAGCTTTTGTACTAAGCACGAGAGCCCATGCTAAAATTTTATCCATTGATGCGTCTGCAGCTTTAGAAATGGAAGGTGTTCATTTATTTCTATCGGCTAAAGATATAAAAGATGGAAGTAACAAAATAGGTAAAACTAAAGAGGAGGTTGTTTTTGTTACGGACACGGTTACGGCCCAAGGTCAAATAATAGCGGCAGTCGTTGCTGAGAATCAAGCAATTGCGCAAAAAGCTGCAAAAGCGGTTCAAGTATTTTACGAAGATTTGCAACCAGTAATAATCAGCATAGAAGACGCCATAAAGCATAAATCTTATTTTGAAGGATCTGAAAAAGCTAAGATACTGGAAAAAGGTGACGTGGATGAAGTTTTCAGAAACGCCCCTCATGTTGTGGAAGGAAACTGTAGAAATGGTGGTCAAGAGCATTTCTACATGGAAACTCAATGCACGGTGGCAGTACCAAAAAATGAAGACGGTGAAATGGAACTATTCTGTTCAACTCAGTATCCATCTGTAGTAAATGTAAGTGAGATAATGAAATAACAAGCATATTTTCATTTTGTCTAATTTTTCAGAAAATAGTTTCCCGCTTATTAAATGTATCCCAAAACAGCATTGTGGTACGTGTAAAACGAATAGGTGGTGGTTTTGGTGGAAAAGAACACCAAGTATTATTTGTTGCAGCACCGGTTGCTTTGGCCGCATCTTATCTGAAGCGACCTGTTAGATGCATGTTAAATAGGGACGAAGACATTCAAATTACGGGAGGCAGACATCCTTTTCAAATGAAATATAAGGTTGCTTTTGATAACAACGGGAAAATTTTGGGTTGCCACATATGCATGTATGGCAATGCTGGATATTCCATCGATGTTACTCCTCATGTATAATTTTCTCTTTACTTATTGAAAAACAATTTTAATTGGTTTGTTTTAGGTTTTGGAACGTGCATTATTTCATTTTGAAAATGTTTATAATATTCCTCACGTTCGGGCAGAAGCTTACATTTGCAAAACAAATCTGCCTTCTAACATGGCCTTTAGAGGCTTTGGTGCACCTCAAGCAATGTTAGCTGCAGAATTTATGGTTAGATCGATCGCAGAACATTTAAATTTAGATGTGATAGACGTTAGTCGTACAAATTTATATAAAGAAGGAGATATCACTCCATATAATCAGACCATAGATCATTGTACCATCACGAGATGTTGGGACGAATGCATTGAATCGTCATGCATGATAGATAGAAAGAAAGAAATCGACAAATACAATAGGTAAGAGAAATCTCAAATCTCATCCTAAGTTTTATTATTGCTATATTTTAGAGAAAATCGATGGAAGAAACGGGGCATGAGTCTGATTCCGACTAAATATGGAGTCTCTTTCCACACTTTATCAAAAAACCAAGCAGGAGCTTTAATTCTCGTTTACACTGACGGTTCGGTGCTTTTGACTCACGGTGGCACAGAAATGGGACAAGGATTGCATACAAAAATGATACAAATAGCAAGTCGCGTTTTAAAAATACCCACCAGTTTAATATTAATCAGTGAAACATCAACAGATAAAGTCCCAAATACGTCAGCAACTGCTGCCAGCATGTCGTCAGATTTAAACGGAATGGCTGTCATGGTATAATAGTTCCACTAAGTTTTATCCTTCCAAATTAAAAAATTCTATTGTTTATTACAGAATGCATGCGAAATTATCATGGAACGTCTTGCACCGTACAGAAAATCAAATCCAACTGGCAAATGGGAGGATTGGGTTTCGGAAGCGTATATGGATCGAGTTAGTTTATCAACTACAGGATTTCATAAAACTCCGTTTCCAACATACGATTGGGAAACTAATTCTGGACAAGCGTTTCACTATTTCACTTATGGCGTTGCTTGCAGTGAAGTCGAAATTGATTGCCTTACAGGAGACCATCAAGTATTACGAACGGACATAGTTATGGATGTTGGTGAGTGATCTCAAAGTATGCATTAGAATGATCGTTTCTAATCACTTAAATTTTTAGGTGAGAGTTTAAACCCAGCCATAGATATTGGACAAATTGAAGGTGCATTTATGCAAGGATATGGTTTTTTTATGCTGGAGGAAATGTTATTTTCTGCCAATGGTACCGTTTTAAGTAGAGGTCCTGGAACTTATAAAATACCGAGTATTAGCAATATACCTGCCGAATTTAACGTTTCTTTGCTTAAAGGAGCACCCAATCCCAGAGCTGTGTACTCTTCTAAGGTAAAAGTGATAATTTTCCAATTGTAATATTTCTATAAAAATTTTTTAGGCCGTTGGAGAACCACCATTATTTTTAGCTAGTTCTGTATTGTTTGCGGTTCGCGATGCAATTAAATCTGCGAGGTTGGATGCTGGTGTTTCTTGTCATTTTGACTTACATGCTCCCGTTACTTCAGAAAAAATTAGAATGGCTTGTCAGGATCACCTAAGTGCGAAGGTACGTTGACAAAATTTTTACATAAGTTACGTTTGGAAAAACTTTTTAGACCAAATTATCGTATTTTTCCTAATCTTATAGTAAACGAGGTTTGTTTCAGGTAAACCAGCCCAAATTAGATAATTTCACACCATGGAATGTTGTTCCTTAGTTATTAACTTTATTTTTATATTTTGAATTATATTGTAAATATTTTGTTGTAAATTACGATTATGCAAATAAATTATAATAAGAGTATTGAATTTTATAAAGAAATCCTGTGGAGTGCATGAAATTCTAAAGATTAAACGTTTCTCATATTGGATTAGTAGATTTGATCCATTATTAAGACTCCATCAAAATTTTAAAGCTCACGGTTTAGCCAACTTCAAGAAAGTCAATTTGTAGATAGTTAAAATGACGCACATGGAAGGATTAACAAGATTTCCACTGTTCTGCTAATCCATTGGATTAACTAATTAACTGGTCTAGTAATCCACATGGATAATGGGAATCTAATTAAACCATTCACGAGCAGCATTTTCACTGTCTGAATGATAATGGATCAAATCAGTGATTATGACAGTGTGCTTTTTAAAATCTCCCCATTTGGCACAAAGTTTACCTTAATTATTTACTTCATTATTGAGTAAATGTAGTTATTTAGAGTATAATATACACCCTGTCATATACATTTCTATGGTATCACCGGCATTGTGTAACTTAATAATAAACGGAAATTAATGGTTAATTTCGGGTTGTTTATTTTAATTAGTTATGATTTTAAAGGATTTAAAAGTTAAAATGCAATTTTAAATGTAAAAGAAAATAATTGTGTACACCTATGGAAATGCAGTAATTCAAATTGTGCTGACGTTTTAGAAAATTTTTCGATTCTTATATCTTTGGCACGAGCGTAAAATTATGTTCAAATTAAAAATATCGACGGGATCGAGTCGAAATTACTTTGAGCTAAAAATTGAATTTAACTTTGCGACAAAGTAAATTACTACATTGTAATGTAGAAAATATACCTACGTACTGCAGGTGTGCTACGTGCTGAGATACGGAGAGAATTTGATGACCATTTCCTCTTAGATAAGAATTAAGTTTGGGAACTAAAATCAAAGCGTCATAAAAATTCGGTTACCAAACATTATAAGCTTACGTGAAATTTTACGAAGGTAACAAAAATCTAAATTTCGAGAAAATCGGTTCATAGGAACAATAGTAAAATTCGGAGATTAAAAGTTTTACTATCTCGCAGACTTTGATAACCAAATTATAAATACACTTCCTATCTTAGTGACAAGATTCGAGGCCAATTCTTAATATTGATCCTAGGAAGAATTAAATTTTATATTTGTGACGTTTGAGGGATAACGATTTCAGTTATCCAAAAATATTTTGGAAAAGTCTAAAAATGTAGAAATTAGAAATAAATTTTCAGTTACTAGTTAGTCGCGTGTGGGAATTGCTAAGTCGGTAATTTCTACGCGCAGGAAAAATGTGTCTTCCTTTAATTGCCGGAAGAACGTCTTTTACTCACATGCGGATTTTAAAATAAGAAGTAAAAAGATTCACTTTGGAAGAGAAGTGGGTCAGAAGTTATAAATATGGGTAACTGTACTGATAAGGGGGAGTCCAGCCGTTACCTGCATCAGAATGCGTTGCTCGAGGGAGTGAATATAGACGCTTCTTGATTAGGGGTAAAACTTTTAGACTCGAGAGTGCGGGTTAATTTTGTGAATTAAATAAACAGTTCTCCTTTGCCGTGTTACGAAATTTGTTGTCCGTTGCGACGCTATACTTTCAAAAACACCAAGTCAAAGTTAAGACTCCACAGTGCGATTTTGTTTTGAATTTGATGATTGAGTTTTTTGTAAAGTACAAACGCTCAACTAGTAATTTTGTTTGCAACTATTTATCGAACTATTAAAATTATTGTTTACTGATGAATGATTTTAATTTGTAATTTGCGTTTGTCCAATTATATTTGAGAACGCAAAATTTTTGTATTCTAACGAGTTATTAAGGAAATGAATTTGGGTTCCTTATTAAGGGTAATAATTTAGAGTGAGATTTTCTCATCGGGTTATTGACAATTATTTTAAAGGATAATCGCGAGACGATTGTTTCCTCGTTTATTTGATAGGTTAGGCTGAATAAGTGTAGCGAATATTGTAATCATTAAAGTAAGGTTTAATAAGTTCAATCTGTTTTATGTTTAATTTTGGAAATCTGAATAATTGATATTCAGAGACGGAAACAATTTGTAGCTGGTTGTATGTTTCGTCAATTATTACTTTCAAAGGTTATTTTGTTGTTTATAATGTGGCAAAAGTGTTGTCATATTATAATTTTCAGTTTAATTACTTTTGTAAAGGGTATAGCGGAGTAAGCATGCAAAAAATGCCCCCAGCGATTTTTAAAAATCTAAATAGGCGATCGATTCGTAATCAGAAAAAAACATTTTCCTGAAAATTTCAGCTTTTCAACCCGAAGATTTTCGCAATAATAAGCAAAAATGTGTTTTTTGGTTTTTATTTTTTTGTGGCTATTCTACTGAGTATTTTTTAATGAAATTTTTTTTGGTAAGAACTACTGACAAGGGGCTTTAAAAAGTAATTTTTTTGAAAAGTTACAACTGTCCGTCTTTTTTTAAAAAAATAATAAAATTTTGGCCCCTTAATTTGAACATGTTCCTTACAATTGGAAATCACGAATTTTTTACAGAAAACTTCCCTTTGACCCTTCTATACATGGTAAAATTTTCAACTTGATCGAGTTGGTGCAACAGGGTGAAAAAAAATAAAATAAGTAACAACATTATTATATAGAGCAGTTTATACATACACATACATTATAATATTATAGAGTATACAAGTATTTTATTACACTTTTTTGAAATTAATCCTGCTAACAAAAAATGCGTCAAGTAAAATATTATTCTATGGAAAGCAATAGGCTTTTTAATAAAATAATTATGACAATCAATGAGGCTGATATGGATAGATACAACAAAAATTGGAAAAAAGTCAATGTTAATGATATTTTCTGTGGTAAATGGCGAGTTCATTTAACTAGGAAATCAAAACATGAGAATACTGATTATTCATCTGTGGAACAAGCAAATACCGAGCGCCAACGAAATTCTCAATCATCATCAGTTATTTGGTCTGTACCACAAAAAATGGAAGAAAGTTTGGAATTTGTGGAACTTAGTTTTCCGTAATTATTGCTACTCATAAATACTGTTGTATTTGAGGATTTTCAAGAAATGTTTCAAGAAACAAAAACATTGGTTCCGTTTGAAGCTCGCCAACAAGTATTTTCTAAGAGACGACTCTGCATTCCTCAAGGAAATCGGTGCTGTAAAGATCATATCTAATAAAACAATGATTTCATAACGAACCTTCGCATTTATTCTAATAATTTTGGTTTGGACCGTGAATAAGTCGAATCTGACTACTGAAGTGATAACCTCGTTCTAAATAAGATGTTTTGCTGGTGCATTTTGGACTAGTTCCATTTGTCGTATTACTTGCTTTTTGCACAAAGAATTCGGAAGAGGATTAGATTCTTATGTTGACCTCTTTAAAAAAGTTATTACCGCGATGAACTTGAAAAAAGATCAAGATAATACTTTGGCTTTGAAGGTATTAATAATAACAATAACAACAAGTCGTTGGGCGAAACGAAAAGTTTCAATTATAACGATAACTTCAAATTACTTAATGGACTTTCCAGAGTTGACGGAAGAAGAACTCAAAATTTTTCTTACGGGTACATATCGAATGTCTCGAGCAGTGTCATATTTGGCCGAGTTGATGAATGAAGACGGCACTGTTACACTTCAATATTATGTAAAGATTTCATCAAGCTACAAGTGAAATCTCGGTACATTAATTCAAAAACTTATCGTTGTTTTATTGATTATATTATGAACCAAATACGAATGAAATCTTCGGCATTACTCAATATTTTTGTAATTGTGCTAATGACAGGCGCACTCTCTGGTGCTGCTTTCACATTGCAGTTATTCTATATTATCTTTCTCATGCTCGATATTTGGCTAAAATAATAAGATCATCTGAGGTATTGAGTCGCTTGTTTACAGAAATAGAAGAAAAAGCAGTAGTAACTGAAGACAGTGACGAAGATTAACTGATCTTGTTTAAAACAGTTTTATTAAAAAATGTTGTATTTTGTAATCAGTACAATTTAGTATATTATATTATCTACTATCCTATAATTATTTAATTTTTCATCACTTATGTTGAAAATGAATCAATATATTTTTGTGAAATTATTTCATTCCGTATAAATAATTATTAAGAACTTTTCTAAGAACATTATAATTAACATTATAATATAATTATTTATAAAATTTAAAAAACTTTTTTTATTTTTTTAATGGAACAATGCTTCCGAAATATATAAAAAAAATAGATCATACTTTTGATATATTTATAAATAGAACAAAAATAATTTATAAGTATCTATTTAATGAATAATACTATATTCGAAGAAAATATGAAAAAAATATACTTTATTTTTTTTCACCCTGTTGCACCAACTCGATCAAGTTGAAAATTTTACCATGTATAGAAGGGTCAAAGGGAAGTTTTCTGTAAAAAATTCGTGATTTCCAATTGTAAGGAACATGTTCAAATTAAGGGGCCAAAATTTTATTATTTTTTTAAAAAAAGACGGACAGTTGTAACTTTTCAAAAAAATTACTTTTTAAAGCCCCTTGTCAGTAGTTCTTTCCAAAAAAAATTTCATTAAAAAATACTCAGTAGAATAGCCACAAAAAAATAAAAACAAAAAAACACATTTTTGCTTATTATTGCGAAAATCTTCGGGTTGAAAAACTGAAATTTTCAGGAAAATGGTTTTTTCTGATTACGAATCGATCGCCTATTTAGATTTTTAAAAATCGCTGGGGGCATTTTTTGCATGCTTACTCCGCTATACCCTTTTTTTGTAAATAATTCAGTTTAGTTTAATAAATTGTTATATTTGGGAAATATTAATTCTTTTATTTTGAATTTAAAAGAACCCCGTAAAATAAAGTGGAAGTTTTTCAAAAGTTAACGATTCCTACGTTTTCCCAAAATCACTGCGAAAGGCACCTTTCACCCTTAACGTTAGCCAGCGATATTTACGTCATTTCGTGAAGATTGGGAAAATAAACCAGGGCTACCAAAACATATCGAAGAGGTCCAGGACAACTAACAAAGGAAATTGTCGGGTGGCAGCATTAAAACTAAAAATAGACTGTCCTTTGTTACCGTGGAACCTTCGTCGATATCCCCAAAAATTCAGGAGTATCTCAAAACTCGAGAAATTTTTGGGAAACCAAAGAAATTAAGAGAACATTAACGGGGTGACTTTTTATTTAGGCCAAATAAAAAGGTTCTTGTGTTTTCTAAAAGTATTATCAAAATTTTAAGAGAAAATTTTATAAGTAATTTTAATAACGCACCCCCGGTTGTTACAAACGTAATATTGGAAAAGATACAATAGATTATACTCTAATTAATGGGGTTGTTTTTTGTGCCTATTTTACTTGTTTTTAATGCTCTTTTACGTTTTTATTTTGCCTAATTATCCTGTCTTTAATAATGATGACGTAACATGTGCGGGTATAAAAACTGTATCAACATTCGAAATTATTTCAAAAATAACAGTTTTTTAAATCATACAGAGCATACTTACATTTTATTTATTTGTATTTAAACAAAAAATAAGCACATCGTGAAAATGACATATTTTGTTTAAAAAATTCTAAACTTTCGGAAAATAATATCTGAAATAAAACTTCAACATCCGAAATAATTTCAAAAATAAGAGCTTTTTAATCGTAAAGAGCATACTGCGGTGGAAACCTGAGATAAGAATGCTTAACACCGGTCAAAGTCACGGTCTTGCAGACTGTGCGTGACAAAGAGAGGATCACTCATGTCAGTTCAGGACAACTTGGAACAAAATTCATAATATGACGAACTTAAGTTGACCTGAGCTGAGGAAAAGTAACTTTGGGAAGAGTGGTCATTGGACGTGCAATTATTGCAAAAATTGCATGTTTCCCGAATTAAAAATAATAAAACGGATCGGGGTACTGTGTACAAAATTAAATTGTTATAAAAAGATGTTATATTAATTGTTATTGTTGTTACTATGAATTTAGATAGGTATTCTTAATTTACGGTAGTCGAGAGAGAAAAGAATAAACCAGGAAGATTTGATAAGAAATTAAAAAACATAAAAACAAGTGAAAACGGAAGTTCGTGATGGTAACGAAAAATATAAACAAATTAATCAACACAGACCGCCCACACGGAGAAGACGTGTTTTGGGGTGGAAGAAAAATCAAGCAAGATCACCAACACGGAGAAGACGTGTTTGAGGGTGGACTAAAATATTATTATCGTAACTTGGAAGGGTTGAACCGAGATTGGATAATACAATTAATTGGACGAATCGTTAATAATTTAGTGGTCAAGGATTTCAAGTTGGACAATTGGATTAGGAAATTAAGTGGTTATTTGTTGGAGGAGTATTAATTGGACTAAAGGTTTATGGAACTGTGGTGGACGAGCAGAAAGTAAGGAAGAATTATTGATGGTATTTGGTGCAGTTTATTCGAGGCCGAAGGTGATATGCCATTGTGGGAAGACTACCGGAATTAAGGATACCTAGGTAGCTAGTTTTTTTTAAAATATTTGGGGATAAAAAGATTGTTGGTGTGTATACGGGATCAAAATTGTGAATTATTTAAATAAATCGAGTCGAAATCAAATGTAACCGTTTCATTATTTATCATTGCTTAAGTGGGGAATCTTGACTCAAGGTTACTAGTGGAGAACAACGTTAGCGGGAGATAAGACAAGCTGCAGGATTGGGGCAAAAACGTGTTAAGCATTTTTGTCTCAGATAAGTTGAGACAACCGAGGTAAGTGTGTGGTCGTTCGTCGGGGAGATCGAGCAAATCCCGGTGGACACTACAATACATTTAATTTATTTGTATTTAAACAAAAAATAAGCACATCGTGAAAATGACATATTTTGTGTAAAAAATTCTCACTTTCAAAAAATAATATCTGAAATAAAACTTGCCGCATTGTCAAAAAAATCGCTTTTTTCACTTTAATTGAATTTTAGGGGTCTTTTGTTGCTTATAACAAAAAATTAATATCTTCATGAAAATCTGAGAATTTTTTACAAAAGAAACTGTACAGGGTGGCTCAAATTCGCTTCTTCTTATGGGGAAATCGGTAATTAAGTATAGGAGATATCGAAAAATGGATGGCGCATCCTCGATCTCTTTTTTTGAGAAAAGCTCAATGGCGAAAACTGAAAAACTACTGAAAAACAAATTGTTTAACCAATTATTGGTGACGATGTTTTAGGTGTCAATAAAGATTTGGTAGTGTTTCGTTTTGACAAAATTATAATATTGAAATAAGGGACTTCAGTTTGAATACTTACTTGTTTTTTTTTATTTTTATTGCATTTTTTAATAAAATGGGATTTATTTGAAATGATGGACCCCACATGTTATATATCATTGAAAAGAGGATAAAAAATGCTATTTAAAAATGTCATATTCAATTATGGTTCCATTTAAAAAAACACAACTTTGTATTATAACTCGGAAACTCACTTAAATATTTAAAATCTATTCAACCTATTTTGTTGCCCTTAAAACAGTGTCTGAAGAAAGTGTTAACACTTTTTTTGCAAATTCAAAAACAACCGAGATATCGACATTTATCGAGAGGTCCAATAATCGAACTTTTGGCTATAACTCGAAAACAAAAAAAGATAGGGAATTCCGGTTTTCGCCATTGAACTTTTCTCAAAAAAAAAAGAGATCGAGGATGCGCCATCCATTTTTCGATATCTCCTGTAGTAATACTCACCACGCTGGCCAGACGGGTTGGTGAGTAATCCGCATATTGATTTTTGGACTATAGTTGTTTTACATCCAGTAGCAGCTTGCTAGGCTAACCTTTAGATGTGCCTATAGCCCTGTGTTTTGTTAACGGTGGCAATTCGTCAACTTAGGGGGACCGCCGGCTTAACGTGCCCTCCGAAGCACGGAGACTTGGCCATACGAAAGTTTGACTCTCCCCAGGTTTGAACCCGGTACCCCACATTCGCATCCAACTGCGTTAGCTGCAAGGCAATGACCGTCTCTAAAATTAAATATAATTTTTTATTATTTGTGAAACAACTGTTTATAAACAATAATTTATAATATGTATACCTACATCTTAAAACTTAAACCATAAAAAGCAACATTTATCTCATTTAAGGAATAATATTTACATGATCTTTAAAATAAATATTTGGATAAGTAAAAAGAACTATATAAAGAATCACCAGGATTCAATTTTATTATTTTGGTTTTGTCTCGCGAAGTTTCATTAAGATGTGGATTTTCTTTGCATTAGGAATATTAGCCAGATTTAGCAGTGGCTTAGGTAAGAAAATATCACTTAATTATGTCAAAAATTTTAACGGATCTATTTTCAGGAGCTTGCACTGGAATCTGTCCCGGGCCACTAGCGTATTATGAAACCCTAGGATGCTCTCCTGTATTCCGATCCCCCGGTGTCTGCTGCCCATTATTATATAATTGTGACCATCTTAAAGAAAGAAGTACGACAATGTGCTATGTTAATGGTATGGAATATAAAATTGGAGAAACTCTGAAGGATCCTTACGCCTATAACTGTGTAGTCGTTTGTACTTGTAGTAAAGAGTAAGTAATTTTATATTGATATTAAGCTTGAATTTAACAAAAACTGTTAGTCTTAAAGACGGTATTGCTAAATTCGTTTGCCCCGCACTCCATTGTCGGGAACGTTTAGGCCCATTATCCAGATCCATTATCCCCGGTGATCCAGATTTTGGAAGTCACCTTAAATACGAAACAGGAAACAGGTAAATGTTCTAGCAGAGGACTAGTCTGTAAGTTACTTGAAATAAATTTAAACAAAATAATAAATAAATGTTAACAAAAATTATTTTAGAAAACAAATGCAAGTTTGGTAATATCGTGGGTAATGCCTTGTTTAACATTGGAGATAAATCCTCAAGAACCAAAGGAAAAGGAGAGGTCACTTGCGAATGTCGTATTCCACCATATTTTACTTGTATTCAAAGTTATGATTATCCAACATAGAACATAGTAAATGACAGTTTTGAAAAATATCATTTGAACTTTTTTGTAATATGCATTTCGTTACTTAACGTCAAAATAAATCAAACCAATAATAATTATAAATAAATCTTTTTTATATTTTATTGTCTATCCCTATATCCCATTGTACCTTTCGGTGTTGAAGAAAGTATTTATTTAGGTTTTGTACAGTGTTACCTATGGCCGACAATTCCATATGGCCAAAATTCAAAACTTTGGGGGTCCTCGGCTAAAGACTGAGGAAGGACCCCCTTGCCAAGGGGGAAGATTTTTTAAAATCAGCTTTTCCATTAATTTGACACTTGGAAGGTATATAAAAAATACAAACTACTTTTACGGCAAGTATAAACCACTTTTTATATGTGAAGTAAGTAAGAACTTTATTCTAGCCGTCTCTCTGGTCCTCCAGCAGGCCCGGACTGGCCAGGTCGGCTAGTCGGCGATCGCCGAGGGCCCCAAGTCAAGGGGGCCCCAAAGAAGCCTCTAAAAAGTGGTTTATACTTGGGGTAAAAGTGATTTCCAACAATCTCCGCTCTTAGTAAGAGGGCCCCTCCTTAGTCTCTAGCCGAGAAGGCTAGAGCTCCGCAAAGGAGCCAGTCCGGGCCTGTCCTTCAGGTTGGGGGTTTACGTCGGGCTTGCTCCTCATCGTAGCTAAACTGTAAAATGCCAATTCGATGAGTCTGGTGGTTCAGTGATCGGATAACGTCGAAGACGTTTCAAAATCGACTATATGATGATAAACCACTTTTTTGGAGGCCCGTTCGGCGCCCCCGTTTGTCGGGGACCCTCGGCGATCGCTGACTAGCCGACCTAGCTATTCCGGTCCTGAGCATCGGTTTGATTATAGCTGGGTATAATTATTTACTATTAATCTATTGTGGTGTTTCAAACGAGTTAAGGACTTGGGGGTACACATCATATTCGAAAGGAGTGAAACGAGGATGCTCTGATTTTTTTTTTATTTCAAAGAATATTTATATATATATTTCAGACTGCTTTTTGCATTGCAAGGTAAATAAACACCTCACAACACATCAAGCCTACAATTAGTAATTGTTTATCCGTTCCCATTTCCCAAGTCTCTTGCGAGGCTTGGTCATGGTTTAAAGCTTTTTAGTTTTCTTTGCAGGTGATGAGGAGCTAGCCCATCACCCCGACCCCCAACCTGGAGGACCAGAGAGACTGCCAGAATAAAGTTCTTGCTTCACCCGGATTCGAACCGGGCATTTAGCGTTCATAGTCAACTCGTGTGACCACTATGCTCTGACCGTCTCTTCAAAGAATATTTACAATATTTAATACAAAACAATAGGTAAATGGTATGACTTGAATATCAACATGTCATATAGAAAATACTCCATTAAATATTATTATATAGTAGTTTGTTACCTAGTACGTTGGGATGTATGTCCTATCTATTTTGATATTATTTACTGTGGAATTTTTGTATTTCTTCATGCCCTGATGCGTTGAGAATAAATCCTGTTCAATACAATGTCAAATTTGTTATCTATGACACTACACACTAAATATTTTGTTTATTTTGCATCTTCTGTGATTTGTGCACGTGCAGTGACGGATTTTAGTAAACTTTCAAGAGAAAGACGATTGCTAATAAATTTGAAATTACCGCCAAAATGTTTACCTACAAAGTTGTATTGTTTTTGTGAAATTTTGGAAATTTTGAGTTTGGAGATGTGGCACCACGGACGGAAAAAACTTCTTCTCAATAAGGCGTCCTTCTAGGAGAGATGACGACGTTCTTTGTTAATCGAGAAAGTAGAGATTTACGGTTTCCTGGGGTCAAAAATTTGATTCCAGGCATCTTTTGAGTGATTGTTCGGCGATATTCCTATTACGGGAATTCCTACATTTTTGTGTTCAAAATTAAAATTGAGAGGTTTTAGAAAAACTGACCCATTGTACAAGAGTGAATCGGTTACAACAATTTGTACTTTTTGGACAAATTATCGATCATTCGATTGCTAATTTGGTGGATGCTTGTTAATCCAACGACCACAGTGTTGGATGAATTTAAAATTTGAAGATTTGGGAAGATTTTATGAAACTTTTGAGGTTAAGTGAACACTTACGTGAAGCAGACGAAATTGTTAAAAATTTCGTTTTGGATTCGTATGAAATTCACAGCGAATAATTGTACCACCTTAAACAAAGCCAAATGGCTGGATGGCCAAGGATGCCGCTTTTCGTGTTCGTAGATGGAATTAACGGAACGGCTAGCTCATAGAGTTCAGTCAGCGTCGGAGATATTGGGTTACTCAAGATCTTAACGAGTATCGTAGGTACTTGTAAATGGTTTCTCTCTTTAGTAGGAATAACTCGAGTGGGCGCCAATAAAGATCATAGACAGTTATTTGTATTAATAACAGCTTTAATTTTTATAAAATAAAATGAAAAGTATGTACAAACATACGTCAGTAAAATAAAAAGAGTCACACTTAAACGACATGAAATAGTTACAAAAATTCTTATTCTTAGGCACTTTAAAATTAAGATTGAAAGTAATTTACAGATATTTACAAATTTTAACATTTTGGTTACTTAACGTTATTAAAAGTACGTTCTCTAAAGCATAGCCAAGATTCAAAACTACTAAAAAGATTTTGCAGTTCAAGTTGCAAGAATTGTTAGTTTTGAAAAATTTAACGCAGTGGCGTCCGAAATGATGAAAATCAGTTAGCAAGTAGATTTTAGAATCAACAGATGTAATATACATATATCTATAGCAAGCAACTCTCAGTTTACTTACGATTTTGATGTTTATAATTGCACGATACTTGGTTGTTCGTTCGATCGTTCAGAGGTTAACCTTTGCCAATCGGTTTGCCGTAGTTGATAAATATTACTAAAACAGGAATTACACAGATATAGACAAAATATAAATACAATTGCTGGTAACTAATAATTCTAATGCTTTCACTACAAACTGATCATATCGTAGCAGGTTGTTAAATCTTTTCATGGACACTTGAGATGTTGGTCGTAACAGCGGCACACTCTCGAATTCTTTCAAAGGACTTATTGCGTACTGGATTGATAGGGTTGTCGATCCCATTAGCGGATTATCACCAAAAAATGGACCATTAAACAAAAGCGGTCGTATATTCAAAATGGCGCTAGCCGGCGTTGGTACATCGACTTCTTTAAAAATGCAAAAACCGTTGCTTAAAAAATTGCTGCACGGTTACCAATATTTGCCCTTGTGTGGGAAATCACGGTGCTCGTGATGAAATACTTTTTCACTTTGTAACACTCGTTTTGATTAAAAATTTTGTGAATTTTATTATTCACCTTGAAAATTAGTCGTTGTAGTACATGGTTTTTTGTATTCTCCTTCTGATATGCGCTGCCCTCCGGCGCATTAAGAACTTGAGCCCTTTCATTGGTTCTTGGCGTTAAACCAGTAACCACCAAAATGTTTGTAAAAATGTTTCTTAAAACTAACTAACACTAAAAAATAAAAATGTTTCAAAAACAAAACGAAACTAATTAAAAAAATCAGACGAGAAGAGCCATGTAACAAATGGATTGTTACATAATCTGTTGACAGTTAACAATTTAAAAATCGAATTGATAGTAAATGTAATTGTGGTTAGAAACGGTCTTACACTTTTACACGATCGGCCAAGGGACTTAATTATTGTTATAAAAGCATAATTAAATACTCAACGTATTTGCGAGATTACATTAAATCAGCTCTATTCACCAGAGTCTTTAATTACGAGTTTGAACCCAATCTTCCCTAAGGGGGTACATTTGTTCTCCACAATTTAGCGACCCCGACCTTTACAAAACCATTTTAACTTATTTTTATTAACCACGTACAGTACCTTGCAAGGTCACCGGTAAATGCGGTTCAGTTTCAGTGAGACTTATTCCTGCACCTCGTGGTACCGGAATTATTTCTGCCTCAGTTCTCAAGAAATTGTTGCAGATGGCTGGTATTGAAGATTGTTATACTTCAGCCAAGGGATCTACTGGTTCTTTGAGTAATTTTGCTGCTATTGCAAAGACTTATTCTTACTTGACACCTGATTTGTGGAAGGAGACGGCTCTCGTGGGAACTCCTTATAACGAATTTGATAAGAATCATAGAGCTATCACCATTACCCACACCACTGACAATCAGTGCTGTCTTTAGGCATGGGCCCGAGGGGCCCGGGCCCAGGGCCCCGGATCCTTAGGGGCCCCCACCGGGCCCCGTTCTATACAATTTGTATACACATTGTATATTACACTTAAATAAATATTGAGTTACATACTTAGTTTCTTAAAGGGGCCCGCTCATTACCTTGATCCCGGGGCTCCGATCATATAAAAGACGGCGCTGCTGACAATGCTTAAAAACATTTTTTAATATTGTGATTTGTAATATTTAATATTATACAGAATAAAGCAATGTGATTTGGATTTTAAGCTACAGTCGTAGATCTCCTGCATATTAATATTTTCTTTTCTTTTTGAAAAGGTGTGGTTGGAGGAAGTCATCGTAACTAATTTATTATCTACCGTTTTTAAGTTTATATTTTTTTCCGACCAACAAAAGAAGTTTGAGGCAAAAGTTGTAGGAAGTTGACTCTTATGATAATATAGTATATTGATAATAATAATTAATAACTATCTTCGTCGTTGCAATTTCTGCTTACCTTATCTGTCACTTCAGAATTTTCCTCTGCATTTTTTTCTATTAATTTCCTTGATTGCATTTTAAATATACATAGTGTAGAATCGATTCAAACACCATATAATTTTCAATGCTAAGTTCTTACGACCGGTTTCAGAAACGATGATTAAAATTTAATCACTGATTAGTTATTTCTAATCAATAAAAAACGTCTTTTAGCAGTAATAAATGTTTTCTATTGGTACGATATAGTTAATCAGAGATTATATTGTAATCATTGTTCATTTCTGAAACTGATCATTCGTGTTTCGCTATTTATTCTCTGTCAAAGAAAAACAGAGACTTTTCCTTTTATTAAAAAAATATTTAAATAAGCACAAAAAAGCAACTTTTTTTACCATTTGATATATGGTAATAGTTTAATCCACCTATAATGGATTCATTTATAACGATAACTTGCTTATAGTTATAATGAACAAATTTTTCTATCCCTTCAAGTCCATTATAAGCGGAATTACACTAAAATCACTATACACGTAGAAATCTACGAAGTCTGAACTGCGTAAAATAATAATTTTTAAAAATATCCCCAGTATGCCATCATGGGCATATTTTACGCAATATTATAAGGACTTCGTCTCAGGATTAAATATGTACCATAACTTTAACCATAGCAAATTTGTATACCTCTTGAGTAGAAACGTTTAAAATAAACACTCAGTATGCACAGATAAGAAAATGTACAAATACCTTTTATCATTACAACTTTTTATAAATAATTGATAACATTATCTAATTTATATAATAACCTAAATGTTATGAAACTTCACAGATTTTCTGTATCATTTCTTCCAAATTAATGATAAAGTTTATTATAGGTGGTACCTACCATAATTTATTTGTAAGTTCAAGGATAAATAAATTGAGAGGTTTTTATTGCTATACAATATTCCATTATTTATGTACACATGTGGTTTCCTATACCTACGTTTCAAAACAATTATTAGTGTTGCCAAAAATTATTGAATATGGAATCAACGTTGGTCTTCTATGTTAATGGAAAAAAGGTAAAAAGAAAACTTATTTTTGCTGTGAAAAAAAACATAGTTTTAATTATTATTATTAACAATCATTTTTAATATTAACAGAAGTGTAAACAAATTGTTCGGCTGCAGCTTTCCTAAGCGATCAGTTTGGTTGCATAGGTGGCCCAATTTCGAACATAAATAAGAAAAAAAATAAATTTTAATTATTATTAGGTTATTGAAGAACACGCCAATCCAGAATGGACGCTTCTATATTATCTTCGAAATAAATGTATCCTTGTAAAATCAGAAACGAATAAAAACTTTCTTCCATTTCAAATGGAAGGCCAAAATGAAGATCATCTTAAATATCAAAAATTTTATGTTATTTCCTTAATTTTTTTTAGTAAATTTATGTGGAACGAAATTAGGATGTGGGGAAGGTGGATGTGGAGCTTGCACTATTATGGTTTCCAAATACAATCGAAAGAATGACATAATTCAGTATCCTTTAAAAAGTATTCCTCTTTGCAGAAGAGTTTAGTCCTGGGCAAACCTTAAAAAAAACTTGTAAATATTCTGCCTTAATCCGTTCCAATAGTCACCTAGCAGTAAATGCTTGCATAACTCCTGTTTGTTCTATACATGGACTTGCAATTACAACTGTGGAAGGAATTGGATCGACCAAAACAAAACTACATCCTGTGCAAGAAAGAATAGCAAAATCGCATGGAACACAATGTGGATTTTGTACACCAGGTATGGTAATGTCCATGTACACTTTATTGCGAAACCTACCAAAACCATCGATGAAAGAATTGGAAGCAGCGTTGAAAGGAAATCTTTGCAGATGTACCGGCTATAGACCGATTATTGAGGGTTATAAAACTTTTACCAAGGACTTTGAAACACTTCAAAATGGCAACGATGTTTGCGGTATGGGCGAAAAATGTTGCAAAAACTTAAAAAACGGTTGTAATGACGAAGGTGAAGTTTGGGATGTTCATGAATTATCTCCGTACGATGCATCGCAAGAAATTATATTCCCTCCAGAACTCAAACTGTATGATACGCTTGACAAGCAAAGTTTAATTTTTAAAGCGAATGGTGTCACTTGGTTCAGGCCTACTAATCTACAAGATCTTTTATCTCTAAAAGATGAATATCCGAACGCAAAAATAGTGGCAGGAAACACTAAAATTGGAATTGAAATGCAACTGAAACATTCTGACTATCTCATTTTAATCCAATCGACTTGTGTACCAGAATTAACAGCTATCCAAGTGTTGGATAAGGGCGTCAAAATTGGAGCATCCGTATCGCTAGATTCTCTAGAAAGGACTCTAAAAGAAGAAATAGAATCAAAACCGGAATGTAGAACTCGTACCTTCCAAGCCATAATTAATATTTTGGATGTATTTGCCAGCAAGCAGATTCGTAATGTAGCAACAGTTGGAGGTAATATATTAACAGGAAGTTCGATTTCCGATCTTAACCCAATATTTATTACATCTCAAATTGAGTTGGAATTGCTAAGCAAAAAAAATGGAATCAAAAACGTAATACTAGATGAAACTTTCTTTTCCGATTCCAAAAAAACTAAAATTGAAGATACTGAAGTTTTGGTAGCCATAAAAATTTTTTATACCGAAGAAAATCAATACGTGTATTCATTCAAACAATCGAAAAGACGAGACTTGGATATCGCAATAGTGAACGCTGCAATTAATGTTTCATTTGAAGAAGACTGCATCATCAAAGATATAACTTTAGCGTTCGGTGGAATGGCACCCACAACGGTTTTGGCACCAATAACCCGTCACAATTTAATTGGCAAAGAGTGGAATTCCAAAACTTTGGAAATCGCTTACACAAGCCTTTTGGAAGATTTGCCGCTACCTCCAGATGCTTCAGGAGGAGTTACGCAGTATCGAAAATCTTTACCTTTAAGTTTCTTTTTCAAAGTTTACCTGACAATTTTGGAAAAACTTCAGAGAAAATTTCCAGACCGCAAGGACAAAAGTGCAGTCTCTCCACTACAAATTGGATTCCCAAAAAGTTCTCAGTATTTCCAAATTTTTCCGAACCGTGAGACGACCAGAAATGTTGGTAAACCAATTCCCCACTTGTCTGCCTTCAAGCATTCCACTGGAGAAGCAGTGTACTGTGATGACATTCCAAGATTTTCGAACGAACTGTACATGGTATTTGTTATAAGCACCAAAGCACATGCTAACATTTTGGAGATTGATGCATCTGAAGCATTACAAATGAAAGGAGTACATGCATTTTTGAGCGAAAATGATCTCTCCGAAAACAAAAATCAAATTGGGGTTACGAGCAACGAATTGCTGTTTTATTCCAAAAAGGTTACGTCTCAAGGCCAAATAATTGGAGCAATTGTAGCTGAAGACCAATTAATCTCTCAAAAAGCAGTCCAGAAAGTAAAAGTTAGTTATCAGGAATTGGAACCAGTTATTATAAGTATAGAAGACGCGATTAAACACAAATCTTACTTTGAAGAAATTCCTACTCCTAAAACTTTAGAAAAAGGAGATGTGGATGCAGTATTCAAAAGTGCGTCTCATGTTATAGAAGGTGAGTGTAGAAGTGGAAACCAAGAGCATTTTTATCTGGAAACGCAATCTGTACTGGTGGTGCCGAAAAACGAAGACAACGAATTGGAAATTTTTTGTTCAACCCAATTTGCAACTGCAGTGTGTGTGAGTATTTTGAACCATTTGAAGGAAATTCCCTTAAATTACCTATTTTAGAAAATGATTTCAAATTGTTTGGAAATTCCTCAAAATAAAATCATCATTCGAGTTAAAAGAATAGGAGGAGGATTTGGGGGGAAAGAACACAAACCTGCTTTACTTGCGATACCTGCAGCTTTAGCAGCTAATCGATTTGGACGTCCAGTGAGGTGTGTATTGAATCGCAATCAAGATATGCAAATTATGGGTGGAAGACACGCTTTCTTGATCAAATACAAAGCTGCTTTTGATGACCAGGGCAAAATATTGGGAATCGATGTAACTTTCTTCAACAACGCTGGATATTCGAATGATTTGTCGGAAGGGGTAGTAAAAACAAAACTAAAAATTTTCCAGTTATATAAAGTTGTTTTAGGTCATGGAACGTGCAATGCTTCATATTGAAAATTCTTACAACATTCTCAACGTCCGTGCAAACGGCTACGTTTGCAAAACCAATCTTCCTTCTAACGTAGCGTTTAGAGGGTTTGGAGCGCCTCAATCGATGTTGGTCGGAGAATTTATAATTCGAAAAATTTCGGAATATCTTAATAAAGATCCAATCGAAATTGCATATTTAAATTTATACAGGGAGGGAAACTTAACGCCGTACAATCAAAAATTGGAATATTGCACTCTCACCAGATGCTGGGAAGAATGTTTAGCGTCTTCAAATATGACAGAAAGGAGAGTTCTTGCCGATAAATTTAACAGGTAAGTAAAATTTAACAATTTAAAAGATGGGTTTATAAAGAAATTAGGGATAATCGGTGGAAGAAACGTGGAATAAGTATGGTTCCAACAAAATTTGGAATTAACTTTCCTCCAGTTGAACTAAACCAAGCTAGCGCGTTAATACACGTATATACCGATGGATCGGTACTTTTAACGCATGCGGGTGTTGAAATGGGACAAGGTCTGCACACAAAAATGGTTCAAATAGCGAGCACGGTGTTAGAAATTCCAGTGTCCAAGATACACATCAGTGAGACGGCCACCGATAAAGTAGCAAACACCCCGCCTTCGGCTGGCAGTATGTCTTCAGATTTAAATGGAATGGCTGTCATGGTAAGTCTTTTAGGTTTTCATTAATGCACAAAAAAGATTGAGGTGATTTAGAATGGATGCATTACCATGAAGGAGCGTATTGAGCCATATAAATTGGCAAATCCAAAAGGTAAGTGGGAAGATTGGGTTTTGGCCGCTTATATGGATCGCGTTAGTTTAACAACGACTGGATTTCATAAATCTTCTTACACTGGATACGATTTTGCTACGCATACTGGTACTTGCTATTTGTACTTTACTTATGGGGTCGCTTGCAGCGAAGTAGAAATTGATTGTTTGACAGGAGATCATCGGGTGTTAAGAACTGATATAGTTATGGATGTGGGTAAGCTGTTTATGGAATTTATGAGTGCAAATAATGAAGTTAAATTTTGGAAATTAGGTGAAAGTTTGAATCCAGCCATAGATATTGGGCAAATCGAAGGAGCCTTTACTCAAGGTTACGGCTTGTATATGAAGGAAGAAATGATGTATTCTCCAAATGGTACAATTTTGACACAAGGACCCAGTACCTACAAATTGCCCGGTTTTGGAGATATCCCGATAGAATTTAACGTATCTCTTTTAAAAGGGGCACCAAATCCACGAGCAGTTTATTCATCAAAAGTAAAAATTTAAAAATGAAACTCATGAAACTATAGAATAATAACAACAAATGTGTCACTTTTAGGCCATAGGCGAACCTCCATTATTTTTAGCAAGTTCGGTTTTGTTTGCAGTACGAGAGGCAATTAAATCAGCAAGGAAAGACGCAGGCGTAACGTCAGATTTTAAACTTTTCGCCCCCGTAACACCAGATAAGATTCGAATGAATTGTGAGGATCACATAACCGCTAAAGTAAGGATGATTTTGTTTTTAATTAAAAAAAAAACAACTCAAAATTTTGTTTCAGATACCAAATTTGAACATAGATAGCACAAAAACTTGGAATGTAACTCCATAATATCCATTGTTAAATATTAGATAGAAGATATGTTTGAAATATTGCAGCCACATTTTATCCAACATTAGTACATTTTAATTTTAATTATTATAAATAAACTAGAATAAAGCAAGGCATTGTTATACGTATTATAACAAATTTTTGTATTTGTTATTTAGTTCCTCATTGAATTGCATTTCACAATATTCCTCGATGCGGCCCTACATTTTTATTTAAATGCAATCTTTTATTGTAGGCATTTTATGCATGCATTTGCTGGCAGAATGTTGATAGCTCGCTTGAATGCCGTGTAGGAATATTGACAACTATACAACAAAGCGGACGTAATTTTGTTAGGTCATAACGATTTCCGAGTGCCGATTTAGTTTGCGTTGACAAGTAGTTTTGGTTATACGACGATTTCTGTTTTCATGCCACTTCGTTTGTGAAAAGTAGTCCAGCTCTCGCATACGGTTTTACTTTGCTTCTGTAAACATCTGGCAAGCGTATAATATTATTGATTGGTTCGAAGCACCAGGACTGTTGTCCCAAATCTTCGCAGTCTTGAAGGTAGATTGCGGCCTTGGCCGTAACAGAATCGCAAAAGTTTTATTTAGGTGTGGCACCTCTGAAAGTTAGCGCGAAGCTAGGTCCTGGCTGGTAAACATCTGGCAAGCAATTGGCTTACTCTTTTATATGCGCAAACTACTACGCAACTTTTGGTGCGCAAGTCGTACGATAAGATCCAGCTTCACTCATCATCAACTCTGTGTTTTCGAACGTCTGTCAAGTGTCGCCTGTTGATTAGTGACAAGATTTCCAGTTTTTCACCTGAAAAGCCGCACGTTAAAGTTTCGATTGGAAAGGAGTACTATCGTCATTTAAATTGTAACCTTATAAGAGCTCAAGTAAGTACATATTTTTATCTTTCCAATTCGTATAGACTGATGTGTCATTTTGGCTTTTGTATTTCATTTTTGGGTAACCCGTAGAGGTAATTAAGGTAATTTACCATCACCTGGGTTTTATTGGAGTTCCCCCAAACTACTTTTTATCTCAGAATCCACGCCATCGCTTCCGCGACAAATCGAGGGCTAGTCAACCCTCTCATTAGGGGTTGCGTCTCAGAGGGTAGTTTATGTTTCAATATTTATTATCTTTTGCATACCGCAAGGGTAAAAGATACTTCGCTCTGCATTTTTAGGGAATAAAGTGTTACTTTTTTACCCAAGGGATTAAAGTGTTACTTTTACCATTAGGATTCAAAATTTTTATTGTTTTAAAATTGCAAGCAAAAAATACAAAAAGATAATTTTCTCGAGTTAAAAAAATTATATCCGTTCATTCTTTCATTATTTCTTCATTATCTTTCAAAAATTCCTCAACTGAAAACATTAGTTGAGTTTCTAAAATTTTTCGATTTTTCTCATTTCTTGTCACATTCTTCCACCATAACAAGGTACCTGTTGCTACAAATCCTCCTCCACAAATAATTAACATTGGAGTATAAGGCTTCATAAAACGCATCTATTATAATGTTTCATTATAAAATTATTAAAAAAAAAAAAAATGGAAAAATTTACCTTCAAGATTCTAAATAAATTTTCTTTCAGTTATATTCCCCGATTGTAAAGTATAATCAACATTTAACTTTGCAAATTAAAATAATTAAATAATACGACATAAACTGACATACATTTATTTTACTTCTCAAAGGCTCTTCGATAAATAAATTGATTTTTATTATTGTGCATCTACGAGGGCAGATTTTTAAATTCGCAGAATTAGGCAGAAGGAGAGGGAAAAAAGGTTTTTTTATATTTACTCATATTTTTTTAAGGTGCAGTTACATAATCTGAGTCTTTTTGCACGAATTTTATGTCGGACAGTAAAAGACAGTAAGAGTAACACTCGGAGATAAGAGACAGTAAGAGAGACAGAATTTCTGTCCGACATAAAGTTCATGCAATAAGTGTCAGATCTAAACGTAGCTTTAGATTTGTCTAAAAATATCTTGTACATTTTGCAACTTCTTTAAATTAATGCGACCAACTTTTATATCTGTTACGGTCAATGATGACAATTCGGCCATTAACGTCAATGACCGGACAATGACGTCAATGCCCTACTTAGCTTTAAAAATTCGGTCGGTTCATACGAATTGGATAAGTTAAAATTGCTTACCTCGAGCTCGGATAAACTTACAAAATGGTGACAGGTGTTCCGTCTCCAATCGCTGTACAACGTGCGGCTTCAAAGATGAAAATCTGTAACTTGTTTATAATCTTCAAAGGAAAACACTTGACTGATATTCGCGAACAAAAAACGCTGCTTGCAGATCAGTACCTGTGGAACTGAATCAGTGAGAGATGCTATTGAAGATGTCAACAAGATTGGACCATCCAAACAACGAAAAGAATTTCCCAGACGTCATCCAAAACAAACAACAATAGGATGTAACCAACTCCAGGATATCCAAAAAAATGGTTCCACAACTTGCACAACAAAAAACTGTGTATAGTAGATTGCGCATGAAGAGCCTCTCCTGTTCCAGATGTTTACAAATAGGAGCCAAAAACACCACACGACGACTAAGTATAACACTGTTTCACACGGTAAGCCTCAAGTAAACAGTTGCGCTGGACCAAAAAATACTTGTCTAAAACACTAGGCACTTAACAAAATCATCGTGAAAACCGTGGTTTGCGGTTTGCCATGGTTGGGCTTGCAAGACTCCCCGACTCAAGTATTCATACGCCAACGTTTCCAAATTTCAAAAATTCATTACAATTATTATACACAAGAATAATATTAGAAATCAGAAAGAAAATTATATAATAATGAAATGAAAATAACCCTATAAGAAAAGGGCGGAGTTCAGAATGACCTCCATAAGGGGACCGCCTGCTTTTCCACTCAACCCTAAAACTGGTACGCGCACCCACCCGGGTCCCCTCAGTTCCCACACCTCAACAGCAACAAACCCCATCGGCTATCTCGGCCGACCACCAGACAACAAAAATGTTTAGCGAAGTTTAGATATTTATATCCAATTTCACTCCCAAGATAGTGACAAAATCTTTAATATCTATGGCAAATCCATTCATCTAGATGCTTACCTTCGGTACTACCTCCTTCCGGATAAACCATCACCGTCTCCGACTTGGCCGGGACTAAGGCCAGCCCTCTTCCCTCCATCCATAGTAGAATGGCTCTTATGGCCTCATTCACTTTGGCCACCTGGCTCGCATCCTGTGCTCTATTATGAGGGTTAGGTCATCTGCGAAGCCTACCAGAATTAGTGGAATTAGAAGAACATCGTTGTACATGAAATTCCACAGAGACGGTCAGACAACCGAACCATGTGGAACTCCGCTTGATGTATCTTTCTCTCCTCTCCATTCGGAATTTTCGGCAGTCCAAGTAGCTAAAGATGATAATGTAAATGTGTGCACTGACTTTTCTTTTCCGCAGAGCCTTCAGGATGTGCTCCCATCCTGCACTATTAAAAGCGTTTCTCACATCTATTAGGGTCACCAACATGTAAAAGTTTCTAGTTCGGTGGGTTCCTGCTCTGGCTTTCTGCACTTGTTTGATGATGGTGAGGAGGGCAAATTGGCACTTGCATCATCCTAATCTAACCAATTATGGAATCTTATTTCATTCATATTCATAGCAAATTCATTAACCACTTCATGTTCACATTAATAGTGGTCAATGTTAAACAAGTATAATGCAACTTACACATTAATTACATCTACAGTACATTAAACAAGGACACGTCTCATCAGACCTAAAGCATCAGACACACAGTGTGGTTAACAAAATGTTATTCTTATGTTTATGTACGACCCTGTATATCCATAAAGTATGTGACATTAACCTCTAAAAGTTTGTTTATTTTATCATCACCTCTTTTTAAAGTCGTGTGATGTAACTAAACTTTAAATTTTAAAATAAATCTGGAAATGTTGCGTTCTCCCAGTGTGTTAGAAGTGAAAAAATTGTACAAAGAAATCCTACGTTACGGGCAGAAATTACAATACACCGACAAAGATTATTTCTTCCGTCGCATTAGAAAAGAATTTAGGACCAACAAGACATTGGCCGACGAAACTCAAATTAATTTTAATTATAAGGTAATCGAAGCTCATTTTTGAACTTACGTTATAACATTTTAAATTTTAGAGAGGGCTGTCACTGCTTGAAAGACGAACTGTAGTTTAAAGTATGCTCAGAGTTTTAATCAAATTTTCCTACCCCAGTTTTCTTCCACTACGAATGAAACACACATTGGATTATTCTAAGGTTCCTCAACTGTGTGAAAAAGATCTTAAGGAACAATACGTTCGAGGTTCAGGTCCTGGTGGATCAGCCGTCAATAAGAACGCAAATTGTGTGGTTTTAAAACATTTACCTACCGGTATAGTGGTTAAGACCCATCAGTCACGGTCTTTAGATGTTAACAGAGATGAAGCCCGGCGCCTCATGACCTTGAAACTAGACAAATTATTCAATGGCCAAGACAGTTTGGAAGCACAACTAAAAAAGGTAGACGATAAAAAGTCTACAGACAGGAAGAGGAAACGAGAAAAATTGGAGAAGTTAAAAACAGAATGGAAGGAAAGGGAAAATTTGGAATAAATAAATATTAAATTTATATAAAAATCAACATGTTTCTTATTTAATAAAAAATTAGTATAAAAATTTGACACAAACAAAATTAATATTAAAAAATACTAGTAATTACTATCAACTCAAAAAATATTTACAAGTGGTAATATTAAAAGGCGTCCTGCTTCACTTGCACCCTTAACCTTGATAACTTATTCGAACAAAAATCGTCGCCATTGATGAAAACCATATGGCTCCTGACGTATCAAATTAGAGGATTACATTTTGTCCCATTTTTTGGTAGTACAAAAAATATTTCAAAGTAAATTTTAGTTTTATATTATTTTAAAATAGTATTAGATTACGTGCAGCAGGTAGAACACTCTTAATTTCAAGATCTTTCATTAACAAATCTGTCCGCATGTCTTTCAACTGATAAAGGAACTTTCTTTTTAAAACTAAATTTTTTTAACGTATTTACTGGAGATGTTTGCGGTACTGGTGAATTATTTTGGTTTTCTATTACTGGTTTTGTAATGTGTGGCACCGGTGAATTAAAATTTTGTTTTTGTACTGTTGGCTTTATGATTTGTGGCACCGGTGAATTAAAAATTTGTTTTTGTACTGTTGGTTTTATGATTTGTGGCACCGGTGAATTAAAAATTTGATTTTCCACTGTTGGTTTTATAATTCGTGGCACTGGTTTATTAAAAATTGGAGATTGTACTGTTGTTTTTATGGTGTTATTTTCTTGAGACATTTGAGTGCCTTCTATGACGACATCATCTAAGTCGACACCATCAAAAAAGTCGTCTTCTAATAACGACTCGTCTAACTGAAAAGAACTGGCCTTCAACTTTCTAGGAGGTGAATCCAAAAATGAGAGGTCGTCGGAAGTGGACATACAAATTCTTGATTTTTTACTTGGTGGACTTTTGGATCTACAAAATTCGTTTTCACTAAGATCTTCATCATGTGCGTCACGTTTCTTTGTAACTTCAGTACTCCTTATTTCAGAATCAATCATGGGTTCCTCAAACTCATCATATGGTATTCCCAATTTTTCTAAATGCTGTCTTACCGTTAAGTGTGCTATAACTACCTTGATAATATCATAGGTTACTTCTTCAGAACAACTATTTTTTATTGGCGTCAGCATTGACATATCTAAAAAATAGTGTGAAATTAGAGAACAGAATTTTTTACAATATTACACTATTACCATTATTGATTGGTGGACTTTTTATAATATTGATTATCATGTCCCTCACTTCATCGGTGATATTCAAATCTATTAGTTTAATGGGGTAACCTACTTTTATAGCATCTATCAAATGCGATAATACAGTTGGCGGAATAAGTCCCCTAAAAGTCAAAACTGTTAATAAAATAACAAAAAAGCTATTTAAAGATTTTCGCGGCGAGCACGCCAAACTAACCCATGAATTTAAAAATTGTCAGTTAATTATGATATTTTGAATAAAGAAACAGTAAACCAACCAGGCCCTTATTAAATAATAAAGGGCAAGCAGACATTTACTATTCGAATTATTCATCTACCACTCACAAGAATAAAAAGATAAAAATCAAAATTTTACAAAACAATCCAGTAGGTACATTTTTCAAATAAATATTTAATATTATAACCGAGTATACAGGGTGTCCCCGCACTCACTTTACATAACTTAGGTGGTGATAGAGGACACTTTTCTAAGAACAATATTTAACAAAATTTTTTTTCTAAATTCAAACCCTCGAGAGTTAGGCCTCTTTAAAGCATTTTTTTTAATTTCCATTGACGTGGCCATAGCTTCAAAAATAATGATTTTTCAGTAAAAATGGTTTAGTTCTTTTTTAAAGAGCGTGAAATAATCTACAAACTAGATTTACACCGTTTATTGTCTAAAATCAACGGCTTTCGAGTTATGAATTAAAGTAAGCTAAAAAATGTCGAAAAATTTGAGCTTTTCTTTTTTTTTTGGTTTTTTTTAAAACCCTGTATCTTTTAAACGAAACATTTTACAAAAAATCTGACGCCCCATTCCGGATAGGAAATTTAAAGGACTACAACTTTTGTCTAGTAAAAATTTTTGAGAAACCAATCCATTTCACAGAAAATAACAAACAAGGTAGCCACAAAACAAAAAATTAAATTCACAAAATTTTTATTTTTTTTGAAAAATTATTATATTAATTAATTTTAAACTATTAGATTATTTAAGTAAATGTTGAAAATGACCACACTCATTTTCAATACACAGTCGTGCTCGTTTTAAAATATGCTTTATAGTATTATTTAAAAAATTTCCTTTTTGTTAAGAGCCATTATAGCAGGGGTGGTCAACAAAGTCGAGGGATTGACCGGTCAATCACGAGACCAATTTTGGTCAATCGGTGAGTGTGAAAAGTGTCAAAAATTCGAATTTCTGCGATTAAAAGTGCCGAAAAATCGACGTTTTTCGACAAACATCTTTTAAAACATTCACGACTGTGTATTGAAAATGACGGTGGTTATTTTCAACAATTTCTTTATTAATGTAATAATTTAAAATTAATTAATAAAATAATTTTTCAAAAAAAATAAAAATTTTGTGAATTTAATTTTATGTTTTGTAGCTGCCTTGTTTGTTATTTTCTGATTTTCTGTGAAATAGATTGGTTTTTCAAAAATTCTTACTAGACAAAAGTTGTAGTGCGTTAAATTTCCTATCCGGAATGGGGCGTCAGATTTTTTGTAAAATGTTTCGTTTAAAAGATACAGGGTGTTGAAAAAAACCGAAAAAAAAGAAAGCTCAAATTTTTCGACATTTTTTAACTTACTTTAATTCATAACTCGAAAGCCGTTGATTTTAGACAATAAAAGGTTTAAATCTAGTTTGTAGATTATTTCACGCTCTTTAAAAAAGCACTAAACCATTTTTACTGAAAAATCAATATTTTCGGGGCTATGGCCACGTGAAGGTGGAAATTACAAAAAATGCTTTAAAGAGGCCTAAAGTAGTGAACACACCGGCGCGATCGCGGTCGCGGTGGCGATCAAACGCGACCTATATAAACTTATGAACGATTGCACACCGACCGCGGTCACCACGCGGTCACTTGAATTTTTGCCTGCGTTCGCCCGCGCGATATCTCAGCGGTCGCAGTGTCTATAACAATGCAATATACAAAAGTATGCATATTTGCATCTGAATTACAAACGTCAGAATTTTTATTGACATTTTTTCCACTGTATATTTGCGATAGCGGTAGATCGCTGCTTGCAGCGTTTGACCGCGCGATATTTTATAAAATTGGAAAATTGTGTTATCGAAATTTTTATTGAAAATGTTAAAAACCATAAAATTTTATTCTACTTATCAAAATGTAAAAAAAAATTATAAAAAAATAATGTAAAAAATTAAGGGAATCCTTCTACTTGGCAAGTTTTAAAAAACCACTTTTCTATAAATTGCATTTTCTTATACTATAAGGTCTTAAGAACTTGTCCAATAAGTACTTAAAATTAAAAAGATGTACTAAAAAGTAAAAAATAATTTTAATAAGGAAAAACAAAACCTCTTGAAAATATCAAGGTAAAGGCATGGGGCTATTTATTTATGGGTAGGTAAGCAGGCTACCTGTCGGTGTACGAAATTCAGAGCACCATGCTTTTATATTGATGTTCTCAAAAAACTTTGTATGTTTTGCCTCAGGCTAGTGACATGCAACCTCCATGTGGTGTCTCTGGAGTCAGTATTATGCACTGGTACTAACTGCAAGCAACGACAAGGCCCTACACCCGATGAGCGTATGCACCACCAGTGGGTGTGGATATAAGCACCCGTAAAACGAAACTAAGGTATAGGCCGAGTAAAAACCTTCTCAAGAATGGCAATCTGGTGTAATAGATGCACGATAGACAGGAAGGAGGAAAGGAGTGGCGATTAAATGTAATAATAATACTGTAAGACACCACTACTCTTCCAGCCACCCAAACTAGGCCTGTACACGATGAACGTATGCGCCAGCAGAAGGTGTGGGTATGTGTACCCGTCAAACGTTACTAAGGTACAGTGCCGTGGTGAAAAGTCTGCTAACAACAAACATCTGGTGCAATAGATGATCGATTAACAGAAAGGATGAGTGGCGTAGAAGATGGAATCTAGTGTGGGCAATAGATATCCAACTCTACGACCTCCTCACAACCACCCGGATCCTAAAAGGTAAGTACCCAGACTCTTGACCTGTCAATATGAAAGGTACACCTTGAACGGAATCAAAAACTAGAAACCAGAAGTGGAAACACTGAAGGATTCTCACCTGCAATCCACTCCCCTTTTGGAACCTGGAGAGCAAAACATGCGAAAACTTCCATTCGGCTTCTGGATGGCGATGGTCGTTGAAAGCCAAATGGCTCATATACACTAAACCCAGAAGGTGAAAAGCCCTGACGGGAACTCGGAAGCTCCTCAAGGCTGGCCTTGTAGAGAAACAAACGAACCCCCTAAGGGAGAACGGCCTTAACTCGTACGTCCACCTAAGGCCATTATATGAACTTGCAACTCTGTAATAGGATAGGAAACTAAGGCTCTGCCGAGGGACCCTCTGCGAAGGATGCACCTGGTAATGATGAAGTCTCTCCAACAGGCTCTCATACGTACCTGACTTTTAAGGTTTTAAGCCAGATGCGGGTGAGTGGGGTCTACCGCAGATGCTTCACACCACTAAAGAAGAACCGTAGTGAATTCACTACCATTCTCCCTCATGGGTGGGAGGATGCAGGATATTACTTAATTGAACATCTTCCTTCCTTCTCGGTCCTTTTACCCTAAAGAGGGTTTGGTGAACCTTATAATTTGGGGACGATTTTATGTACTTTATATGTTTCGTACTAGGTCCTTTTATCCTAAGACAAAGGTTTCTCATGGCAGATTACACCCCGGTGGTTTGCCATTGCCTGTCGAGGGAGAGACGGCCAGAATAAAGTTCTTACTTTACTCGGATTCGAACTCGGATTCGAAAACATTTTTAGGGCATATTTTTTAAAATTTTTTAGGTCCTTAAGTTTTTTAAATTTTGTACTACTGAACATCTTCACTTTTTTTACATTGAATAATTTAAATTTTCTTGGCAATTTTTAAAAAAAGACTCGAAATTTAAAGGCACCGTTGCTTATAATATGTCAGAAATTTGAGCTTTAAAGTGGTCTAGTGTGTTAGTGATCGCCACCGCGACCGCCACCGCCACCGCGCCGGTGTATTCACTACTTAACTCTCGAGGGTTTGAATTTAGAAAAAAAATTTTGTTAAATATTGTTCTTAGAAAAGTGTCCTCTATCACCACCTAAGTTATGTAAAGTGAGTGCGGGGACACCCTGTATATCACAGAACAAACCAGCGACTTATCCTTATTGTGCTCTTCATGTTGATGTAATACTTTTACAAACAAGAACCAGATTGAAAAACAAATTTACACAAAAAGGAAAACGTATCCTTTTTTTTTTCCAAAATTCAAAATAAGAAAATGAAAAATTGACATAAATGGTAGATGACAATATATTCACTATAATATAATTTAACTCACCTCTTAGTTGATATTTCTTGAACTGTTAGACCTAATTTGTACATGGAATAACTGGCTTCTGCCGTAGCTCCCATTCTGGCACCTGGTAAAGGATGTTCGGCCAATATGTCTTGCATGATTCTCTTAGCACCTTGTGTCACAGTGGGTTCCAAATGACATATATTACGAATTTCCTTCACAAATTCCTCACCAAAACGATTAATCTTAGCCTCGGTGAAACCATCCACTGTAAAAATTTAAAAAGTACATTCAATTCCAGATACAATAAGTTCAACTTACATCTACATTCTCGAAGTTCTTTCATAGTTATTGGTTTGGATTGTGCCATCTTCATCAATGCTTCGTTAGATGCCACCATATACGGCATGCAGTCAAATCTTGATGCAAGATCTGCCCTCTTGTTCATCAGCAAACGATACAATTTCATTCGCTCTTCTTTGTCAAAATCTACTTCACTATTTTCACCAATGGAATCGTTATTATCGACTTCAATCAAGTTTTTAGTCTTAGTAGACGTTTGTAAGTTCTTTAAAGACACTTTAGATGATGATGCTCTACGAGTACTACTCGAAGTGCTTGAAGTACTCGGTCCCGAATTAAATCGAAATGATGCTTCATCTGGTTCACTGTTTGACCAAATTACGATTTATTACCAATTATACCTTAACACTGTAATACTTACTCGATTAGACGATCTTTGCGTTTCAGCAGTTGAAACAAGTCGGGTGGAGGACGAAACATGAATTTTTTTTGATCATTTGCAATCAAGAATCTACTTCCTGCGGGACTCATACAGTATGTATTAAATGATCTGTTTTTACCACTACTTTTGATGACTTTCTTGATGTATCCCTCAGTTTCCAGCAGCCTTCCTACAAACAGAACCACGTAAAAATTTTTTTAAATAATTCAAAAATGTATCTGCTTACCGACACCCTTCCACCAATCTTCACTTTGATACTTTCCCTTACCATGTAAAGCATGGTTTAAATATTGTTTATACAACTTGGTACTTTTAGATCCACGCAAAAGTAGAATGTACATTCCCATACCAAATTTTCCGTTCATTGCATCGACACTTTCCAAAAAAAGCCGTGCATCATTCGAAAAATCATAAAAACCTTGGTCGTCTAATCCCTCGTATTTGTTCGAATCTGCCGTTCCGTTAACTCTAAAAATATCTTATAAGTTCCAAGAAATTTAAACTTGACAATCTATTTACTTCCTAGAACAATTGTCACAACATTTTAAGTTCGGCTTCTTAGGCGAAACGGAACCTTCAAAATGATTTAAAATAAACTGTCTTCTACAATCCCGTGTTTGTAAATATTGTTTCATGATTTTTTGCATCTCTTCCCTTCGCTTTTTGGTTGTTTGGGATGCCCCATTCAACTCTTGAATTTGACTAAAAAGTTTAAATTGATTTAACGATGATGGATCCGGGATTTGCTGTGGTTGCGTTGTCAAAATCGACTCTCCGCTCTGGTTCTCTACGCTCCGAGCCGTTTTGACTAACGCTGTACTAACTAAAGATATCCCCTATACAAGTGTGGCTGGGATTTTTGACCCCCATATATTTTACCCCCTGGGGGTAAAAAACGGCCAATCCAAGTAATTGAGAAGTACGTGAAGTATATGTGAAGTACCTGAAACACTTCAGGTATGAAGTGTGTGGTGTAGACGATTTTATCTATTGATTAACCCCTCGGCTAATTAGCAATTTTGTATCAAAAACACACAATTAATTAAAATTTAAAAAATGTTATATATACAGTTAAAATAGCAATTTTCAAATATTGTAAATGCTGTAATAAATGAAGTTTTATGTTGACCATAATTTGAATGATTTAAAAAGACGCACCTTTTAAAACGAATGAAATTTGTCTTTCATTCTTTCCAACCAATGAAAGACGTCAGTTCTAAATCTAGGTAATTGCGCCACCTATTGAAAAAGTTGTCGTCCAAATGACAGATGGGGCCCTTAAGTTAAAAATTAAAATAAAAACTTACTCGTGCATATCAAAATCGCTGTAGTTGTAAAATGTGACACAATTGGAAGGTTGACCATCTCGTCCGGCACGTCCCACCTCTTGATAATAACTCTCAATGTCTTTAGATGCACCATAGTGTATAATGTTTCGTACGTCGGGTTTATCAATTCCCATACCAAAGGCTATGGTAGCAACAATTATTTTAACTTTATCTTTGACAAAATTCTCATGCGCTTCCGTCCTCAGTTTAGCTGGCATACCGGCGTGATATGCGCGACATTTGATTCCTTGTTCTAAAAACAAACCATTATGACAAAATTTATACACATAAAAATTACGTTTTACTGGTCAACTGTGAAGCAATGTCTTCGGATTGTTTGCGAGTTATACAATAAATTATCGTTGATCCTGGAAAGCCCAGCTTTTTATTTTGTTCACTCATTATTTTTTTTAAATCATCCATTACGCTGACACCTTTCAAGTAAACGAAAAATTGTAAATTGGGTCGATCAAAACCTGAACACAGAACTTGTGGATTTCTAAAAAATTAACGTTTTAGTGCTCTTTCAAGTGTGTGAAGTTAGCCCCCTTTTTATGAAATACTAATTTTTTTTATTGTTATTGATTGAACATTAAACAAATGGAGAACTATCGAAAACAATGTAAAAATTGCAATTTCAAAAAAAGGGGGCTCGCCCGAAATCATACTACACGCTTTCTGTGGTTAATATTTTTGGGGAGCTAACTTCACATGCTCTTTCTTTAATTAATATTCGAGTCCTACTTACTTCAATTTGAGAACCGAAATAATGTCATTCCTAACTCGTGGAGTGGCTGTGGCAGTGACAGCCAATATAGGAACGTTAGGTAAAATATCACGTAATTGACCCAATTGCCTGTATTGGTAACGAAAATCGTGGCCCCATGAACTAACACAATGCGCTTCATCAATCGCTATTAAAATGATGGACAGTTCGCGATTAATTCTTTTCAATAAATCTAAATTTGATCAAAATGTTAAAGAAAAAAGACCAAAACTAAAAAATGTGAACTCACCATGACCGTAATCTCCACAAGCAAGCTCGGGGGTTACATAAATTAAACTATATTTATTTTCAAAAATTTCTTCAGTCACTTTACGTTTGTTAGCCTGAGCAGAGCCAAGAAGACAAGCCGATATGTTAGACATCTAAATAAAACCATTCACGTACACATAAGGAATTTAACACTTTACAAAAACTTACAGTTAATGATAAAACTTGGTCCTCCATTAAGGCTATCAGGGGTGAGACCACTATTGTTATGCCACCAACGTAAACGGAAGGATATTGAAAACACAACGACTTTCCATACCCGGTAGCCATTATCGAGCAATTATCTCGCCTGTCATTTATAATCGAACTGATTATTTTCCATTGCATAGGCCTAAATGATTTGTGACCGAAACATCGATTTAAAACTTCAAGATATTCAGATCTCGGTAGTGTTTCTAAAATTTTAATATTGTAAATGAAAGTATAACTTTTTACAATTTCACATTATCCTGCTTACCGTCAACTGCGTTAGATTTTGCAATTAATTCTTGTTCGCGGTCATACTCGTCTAGAGCCTAAAATGATGAGCACAACTTTAAATAAATAAATTTTGTATTATTAAACAGTTCTTACGTTAAAACAGGATTCCCATTCGTCATTTTCGGTGAAGTCAGATAAATCTATATTGTTCATTCTTGTTAATTTAAAACTTAATAAAAAAATTCGATTCCTGTAAACAACTTTAGAGTACTTTTGAGGTTAGAAAACTTTGGAATCGTCAAAAATTCGTTGAAATGTCAAACTGACAACTGTGTTAAAGCACACCACATGCGTAATGGGTTCTTTAGTTTGAGGAACCCCCTAATTTTTTTTTGTCGAATTATTTTGTATTAATTTTATAATACCAATAAAATTAAATTTTTTTATATTCCCGGGTATAAAATCAGTGGTTCACAAATAGGGGGCCCAACGTGTCCGGTATGACAACAATTTGTTATGAAAACAATTTTCTAGCGATTGGTAAATATATTATAGTAAAAAATTCCAACCCCTCAAATTTAAAAACAAGAATTTGATAAATTCTGCAAAATAAAACTAAACGGAATTTTCCAACCTTCTTGTGCCAGCTCAATCGTACGGAAGCGCTCAGGTGTCACCCCTTTTTTATTTTTATAAATCTGATATATCAGATTTAAAGATCTGATATATCTGATATATCTGATATATCAGATTTAAAGATATGATATATCAGATTTAAGATCTGATATAACAGATTTAAGGATCTGATATATCAGATTTAAAGATCTGATATATCAGATTTAAAGATCTGAATTTAAGATCTGATATAACAGATTTAAGGATCTGATATATCAGATTTAAAGATGATGATATATCAGATTTAAAGATCTGATATATCAGATTTAAGATCTGATATAACAGATTTAAGGATCTGATATATCAGATTTAAAGATCTGATATATCAGATCTGATATATCTGATCTGATATATCTGATATATCAGATCTGATATATCTGATCTGATATATCTGATATATCAGATTTAAAGATCTGATATATCAGATTTAAGATCTGATATAACAGATTTAAGGATCTGATATATCAGATTTAAGATCTGATATAACAGAAATAAATCTGATATATCAGATTTATAAAAATAAAAAAGAGGTGACATCTAAGCGCTTTCGGTTTTCATCTCTTTCTTTTTTTAATTCTTCAAACGCCACTTTAAATTTTTCCTGTACGCGGCTGTTAGCACCTGGCCTTGTAATTCCCAATACCAAGTTATCTTGCAATTTGCAAGTTGCAAATTAAAACCTTTCTATGCTTCCAATTCGTTGATTTAAAATCAAAATATCCCAAATGTTTTCACTAGTTTTCACCAAATAAATTTATTATTAACAATTTTTAGAAACTTTTCAAAACTTTTCCATATAAAATTATCCACTCGGCTTATATTGCACTAATAATCCATCCAAAGATAGATAAAGATTTATATCTTTTACTTATCGTTAGATTTATCTATGCTCACCCAGGTGGTTTGATTAGTAGTTTTCATTATTAGATCTGATAATGCGTTGATCACATTTAAAAAACATAAAAGCTTAAAAGGAATCCTTAGAGTTGAAAATATCCGCGGTTCGAATCCAAGTGAAGTAAGAACTTTATTCTGACAGTCTCCCCTTGGAAGGCAATGGCAAACCACCGAGGGTAATATGACAAGTTTTTAATGCGCATGAATAGACTAACGAGATAATCGCTGAAATACTTACAGCCTTATGCATAGTCGTACTTTTAAAATGTTACTTAGTAGCTACTAGTTAGTAGCTACTAAAGTGTTGCTATGCATAATTCTTTTAAAAGTATTATTTTAGTTAGTATCATACTAATGTATAATTTTATAAATATTTATTTGGCAACGCCGCAAAATATCAGATTATAACCTAAAAATATTAATATGATGACGTAAGTCAATTTTTCAACCAATAATATTAGCGAAATTTGAAAATTTGTCATTGCTATAATCAGGGACGTGCCCAAGGGGGGCCGGGGGAGCCTCCCCCTCCCAATATTTTAGGGCGTTGCTAGCATAGCTCTACTACTGTTATATTTAGTATCCAACTAAGAAAACCGTATGCATAGTCGAGTTAAAATGAAACTATCCTTAGTAGGATACTAAAATCCTTGGTTACCTAGTAAAAATTTTAGTGGCGATCTTGGGCATGTTTTAGACCATTTTAAGCTTACTTTTAATACAAAGTAAACAATTTTTTTGTGTTATATTTTGTCGAAGATTAATTTCTTCTTCTTCTTCTAAGTTGGTAAATTAATTCAGTTGGTAAAAATTAAAATACTCGATTAGTACGCCGTGTATTGAAAATAAAATTTTCTTCTTCTGCACGTATTAGGTAAGTATCCGTTACAATATCAATCACGGGTCCTTCCATCTTTTCCTTGGTCCTCCGACATTACGCCTTCCTATAGGTTTGTACAGGATAACTACTTTGGAAGTCGTGTATCGTTCATCCCCATCAGGTGTTTTCTCCACGTTTCACGGTATTCTTCTACTTTATCGCTTAGATTGAAGATGCCCAAAGCATTTCAAAAAGCTTTGGACATCTCATCCCATCATATCCGATCGGATATCCGTGTTTCTCTCTCTATCTCTTCGAGTGTAGCCCATAATAATAATGGAGCTCTACGGGCCTTGTAGACCCATGGCTTGAACAATCTGTCTCCATCTCTTTCGGTCTCTCACTATAACTGTCCAGTCTTCTACTCCCATTGTCCTCAGGTCCTCCTCCAATGCATCTAACCATCTTCTTCTTGGTCTTCTTCTGCTACCTATCGTACCCTGCCTTAGGACTTTTCGGGTCGTTCTCTCTCTCGGTTGTCTTTCCACATGCCTCAACCACCTGATCTTTTGGGCCTTAATTACTTCAATTATACTCGGCTCTCCGTAAAGACCCATAACATCATCATTTTCCAGCCTGCGCCAAACGTCATCTATTTGTCATCCACCATAAATTCTTCTAAGAATATTTCATTCCCATCGTGCTACCTTTGCGCTGTCGTTTTTATTCAATGTCAACGTTTCACTACCATATTGTACCGCCGGCCTTATCACTGTTTTGTACATTTGTATCTTTGTTCTTCACGATATCTGCTGTTACGTAATATTGTTTCTAAGCTTGCAGCACTGTTATTTCCTCTAGTTATTCTTACGTCAATTTCTGTGCTGTTGTTGAGGTTACCTGTAATTAAAGTTCCCAAATAGATGAAGCTTTCCACGTTCTCAAAATTACTCGTATATTATATTCCTTCACTCCTACTTTAACCGTAAGTCTTCTCTCAATTATAATAGTTCCGCTGCCTTTTGCGCCCATAACCATGTATTTTGTTTTTGTTTCATTTATCAGCATTCCCATTTTTTCCACTGCCTTAATGAGATTTCTTACGATTTTCTGCAGTTCATGTCGGCTTTTTGCAACTATCACAAAAGATCGTCCGCATATGCCAGGCACTGGTGGTTTGTATTGTATATCGTTCCGTTTGTGTTTATTCCACTATCTCGGATTATTTTTTCCAGTACCAAGTTGAATGATATCGCCGACAAAGGCTTTCCTTGTCTCAACCCGGTCTTTACCTCAAAACTCTCAGATATCTTGTTGTTCGACTTTACATAGCTTTCGGTCTTGTTGAGAGTCATCCTTGCTAACCTTATAATTTTATCCGGTATCCCCAAAGCTCTCATTGCGGCATACAACTTGTCTCTATTTACCAAATCGTATGCTTGTTTGAAGTCTATGAAAATCGCGTATAGTTCTACTTTATGTAACATACTTTTGACCAACAAACTTTTGACCCTAGTTGCGCCTATGTTTATGTTCATAGTAACTCAGCTGTATTTGTTTCAGGGTGAATATTTGGTCCATTACAGATCGATTGCTTCTAAAGCCTCATTGGTAGTCACTGATAATTTCTTCGGCAAAATCGTTTGTTTTTTCTTTTATTTTTATTGCAAGTATTATATTATATAACGTGTCTTGTAAAGCTATAAAAAGTGTATGTGGATCATATAAATCCTTTGATTTATTATAGCCAGGGAGGTACCCAACCAAAATCCCAAATTTTCGATGGGAAATTGTCCAACTTAATTAATTGAAAATTATCAACTTTCTGTAATAAATTGTCTATTTTTCCTAATGTGGGTTTAGCGGCTTTTACCACCTTTACTAAATTTTGAGTAATTTTGCCAACTTTCTTCCAACATCCTAAAATATTGGGAGGGAGAGGCCATGCCATCCCCCCTTGGGCACGTCCCTGATTATAGCAATGACAAATTTCGTATTTTTAGGTTATAAGCTGATATTTTGCGGTGTTGCCAAATAAATATTTATAAAATCATACATTAGTATGATACTAACTAACATGATACTAAAGTTTCTTTATGCATACCAAAATTTTAGTAGCTACTAAGTTGCCACTAACTAGTAGCTACTAGTATCATTTTAAAGCCATAATGCTGTTTTACATTAAGAACATCTTGAATCATTTGAACTTCTTCGATTCTTTTATTAACGCTTGTAATATCTTTCATTATTTTATTATTTACAAACAGCCTTATTATTAATTAATTTTTAAATTAATGGCGTTTCTGAGACAAGAATATATTATACGATCTAAAATAGTATTCGAAGATTCACCTATCAAACAAGTAAGCAACTTAAAAATTTTGGGCTGCACGCTAGACCTGCATTAGGAGAGAGATATACAAGAAAAAATCGAGAGGTTTAATTGAGTAAATGCAAAAATAAAGCCACTCCTCTAAAATTTTATAAGGTAATGTCCGTACCTAATACAGTTACTTATGGCAGCGAGACAAGGGTGATGACTAGAGAGCGTAGAGTGGTGTCAAATAAAGAAGAAAAGGCGTAGCCAAAATCCGATGCAGTAGAGATTGTGTGACACCCAATTCCACCAATTAACACCAACATAAACAATATTGTACGAGATTTGGTTTCTGCGCATTACCTCCACCTTTACTTCTTTATTTGACACCACTCTAATTATATGCACAACAAACCGATCTTGAGGTAACACCCCATAAACGATTAGTTAAGAAAAATTTATTAGCGCTATTAAACGTTTCCTATTAGTAACAAATTTTTCTTAAATGTTTATGGGGTGTTACCTCAAGACCGGTCTGTTGTGCATATAAATCCGCTCTCTAGTGATGACAAAGAAACTGGAAAGTAAATTACAACGCGCTGAAATGATGTTTTTAAGATCTATCATGGGCTACACTCGAAGAGACCAGGGAGAAACACGGATATCCGAAATGCTTTGGGCATCTTCAATCTAAGCGAAAAATAGAAGAATACTGTGAAACGTGGAGAAAACACCTGATGAGGATGAACGATACACGACTTCCAAAGTAGTTATCCTGTACAAACCTATAGAACGGCGTAATGTCGCAGGACCATGGAAAAGATGGAAGGACCCGTGATTGATGGTGTCGTAACGGGTACTTACCTAATACATGCAGAAGAAGAAAAATTTATTTTCAATACACGGCGTACTAATCGAGTATTTTAATTTTTACCAACTGAATTAATTTACCAACTTCAAACCAATAAATTAATGTTCGACAAAATATAATACAAAAAAATTGTTTACTTTATCGGAAATAAAATTTTTACTAGGCAACCGATTATTTTAGTATCCTACTAAGGAAAACGACTATGCATACGGTTTTCTTAGTTGGATACTAAATATGACACTAGTAGCGCGTTAGTAGCTACTAAGGTGACTATGCATACGGCTGTTAATCTTTGACGGAAATTTAGCTGATTGATAGCCCTTTTCTCCATTAGTAGCATAGGATTATTATAGTATTAGGTTATTATGATGCGCATGAATAGACTAACGAGATACCACTGACTGATTCCATTTAATAAAACTACAAAAATAAAAAAAGTTCAAGTTAAAATACAGGTAAATTTAAAAACTATAAAACTAATCGCGGCGCCACTGCTTTATTTAAACAAATCGAGTGAACATAACCAAACATAATCAACCGTTTGTGCTATTTAGGAATTATTCAGATGTGCGATAGTTTGTTGATTGTAAAACACGAAGAAGATGTCAATGAATACGAATCAATTGAGGAAATGCCGGTGGATGATGAGTTTTGTGTTAAAAATCAATCTGAAGTAACATGTAAGTGTTACTATTGTAATTTCGTTATTCTTCTCCTCACATACAAATTACTTCTTTTTAGTAATGTACCGTGACTGGAGCGAAGAACAAATAGTGCATTTAATTTATTTAATAAAGGCGAATCCCTGGGTTTGGGATCCCGAACATGAATCGTATAAAAATAAAAGTAAACGTTCAGATGCATTTGATCGGATTTCTAAAGAGATGAAAGTTTCCAGAGAAAATATTGAACGGAAGTGGGTAGTGATTCAACGACAGTTTCGAAGAGAATACCTAAAAGCAAAAAATAAGTTAGACTCAGGGTTAGATAAAGGATACTGTAGCACTTGGTTCGGGTTCAAACATTTATTATTTTTAATAAAAAAATATGGACCAAACGAAAACGAAGATATGTATGACCAAGTAAGTTGCTTTGTGTGAAAGTTGCGGTCTTATGTAACTGTTGATTATAAAGTATCAGATACTCACTCCTCTTGGGGGTTTTAGAGACTGTAAATCTTAGCTCTAAATATAAACCAAGAATTACACCAAGTATTGCTAAAACTCCCAGAAGGTTTGCATATCTGACATACAGGACATGGGGCAATGCCCCTTGTTCACCGTAAGGTCGAAAAACAGCTGCCCTGTGTAAACAAAGGTTTGACTGAAATTTGATATATTATACAGTTTTGTATGGATGTGGATTTTTCCAATTCAATACGAAAGTGGACTATAGATGACTCATGTAAATTAATAGAGCTGTACAAGCAGCATCCCGTTTTGTGGAATCCATCATGTGATGATTACAAGAAAAGAATTAAAAAAGTAAAGGCGTTAAAAATAATAGCCGAGTTGTTGAATACCACTTATGATGAAGTAGATAGAAAAATTAGATCATTCAATGCACAGTATCTTCGTGAGAGACGTAAAGATAATCAGCTTAAAAAGTGTGGAAAAGGACATACATTTAACAGCACATGGTTTGGCTACTCCTTACTAAGCTTTTTGGGGCAAAGAAGAAGATCTCGTAAATGTCAGGTAGGTACGGTCTTATTGTATGCAGGGTCAATTCGACCGAGTTTAACTTTTCTACAAAAAAATCCGTGACAGTATAATATATTGCCGAGATAACAATTTTGTATATTTCTTCTTTAAATTTTATAGTTTTAATTATTGTTTCCTTTTTTACCTTTTAAATTGACCGGTTTTCCTTTCACTCGCTGGTAAAACAAATAGGCTAATATCATTAGGGAAGTGAAAAGTTAGACAAAAATTCCGAAAGTGTTTATATTTTGGGACAACATTGTAGAAGGTCAAAAAGTTATTAATCCGATTTTTGCACCCTTTTTGCACCCCCCGGAACATTGTTAAATTATTAAAAAAATAACTTAAATTTGTTCATTTTTTATACCTTTTTTCCTACAATGACTAGCCTAAAATGAATAGGATGAAATCGCTATTGTTTGAGATAGAAAAATTCTTAGAGTCGGCTCTGCTTACACATTGATTAGCTTTCGGGTAATTATTAGCTAGTTTTTACCTGGTAATTAGCTAACACTATTACGCTGGTGATGATTTTAGGAAAGCGAATCTTCAGTAGATACAAATGATGAAGATAGTGAAGTTAGTAGTAACACACCCGAAGTACTGTTCGTCAATGTAGACGCTGAAGAATTAAACACTTCAGGTAGTAGATGTGTTACAAAGAAGCATATGGATCACGGCGACCAAGTAGATAAAACAATGCACAGTAAAGATAACTTCAAAGTAGGAAATAAACGGCCAGAAATGAAACCAACAAAAGTTGAAGAACAAATCCAAGATATTTATAAAACATTGAAATCGTTTGAAAATAATTCACAACCGAGGGATAAAAATAATCCAGATGATTTTGATGTATTTGGTGATTTAGTGGCACGCAAATTACGTAATCTGCATACTCGTTATGCTCAGTGTACCATACAACATCTGATTAACAATTTGTTATATGAAGGCGAATTGGGTACATATGATCAACCAACAAAAAATAATCGCCAGCTTAATTTTTCACCATCATCAGGTACCTCACAGTAAATCAGAATGATGTGATTTTGTACAAAGATTTAGTTTTTGTTAGTTTATGTAATAAAAATTTTAATTTATGACAAATTTGTGTTTTAATAAATAAAACACCCAACTACAAAAAATACACAAATAAAAATGCCAAGTGTTTACTTATCAAAAACTAACAGACAGACAAACAAGCTCTTTTATTATGTCTTCTGCTGGAATTTTGAGTCACTTTCTATTTTTTTGAAAAGATACATTTTGATTTTGTTGCCGAAGTTTTGTTTTAAGTCGAGTTTCTAATGTTGGGAAGCTAACAGGTTATTTGGTGGCATGGAGGAAATTTGTCCTCCAGAAATATAATTGGATGATTGACCTTTCTGGGAATTCAAATTATAAAAATTGTTGAAATTGTTATGTTTTTCGTCGATACGGTGCCTAAATTAGTGCAATATTAGATAAGGATAAGAGATAAGGGTAGAATTTTTGGTGTTTGGCGAGTGGCAGCATGAAAAAATGTTCCCTCTGGTCTCCATTTTGGCAAGAAGGACGTACGTATTTTCGTCCGTTATTGGTTTGTGATATTTTTGAGTTTTCTGGAGTCAAACTTGATTTCAGAAGGAACTGAATGATTATTTGCGTTATTCCTGTATAATACAGGAAGTTAAAATTATTTTTCGAGTGATATTTTGAGATTTTTGGTGATTGCCTTGCCTGATTATTGGTGTTGTTTTGTATGCCTGAGGAAATTCCTTCTTTATTTGAATTTGAAGATAATACAATTGGTTTTCGGAGTACCGAAGTTAAATTTATGATGATGTATCATATAGATTGTGGACGATAAAGAAGATTAAAAGACGATAAAAAGTTAGTTGGTAATACTAACAAACATAATATAATAAACATTTTATTCTTTGTTTTACTTATTTATTTAAAAAAAATTTTTATCGTACAATAAATTTATTATTAATTAATCAGCCGCTTTTGATCTTTGCCATTTTTAATCTTCATTTCAAACAAGTAGTCTTGGCATTTCAACAGAATTATATTCAATTCTCATTCAATTTACGCTTTTTAGAAATTTGCATATCTTCATAGCACAGGGAACAGAAAACTTTATTTTCTTCACGGATAGCATCTTTCAATAACCATTCGTCTTCGTCATGGTCAAAATAACATTCAAACTTATCTGTACAAACACAACACCTAGTAACAGCTACATTAGGTTCAGCAATGGCAAACGGAATTTTCTTTTTAGGTTTTTCATCGTCATTATTTTCTTTTCTTGGAATTAAACTCGGTATTTTTTTATTATTTACCCAATCAGATTTATTATAATACCAGTTCCTCTCCATAATTGGTGGTTTTTGGATAGATTTAAATGTTGGAGCTTCATGAGTTTTCACGTGTTCGTTATACTCGTCCTTTTCCTTATAATCAAATCGTAATCCACAATGCGTGCACTGATTTCCTTCAAACCACATTTTTTCCACGAAACTACGCGATTGTAAGGAACTTAAATTACCAAACGACATTTTGAGATTGTTCTTATCTTCTGAATTTGATGTAGAAGTATTAGATGGAACGAGACCGTGGGCCATAAGTTGCTTAAATAGGTTTTGAACATCTACGATTTGTCCCGTTTTATCTTGCGAAATAGCGGAACAGATCGGTGGTACTCGAGCCGATTCATTTCCAATTAAAGCAGAGTTTGAAAACGATTGGGGAGGCACATTTTTGTAATTTGGAGGTGGAACGGAAGTATCAAAAACCATTTTATTTGCATTTTCAAAGTGGGCTTCAATTTGTCGATTCATTTTGCGATTTTTTCTTTTTCTCGATCTATTGGATTCTTTCCTAATATTGTAATTTTCTTCGCGTCTATGGGCATGGTTGATACTATTGGAATTATTCACGAAAACGGTACTGTTATCGCAGCGAACATTGACAGAATTAAATTTCAAATTTTGATCGACTACATTGGATGAGTTTTTATAAGCAGTTCTGGGCCCGTGTCTGAAATCATCTTGATTCCTAATTCTTTTATTCCTGGCAAAATCATTATTATCATTAAAATGTCTTTTTGTACCTGTTGCAATAGGAAGTTCTCTTGGATGTGAATTATTATGGTGTCCAAAAGTATTGTTTGGTACATTTTGTTGGTTATAATTCAACATGTTGGTGTTGCGATATCCATCATCAGAATTATTTTGATAACCCATCAACTTCCGATCATTCCTAGGTTGAAAATTGCTGGATTCATTTTGTTCCAATTGGGAGATTTCGGCGTCTAGCACGAATAATACATTGGATGGAATTACGTCCTTCCATGTCTCCCGTAATTTCAACAATTTGAAACGCATTTCATCGTTTGCTTGCTTAAACACATGACAGAAATTTGCTACAAGATTATTACAAAAAAGTGCGCCGTAGTCTCTTCCGACGTTTTTGACAATGCAGTCAATTAAATAAAATACTGTTAATTTTAAAGAAGGGGAAACCCTAAAAAGATGCGACTCGATGATTGGCACAATATCGCGCGCATACAAAAAATATTCGTCAGCCAATTTAGATAAATCGGTTATAACGAATTTATCGTTGGAGGTTAATTCCTTCAACTTTAACTTATATTTTTGTAAAATATCACAAGAAACCATAATTACAAACGAATTTTTATTTAAACTTGCTATAAATTTTAACTTACAATAAAAGCTATTATACTTATAGTATTAGATGATAAAATTGGAAATCGACCGTTTCGATATTTCAATTATTGGAATTCTTCTTGCAGTGGACGTTCAACATAATCTTCTCTCACCTGAAACAAATTTTTTTTGGAAACTTGGCTAGTTTAAACATATTTATATAGAAAAACTTGTAGGTTGGTAGTAAAAAAAAAAGATTAGGTATCCTCCTATTTTGGTGAAGGCTTAAAATTTTGAAATTAAATTTTGATTAATATTCCGTGAGCTCTCACCAGCTAAAAGAGACCAAACATCAAGAAATGTTTGTGTGAGCTCTACTTCCCAAACCAATAAGAATATTTCAACCAAATTGTTACATTTTTAATATTGAAACTTATTAGAGCTGATTAGATTATGTTTAAAATTGGTTCGCACTGGAGGGGAGGGTTGCTACCAGGACCGCCGCTAGGGGTACTTCCGCCGCCCTTGTAGCCGATTTTTTTCGGTTTTTTAATACAATTTCCTAAATTTTTACTACTTATTCCCTGCCGTAAAGTAAATGACCTTTTCTTAACCCCTATTTTTGGGATTTTGGCCGCCCGTGTGTTTTGCACACTGTGAACTATAGGGCGCGGCGGCCCTGGTTGCCACATGCTCAAATTAAATTGTACTAAAAAGAAATTTAAATAATAGAAAAGGCTACATTTATAATAAACTTATTATTCTATTTTTGAATAACAATTTTGCCCTACCTTCTACTATGTAAAATCGCTTTTAAGTAAATCATATACAGGGTGACCGGCCGCCGATGTGAACATAGGAAATTAACATGGGAAATTGATTTTTCTTTAATTCCTGCTTCCCATCATAACGGATAAGAATGAAAATGGTATCAATTTGAAAAGATTTTTATTCCGCTTCTAAAGATACCTAACACTTGATATTTTGTTCTTTGATTTCTGTTAAAACTCACTAATAAAATGCAAAATATCGCATTTAAACAAGTTTTAGTTGCTTTGATTGAATTTTATTGCAATAGTTTTTGCTTGAAAACCAATAATTTCCAACAAGTTACTTACAATTAGACATATTATAATAAATTTGGTTAACAATGAACGCAAACACAGGTTATTCTTATCTTAACTTGTTGGAAATTATTGGTTTTCAAGCAAAAACAATTGCAATAAAATTCAAACAAGGCAACTAAAATTTTTTAAATGCGATATTTTACATTTTATTATTGAGTTTTAAACAGTAATTAAAGAAAAAAATATCAAGTGTTATATATCTTTAGAAGTGGAATAAAAATCTCTTCAAATTGATACCCTTTTCATCCTTATTCGTTGTAATATGGGAACCAGGAATTAAAGAAAAATCAATTTCGCATGATAATTTCCTATGTTCACATCGCTGGCCGGCCACCTGGTATAATTGTAAATTAAATAAGAAAGTTAGAAAGATAACTAATTCGATATACAGGGCACACAAAAACACACTACAACACCATAATAAATACCATATACCTAAATGAACTGGATCAAAATATAACATTATACTTACCAATTTTCCAAAAGAAGCGATAATGAAAACGAAATGAACCGCCCTCTTAGTCAGGGTATCAGGACTTACAAGGTTACCAACCTCAAGCAAAATTGCTGTTGCTAAGGTGTTCCTTTTCAATAGACGTCGAATCTTGAGGTGGTCCTGATTGTGGTTACCTTTGTTATTTATTATAATCATTTTCCTTTTTTTTCTCTAGCTTATAACATAACAATAATATAAGAGCTATAAAGATGAATAACGCTATACAAATTTATAAGTATGCTTCCCCGTAAATAAATGGCGTTACTGCTTTGGCTTACTATTTTTAAATATCGTGAGCTTATTTGCTAGTTTAAAAAAATAGTACCTCAAATCATCAGCGCCCTCTGAAAATGGGGATATTTTTTGTTATTAACTTGAAAACGGGAACTTGAAGTTCTGATATTCAGATCTTCAAGTTAAGAACTTTAAATTACAAAATTATTTATTAACTTGAAAATAGGAACTTGAAGTTATGAACTAGAAATTACGAAGTTAATCTTGAAAACTCCTATATCAAGTTTATTAAGAACGATTTGTCTTGGCTTACACCGTTAATTGAAGAACTTCATAAGATACGCAGCCTTACGAACAAAAACGTGTCGAAAAAAAATGGGTAGAGAAGGAATATTTATAATAATTATTCTATTCTACCAATCAACGCTAACGTCACCTACATCTCGGCCCATTTTTTTTCGACACGTTTTTGCTCGTAAGGCTGCGTATCTTGTTAAATTCTTCAATCAACGCTGACACTAATTCTCGGTTTTATAAAACTTTTAACAAAGCGTTAAATTTAACTAACCAATATAAAACATCCATTAGCACTAACGAGCCAATAGAAATAACCCGTAAGTTTTAGGCGCTTAGGAATATCAGTGGTCAAGGGGCCATTGCCCCCCCCCTAAAATATTTGGTCCTGCAGATGAAATCCTAATATCAGTGACAGTTAAACCTTTCAGACCCACAATTCCATTTAACAAAAATAAAAGAATGTTGTTCATTTTATTACATCAAAATAGGGTAGCAGGACGATAACCGCGCGTCAACAGAAGACATTATAATTATTAAAGAAAACTCAACGGAATTTGATAGATAACATTAAAATGAAGCGTTTAAGGTGAGGATGAATCACTAATATTGATTAGTTTAGTCAAAAATCGATTTCTACGCAAATTTCGACCTTATTGACACATTCTATTAACCATCCGTGTATGTTTACACAATATTGTATTGATAGTTATAAAATAAATATCCGCTATTTTGTTATTTGTCATTTTGATCTTGAATTCATTTAGCGACCTCAAGAATACTTCGTCACAAAATTTCGGCTATATCTGATAATATTTAAATACATATGTCCGCCATATTATAATCGCCATTTTGTTTTTTGCAATTTCGACTTTTTAGTCGTAATTAGCGACCACTAAAACCTTAGTATACCAAATTTCATTCAAATTGAAGAACACCTTCATTATTATGACCGGGATTATAGGATTTTGAACCACCTGTGCCTCCATTTTACAATCGATTTGTGGAAAAATTATAACGGTGCTGCCAGTTTGGGCGACTTGAGCATGCGCCATGGCGCCCAATATTTTGAATTGGCGACAAAATGGGCGACTTGAGAATGCGCAACTGGCGCTGTGTGGCGCGGCGCGGCACCTATTGAAAAAGTGCAAGTTTTGAATTTTCCGCTATTGGGATAGTGCTAGATGGCGCCATGTTAAGAAAATCGTCCTTGGCAGTTGGCATAGGGGAACATCCCCCCCCCATTAAAAATAGTTTTTTTAGCCCCCCCAAACTTTTGACCCTAGTTGCGCCTATGGTCAAACAATGTACGAAAAGAACAGAAATGCTCCAATCCAGATTGCAGATCACGAAGGAGATGATATTGTAATTGACATTTTTGAAGATATTGATGTGACGATTCCTTGCATATCAATTCCAAATTAATAAATTTTAATACAAAAACTTGAAAAAAGTAAATTATTGTATTTCTAATAAATTATATTTACGTAATACTAGGGGGGGGGGTAAAGAACATAGAGCAGGAAAAGGTTGCTTAAAAAAAGGTCGTTCAAAAAAGAGCGCCCTGAGATGGCATTTTTGTGTTTGGCGACTTTTGGGCGACATCTGTTAATTAATTTGGCGACCACTGAAAATAAAAACTGGCAGCACGGTGCTAGCTTTCATATTTGTGTGCTATAGCTATAAGGATTTCGGGAGTTAGCTTTTTGGGAAAAAATATTAACTTGGGGGGGGGCTAGCGTTTACTTGGCTCCCCTCGGTTTCAATATCTATTTGTGGAATAACTATAATAATGATGCTAGCTTTTATATTTGGATGCTAGCTATGAGGATTCGGGAGCTAACTTTTTCAGAAAAAATATTAACTTGGGGACCAAGTAAACAGAGCGTATGTTTTTTAATGAGTTGAATTGACTCAGAGTTCCTGGTTTCCTAATATTCACATGTAGGTTATTTATTGGCCCTGGGGTATATTTTTAATGAGTTAAACTGTCTCTAAATTTTTAAAGATTACGATTGAGGAGTTTGGTGAGGCTAGAGAGATATTTTTAATGAGTGGACTGTCTCAGAGATCCCGGCTAATTAGTTCCGCCCATTAAAAATATTGCAACATAACAAAGAAGTACTTGAACAATGCCTAGTACAACTTGCCAGTGCTCACTCCTGTTAGCTTCAGCTTCCTCTCGGTCGGGGCTAACCTTATGGCTACAGAATGTCGATAAATGCCAGTGTATGTATTTTTCAATGTTAAGCAAATTTTAGGGCCAATATGAAACGATCCGTAAAAATTTGTTTTTATAATTGCTTTTTGGACCAACTACCATCATCCTTTACCTCAGAAATTTTTAAATTCGTGTCGACAGTAAGTTACCTACTTATTATTTTCAATTTATGATTATTTTAAGTTTTATGAAATCTGGGGTAATGGTTTAATCTTTGCTTGATTCACACTAAAAATGAAATATGTAGCTTTACAAAAGGTAAACTAAATAAATACAGGGCGACGTAAAATGGGCCTCAAAAATTTTCATTGTGATTTGGAAAGCAGTAAAATCATTATGTATGCAGTCTGGTGCAGTGGTAAGATTTGGTTAGTTTCTCATCATCATTTATACCGTGGTATGGCTTGAAATGAAGAAAAGCGTTCCTAACTTGCAAGAATAAAACTTTCCCTAAAGTGGGATTTTATTATTATTGGAATTTAAATAAAAATTATAAAAAGGTATGTAATTGTTTATTACTTTATAAAAAATACTGTACAAAATATAATATAAAAAACATTCTTATTATGAGAATTACCAAAACTTTAAGATTCTTAAGAATAAACATAATTAAATATTAAAATGATATGGCATCATATTTATTAACATAGAATAATATAAATAAAGGTTATTAAAATCTGCTAGGTCTAAGATAAGACTTATAATTACTCCATCCCTTCATTTTGTTAAGTATAACCGTCGCCGATTCTGAGCAATAAATTTTAATTCTTTGTTCAAACAAATCTAAACTATTAGATTTGGCTATGGCTGCTTGAGAAAAAAAATAAAACATAGTCGTTTCTGTAAACCACTTAAGAAACTGTCGTATATGCTTTCCCTTATATTTACTGTGTTGTATGAATTCGGGTTTCTAAAAATAAAGCCAAACCATTAATAATGCCACACCAACAAAATCAAATCTACTCACTTCAAAATTTCCATCTTTTATGTGATCTTTGTAATGACTACAACATTGAATAAAAACTCTTAGGAACGCATCACTTAGGAATATATTATGAGTCCCACTGTTGGTGGTTGTCATGGTATTTGCTAAACTTAGCCCAGCTTTTAGAGTTTGTGTTAAGCAATCTGGAAGAATGTTATCCTCGTCGCCTACTTGAAGTAAAATTTCGTTTGTATCTAAATTTACCACTATTGCCTAAAAAAATATAATAATATAAGAATCGGCTTGTAGGGGATTCCCAAAAGATAATTGAACTTACATTATCAATAACGTAATGCTGAACAACCTCTGACGACAAAACTCCACATAACAATGGAGTTGGTGTATCAACAATTTCCCATAAGCTTTTTGGAAGGACGGGAATGATTGTATGCTGCCATGAAAAGGGATATAAAATAATTTGCAGTGCGTTAATACACGAAGATAATTTGCTGAAATAAAACCTTTTATTTATTATCATGCTCAACCAGATATTAGATTATAATTTTACCTGAGCATTCCACTGACCAATATAACTTTTCGTTCGAGCAAAAGCGAAGAAAAGACTTTTTGCAATATTGGAAATTTTACGACATCTATTAACAATTTTAAGTCGTCTTCCTCGTGGCGTGAATCGTGAGGGCGGTTAAATACCAATTCTGAGGGCAAGGATTCCAATTCGTCTGGAGTACTTGGCAAACTGTTTGATCTTTTTTTTAAACTTACAGGTGATGACAATTCACTGGAAACTGAAATTAAATTTTCTAAATTAATTAAAAAAAAAAAATAAATAATACTTAATCCCCTATAATAGGATAGGGGATGGGATAGGACCCTAACAGATCTAAAAATGCATGTTGAATTTTAAACGCTTTCCGTATTTTAATTTAAAAATGAGACTTCTAATTTTAGATTTTTAAGTAAAATTTATTAACATTCAAAGAAACCAAGCACCCGCATTTCATTAGTTTAATTTTTGATAAATTAGTCTTAGAATCCACAATAGAATTTTTTTGTCCCAGAATATGATTCATCAAATTAGCGTTACCTACTAAAAATTTTCTCATAGAATTACGGTTCTTTTTTTTTTATTTGTATGTAAATTATGAATTTCTATTAAAAGAAATTTTATAAAAACATTTTACTCTAATAATATAATAAAATTTGGACCATTCGTCCCTTATTTAAATTTAATTGGTCACGTGACTACAGCGCCTGCCATTAATCTGACGTCAGAGGTTTGTGGTGGGCCATTTCAGATGTTGACACGAAATAGATTTTATAACATGCGACATTTTACACTTCCTAAATTATTAACATCTTTTTCTACACTTGAAATACTTATTTTAAAGTTGCACGTTTATTTTGCACCTATGTTTCAGTTTAAAAACCGAAGATGTTGGAAGAAGATCAGAAAAAAAATATTAACTTTTGTAAATGTTTTCGTAGGAATTTAAGGTCCGTCGTAGCTATGTCTCCAGTCATTTGAAAAAAAAACTATCTAATAAGGGGAGCCCATAGCTGATGAATCGCCAACTTCGATAATTTTATTTTAAATGAAAATAATTGAAAAATAAAGATAAAAGTGCCTCAGCCAGTATTTTCTCATGGTTTTTACGTCAGCAATTATTGTAATTCGCCCTATTTTGAAAATAAATCTCATTATTTTCATTTAGAAAAAAACCAAGTTTGGCGATTCATCAGCTGTAAACTCCCCTTGTAAAAAAAGCTTTAAAACTGTATAAATTTAATCTCCTCCAAGATGAATGGCGAGTCAATTATTTAATGCTGTTGTATGATATGACATAACAACTTTTTGTTTTTCTATTACCCCTCCCCCCCAACAATACTAACATTTTCTTCCAGACCTTCATCACCTAGTAAAAGAACTCATGAGATCCTGGCTTTCGAAACTGGATGTAAAGACTAATCAAATCACCCATAAGATCAAGACCCTTTGGGGCAATGTGTAAATTACGCGAGTGGTCACCAAACTTAACCACAGACAAATGACACTGTGGAAGTACCCCAAAAGACACATCATGACGTATGAAAAGATTCAACTTACCCTCATAAATTGCTGAAGGTACTCTGTTATTATTTGCAGGAGTATTATTTTCTTGACCATGTTTAATCAAGGTGCCATATTCGCCACTATTACAAACAATTACAAAACTATTTAAGTCCACTTCTTGTTCATTATTTACCGAATCTTCAATATCGTTAATTTTATTAGCACTTGTATCACAGTTTAATTTATTCGTAACGCTCACATCGCTTAAATTTGTACTATTAAATTCAGTTTCATTGTCATTCAACACTTGATCATCACTCAGTTCAGAATTTGAAACTATTTTGGAACAATTTATGGCAATAGTTTCGCCAGGCAATGGAAACTTGCAATTGTACAGTTGTTCCAAAAATGTATTTTTGAACTTTTCCGGATAACCATGACGAAACTCCAATTCTTCTAATATTCTGTTATAAAAACCAGGAGAACGATTTTTAGTCAGAACGCAATAAGCTAATGGAAGGCAAGTTGTGGAAGCTTCAGGAAGCACACGCCGACAATAACCAAACATCCGGTCGCCCAATTCATTCGTAATTATAAGGGAATAGCATTGGGCTTCCACGCTGGTATCCATAGGTCCATTTTCAACCTCGGGAAAACACAGATCCGCTATACTAAATGGTTCTTTCACCTATAAAGATACAAAAAAAGCTAAATAGTACAACATTGTTTTTTTTTGTGCAAATTTTACTTACGTTCTCAGGGTATTTACTTTTGATGTATGGAATGTTCCTGTTGAGGGCAACGAGTAAGCAACAATGAAAGAGGTGATGTTTTTTTGGAGATCTACAGTACACCCGACTACGGACCCTTTTAACGTAGGTTTCGAATTTGCGAGTTTCGCCCATATCACTAGCTTCTTCTATGAATTCACTTTCGGAAGTATTACCATTATACTGTTGCGCTTGCTCGTCCAAAACCGAACTGGAGGAGAAGCATTTATCGAGAGTGGTTTTTAACTGAGATTCTAACTTTTTTATGCGATTATCACTTGTCGGTAAATCACCGTTATCTTTACTTTTTGTATCACTGGGGAGTCCATTACTTTTATTACTGCCTTCTATCACTTTAACAAAATCTTTCACTTTCATATTGTTGATCAAAGTTCTATTTTCTTCGGAAGGGGTAGATGCCATCGAATCGGACGTATAAGACGATAAGGATGTCGAATCAACCACCTAAAGAATACAGAAGTCAAAATATGAGTAAGTTTTACTGAGAACTAACCATGTTTTTCTAACATAAACAGATAGATGATCTAAAATTAGCGAAGCACTTTGATTACGAAATCAAAAGTTATACGTAGAGCAGAACTTAATTAGAGTTAATTATAGGTTTTAAAAAAATTATACTAAATCATTTGATTTCGAATTTTATTCCTAATGAACTAATACTTTTATAATTTGTAGGGAAATTACTCATTTTCAGCAACGTATTCAAGGTCGCGGTGAACCAAACACTTCCCAATATGGAAATTTCGAATTCATCAAAAATGTAGTGCACAATATAGAAAATATTTATTTATGGCACATTACAATTTTTTAATCTGTCTAGACGCACTTTTGTATTTAAATTAGTGTCGATATAAACATTAATTGCAAACTTGTAGTACGTAATTAGTAATTAACATTCTACACTAATTAATCAGTAAAGAAGCAGTACATAATTGTACATTACGGCATAGGCCCAGAAAAAATTGATTGGATTTTAAACAGGGGCGTATTGAATAATTTTTGAGTCGAGGATTTCAAATTTTTTTGCAACGCCCTACACAACCCATGATTAAATTTTAAATGCCCTATTACACTTCAGTTACAAAACTGTTAATGTTATATTTACCAATTAGTCACTCCAGTCAATAGGCATTGTGACAGGGATGTTAGGGTTCTACACTGAACTAAAAGATGTGCACAACTGTTCACGTAAAAGATGTAAACATTCCAAAAATAAAAATGTAATGCAATTGTGCAGAAAGCGTAGAAAAAATAATAAAAATCTACATTTATGTACACGTCCGTCCAAAAGAAAAATTCGTTTCACTTGCACCACAACCACATTCGTTATGGCAACTCATACATCCAGAGTAATATTTACTCTCAATTTGTTTCGATTAATTAACCTTAGGTTAAATTCCTAAAATGTAACTTATTGTGTACAACGCTCAACCAAACACAGGATCTCCCCACATTATTATTCACGTAATCGCGTCCCCGACAAGAAAAATAACTTCCTCTCAGAACCACATAGAATATAAAATTTTTGTTACCAGTATCATTTTTATTAGAAATAAAAAACGTGTAAACCACACAAATTTTTTTCTTAAACGGTCATCAACCGAGTCGACGCCGGCTTAAATTGAACCCCACCTTTAAATTTTTGCCGAACACATAATTGCAAAAAAAATTAGATAATTTAGAAAACTGGTTTATTTGGAAAACCCCGTTTTTAAAATGTGTTCGAATCGCTGGGCTAAACAACTTCATGCATGCATAAATCTGTGACTCATTTTTTAATTAAGTATTGCCCATGGTAGAAGTGGAAATAATTGGGAACTTTACTCTGAAAGATACCGTATAATTGTTAGCTATGCATTTCTTGATAAAAAGGTAAATTTTATTTGAAAAATAAAAGAGTTAAAATTTTACCTTGAGGCCGGGATTTAACCCAGATAAAACAGATTTGATTCGCGTACTCGACTAATGATTATTACCACATCAAATCCGCTTTTAATATCCGATGTGCACGTGATCTTCAAGTAAGTATTATTTCCAATTATAATTTTATAATTAAATTGATGATGTAAACTTTGGTATAAATTTAACGAAAATAAAAATGTCAAGTGAAGATAACATTCATTAAAATGGTACACGTGTTGAAGAGGAAGCTCCATTATAGACAGCGTGTTTCCACCATGGTAACATGGTGATACAAATGTAACCAATAAATCGTTCTACTATATCAAAAATAATGGAAGATAATAAATGGAAGTCGGGCGATGCACCAAACCAGATGCAGAGTTCAAACTAATTAGGTTCCGAATTTGGGAGATTCTTCCCTCTTCGTTACTTCATTGTCGTTAAAGCTTTTGTCTTGCTTGGGTGACCCATAGGTTTCATCCCATTTTAAAGTCGTTGCCCTACTGGAGGTGTACTGAACTCCCACCTCCGACAAACTCTTTCAAAATTATTCCAAGTAAAAACTTAAGTTAGTCTTTTCGGGACTTTCTCCCCCTTAGTCTTTGCTGCTTCTTCCCAACGATGATTTGGAAACACGACGAGATCTTCTCTGCTTCTCGAAGGCATATCAGATTATTGACATCTTCACTCCTCCATTTAGGCGATGATGAGGTTATGAATCCATCTATTGTCATCCAGAATTACTTATCATTAATTCCACCGTATTTTTGAAAGAAGGCACTTCAAACAGAGTTTTCCTTTCTAATTGGGCTTCTTAGCCATGGATTTTGAGTAGTGCCGTATCAATTTCCTGACACAAGTAAATAATGTTATTTGTCAATCAACAGCTTTACTTCTCCAAAACGATCTTGCCATTCACATCTGAAAGTTCAGGATGACGGTAAAAATCTACCGTCTGTATTTTCCTTCTTCCCATTATCATCTCCACCAGCTGTGCATTAAGGACCCTTTTTAACACCTAAACAGATATTTAGTCTTTCTTCAACATGCAGGCGTATGGATGGTATGGTAGTTGAAATCAGCGCCGCCTGTTTGGAAGTGTGCTATCTTTCGCTGGATTGCAATCAATCCATTATAATTAAATTGATGATGTAAGCTTTGGTATTTTAACGAAAATGAAAATAAAAATGGCAACGATAACATTAATTAAAATGCTACGCGTGTCGAAGAGGAAGCTCTATTATATAATGGATTGATTGCAATCATCTTCTAGGCTGAATTATTATTTCTTCAAATAATAATTAAAAACTACAAACCTCATTGCAACAAGGTAGTTTTTTACCATTAAAATACCCACAAAAATTGACTGGACACTTTTTACACTTTAAAGCACCGTCAAATGCATACTGACTGTTTGGTTTGGAGCTTTTGTGTTTGAAAATACTCTAGCTGGAAGCCTATAATCGCCTGCACGGCGGTTATCGCGCGACCTTGCAAACTTCAATAAAATTTTACTTTGCACAACTAACTTAAGAGGACTTTATACCTAACATAAAGTTTGGTTTACACTCATAATTGAATTAAATAATTCGTTAAACCGGCAATGTTATGGGTGTAAACCAAATTTTACGATTTAAATGCACTTTCTTAAAAAGCAAATATATAAGGGTTTTGTCTTATATATATAGATATTTTAAAAATAGTTTTAATTTAAATAGTTTGTATATTCATGGAAAGTCACTTGCAGGTCACTGGAGTGATTAATTATTATAATAAAAAATGAAAAAATTTTTTTTTAACTTCTTAATGACTTTCCGTGAAACTAGATTTTTTTTCTAATCGTTTACTTCAAACCGCATTAAATTCCATACATTAATAAAAGAGCTATATGGATATTCGTTAAAAGTTAGGTATACAGCCCTCTTAATTGATTTCCCAAAATGTACTAATTTTCTTCAGTTCCAATTCAAGGCTAAAAGAAATAACACAAAAACTTCTCTTCCACTACCTATTTTTATTTTATCCTTTTTCAAAAACTTTTATAGAAATCCTATAATATCTAAACTTAAACGACCTCGCAACACCGTAGGTAGTTCGTTAGTTTCTATCCAAAATCTTCTCCACCTCGGCCTTTCCAAACCAGAGGCGCTCCACAAAATTTTCAAAAATTTACAACATTTCTATGGTGATTCAAAACTAAAATTTCTTTACTCCAAAAGAATGCGACAATACTTATAATTGTTTTAAAACAAAGTAATTGAGTTTACACACGCAATCGAAAGTGATATAGAATAAGTAACAATAATATTATGATTTAATCTAATTTATTGTTTTTAAATACATTTTAATGTTGATAAAATATATTGTATAGAAAGAATTAGTTTTTGTTTTAATTGGAAGGTTTAACGATCTCGCTGTTGTATATTTCTTCAAATACCAGAGCAATGGGAAATTAAAATCAATTGTTATTTGTATAAAAATATTAATCAAACATGATGAGACGAATATAAAATTATCCAATGTTTTTCGTTCATATTCACTGCTGGATTAGGCCTCCCCAATAATGGAGGTTGTTGGCCATAACTCGCCGGCGCTGGGCAGTCCGCAGATCAATTTTGGACTATAGTTGTTTTACATCCAGTAGGTAGCTTGCTAGGCTGACTTTCAATGTGCCTGTAGCATGTAGCCATATTTTTTTGTTCACGATGGCAATTCATCAACTCAGGGGGATCACCGATGCCGGCATAACGTGCCCTGCGAAGCATGGAGACTTGGTCATAAGAAAGTTTGACTCTCCGCAGGTTTGAACCCGGTACCCCGCATTCGCAGTTAATTGCATTAGCTGCAAGGCAATGACTATCTCTTGTTTGTAGCGGAGTATTAGATATTATTTAGTTAAAAAATATACAGAACAAATTTCTCCAGCGGAAATTCTCAAGAACTCCAGAAAAATTCCATGTAAAGATAAATTTTAAAATCAATTGTGATACGTTTTATGCAGGGCATTTTGTAAACTAGGATAAGAACAAAACTTATTGATAATTGCGAAAATGAGATCTCCTATAAATATTAGCCTCAGAACGTGGGTATCTGCTTGCCGATATAGAAGATCTAATAATTTCCTTAATTTTAAAATCATTATTTTCCATAACTTTATTTTTTTTTATTGTGCAATAAATCATGTGGTAGCAAAGTATATAGAATCTAGAAGTAAGGACAGTTCTTGTCGGCGCCCTTGTTCTTTGTGTTCCAAAAAATTGAAACTCTAGATCTAGTTCATCTGGCGTATTCTAGAGAGCTATGGAAAAGTCAAAGGGGTGTCAATTAATTGTAACTAATATGGACTGCGACATCTGTGAACTCCTATACATAACAAAATCATACTTCAAACATGCGTATACAAATTTGGAGCGGCAAAAATGCTTGACTGACTTTACTATTATATTCTATATTATACTCTGGTTTTAAACTTGATAGGATATTAAAAATTGTAACCCTTAAAATTGTGAGGCACGGGGACCCTCTTGCCCCCATCTGATAAGGCCTGATTACAACTACACTACACCATTTCCAACTTCAATTCCAATACTTCCGGAAGCCCATCTAATATAGTAAGAGCTAACCAGAAGGGTTAAAGCTGAGCATCGAACGGCCTCTATGAGAGTTAACCAGAAGGGTAACCCTGAGGCCGGAAGTACTAATAATTCCACAATCTTTTACCCCTAAAAAAGCCATGGTTCAAATTAAAGATACTTTTTGAATATGCTATATACAATTTTTCGCAAATATCTCGAAAATTATCAATTTTTCGAGGAAAATTGTAATGAGAAAAATTATAGCTTATAAAGTTCTACACAAAAAAAGGCTTCTACACTTTTTCTCGTAGAATCAATCGTTTCAAAGATTATATTGAATTATATCTGAATATAAATTGCGCAAAACTCCTAAATGGCTCGATGCCGAAGGCTAATTTTTTGACAACGAAAACTGACAAATGAAAAAACTCGCAACTTGATCTATGTTATTTGGTTCCTTATTGCAAGAAAGGGTTAAATTGATACTTTCTGAATTACAGCAGGAAATGGTGTAGATCATGCTTAACATGACATTAAGAATCCCACTCGGTAATCTACTCTTAACCCTTTAACGGGAAAAGTTATGTATTTACATCACAATTATGCATATTGAATATTGGTAGAAACGGTCTACCAGAGCGTTAAGGGGTTAATATGACCTAGATCTTATACATACGTGAATCCCCGATTTCTGCTAAGCTTGAAATATGCTCTAGAGTACTGGCATCTAAAGAAGAAAAGGCGGAGCTAATGTGCAAAAACAAAAATACGTCGAAGCGGGTCTATGTTTTGAAAGTAAGGATGTCCACATAATCATAACGTTACTTTTATTTGCAATTATATTGCAGGTTCAAGATTTAATCTTAAAATATACTTTAGTAACAATTATTCAATGGAATCATAAGAAATGTAAGTAAGTGTTTATGTAGGTAATTGAAATTAAACATACCTTTTACTACACCACTGACAAACTCCTCCTACATATCTACTGCGCCGGATTTTGGCTACGCCTTTTCTTTCTCTCCGATATGTCTATATTTGTGTTCTATTAACCCTGATTGAAAATGTATTTGTAGAGTAATAACCACGATAGTTCCAGTAAGACTCAAACCAGTTTTTCTCTATTCGCTGTGTGCATTCCTCCTGCTGCCCTCTGGTGGCTCAATAAAGAAAATAAATTGGGACTGTTTTAGCAATAGCAACTGTTTTAATGAAGGATTTTTGAGTGAAATTTAAATTTAAACTTTGTTTAAGAGGTCCGTAGTGGATTGGTGTGTATGCTAATCAAATAAAAACTGGGATGAATCATACTCGAGCTCTCGTGGTTATAATTATACATAATATTATTGCTTGCTGTATAGCCTCTATTACTTCTCGATTTTGTTTTGTAATATTAATAATATATTATTTGTTATAAAGTAGTACTTAAATTTAATAAGACCAAATCTAAATTTCATAAGAGTTAAAAATATAATTGGGGAGTCATCTCCGTTCCTTTGTCCGTGCTACGCATGTTTGACCAATATTTATGTTACCAAAAACGCATATCAAAAAATGGAAAGTTAATCTCATGTCTGAATGGTTTGACCGTTCACGTTACCAATATCGATGAGTTGCAAATAAAAAAATAAGGGATATGGGTTGCTAATGAAAATCTATTTCTTTTGTAATATTAAGCAGGGTTCTTGTTTTGGACATTCCTATACTCATCATGGAAAGAACGCTTGTGTAGGTAAATGATCTTGTTGGCTTTTCAGTTCTGAGTCACTAACATGAACTTGTAACTGAATAATTTGAAGACGATATTATTTTTAGATGGTATTTTAATTAACGAAAATTCCTACAGCTTGAAATGGAATAACGGAAATTACTTATTCACGTAGGATTAGTAATTTACAAATTGTGTGTAAATAAATGATAATAATGTTATTATTATTTTGAGTAATCAGAAAATAGCAAAAAAAATGTAATATGTATTGCGCACTCCATAAGTTACCTTGCATTTTAAAACAAAAATGGTGAAGAAATCCGGAATAATTTTTACATTATAATTTATTCCAAAATAAATGGAAACCTCAGAATTGCATTTTGGGTGCGATACCGCAAATGGAAACTCATAAAAATATCTATGAATTGTTACGTTTTATTTCCCTTATTGACAAACCTATTAGGGTTGGGTATTTGCTGGCTCAATTAACATCCCAAATACAATGAATGCGTAAGAGGGAGGATTAAAACATAATATAATAATGAGAAACAGGCATGCAATTTTCTTAAATGTATAAAAAATATTTTGCAATGATTCTCGTTTACTAATTATCAAATCAATGTTTATTTCCTGATGAGATTAATTTGTATTGTTTTGATAATCGTTAATTATACCATTATCTTTAAATAAAAAGCACATTATCATCATTATCGCACAATTTCAGTAATAACCTTGCAGCTAAGAGTTAATAATAGCTAATTTATCATTAATCACTGAAGCAAAATAGATGTTCCAATGAACAATAAGATGGAAAGATAACCACCACCAACAGTAACTAATTTAATTAAGCAACAATAAACTAAAAGCTTAGTAATTTACCATATATATGAAGAAGAAGAAGAAGCATGCTATCTGGAACTACAGTTGAACTATACCTGATCCGAACTTTTTTCAAAACCCGCGAGATTCTTAAAGTCCTCGAATTTCGTATCAGACACGGGACTACTCTGAAACCACAAAATATACACATTTATTTCCTACTCCTCGATTTATACAACATAATATTTTATTATTAGTAAGTGTATCCCGAATATAACAAACATGATAACGGTATCAATTTCCTGAAAAGCGTAGTGTATAATAGTTGCATTATAACACGAATATTGCTGCTAAAAACCCAAAATCATGCGCCAAAATATAAGTGGCAACGAAACCACAACACAATTTTCCTATGAATATTTTAGGTACTTAGTACTCCGAAGAAAAACTAATGGAAAAAAGGTAAAAATAGGGTTTTAAATGGATGTTTTCCCGAACAAACTTAAAAAATCTCTTCATTTTTCTCAAGTGAAGTTATAATGAGGTCAATAATAATGGCTTTATTGTGACTTACTTATATCAGAGAAAAATATGCCATTATTTATAAAATATGAGATTGATAAATCGACCCTAATATGGAAAAACATAAAATTAAGCAATTTCCTATTTTTAAAGAATTTTGAATAATTATTTCATTGTATTGAACACCACAAACCACAAAATAATCTACTGTTTTCAAATGTTGTGTACGCACATCAATTTGGAAGTTTGCGTGTTACAAATACAAGATAATAGTAAATTGTGTTATTGGGATTAAAAGTGGACATTTTTATTCTTTCTTCATTGTGAATGCGGCTTTAAACGGTCTTCAGAATCTTGCGTCTTGCCTTGCTTCGGTGGAAGCTGACAAGAGCCAATCTAAATGAACAATTTTTAATCATAGAAAAGAAAATACTTTAAACTAATTGGTTCCTACCAATTTTTATCTAAGCAAGGCAAGACAAGAACCTCGATGTGAACGCCGCTTTAGACTGCATTCACAATGAAGTGGGGGTCTTACCTTGCTTTGGTATAAAGCTGGCAAGAACCAATTAGATTAAAGTATTTTCTTCTATCCTTTTCTATGACTAAAAATTGTTTCATTTTGATTGGCTCTTGCCAGCTTTCTACCGAAGCAAGACAAGACCCCACCTCATTGTGAATGAGGCCTTCAGCCTCAAAACAATTACCACCATATGTAAATTGAAACTTGTTCATTGTTTTGACTAACCCTGATTTTTTGACGAGTTAATCAGTTAGGATTTGAAGCTTCGAGCTAATCAAACACAATAAAATTCAAATTCATTCTCAAGCTTTCGGGAATAGGTTATTGCCTTCCTCGGATGCTTTATTGTTTGATTAGCTTGTTGATTTTAATTCTATTGTAAAATAAGGCCCGTCATTAGATTAGCTCACATCTTCTCAAAATAGAAACTCGTCAGAATTTTCAACATAAAATTTACACATTTCATTATTACTGAACTGTGTCCGTAAGGTTCTGTAATTTATAAATCAAATCTTTCATACTAAAATGAGCAGGAAAATTAAGTGTTCAAATAAATTATTTAAGATTAAATTCAATAATTTACACAGCTGAAGCGGCAGCTGGATAGGATGATTGTACTATATTCTATTGTAAAGCAATCACGAAATTAAGATTAAACACAACAAAGGATATTACTGCTACTATTAGGACAATAACAACCCTTCATCCTAAGATTAACAAAAAGCAACAGAAAATCATAACAGGAAAGCGAATAAAATTTAATAACATAAGCATTGACATAATAGGAAGCAGTCAGCCCCCTCAATATACGAGTAGGAAAAAACCCAGCAAAAGTTGGATAAGACGATATTACGAATTGACTTTTATATTTTGTTAGTGCAATGGAAAAAATATGTCTAGATTAACTTCTAGAGAATTCCAAATATACGTAAACAATAGAAACTATTAAGGTGTTAATAATCATGATTACAGGATTATATGAATAATAGTTTGTATAAATATTGCATTACTCATGAAATATAGGTACATTACTTAGGAAATAATTTAGAAGTGCGATTTTGTTTTAAATCTTTTATTATGTTAGCTAGAAGGACGGCCAAGCGCGAATCTACAAGAAGGAGTGGTAATTACCCCCTCAGAGATATCTATGTATCTTTACAGTTTAAGGTAGTTTGACCTTGAGAAATACAAAATTATTGCCTGCGGTGTAATTTTTCGTTCTAACTTTCAGCTTACAGTACCCCCCCCCCTAACCGAGATCTGCACCAGACTCGGAATGAAACAACAAACAGGGCCACCGCTGGATTTATGCATTCGTTTACGTCAATGCATTTTTTAGACCAGTTATTTCCGCTGCAACAGGTTTAATTTCAAAAACGCCTCAGGAGATTGTCATTTAACAATTTGTGAATTCAAAATGTTTTGAAAAATCACCTACGGCGCCGGCGCTATTTACTGACCCTATCTAATATTCTTATAAATTATTGTAATTTTTTTTATTCAGCTAAGGGGTCCCCGTTATAAATGTATGTTTTCATTCAAAAATGTTGGCGCCAGTCCGTCCCTGCGTTAAAGTACTCAACTTCTTCATAACCTTTCTCAAACACCCGAAACTAATTCTGCCCCACTTTCCACCAATTCTGGCAACTATTGCTTACCCCTGGACCATCTGAACTAGAAAGTCTGCTTTCAAGAAGCATTGAGGTGTAACACCCTTATTTTGTGTCCTTTTTTCATGTACTCCATTCAAAAGAATATTATATTAGTTTTAAAATCAGCAAAGTAAATTAATGTAAACTAAGACTTTCATTTTCAAGCCCATGGTATGACTGTTTATGCAAAGCTCCAGTAATTAAGATGATGTAACATAAAGATTAAAGTCATTAAGACAATCCCGTTTAAGTGAAAGTAATTTATTCTGTATCCTGTTTATCCAATATAATAAAAATTAGAGCAAACCTACTTACAGCATAATGCACGCTCTGACGAACTCCATTTTTATTCACACCTTCTCCGTTGTTATTATTTACACCATCACCACCCAGAATATTCCTTAATTGTTCCTCCAAGCTAACTTGAAATTCAAACGGTTCCGCATACACCGGTTCCTCACTATCCACAAAAAACGACGAATTTGACACTTTAACATCCTGATACATAGACGAAGCACAACTCAGCGATGGTAAACAACCCAGAGTAAACTTTGGAGAAGATGCCGGAGAGGAATAATAAGCAGGTTCGGCTGCTAAAAGTTTCGTTTTCTCATTATCGCTGTCTTCTTCCGAGTTGCTGCTTTTTGGTGGTTTTCGGAACAATTTCCCCTTTGACTTGATGGCGGATTCTAGTTTATCGAGCATGTATTTAGGGTCATTCCTCACGCCTTTACCGTTGCTGGCCCCCTTTTTCAGTTCTTTGTTTAGTTTTTTGCTGAAACTTTTATCCAAGCTTAGTGAAGTGGGGGGGACGTTCTTTGTTGTTTCGGAGTTGGCACTGTGGACGAACGTACGGGGTGGTTTTTTAGGAGCGGGGCCGTGTGGGAGCGGTTTCTTGAGGGCTAGCTTGAGACTGTTAGTCAAACCGGAGTCAACGTCGCGTGGAGAGGTAGCTTCGAGACTTTTTTTACAACGTAAACTTCCATATGCAACATCATGTTTGGAGAAGGATCTATTATTGGATGGTGAACTGGATTCATCATCACTTTTCGGTTTTTTGCGAGGTTTATCAGTTTGAATAATATCAGAGAGGCGGAGTGTAGCGCTGTTATGTATAGTCGAAGGTAAATCTTCTGAGATTTGTTTTGAGCGTTGAGATTTGGGTAAAGGTTCAGCATAGAGAAATTTGAGAGCATTAGTAGTACTTATGTTAGTGTCAGTCTTATTTTCGATATCACAAGTTGGGATGTTGATCTTTGGAGATTCATCAGGTTTGTTGTTGAATTTGTCGCGCAAATTTGAAAAGTTGTATTTTTCTGGTTCCGCCCGAGGCTTAACCTTCTCCACTTTCGCAGGTAAATCTTTAACATGACTATGGGTGTCTTGATAACGCGGTCGGTTTTGTAAAAATCGGGTACTTTTTTCTGCACCCTGTACATTACGGTCTAATCTAAAAGCAGGCGTACGTTTAATGTTGCACTTGGAAGGGTCGCTTAACTGTCGAGACAAACTGGACTGTGCGACTCGTGGTGAAGGTTCCTTAGGTGATTTGGTGTTCTTAACAGGTGACAGTAGCTCTGGTGTGGTCGATCGTGGAGAATTAACTTTTCCATTCCCGTTACTTTTCAAATCCAACAAAGTCTTTGACTTGCGAAAAATCGGTTTGGTTTTAGTGATATTCTCGTCGTTATTTTCGAATTTACTTTTAATACTCTTAACGCGATTAGAATTCTCGGGAGGTTTATACATATTTCACATTTTGATAATTGGGGCAATTTGGGTGAATCTAATCGCCCCAATTTCCAAGAACGGTGAAATGCAACAGGTGTGCACCTAGAAAGTTAAGAAAAGAGTTTTTATTTATCAGAAAGTTTGGGTAAATAAATTGTTGAGACTTACCAAGAAAATAAATGAAGTTGTGTTTAAATTTGATGATTAAAAGTACTAATTAATCACCCACTAACCCTACAAACCGAATAAACTGGAGTATGACACAAACACAAGTTCAGGCTGCACTAATAAATTTAAATTCGGTCACTTATTTCTATTATTGTTGTTACGTAAACCTTACAGGGTAATTGAAAATTATCACACATTAAAAAAATTGATAAAAGGAAGTCGAAGAAAATGAAGGTTATTGTACACTGTTAAAAATAGTACCGAGGGTTTAGTTATTATTGCTTGAATTATTGTACGGCAAGTTGTATACCCAGTTCTTTTTTGTTTGAACATTTCACTTTCCGAATCAGCTTCATACCCAGCAACCAGTGACGCATCAAATTGTAAACAATGAAATAAGTACTTTAAAATTCCTGTCATTTGAATAATGGTATCTTTTTATAGTAACAAAAAGTTACAATAACTAGAATTATTATTATTCTACCAAACACACAACAGTCAACAAAATTTGTTGTATGATTATAATTAAAAAAAAAAATAGCTTCCCAAGGGGATACCCAGGCCCGGACTGGCTAGGTCGGCTAGTCGGCGATCGCCGAGGGCCCCGGACTCAAGGGGGCCTCGGATTGGCCTCAAAAATAGTAGTTTATACTTGAGGGAAAAGTGAAAAAATCTCCTCTCTTGGGTAGGGGCTCCTCCTCAGTGTCTAACCGAGGGCCCCCAAAGGAGCCAGTCCGGGCCTGGGGATACCCACTAAAATAATCAGGTCCAAAGATGCCATTTATTAGAAGGAAAGAATCATTTAAAGGCAAGAAAGTGAACGCACTACTAAGAATAAAGATCAAACATGAATTTCAGATTTAGGAATAGTGGAAACTGCCAATGTCTATATGGGCTATAAAGGAATGGGATATGCTGGGGATAACTGAAGATACAGTAACTGATTTGGTTTCTAGATTTCTAGGTAAGGAATAAGAAGGGATTAAGGAGTGCAGTAGTACACACAAAGGGGGTATTTATCAAACCAGGATTCCACTACTGCCCTCATCTCGCCGTTGTACAACACACACTCCAGGAGTCTCTAGATGGAAACTGTAAATTACTGACTAGTAAATTTAGACCTGTCGCTACACCCAGGGCGCATTGTAATTGTAAAGAAACCTACAAAACAAATTCGTATGTTATTCTATCAAGTAGGTGATTATATGGAAGATTTCACTAATTTGGCGCCGCTATAGTGTGCGGTATACCATAAAGTTTCAACAGCTGAAGCAAAATTTTCCCAAATATATAAGCTCTGTACTTATTGATTTAACGAAGATGGATCCGAGATTTGCCGTGGCTGGCGTTGTCAAAATCGATTTTCCGCACTCTCCGGTCCTCTACGCTCCGAGCCGTTTTGACCGGTCCTACTCGGCAAAGTGTACTACTGGGAAGGCGATGGATCCTTTTGGGAAAATTTTTATGGTAGACCGCACACTATAGTAGCACCGTAGACAGGGCAAGTGCCACCTGCTCTTGCAAATTTCAAATATGCTAAAAAGAGAAGATCATTTGTTACCTCAGCGTGCGTTAAACTTGTCTCAAAAACTAAATAATAATATAGCTTAAAAAGGTAATTTGTTACCCCTACGTGCGTTAAAAATTATTTGTGTCATTGTTATTTCAAATCTGTGAAAATTTGCTACAATGTGGCAACTTTAAAATGAAATGTGGGAAAAAATTATTGGTCACACTGAATAATGACCAAAAAATTGATTAATTTTCTGAGGCTGGCTTTTCATTTTCAGATGAAAATAACTTGAATTCTTATCATGTTTTGATTTGGGATTAGCCCACTCTTGGTTTGCCATCAGAATTTCAGTTTTAGTATGGTTTTGTCATGCTTGAAAGATTTATGTATTTGATTTTTGAACAGAAGATTTCTATTTCTTTATTATTTTTTTTCTTTCTTTAGGGGCCTATCCGATTGCGGATGTTCGGCGATCCTGCCGGCTTAGCCAAGAAGGCTGTACCAGGGAAATGTTAATGGGCTGGTAGTGGTTTGTCTTCCCCATAGTCCACAAATCAATTTTGGACTTTTTTTTAGGTCATTAGCATTTTAAGGAATTTTCTTGGCATATACTCTCGGTGGTTTATCATTGCCTTCCGAGGGGAGACGGTCAGAATAAAGTTCTTACTTCACTGGGATTCGAACCGGGTATTTAGCGTTCATAATCAACTCCCGTGACCACTACTCCGACCGTTCCTTTTCTTTTTAAGCTTTTATTTAACTTGGTGTGAGCGATGTCCGTCGTCCATGTGGGTGAACTTTTTTGAGGCCAATATTCTTCCCTTTTCCCCGACGTGCTACAGAGCTGAAATCTGGCACATAGCTTTTACTTGCGGCGAATTTTCATATTTTAATTTTGTTTTTCGAAAATTCTGAAAAATTAGCGAAAACATCAATATAAAAGCGTGGGTCTGTAAATTTCGTACAGAAACAACGAGCCTGCTTACCTACCTATAAATAAATACTAAAATAGCCCCACGCTTTTATATTGATCTGTTCAAGAAGCTTTGTTTTTATTTAAATTATTTTGTCCTTTTTAGTGCACTTTTTAATTTTAAAGAAAAAGTTTATTTTTAAAATTTTTAATTTTTTACTTAATTCTGTCTTGGTTTTGGTTGGGTGAGAACTGAGAAGAATTTAGTTCTGTGTGGATACTGGAGTTACATTTGGTTAAAATCTAGTAACTTTTAAAATGAAATTTGGGGAAAAATTGCTTTTGACCTGGATCTGCTGGCCGAATATTTATATTAAACAAAGCCTAGAAATGAGGGGCCGGGCGGGGGCCTCAATTTTCAAAATAATACTAAATTACAATCTATAAATGAAGAACTATAAACCGTGACAAATTTGTTTCGCTCTTATTTAAAATAATTGTTACATTTTAGTAACTTAATATATTATTAACAAGTTAATAACTCAACATATATTTATTATATTTAATTTTATAAAATAAATATTATAATACCTGTCAAAAATAATACTTCATAACTTTTACACGTCATTAGGTTGTGTTTGTTCACCAATACTTTATCATTTTAGAGAGAATTCGCTTGTTATGATGAAATAAACGTCCTTTAAAATAATTTATTTGTGATAAGAACGTACATACTACATAATATGTGAAGATAGTAACAGTAGGTATGACGCTTTTTAAAATAAAAGAAAAACAAAAGCATAACTTTTAACAAAAACAAGCTGTTTTACTTTATTTGTAAAATAAAGTAGGCAGACAAAGTCATTTACAGCCGCTCAGCTAATAAAGTATCACAACATGATATCATGACGGCGCAGAAATGAAAAAGTAGGTATAGTTCTTAATGTAGTGCTATAAAAAACCAAAGAATTCCGAGCATCCCCTCTTGGTTGCAGTGTTCTGCAAGAGCTTTGGGGTGACGTAAAGTATGGCTGCAAAAGCTTCACCAGAAACAATGGAATCAAGCGGTGATCAGTGCTGCGGCACATTTGCCGGATGGAGGTGAAATGGAGTTTTAAGTAAGCAAATCCTATTCGATAGCGATCCGCTCCTCAATAAACCTTGCTCAAGTATTTACGTGGAGCGCACGTACCTTCAACAGAATCACATAACAATCTAAACTTTATTATTTTCTAAATTAATCGATATTTGTCCGCAAAAAGTCAACTGCTGAGTGCTGACTTGTAATTTGGTCTTGGCGTTCATGGTTTTAGTGGATTTCTCCCGTGTTGCAGATTTATCACCGTGTTAGATGGTCGATTTGAAGAGTCGTCGTTAGATGTCGCGTTTATTTGCGGAGTCGTTAGATGCCAGAAAATATTCAAGAATTTAAATTTCTATCTACTTGAGATGTTGTAATCCTGTAATGTTTGATTAGTTGTAAAAAGGATATTTCCATAAATAAATATTGAAAATACCACACAAATAAAATACTCGCGCTGCTAAAAGATAAGATAAAATATAAATAAAAATGATTAACTATTTCACACTGTAAAATTTGCGCTAATATTTATAACCAAAAGTCAATATTCCTAGATTCCATGAATAATTGGAAATTTCTACTAAAATGATACAAATTAGGAATAATTTGGTACATTCATCAGACCATGTATCCTCTGATTATTATCATTTATTCAGATTTATGTAGAACAATTTAAATGTTCTTAATCTCATCAGTTATTTGGAAATCTGTAAAAACCATCTGAAATTGTTATGCCCAAAAATCCCAGAATCTCGGTTGAAGGTCGTCAAACAAAATGACATTTTCTTTATCATTATAAAGTTATTCACCCTTATAAATAAATTATATTATTTTAAGAGCAAAGCCCAAAAGCGGTAATTGGCCGTTCTTCTAACCAATCCTAGGTTTGGCTCTTTACTTTGTTTTCAGACTTTACCTGCAAACAAATTACCAAAATTGTAAGTGCACTAAGTTCAAGCGATTTTTAGCTTTGCATCTTGTTGGGGACCTAACGGATTTACATTGCAATTATCCAGAGTTTAGAAATTTACTTAACGAAGGAATAAAATAATTAACGTGTCTAATTTTCAAGTTACTTGAAAATGCTAGAGAGAGCGAAACTAGTAGTTTATAATAAATAAATATTTGTGAAAATTAGACACGTTAATTATTTTATTCCTTCATAATGAATTTTCACCAAGTGACGACCGAATCTATTAACTATATAATTTACTTAACAATAGAAATGTTTATTGTAAGCCAGAAGCTAAATATTTTCAAAAACTGATTCTGAGACGGTCATTGCCTTGCAGCTAACGCAGTTGGATGCGAATATGGGGCACCGGGTTCAAACCTGGGGAGAGTCAAACTTTCTTATGGCTAGTCTCCGTGCTTCGGAAGGCACGTTAAGCCGGTGGTCCCCTGGGTTAGTGAATTGCTACCATTAACTTAAAAACCAGGATACAGGCACATCTGAAGGCAAGTCTAGCAAGCTACCTGATGGATGTAAAATATTTATATGCTCAAAGTTTCTAACACGTGTTGGGAAATAACAGGCCTTGGCCTACTAGAAGAGAATTCTCTAGAGAATTACTTCTAGAAAGAAGAAGAAGATTTAATGTCAAGCCACATTAAAAATATTTCAACCCTTAAGAGATTAGACTATATTGTATCATCTTACAGTATTACATCTTTAATTCTACTATTGTGGCTTATCACGTTTTTTTAATAAATCCTTTGGTTGTTTTATAAAAAAGGAAAGGTTTCTGTGTTATTGTGCCCATTCAAATATGAACTCCTGGTAACTCACAAACATTTCTATCACAGCTAAGATTACATAAAAGCCTATAGAACTTATTTATAATTTATTATGGATTTAGAATAATAACAAAGAGGTTGTTGTCGAGATGAAAAACACTTTTCAGTGCAAGATAACCTTTGTTAACCTTTTTCAGTTATATAGTGAACGACCTTTAATTATAAATAAATCTATCAAATAGTTTTCTATTTGTTAACTTATATTATAAACTCAGTTATTTATATTACTATGTTTCATACCTTGACTTCTTCACCTCCAGACGACGTTTATAAAAATACAGAGAGAAAATTTTTATTTCACCCGTTAAAAAAACAGCAGTTGAGAGGACTAATTATTGCAATTTTAAGTAGGTTGAAATATTTTTGTCCAAATTATCAGTAAAATAATTATATTATTTTAATAGTCATCAGAACAAAACTTTTTGTTGATAAGGGGGTCCCCCTCAGACTAGTAAATCTTTTGTGTATGTAAAAAGTTCTTTTTAGAACATACAAACAATAATAAATTCAAAGGCCATGTTTAATATTGAACTGTATTTGGAAAATATACAAAATATTTTTCTTTTTATTTACAAAAAATATTTAGTTAATATTTTTCTGTAATTGAAATAACATTCATAAATAAAACCGCAAAAATAAAACTAAATATAGCTTAACATAAACTAAAAAAGTTAACAATTAAAAAATATATCACATAAGCAGGCGTCTACTGTTGCTCTTTCTTTACTGTTCCCAATTCTTCCATCAACTCTTGGATTCCTTCTGGAATACGACCTGAGTCAATTTCCTTTGCCCAAAACTGAAACTAAATAAAAAAATAAGTAAAACAACAGCGACCAACTTCAAAATAAATACCTTTTCCAGTTCCTTGCGCAGAACTAACACAGCCTTTTCCCTGTCGGCTACAAGTTCTTCCAAGTACTGATAGCGCAACTTTTTGCGAGCTCTACATTCTCGGGCACTTTGTCTGCTGCGTTCTGAAACGAACAAAATTTTGTTTTTTAGGATTAAGCAAAAATAATTGTTTTTAAAAGTTTAGCAGGATCTTGGAAATAATACGGCGATAAAGTTGTAGATTGCAATTTACTCAAAAAATCAGATCAAGGCTAAAATTAATTAGTGGCCTCCTTTTAAAAGTTAAATTGTAATTAGAAAATGAATGATTTATTATCTTTAATATAGAAAAAGAATGAATTAATGATTGACAACGCGCGCTTTATTAGTCGTGTAATTATTTTTTTTAATATATCAGAAGTAAACAATGAAGAACTAGAAATTCGTCGGACATTGCGCATCAACCAAAAGAAATAAAACTCAGTTGTCATTTAATTACAAATATTATTGGGGTACTAAGTTTTAAAAATAGGCCCGCAGACGACGTCTAAGCTATTGATAATAGAAAATAGTATATCTGTATGCTGTCATGGACTCTTGTAGGAAATTTAATTCAGTAAATAATTTTTTCGTATTTGTTACGGGTTTTATAGTGTAAGGTCCCGAAACTGATGGGCCCTGCATCATTGCTGCAGGAGTTGTAACCGTGACTTGCTCTTTTACTTTCAGCAGTGATATCACTTATCCATGCTTTTTCCGAGGTAGAACTTGCCAGCAAAGACAAACCAAGTCAAATTTTAACAAAATCTATAATAGAAATCTAGGTTTAACTTTTACTTATGTTATTTGCACACTTGTAGACCTGATAATGAAGTGGTTTATCTATTCAAAATAATATTGTCGTATTTCAACAAATACATGAGCATAAAATTACTTTCCTTACAATTATTATTATTACATTTTTAAATTCTACTCTTTGTTTCTACTTGGTTGCTAATATACTATCGAAATAATAGTAATTCTAATTAACCTAATTTATTTATTTAGTAACAGAATGGTATGTGAAGTTGCAAACGTAATAATAGTGAAATCTAAATTACAAACGGAAACTAAATATTGTATTTTTCAGTTCTCTTATTTATAACAATAAATCAATGTGTTGGCGTTGACTCATCAATAGAAGTGGTGACTTCTTAAAATTGATAAATTCGAATTTCGGACTGCTAGTTCCGTGAAACTTAAAAAGAAATAACTGCGAAATTAAGGCAAATTAGTCAAAAACTCCTCGTTAAAATTCTGTAGATACCTTGAGGATTACCTTTTTACTATAATTCATTTTAAATATTTTAATTATCTCAAAAGATGACGAAAAAACTTGAAATTACGTTATTTATGGCCTCGAATTATCATCTTAAGTTAATTCAAATATTTAAAATGCATTGTAGTGAGATGGTAAATCCTCTAGGTATCTATACAGAATTATAATGATGCAGTTTTGACTAATTTGCGTTAATTCAAGTTTTTAATTTTAAATTTAAGTTTGTAAATTTAAAAATTGGGTGCTCACAGGACCGAGATGTTCGTAAATTCAAATGTTTACGTTATAGAATTTCTACTGTGTATCATTTTTAAAAAATCTAGTCCTGATTTTTTCAACACATCTGGCAACCTTAGCCACCAATTTTTGCTTTAAACTCATGAAATAACAAATTCTCGCCAAAATTTGGCAAAGTGCCTACAAAGGCTGATCTTTCACTCGGTTATTGCACAAAAAAGCATCGAGAAATCTTATTTACTCTACAAAGTTGGTATCCCGAAGTTTTCATACTCGCAAAAGTTAAATTTTGGCTCAGTTTTGACATCTCGACTAGCTAATTGATTATTTTTGACATTCGGGTATAGTTTTCTTTCAGGACAGTGGCACTTTATGTACACGTAATGCAGATTATACAAGGTCCATAATTTGACCCAAACTGCCTTCTGATATTTTGATTTTGTTTGGACCCCTTGTACAATTCGCATGGCTAAACTCATTTGCACGCCTGTGCCCTTGCACAATTTATTCGTAAATACTAACCAGATACATTTCTAGGTGGTAACTCCAATAAACTATTTTCATGTGCAATACAAACCGAATAATTTTTAAGCTTTTAAGGTTCAAATAAACAAATCTCGTTATTTGGGTTCGTCATTATAAGCTCGCGATCCCAGGTCATTTTGAACTACGACAATATTATGGGTTTTCTGATTATAAAAATAAAGTTTATTGTGGTCCTCAAGAACTAAACGCAGTTAATACAGTACAGTAGTAAAACTATTTTTAAAATTGTGGAAATTGAAATATGCCAAAATAACTCTATTATAATATGAATTTCTTCGGTTTCTATTCGAGTTTTACATTACCGTTGGTGACGCCACCATCAGTAATATAATGGAGTTTGAAATTATTCCGTGTGGTGGCGTTTTGTTAATGTAAAACGCGAATACCCCCCAGACCCCCATTTTTTCAGTATTCGCAGATTTAACGTTAATAAATTTAGCCTCATAAATTGTAAACAAAATTGTTATTGTTTTACCCCCCCCCTCTCAAAAACTTCCCCTGTTCATTTAGAATTAGTTTACTATTTTTGAAGTGTTTGTTTACAAGTTTAACAGTAAAATATTTACAAAATTTTTATTATCACCCTCAAAAATCACTGCCTGTGCTTAGAATTCTTTCATGATTTTTGCAGTATTCACAGGTTTAACATTAATAAATTTGCAGTTTCAAAAATTTTAGACAAATTGTCAGGTGGGGAAAGAAACCAAGGGTCTGGGAGTATGGAATACCCCCCAGCTGCGAGAAAATAACAAGAGGACTTTTCAAAATTCTTAACAAAGAACCGTCTTGTTAATGGTATCTTATTCGCGTTTTACATACCGTTGGTGGCGCCACCATCACTAATAGAGTTTGAAATTATTCCGTGTGGTGGCGCTTTGTTAATGTAAAACGCGAATTGGTTCACATAATCAAGCTTCTACTGTACATGTATTATAATTTCAGGTTAAATTTTTATAAAAGAAGATTAAAATGGTTAAAAAACTGCACTACAGGTAAATTGCGTCCCGGAAACTAATCACCCAATACTAAATATAAGTTCGGTACTTATTGCTTTAACGATGATGGATCTGAGATTTGCCGTGGTTACTTTGTCAAAATCGACTTTCCGCTCCGGTCCCCTACGCTACGAATTAAAGATATCCCCTACACCGGTCTTACCAGGCAAAGTGTGCTACTGAGAAGGGGATGGATCTTTTTGGGAAAATTTTGCTTCAGCTACTGAAATTTTATGGTAGACCACACACTATAGCAGCACCCCTTCATTATTTGTGACAAATGGGTTAAAACACCGGCCATTGTGTACCTCAATTCAAAAATAAAAAATGGATTTTCAGAAGATTGGAAGTTCGGACTTAAATTTTTTGGATTATAAATTATGGTTATGGCCAGTACTTCAAGGCCATGACTTGCGGTAGGCCACATAAAAATATTGAGCTCCTTAAGTGAGATTTGGTAAAAGCAGTAGTTTCGATTCCCATTGAAGTCGTGCGTGCCACAACTGATATGATGGTAACCCGTGACGATTAAGCAATATAATATAAGAGTTTAAAGCGCCCATTTGAAATAAATCATACCAAATTAAGCGCATGTCAATTCAGTCCCGCAGGCAACTTTTTTTAAAATTAAAATAGTTAAAAAACTGCATTACAGGTAAATTGCGTCCCGGAAACTAATCGTAAACGATCTATAATATTTAAGAATAAGGGCGAGTACACATTAAACGAACGAACAAACGGCAAAATTCCGAGTGATATTACAGCAATCAGAAGACGGTCTGATTTCATTTGTTTGTTCGCATGTGTAAGGTTGACCAGTTCATGACCAAATTGGAGATGAAATAATAAAGAAAGATATAAAAATAATTACCTAATTTGGCTTTCATGTCAACTTTTTCAGCAGATTTTCGACCCGGTTTTCGTCCACGCTTTCCCGATTCCTTGCGTTGAGAACCTTCCTGCAATAATAACAAAAAATGATAAGGTATCACATAATTTTGGATTAGATTTAAATTATTACTAAATATTATTTATTACACAAGGGCAAATACGTTTCGCGATCTACTTTGCAATAATTACTTCTTAGTGGGTACCTTCCTTCAATGCCGCACCTAAGAGAAAGTATTATTTCGCATAAATTGATTGTACTTGTAATTTTTGAGTCGATGTTTAGGAACGTGATAAAAAAAATATAATAACAACAAATTTGTAATCACTAATCAGTAACCACCTAATTATGGGTTCGAACACGTCCAAGTTAGTCAGATATTAAACCGGCAAAAAATTTGGTTGAATTTTTTTTGGCGAGGTAAATTGAGTCAAGGATTGGTGGTTTTGTAAAAAAAATTAAATTAACAATAAAAGCACATATCTAATCGCAAAAATATGTAAATGAGTGAGAAAAATTTGAACACAATCTTAAAATTAATATTTAATTAAACCTTACATGTCCCTTATGTAATGAGAAAATAAATCACAAAATTTAATTTTCACAAAGAAAATTAGGGCGCTAAAACATAACTGCGCAACTTAAATTTTACCGATTCCGGAGATAATTTGAATGAGTAGGTAAGTACGCCACATTTTGCTGTCTATTTTAAATCGATTAATAGTAGGTACATGCAGTTTTAGACTATTGCATTGAATTTCAAAAATACGTGCCAGTTTTCTTTTGGGCTTCGTCGAAGTATAGCTCTACTACGTGAGCCGGTAAAATGCGTTACGTTTCTGTTAGCACTCTTTGAAAACGTCGGCGAATGGCAATTTGGCTCGTAAAAGCGAAAAGGCAAAACTGTACCCTAATATTTGAATAAAAAGCCGGTAAAGGTATTAATTAATTTAAAAATAAATCTCACCGTTCTGACTGCGTAGCGCGTAGTGCGTAGTAGACCGATTAAGTACGCAGTGGATATACGAATTCTACTAGGCAAGGCAATGTGTGACCACGCCGCTTCGAAGATATTGCGCAGTTTACAGAGTTTAGCTCGCGACTGTTGCTGAGGCCACCGCCGAATTTCACCAAGCCGGAGGGATTTAAAATGAAGCGACCAATCCGACCAACTTATCGATGCAGTATTATTAAATTGGAATAAATAATAAGTTACGATAAAACAAATCTTATACGATTAATTTTTATATTTTACACTTGACTACGAACGTGTCGATACGAACGTTGACGTAGATAATTCGACGGAGACACGCTGTCTAATCCGTCCAAGTTCGTTCTGATGATTTGAATCAAGTTGTAATCCTGCACTTTTGTAGTAGACACAAATAGCATGACCTCTCGTGCTTCAAAGAACAATAGCAAAAAATTAGAAATGCATAGCACTGAAAAATCCCTAGAGTAAATTAATTTTGTAATATTATAACTGAAGGGTGGCGTGTAATAAAAAATGTAAGGGGAGAAAGCAGGGTAATGTAAATAAATCGAACGATCTGCATCGACCCAATTACAGGTGACGTTCGAAAAGTTTATAGATTCAATAACCCCAATCAGGCCCGTAGCCAGGAATGGGAACTTGGGGGCACGTGCCCCCCCCCCCCGAAATGTTGAAAAGAAAAAGAAAATTTTAAAGTAAAAAATTTAAAAGTAAAAGATTTGAGTTTCGAAAATAAAATAGGTACGTTCTATGTGCAATGTAAGCATTGTAAAATAAAAATAAAAAAATATTACAATGTCATCACTATTTTGTCGATAATTAGGCGACTTTCTTATTATTATGCAGATATGCATTTTTATTTAAATATGGGTACCTATATTTTATATTTAATCACGTACAAGTGATAAGAAGTGACTGGTAGACATCATCAAGATATTAGATATTTGATTCCCAACATTAACAACTACTGTTAACTTTCGTGGTTCACGTTATTGAATGTAATATTTTTCGTTACCGAGTAGCTATAGAAAAAATTGTTATATAAAATCAAATCAAAAACCTGTAGTGATTATTGTAGTGAAAATTCTAAAAAAAGGAAAAAAATTTAACAAGGTGTGTGTGAAATGAGGAAAAAAGAGATGGTGCTTTGTTATCTTTTTTTTACTAAAACCCCAGTGGCGGACTAAGGCCTAGACCAGGGATGGCGAACCTATGGAACGCGACACAATATTTTGGGCACGCCACCGATCAAAAAATACACTATTAAATATTATATTTAATTATTTGATGGCACGGCTATGGCCTCATTAAACATTTCTTTAGAAAAAATGGCACGTTGATACATAAAGGTTCGCCACCCCTGGCCTAGACCATCTAGGCACGCGCCTAGGGCCCGTAATTTTTGGGGCCCGAAAATTAGGTTTTTAATTTATTTTTGAGTTGGCAATCACCCATTTAGTTGATTTCTTAAGAAATGTTAAGAACTGCCTCTTTATTTTTCTATGCTTAAAACTGATTTTTGAAGTGTGGTAATTTTTGAAAATAAATAAATATTAACAAATTTTAATTACTACCGAATAATATGCTATATTATGTGCAAAAATTATTTTTGTTATGATATTTCAGTTTAGTGGGGAAAGAAACTTGAATTGATTAGCAAACGATAAGGTTAGCGTCGAAGGCCAGGCTTTCGAGAAGCTTATAATTTTTCAAAAAATAGTTTTCTGCCCCTGAAATCCCACAAATTAGTACGAAAGCATCTTTTTATAATTTCTAACTTCAAATCTAAGCTCTGTTGACCTTGAAAATCTAAATTTTTTGGCCTGCGGCGCAATTGTTCGTTATTTTTACCCCCCCTTAAAAAAAATTTTTAAACATTTTTTAGCCCCCCCAAAAAAACTTTTGACCCTAGCAAGTGCCCCCTCCGAAATGAAATCCTGGCTACGGGCCTGACCCCAATGACAAGAAAACATAATCGAGCGATATAAACTGTCATGGTTGACAAGTTAGGGTCGTCATTCAATTCATGTGCCACTGTAGATTTTGACGAGTCTGACTCATCAAAATTAAAATTATTAAATAGCATTTTTCGGACGCATCAAGTTCCATTTTATTTGTATGTCAAGGGGTTAATATAAAAGTTGTAGGACCGATTTGCCTTATTTGGCAGTATTTTCTTTCAAATTTATAGATGTTTAGATTTTAAACACTGAGAATCTTGTTGTTGAGCAGTGTCTAATCTAAAAAAAAATGTAACCAAATTAGGAATACTGCCAAATAAGGCGAGTCGGCCCTATTTTTTACGTTAAAAATTAATCAGTAGAGATAAGATTTTTAGGTCGGTATTTTATAGTTTTAGGTAACAAAAAAAAAGTATTAAAATTTTAATGGCCTTAATTATTAAGATTATATGGGACAATTTCCCAACCACTAAGTTAGCAATATATCGCCCTATACTAACGGTTGTTTCATCCAGTGTCCGTTTCATCTACACAAATCCAAATATTGCAAGCTTTTTGAATACTTTCGATTGTCCAAAAAACCTACATTAAAATCCGATATTTTTAATGAATAATTTTGTCTTATGTCATTGTAACATTTTAGACAGTAATTTTTACTCGAAGTTGTACGCCATTTTGCAATATTTTTTGCATTTGCCTTTTGGATTTTGCTGAATTTTTCTTATTCTTTTCACCTTTTCATTTTAAAAGAAAAAGGGTGAAAGTATATTTTACTGGATTATTGGAGAGGACTGTAATCTTTATTCATGCCATTTGAACTAAAAATATTAAAGAAGTTTCCAAAATGCTAAAATAGCTTGTAAAAATTTAAAAAAAGTAAAATCAAATGGGCCTTATAATTATGACGTAGTTTTTCATGAAACAAATTTTGGTACTAATAAAATATAAATAGCTAAAATAAAGAAAAATCTAAAAATTTCTCTAAAAAAAGATCTGTTTATCATAATAATTAACTTGTTAAAAAGTGCTTGTTTCCAGGGCCGTATATGTGAGGGATTCGGGGAGGTCCAATCCTAACTCATAGCATAAGTAATTTTAAAGAATTATTTTTAATATTAAAAGTAGTCAAAAAAAGTCTCAGTATCAGCCCCGTTTCCGAAGAAGACTACAGGGCCGCCTTCAGGCATTTTGAAGAAGCCCTCAACCTCGAAGGTGGTTGGTATTTCCACCACCTTCACGAAGACGCTTAAGGACGTTCATACATGAGGCTTGTTAGTAGATAAAATTTTTTTTTTACTGAATTGTGTAGTTCAATTATGTTGCTTTTGGATTCTCTAAAAATAAAAACCTGTAACCGATAATTTCAAAGAGTAATTATTGATTAAAATTCAAATTTTTAACATAGGATCTTATGGAGAATAGAGTTTTCGTGTATTTAAAATTATAAAAACAATATTATTCAAGTAGATATCGTAATATAATATAATGTTTATAAATATTCTTTAAAGTATATAGTTTATATAATTGCATTAAAAACAGGGTGTTACCGAACATTTCAATTAATTATTAATTATTTTCATAAATAAAACTAAAACTATTTTGTTAGGTTTGTCGTCATAATAAAACTGGCAACAACGCACAATAGAACAGTGACGTTTTTTTATGTTTTGACAAAATGACGAAATTTATGTTTTTGGGAAACAAAGACACCATGACTGTTTCTAACATTATAATGATTATTACTATTCATAACTGATAGTAAAACTAATAATTTATGTAACTGTCAACAAAACAACTCGATACACTGACATACAGTTCTAGTATTTTTTATTTGAAAACCGCGGTGTAGCCAAATTTAATACGTAATTTAAAACAAGTCAAATTAATTACTAATTTATAATACTGATATTTTACAATAAATATCGAAAAAGTATTTCCGATATTCAAAACAAATCAATAAATCATTATATGATTTTGGATATATTTGAAAATTTTTCCAAAGCCCTAAATAAATTTCATAACAAATTAGTACTCAATTGATTTCAAAGTCGCGTTCGTACGTCCTTAAGGTAGTAATTAAGGTATGTATCCCCAGCGAGATTAACACTAATCTCAAGAGGAGCTGAGACTGGGACAGGAGACCCATCCCCCCCATGATGGTCGCAATGCGTAAATCAGATTTTTTACACATCTTCAATGATGTCTAAATCTTCCACATCGATATCAAGGTAGAAATATCTCACGGCAAAAGGAAGATAGGGCAATGCCTTCGTTGCCAAACATTTGGGCACGCACAAAACTGTTGCAGGGCCGCCCCGTGATGCGTGAAATGCCTAGGCAATCACTGGACCGTGGACTGTTAAAAAGTCCAGACTTCAATCCGGTCTTCACCAACTGCAGAGGAAAGCACTTAGCCAACTTCCAGTGGTACAGAGCATACCCCAAGTTATGGAGGCCCAATCAACATGACACTAAGACAAGACCCCCCGTCCGGCCTTCAGCCAAAACTCCTTTGCCAATACGGCACGTCCCCAACCCCCATCTGAAGACAAGATAAACTAAAAATCACAAACTGAGCTACCAAAAGTAGTAAAAGCTAAGATTCTGACAAACCAACTAGCTTACATAACTAGCAGAACTAACCAGTAACAACAATATAATATTACTCCGCAATAATGCAAGAAGTTATAAACAACTTCATCATCTCCCAATAACTACAAATAGCTCAAAATCCAAATTACGACAGAAACCAAGGAAGAACAAATACAAGATCCAACCAAACAACACCAATTCAAATACCAAGCCCAAACTACAAGATCCATCCCCCCATATAGACCATTAATTCTCAAGCACCATGAACAGAAAATATCATACAAAAATACAAATCAAATTCCAACCCCAAGATAACAGAAGATGATCCCACGCACAAACTGGACCGCAACACATTGTTATTGCTAATGCTACCTTAATTATTTATTATTGTTATACCATGTACATTTATTAAAACTAACAAGGGGACCTTTCCGACTGGTATTCACCGATTTGCACAATTTTTAACATACCTTTTAGGCAATAATTAAAAAATAAGGTGAAAATTTCAGGACCCAATATTGAGACAATTTGGGATTTTGAAAATCCAATAAATTTGTATTATAAATTAGGTCTAATACGAATTGCATCCAAGATTATATAATTTAAAAATGTACATTTGACAGACTACTTGTAACATAGCAAGTTTTTTTTAATTCCCAACGATTTCAAAGAAGAAATTAGATAGAAGGAACTTCTCATATCAGAATTCACTGCAAACTTTGGACTTATAAAGTATCAGAAATGAGACTTGTAAGAAAACATTATTTTAAAATTAAAGTTTTAAAGTAAATTTTAAAGTTTTTCGTTGTTGTAACAGTCAAGTTCATAGTTGTAAATGTTTATGATTTATCAATAAACATTTAGGAGGGGTGCAACTGACGGCAAACGGTAGAAAAAATGTTTAGTTTTTCCTCTGGGCGCTGGCAACACAGTTGCTATGTTCCTGCTTTGCGCATGTTAAAGGTCACGTGGTCAAGATGTCGCTGTGCAAAGGCGAACGCTGTTGGTACAGTAACATATCCTACCTTATAATATTATATCTTGTAATGAAATAACTATGTAATGAATGCACAGACCTCTTAAAATAAAATCTTTGTTTAAGAGTTTAAGAATAGGGCTGGGCGATTGTTAAATTTAACAATCGAAAATCGATTGTGTAAAAACAATCGATTATATCGATCAATCGATTAATCGATTAATCGGAAAATCGATTAATCGATTAATCAAACAATCGATTAATCGAAAACAATCGATTAATCGAAAACAATCGAATAATCGAACAATCGATTAATCGAAAACAATCGAATAATCGAACAATCGATTAATCAATTAATCGAAAACAATCGAATAATCGAACAATCGATTAATCGATTAATCGAAAACAATCGATTAATCGAACAATCGAACAATCGATTAATCGATTTTTCGATTAATCGATTATTTCAAAAATATTAATCGATCATCGATTAATCGATTAAATAATCGATTAATCGAAATAAATTCCCAGCCCTATTTAAGAATTTAAAAATTTTAAATCTCTGGACATGTTGTGTTTTGAAAATAAGCTCCTTAGATAGAAGTAAAATGAGATGTTGGGGTGAAAAATGTTCCTTGATCTGGATTCAAAACTTGAATACGCAAAAATTATGATTTACCGCATAATGGTAAATGATCTCCAGCAGGTTTGCTATATTATGGTACTTCCATTAGGTAAAGGTTTGAAAACTTCTCAAAGATTTGAACTCTTCAAAACCGATACGTGGTATCATTGATTTCAGACTTAACTTATAATGAGAAAGTTCCTTATTCATATCACGATTTGATCCATTATCACTATACTTGTAGGCCATGATTAGCAATTCAACAGGTGAAAATTGTCTATCGAGATGTGGATGAAACAACTGAGTATCTAACGTAGAGTATCCACCAGACGGCGTGGAATTTTATACCAGAGACCAAGAAAACAACATCACACAACTGCCCTATTGTCAATTAACGTAGATGTGAACAAAAAAACAGTAATGTAGCCATCCAAAACTGCTAACTACAAAATCTGCGTGAAACAGAATCCACAAATTATTCCTAAGAAGTTCATCCATCAATTGAATCAGTTATTGCTGAAACAACCTAAGTCACTTTTTATAGATGTTCAGGAAACGTAAAAAACGTTTCACTGTTAGGTAAGCAACCTGCTAAACCGAAAATTTCTAATATCGTTTTCTGCCATAAAGGATATACTTTCTTAAGTTTTTTTAGCACCAAACGATGCGGAATTGTCGAAAATATGTTTTCCATGTGTTAACTCAATTTGGCCAAAAAGTGACTTAGGTTGTTTCTGAAATAACTGATTCAATTATAGCCCGAGGGGCAGTGAATATTTGCTTTAGGTCACCGAATTTTTAGTGGCGATCACAAAGTTTACCATCCGGTAACTGTGTCCGTTAGAACGGCGCGACAATCCACCCGTAAAGTAGTAAAATAAGCAATGTATACATTGCACATTAATTAGCACATTAAATTACTAAGGCAGGTTTTTTGTACTAGTAAATATAAGCGTAATATAATATTATTTTTCTATCACTGACAGCCATTTGTTTAGTTTTGATTACTAAATAAATAACATAAAATAATATATAACCTAAGCTATATAAATCGGAAGCCTTGGAAAAGGCGCTATATTAACCAGAAAGTTTCTATTACTAAATAAATAACATAAGCTATAAACCGGAATCCTTTGACAATTTTAATTGTTCGCGTTCAAATGTCCCTGATGCGTTCGGACGTCTTGCACCGACACAATTCAATAACTTGCTGAAAACCTCCCAAATGAATTTGAATCAGTTATTACCTGGTTTTAAGAAAATTATGTCGGAAGGCATAGGATATCTATGTTTTTCCTAAATACTATTTGGAACGTGTTCCAACCGAACAAAATCGTACAATGTTGTGGAAGCTGCTCATCGTAGCTTGCATGGTGGGCTTGTTAGATGTGGACCATCCATTAATATGGAAATTTATTAATGGTTTACGAACGATACAAAAATTGTCTTGGGCCCCAAATATACTGGTGTTATTTAAATGACTTGCCTTATTTTGCAGTATTCCTAATTTCGCAATATTATTTTGGAATGTATTTATTCATTTAGATTTTAAACACTGGAAACATTAGATGATAATTATGATCTAATACGGTTTTTAGTGCTTTCAGTATAAAAAAACAATAAATAACTTCTAAAAATATGCTGCGAAATTAGGAACACTGCGAAATAATACAAGAATGCCATATATAAAATTAATGTTTTTGAAAAAAAATAATTGTATTATGACCTGCAAGTTGCACATGGTATATTTATGTACTAAAATAAAAAAGTTCTAATTTAAGGAGGAATATCAGTATTAAAAAAAAAGTATTTTTTAAACAAGTCGATTCATAACAGGATAAGGCTAATGAAGTCGTGAATGTGTAATGAATAATATGGTGATTTATTACCAAAATTCGATTCAAAACATAATTTAATATTAAATTTCAGAATACCAATAGAATACGATTAATCAAACTACCACCCCAAATATTATCATAATGATAATAACACAAAAAGGATGAAGTCCAAAATAAAAAATCTTCAACACAAATCGAATATTTTTTGACAAAAAAAAGTATTTAAAATAGAAATATTACTATGAATATTTGTGTAATTTGTCGAGGAATAGAGACCGTTTATTAGTAAGACCTTGGTTGCGGTATACCGATCCATACGAGGCACAATGACGACAATAATGATGAGTCTAAAAAATAGATGTGACCTTTAAAGTCGGACTAAAATAATCATTAAAATTAAAAATGGTAGAGGTCGTTCGGAAGAAACACCAATCTGCACGATAGTGCAAAGATTGTCAAAGAAACAGTGGAATTAGAATTACATTCAAATATAATAGTCATGATAGTGGATCGCGTGATAAAGAAAAAAGTTGCCAGGTAATCCATCTATTGGACGATTGAAAGGGAGACAACTGAAGATGAATTAGTCAAATTCAAAACGTCGCCGTCGTATAAAATAATTATTGTTGTTGTTTCGTGAAAACTTTGAGCAAATGTTTATAGCTTACATCAATAATATAACTACTACATTAATCAATTCGCGTCTTCCTTGTTATCAACCACATTAAATCGCATTCATCTGTTAAAAAAAACAACCTAAAAATCTCTAAATAATCCAAAATTACCTGTCCCCTGATTTCTAGAAACAATTCAATAAAGCTGAAGCATTCCAAAAATAGTTATAAATGTATAAAAGAAACAGAGAGTTAATTAAACAATGCTAGAGCTATCCACTTCCAAATGATTCAACTTAAATCAATAACCTGACGTGTTTGTTTCCTTACATAGTTTGCATTGATTAACTTGGAAAACTCATGGTGCGATTATTAATGGCCATAATTAAATAAGAAACCTGGTCTCAGTTCTTAGTTTTTACCTAAAACTGATAAATTTGGAATGTGGAAAAATTATCATTTTAGTTAATTTTTAGACTTATTAATTACATAAAAAGTAAAACCACGTGAATCGAAAATATACCCATTGCATTTGTTTAGAGTCACATGTCAATTAAATCGTCCGCCATGTTGGAGCCTAATATCAAACGCTGATCATTTTCTAAAATTTTATCCACTATTTAGCCGAAATTAGGGAAAAAAATCAACATTAAAAGTGAGGACAAATCAGTGCTGTAATTCAGTTTGGCGAATTAAAAGGCGCAATTTTTATTAACGTACAGAATTGAATTGTTATTTATTTTGTGTTTAAATTCACCCTCAAATTAAAATTTGAATTTATTGTGGTGAAAGTTAAAAAAGTTTTGGAATCACTGTAATATTTAGTAGTTAATTCTAAGTATGGTACTACTGATCCCTGAAATGTTTTTGTCATTAAAAATTTATTACAGTAAACATTTTAATTCGAACACAAAATTTTTAATTGAAAAACAAATTAATAAAAGCAAAAATAGAAACTTCTAATTTGGCGGGCATTATGTAGTTCGGCGCACGCGTATTAACATCGTTAAACCCAAATGTGCCTCCGCAAAAATATAAAATTATGTTGTAATTTTCACATTTTTCGAATTATTAAACAATTTTCATTTTTCACATGGAGTTCCGTATGTTCACAACATTGTAAATTGAAAATTTTTGTAAAATATTGATAGATTCTGGAAATTTCCAGGCCCAAATCTTGAAGACTTGGAGGTCAATGAAATATTTTAGTTTTTATTGCATAATAAAAAGATGTCAACATGTACTTACTGTTACATTTTGTTCATCAATCACATGCAGTTCTTGATATTCCATAATTCTTTGAATATTTCAAAACATTTAACGAAAACAGTAAAAAATTTAACCAATTCGGAAGAAAACACACCAGCGTGTCAATGTGTTTACAAACATTTGCAAGGTCATTGGATGACGACACATGGGGGAAAGTACACGTGCCCGATATTATAGATTTCTATTGCCACTTCCGTTTGTTTTTAGTATGATTTCGCTTTATTACGTTGCTCCGCACGGGTAGATGGCGCTAATAATCAAATTTAAAAAATTTTTACAAAAAATTTTGTTTTTCTAATTTGAACGCATTTGAGCACATTTATTTATTTTTGGGACAGAACTAACAATATTTATCAAAGATGATAAGATAATTGAAAAAAGGGGACTATGGAGATGATTTAGGTATATAGGTTTAACTTTTGCTTATATTTTATTTGTAGTTTTGTACACTTGATAATGAAGTAGTTTATTCTTTCGTAACAATATTGTCGTATTTCAACAAATACATAATATGTGATATAGAAGAAAGAATCTTCACAATATCAAGAAATTTGATTTTTTTTGATAGACAATTTAGTAATTCCGATCACACAAAAATGGTCTAATTTTTAAATAAAAGTTAAAAAAAATTATGTGCCGGAAGCATTGTAAGTCTTACTAAAAAAAGTTTTCGTAAGAAGCTGGCATCTATCCAGCAGGATTTTGTTCATGTCCATGCAGTTGCTTTGCCGGAAGGACTGCCTCAAGCAGACATACTCTTGAACGTCTATCATTAAATAAAGTAAATAAATAAATATTATTCCTTCATCGTAATATTGCAATTATATTCTTTGAAGGAATCATGTTGACTATTGCATGTATCAAAGCATACATAATCGATGTGGGTATGATATTATTGAACCTACCAGACTGTTTACTTATTCTTTTAACTTTTAAGTGCGAATTATACTTAAATCTAAACCAGTGCAATTGATTCGAACTTACAACTCGACTTAATAAGTTTTTCTCGTGTTTTATTTTCTGCTTTAATCGGTTTGTAACATCTTCCAATGTTCTTCGATGCAAAGTTTCCACTGACTTACTGTTTATCTTGTTATCTAGAATTTTGTTTCTTTAAGTTTGTATCTAAAAATTATTTTATTGTGTTACATTTCTAACTTTATATGAATTATGTATCATAGTTTTGACGAAGCATATAAAAAGAGGGAGGGGAAAGGGAACACCTAAAGTCCGCTATTACATAGTTTTTGAACAGTTCAGAAACAGTCAAGTAGATTAGGCTACAAAAATAGCTAAAAACTCAAAAAAAGAATTTTATTACGTTCAATTAACTCGATAATTTTTAAATTTAATTATTATTTATTTCACGTGTTAAAAACTGATATCTTTTAAAATGGATTACCAAGTTAGTTGACATTTAGGGAGGAAATATTAAGCAAGGTACCGAATTCCTCTCTAATATGCAGTTTGATTATTCAGAGTGTTGGCTTATTGATTGTGTTGGCGTTTGAAAATCTAATTTTTCGTTTCTCCATTTTATTGGTTCTGCAGAGAGAAGGAAAAGATTCCCTAAAAATCACTTTGCTATTGGCTGTGGTTTTAATCGGTTTTGATGCATGAGGATTACACTCTTATTAAGTTTGTAGAAACCGATGGAAACATTTAGTTCAAAAATATTATTTGTAGGTACATATATGTATTTTTTAATATGATTTCCTAAATATTTAAAATTTTATTTTATAAAAACAAAAACAAACAACAGTATTAATATTAATAAGTAAAAGGCAGCTGTCAGATACCCGGTAGCCGCAATCATAACAAATTCACAATGGAATCGAATGTTGCAAGTCTCAAATCGATCAATTAGAATTGGAACGCGTTTTTCATTCAAAGACATAGTTCAACTCGCCTTTGGCTCACTCAGCAAACTACTTGCCGTGTCTAATAAAATGTCCCTTTCCATGCTTGGTATGTAATCATTGAGTATATATTCAATAATCATTAAGTGAGGTTCTTTATTTAATTTCGTATCTTTAATTTTGAATAATAGGTCTTTATTTTATAAACTTGTTGAGGAAAATTCAATATAAAATAAATTTAAAGACAAAACTTTACTAAACCCTAAACTATTTAAATTGTATAGTTACCTATAAGTTGAGGAACACAGCATAGAAATTTTATTCTTGTATTATTTATTGTATGCTTGTACAATAAATTATAACAAATTTTAACTGAAAACAAAAATATTTGAATTTAAGTTGTAAGTTGAAAAACATAGTATACATAAATTGCCTTTTGAATGAAATTTCTATGTACAAACATAAAAGCTTTTTGTTAAAATTTATAATTTTACAAGCATATTGCAATGTTAATTTCCTCTGGCTATTTTTAATGTTGGAATTTGTTTGACTTGAAAAAAAAAAACCTAATTATTTATTTTTTCCGTAAAATTTTTATTATTTGGTGAGCTAAGGCGCAGAAAACCGCGGTTTAATCCTGGATTTCTTGGATCACATCTGGTAAACTTAGCACCCTACAGGTTTCAACAGGTGACGCGCCCTAAAATATTAATCTTTTCTACTCATCTGTTCAGCAATACAGAATTTTAATAATTTATAAAAGTCATATGAATAAACGATAACTAATTTAGGTAATGAGGAAGTTTGAACTTTCAAAGTTAAATATTTTTAAAAATATTCAATATTTCCAAATATGAATATCTTTTTGGAATATACTTGTAAATATTCAACATTGGAAGTTCAAACTTCCTCATTACCTAAATTAGTTATCGTTTATTCATATGACTTTTATAAATTATTAGAATTCTGTATTGGTGAATAGATGAGTAGAAAAGATTAATATTTTAGGGCGCGCCACCTATTGAAACCTGTTTTTTAAAGGCGCCCTCTTAAGAGAAAGACAGTAGAATTTGTTTGACGATTCTGCTAATACATTTGCCATGGCTGCGTGTGGAGGTTGTCGCCTTTTGGATTTGGAAACTCCGAATAAAGTTGACGTTCTTACAGCAGAATACATTACCATTGAATATATGGCTTTTTGAGTTGAAGTTTATCGTTTTTGAAACATATTGATTATAAAAATCGCCAGAAATATAAAACCTGTTCGAATTAAAATTTGTCCTCTATTCGAGACTCGATATAATTTAAGCAATTACTATATAATTTTAAACACTTTTACTACTTTTTTATTTCCCGAAAAATAACTTGAAACGCATTAATGACCTCTTATTCTTATTTTATTGCTGAAATTTGAGTTTATATTTCTTTTATTGATATAATTTTGATTTGAGAAAAACTTGCGTTTTGAAAGGGATGACTCGATAAGTTACTGAATTTCACTCTTTTTATGCTTTTTCTTCTTCTTCTTCTTCTTGGTTGATAAGTTCATGATGAACAAATGCTTATCATTGGAGAATGATACTTTCTTGGGACAAGGTACTTATGCAGTGGAGGTTCCTCTCCCTTCTGCATGGGGAGAGCTAGAATAAAGTTCTTACTTTATTCGGAATTGAACCGGGCATTTCGAGTCAATATACTTAACTGTTATGATCCGACCGCCTCATTTTATGGTTTAGTATGTACTAATATATTATTAATTATTACCAACTTTGGTAAATTCGATTAGCATGTGAGGTACCATTAGGCGTTAAATTAATTTGAGTTCAACTTGTCTACGGTAAGGCCTCCGTCAGCGGCTACATTAATTATTTCTTCGACGACCACTTTGGGTCATTCATTAACAATGGCGATCACAAGTGACCGTAGTTATTGGTCCAATCTTCCGTTCTTTTATATTTGACTGACAGGCAAAAGCTTTCTCCCGCCTTCCCAAAGAAATCTACAGAAAGCCTAAAATATCATAAAAATTCCACATACCTGTAACATTGAAATTTCACAGTGACGCACTCTTCGAATGTGAATTACTTATATTTTGACCAATTAGGTATATCCTGAAAAAGATCCTGTTGCAAGTTATTAGTATATCCGATCGATGATTATTGAATATACCCTTTTAGATCATTTTCTTCTTCTACCTTTTCTAGAAGATCATAATATATAACTTTTTTGATTATATTGTACTCTACCAATCGCTTTTTATAAAAATAATAAAATATAAATGGTCGGGGAAGTTTCGAATAAAAAAGGCGACCAGCAAAGACAATCCTATTGCTCCGACTAGCTATGACTCTTAATCAAGTAATTCTTCAACAAATACGCCGAAGGACGCGACGCCTTGCTAATCTCAAAATAATACTCGAGATCGCGATAAACAAAAATTTAATTTTTGAAAAAAACAATTTATGCTGTTAATCTTATAATATCCAAACCAACAGATTATTTTATAAATTGAAATAATGAGACTATAACAAATCCCGATTAAACCCTTCTCTCGCTTATGCAAGGAAACATTTATTTTAAAAATCGTATTCTACTCCTGGCATTCACGAAGGAATGAACTGTAAAAAGAATCCAAATACAAAATTTATAAAAGTTTATGGTACCTTAATTTTTCCCGGTGGAATTTTGTTATCCAATTTGATACCACTGCAATCCTCGATTCTCGAAATATCGACAAAATTTAACCTCTAAGAATCGACGTCGATCCAGATGTGACAACAGTCGCTTCTATGCGATTCAATTATCTTCAAACATTTAATTTTGGTATAAAAAAAAAACCAATTGTATTCTTCTAACAATTTTCTGGTAGAAGCGAAATCAAAAAAAAAAACAGGCAAGTGTGATCCTATAGTCTGTTTTTTTTAAGAAACGAGTAAAAAAACAGACTATAATCTTCAACTTATTATTATTCGTTTCTTTAACGGCTCTAGAATTTGAACGACTCAAATTTGAAGATCCTTCATCAAATCCACAATAAATGATCATCTACCTTCAAAATATCAAACATTTCACAAATCGACCGGTCAACTCGGCGACCGATCAACTCTGTGATGGTTTGCCCAACGGCAGGAGAATTAAGTTAGGTTACTTAATCGATATTACGATGCAAGAGATATTATTTGTTGTCGCTACTAATTAACGTTCGTTGGTACACAGACCAAATATTTGAGGGAGAGCCGAGTTGACGTCGCCGAGTTTTCGCGTATCGTAGTTGTATCTACACCATCGTACAGTTAACATCGAGCATATTTCACTTTTTAGGGGTATTTTGGCTTAAATTTGTAGCAAAAAGAGAGAGATCCACCCCTTCCCAGTTGCTCAATTTGCCGAGTTGGACGGCCTTAGGAGATATTTTTAATTGGTAAAGTGTGAAACAAAAACTGCCCTCTGAATCGCAACCCCTAATGAGAGGGTTAACCCAGACAGAGACCAGAGTCCGTCATAATTCGGAGATAACCTCTCTTTGTTTTCGACGAAGTTAATAATAAACTTAGGGATATTGAGATGATATGAAAAGTGGAGCCCGCAACAAATTACAAAAATTCGTTACATGGTATGAAATATTCTTCAAGTATGGACAGAGTTACGGGGTTTGGATTTGCTAAGCACACGTAAAATTTGAATTATCACCGCACCCAATCGAAATTTTATTACTAAATTAGCATTAGCTAATTAGCATTAGCAAATTGGAGAATTTGAGAGTAGTTCTATCTATAGTAATAATCTTGTTCTTCTTCAGCTATTCCCCGTCCACTCCTGAACGTGAGAAGCCTAACACTGAGCAGCTTCGCAGACCTAACCAGAAGACTTAAAACTGAACAACTAGCGGCTTTTCTCAGAGTTAACCAGAAATGTGACCATGAAGCTGAAAGTAGTGGTAAATCTGATTTACAATAAATTCATGCTTTTTGAATTAAAGCTGGAAAAGGTGTAGATGGGTATCCAATATAATAACTTGCTAGAAAACTCCTCCTTTCCATATTATTTGCAGGCGCTTCTTTGATTGGTTTGTTAGTTTATTATTAACAAAAAACATTTTTTGACCTACGAAATAATAGACAGTCTTTTGATTTATAACAATCCACTTAAGTGAGACAGCATTTCAGGGAACAACATCAATAAAGTACTAGATTGCTAATGGCGGCCGGAGGCCGTATGTGCCAACTGTAATTAATACATATTCGTTCTTAATTTCTTATGACGAGAACTATTACCTCACCTCTGTATGAAAGTATGAAATTAACGTGCAATATTGCTTTGGATTTTGGGTTCAAGTAGTTAAAATCAGGTTTAAAATATACAGAGTGAATACCGGGTGACCGGCCGCCGATGTGAACATAGGAAATGAACATAGGAAATGAACATGGGAAATTGATATTTCTTTAATTTCTGCTTTCTATCAAAACGGATAAGAATCAAAAGGGTATCAATTTGAAGAGATTTTTATTCCGCTTCTAAAGATACTTAACACTTGATAATTTGTTCTTTAATTACTGTTAAAACTCATTAATAAAATGCAAAATAGCGCATTTAAAAAATTTTAGTTGCCTTGTTTGAATTTTATTGCAACTGTTTTTGCTTGAAAACCAATAATTTCCAATATGTTTAAGAATAACTACTTGCTATTTGTTAACCAAATTTAATGTAATATGTCAAAGTTTGATGGAAATTATTAGTTAACAAAAAAAATTGCAATAAAATTCAAACAAAGCAACTAAAATTTTTTTAAATTTTGCATTTTATTGGTGAGTTTATAACATAAGTTGAAGGTTGAAGAACAAAATATCAAGTGTTGCGTATATTTATAAGAGGAATAGAAATCTCGTTAAATTGATACCATTTTCATTATTATCCGTTATGATGGGAAGCAGGAATTAAAGAAAAATCAATTTCCCATGTTGATTTCCTATGTTCACATCGGCGGCCGGTCACCCGGTATACCAAGAAACTTATTATTGCATCGATATATTATAATAAATAGGTTGCATCAGTACTGTGAGAGTTATTCGGGTTTTACTAGGGTTGCCAAGCGTCCGGGTTTTCTAAGACAAGTCCTTTTTTTTAATTTCACCCTATCCGGAATTTTAACAACTAATTTTAAACAATTTAAATTACGCTTTTACCAAATTGTGAACAGTTTCGGACAATTTAGTAGTTCGACCATGAGAACTCAAAGACACAGAAATAACAGAAATAAATAATCTATGAATATGACAATATTTCTAAATGTTTTTACCCTAAATCGGTTTGGAAAATATAAATTGTTTCACAAACATTTCCCAATCTTGAAATTTAATTTGAATTCCAAAATTTAATTAATTCCAAACTTCTTATAGGAAATAAATTTTAACCCTCTTTTTTAATATAAACACAAATAAAAAGTTTAAAATATAGATGAAGTCCAAGTATTGTCTTCTTTCTTTTTTGAAAATGTGAACATCCGAGATTGTCCTGGATTTTCTATCTTAATCCTAGTTTAACATTCCAAATTATTGCAACTTAAGTTTAAACGATATGCGTAAGAGTGCCTCAGTTATAATTGGAAGATTTCGAATTGATAAGATTCAAATTGAAAATGGAACTGTAAATTCAATCAAGGACGAGGTAAATTCAACTTTGGAGATGATGTGCGGTTTAAAATATTCAAATTTAAAGTGCCGCTTAAGGGCTTTTATGAATAGTGTTTATTTATTTAACCACTTAACGCCACAATTTGTGATTGTTGTCATCTGGTCCAGGATGGCCGAATAAGGTAACTAACTTGTTGATCAAAATCTGCTGTTGTTTGTTATTATTTTATTGAAGTTTTTAGTGATAGAGCAGCACAAAAACGTTGCTAGCGAAAAGCGATATGTGCAGATGGTAATACAATTATTGTCTCTTGAATTTGTAAATTTGATTCTAATAAGTAAGTTGAAAGACGTAACAAGCTTTTAATTAAATGTTATAAATTCCCGGAGGTGTGCCCTTTGGTCAAGCAATCATGTAGCAAATCCGTATCAATTTAGTTGCAAATCAGTTTAGTACTTTTAGATTGTCCTTGCTTTACCACTTACAACCCTCCACGTATCCCTAAATTGATTGTTATTTACTTAAATATGTAATTTAGTTGCTTGGCGTACCCATATGCATTGTGGTAATGCAAATTTTTCCGTTTATTACTTTTAACTCACTTAATGCAGAAAACGATCAACTTGCTATTACAAAATTTGAGATAAAGTTGGATGACATTTTTTCAATACGAACGTAGGTTCAAAACCCAAACACGTTCTTGCTATTATGTGACACAATTTTTGATGTATCTAGGGTGGATAAAATAAAATTAATATAACTTTTATTACACAATAAAGTTTGATATAATTAAATTTTAATCGAACCGACCCTTACGAGTTTCTTGTGCCACCATTACATTATCTAACAGATTGTTTTACTTGAAAACCAATTTGCTTCAATGCATAGATTATAATTATTATAATAAAAAAATGTTCATAGCAAAAGGTAGTGCGGTTATTCAAATTTACATAGATTAACTCGAAAAAATACATGGCGGTTGAAAAAAATGACTATAAATTTTGTAAGCTTGGACAAGGTACCTAATATTCGTGAGATTTGATCATTTAATATATCAACCCAAGAAAATATTTCGAAAAGTGCAATAGATTTTTGGATTAAATTTAACTTAAAAAATAAATAAGCTATATTAGGTTAATAAATAACCGACACTTATGGTAAGAGTACAGTGTATGCCAACATATAAAATATATTATAATAGTTTCATCTGTGGCCTTTCACGAAAAGCTTTAATAAAAGCTTTTATGAATTTATATTGTAGTAATATTAAAGCTTGGTTTCTCTGACGGTGAAAATAATAATAGGATCATCTGATATTTATGCCTATTAGGCTTCGAATGAAAGCAATAATAAGGTTGGAGGGTCTTACAATTTGCAGGGTATTAGCATACAGATGAAATGACTCCCCGATGTGGCATTTCAATCAAGTGATTTTGATCACATGCTACTATACCATAAGGATGCAGCCGCAATATCTTGTTAAATATTTATTATAAAACTCATTTTAATATAAGCGACAATGTATTTATTTTTACCTCAAAGAAAAATTCAATTTTGGAGAAATCAGGTGAAAATTTATTTTCTACTCCATTAAGCAACGTTAATTTCATTTTTGTGCGTATATAATTGAGTTTTTATTGAAAATGTTGTACCTACTGCTAAAATTGTGTGCAAGTTCCAAGTGGTAGAAAAATGCGAAAGAAATTCCAACGGAAGTGTCATTATCAAAAGATTTTCAGAGCTCGTTGAAACAAACTAGAATAATAATTAGTGCGTATTTCTACTTGCCGACATCAAAGAGTTCTTTACAAATCCTGCATGTCTGAAAGCATATTAAAAAGGGTTTTGATATTACATAAGTAATGGTAATTACGACTTAGATTTCTTAATAAATTATTTTTAATTACCTTTCGGCTTAAACACTCTTTAAAATTTGCACGATTCATGTACTAATTTAAATTTGCGAATTTTAGCTAACTTGTTAGGTAAGAGGCTGATTAATGTACTATAATATAATATTAAATTCAAAATTAACTAATTTACAAGCACAGTAAACAACAAAATTCAAATTTTTCTCATATACTTTTCAGAATTCGGTTCGTCAAGTACTTGACGTGTGCCATACCTCCCCAACTTTGGATAAAGCTTTCATTGTTCGTGCAAGTGGTTAGTTCCTTCGTACTCTTGATGAGGTGACTGCTGACGCACTTCAGGTTTGCTCTATACTACAGCAGCTTTGGACATACCCGAACACTGACATTATAACATTTAGTAGGTCGAAGCTTTCACAGTAATTCATTTTATCAAGTTATAGTAACATAAGTCAGAGATACCTCCCTCATTTTATCTAGTGGACGGGTAGGATTTCAAATTTCTTTTGGATTAAATCATCCTTAATCTCTTCTGGGGTGAAGGTGCCGAACAATTTTGAGAGTCTTATCGTGGGGAAGCTTGTATGTGTGGGTCGGCAGCCATTCATCCCTAAAAAAGCTTTGCTATAGCTACTAATATGTTACGGACTTTCTCCGCAAAGCGAAATTTAGAAGAAGAAGAAGAAGAAGAAGAACAAATGTTAAGGTGTGCTAGAAGGATGGTAAAAACGAAACAAGTAAATGCTACCTAAATGCTTTGTGAATGTCACTGGACACGTTCGGTACTTAAGACAAGGGCACCAGAGTCAATTTCGCAGAATCTTATGTGACCCTCTCGTGCTTAATTAGAACCAACGACTCAAAGTTCGAAGCATACGATTAGTCATCATTAAAACAAAACAACACACAAGTCTACCATTATACTTTTATGCTTCAGCTCCTTGCTAACGTAGCATTACATTTAAAAAAGTACACAACTAAATAGTTGCGTAAAAAGAGTTTAGATCGGTAGCTTCGATCTAAACAAATATAAATCAAATAATTTCAATATACAAAGCAGCATTGCCAGAACCAACTGTCCTACAATAGTAATATAATTCATACCATGCAGAATGGTGTGAAATCTTAATGAATGATCGATCAACCGCAACGATACTTAAAATTACATATTAACCTAAGCAAATATATACAGGGACATTATGTAAGGTAATACTATAATCCAAATTCCGTAACTTCGATAAGATACTATCCGGTTTCCTAAACTTAACAGTATAACTAAATTTACTAAGTCCGATACAGCGTGATTTACACTTAACTATAATCATTAACAAAACGGTAGAGATATAAAACTGCAACAACTGCACCAGTAGAATAAAATAGCAGTGGGGCCTTGTTTTCAAGTCGAGACATGCAAAAAGAAAAATGTGTTAACTACGCACTCGTTCGAGAAAAAAAATGGCTCTATTGTATTAATCTGGTCGTCTTCGAGTAGTTAAATTTTAATTTATGCAAAAGATAAGATATGTACACTCGAAACATTTACCATAAGATGTCTAATATAATACGAATTTGATTAAGAATGAAATACTTAAATTTGTGAATTGTGAGGCGTAATACTAAAAAATTTGGTTACAAATAATCGAATTTCATCGTTAGATGGATGGACGTTCAGTCGATGAGGATTTTGACTTTGATGGAATGAGGCTTTATTTGCAGTATTCATCTGCAATCATTCGAAGTCTTGAGACTCATCATCATGCAACGGAATTCTGAATCACTTGAGCAATTCGAAATCCCCCCACACCCAATTAGACTGGTAGGTTTGCGTGTGTGGTTGACTCTGATGGAAAAACTATCTCTAGGATAATTAGGAGGCAAGGTGAGGATTCGGTTTGCAACTTCTCGAGGTAAATAAAACCAGGTCGGAAACGTCTGTTACGTTTATTGAGTACTGACACAATAATCACACACAAATAAGCATCCGCCAAAATATTGCACTTAAGGAAGGTCAAATGGCTTTGAGGGTACCCGGAAGTACCTGAGCAGACCTTTAACGGTCTAAAATTAAACAAAACAATCGCAATACAGAGGCTACACTTACCTAAGATCTTTCGGTGCTCACAAATTTGTTCTTATACAGTAAAATCAACATGGCTATAATGTTCGATGCTAAATTAAATTCCGGAGTAATTCCCCCAATCGGATCTCCGGGGGGGGGGAAGTTTTGAATGTTAAAGCTCAAGCTTATACGGGTAACGACTGAGAGAAGGAGCGAGTCAACCCAAACTAAAAATCGCAACCTGGAATGTCAGATAATGCAGGGAAAGATAGCGGGTAGACGAGCCCCTGGTCAAAGGAAGACATCTTGGTTGAAGAATCTCCGAGTCTGGTATGAGGTGAACTCCAGCACACTGTTTAGACTTGCGGTTGACAAGGTAAAAATAGCCATGATGGTGACCAACGTTCTGAAAGGACATGGTACTTGAAGAAGAAGATCTCTGTATGCGATCGACAACTTAAGATGGTAAAAAATGCCAGTACAAACGAAACAAGAGTCTCCTGGTATACGGCTTGCTTAACAGGAATTGGTAATGTTGGCCTCAAAGATACAAATTGAGCCAAGGTCATCCGTCAATATGGGACCCACAAGGTTACTGTTTGGATACCCAAAACACAAAAAAAAAGACAGACTCTAGTCCACCACGCCACCGCTATTCCTCATAGGCGTAGCATACGAGTAAAAAGGACTAAATCTATAGGCGTGCGAAACAACAACATCAAATGACGATTTAACGTTACAATCATTGTTGATCATCTTTAGTGGGCACCATCTCATTCAAACAATTTGATTAATGGAAATTTTATCCTGGGATTTTGGAGGTAAAAGACAAACACACTTACTTGATAGCCCACCTTTTGGTGCTATATAATCATGGCACTATAAAAACGGTACAATTCAATACAAAACTTTTTGGAACTCACAGTAAGTAGGATAATGTAAGTTTGTCAGACCATATAGGGGGTGGACATGGCACCTTTGTTGGTCAAATTCTAGTACTTACTGTTGATTCTGCAGATGAGCAAGTAGAAGACGTAGACTACGTTCTGATTCACCATTCACCGAATTTGTTTGTTACATGTTGTTAAAGTCTGGGATAAGCACGCTAATCGGACACAATATAAAAAACATATTGAAATTATTATAGTTGAGGGTGCAAATTACCAATATAATACAAAAATTGTATGGATCATTCGAGAATTTGGGCGAAATAGGCCTAAAACAGTAAAAATAATATACGAGTATTGGATTGGTTTTTTAAGCCTACTCATTTTTGGTAAAAATAGCCCTGAAGCTCACGCAACTCCTAAACCGAGATATTTTAGCCAAAGGATCTGAATTGTATGCTTTTTATTATGAAAAAATTCCGCTACAATTTACAAAATGCAATTGAAAATATAATTGTTAGTTTGATGATGTCAGTTACAGGGCCGGAGCCATCTACTCTTGCACCCCCTGCAAATACCAAATATGTTGCCTCAAATATTAAAGTTGAAATGAAATAGTTCAAAATTGTTTTTGACCATAATGCAAATATAGAGAGCATCTTCACATGCGCCCCTTACCTGGCTCACCGCTTAGTACCGCTCTGAATGTAAGAGGGGCCTTTAAATTGTGAAGGAAAAACATGTTTCAACAGGTGGCGCGCCCTAAAATATTAATCTTTTCTACTTATCTGTTCACCAGTACAGAATTTTAATAATTTATAAAAGTAATATGAATAAACGATAACTAATTTAGGTAATGAGGAAGTTTGAACTTTCAAAGTTAAATATTTTTAAAATATTCAATATTTTCAAATATGAATATCTTTTTGGAATATACTTGTAAATATTTAACATTGGAAGCTCAAACTACCTCATTACCTAAATTAGTTATCGTTTATTTACATGACTTTTAAACATTCTTGGAATTCTGTATTGGTGAAAAGATAAGTAGAAAAGATTAATATTTTAGGGCACGCCATCTGTTGAAACATGTTTTTTACAGGCCCCTTTTAAGGTTATGTTTCACAAAGCACACGGCGGCTGTATTGTTGGTGAACTACACAGTGAAAAACGACTACTCTTATTGCTTAGATTTCTGATGACGGCTTCTCCTCTTCGCTTAATATGGCTCGGAATCGAGTATATAGCACAGCTCGGCCTACGACCTCGCACTGATATTTTATAATATAATAAATTATTATGATTTTCCAATTTTCTTATACCCTTAGTTGCTTTAGACCTTAGACCATTTACACTTACAGAAAAGCCTTGATTTTCAAGCAGTGAAGCAAACATAAATGACGTCACTGGTGGGTTAAATGTTAAGATACATCTGTATAAAAGTTAACCACTTTTTTTGTACTTACTCTACATCAGAAAATGATACTGACAATTTTAATTTATCCATTTTATTAGCACCATTTTCCCGCCGAACCGTCAATTGTTCAAACCGAAAAGAAAATATCATTTTCTTGTTTCGTACATCCAAAGTGCACTCTTATCTGCTGTACAAGTTCTGGTGATTATATTTCCATGGTACCGGTTGCGACACTTTGATAAAAGGGCACCCCCGTAATAAATAAAATTTTAAATGATAAATCTAACAGTATTCAACATTTTTTTCTATAATTCCGAAAGAATTCAAAGGTTTCAGTAGATTTCAAAGATTTCTCGGGAAATTAGCTCCTTTCATATTATAACATTTTTAAGAATTTCAATTTTAGTTAGATTGATTTTAATGTTTTATTATAAATTTTGAATTTGCTAAAATTCGTCTTTATCTTAATTTAATGTATTGTTTTTGTCACGCAAAATATAATAATTTACCATAGGTATTGAAAATTTAAGTTCATTGTTCGTTTAATTTTAATGTTTTACTATTATAATAATCATAAAATTTGTAGTAGATTACGCCATAATAATATATATTTTGGTTCGTGTGCAATATTATATTTTAATATTTTTTTATTTCATTCCTTAATTTTATTTAACGATGTTATTGCAGAAAGTGGTCAAGTTACCTCTTTATAAGGAACACTAGAATTGATATTATATGCTTCATAAAGATGGTTCTTCCATTTAATTAGGTATTAGTGGAATCCAAAATTTTAATGCCAAAAAAATTTTTGAGCGTGGCTTTAGTTTATAATGACTTCTCGAACAGATTACAATGATAACAAGCGAAGGTAATAATACGCCACTAATCATACAAAGGAGAATTAATAGTCCTGCTCTGACGCAAAAATATGGAAATAATGCAATTTTCATTTTTGAGGGTTTAAAACTTAATTTTATTTTAAGTAGCATTTTAATTAAGAAATCTAATTACTAGTAGGTAACAAAGAATTTCTTACTACAAATTTAAAACATTGTATTCTGTTAAAAACTCACTAATAAAATCCAAAAAACCGCATTTCAAAAAATTTCATTTGCCTTGTTTGAATTTTATTCAATTGTTTTTGCTTGAAACCAGTAATTTGCAAAAAGTTACTTTGACATATTACAATAAATTTAGTTAACAATGAACGCAAACACAAGTTATTCTTAACTTGTTGGAAATGATTGGTTTTCAAGCAAAAACAATTGCAATAAAATTCAAACAAGGCAACTACATTTTTTTAAGTACGCTATTTTGCATTTTATTAGTGAGTTTTTAACAGTAATTAAAGAACAAATTTAATAGATTTTCCATTCTTATCCGTTATGATGGGAAGCAGGCATTAAAGAAAAATCAATTTCCCATGTTAATTTCCTATGTTCACATCGGCGACCGGTCACCCAGTATATTCCGCCACATTGGTGCAAGCGCACAAAGAGAGGCTTTGTTGCCTTTACGACCATTTTTTAACAATATAATTATAAATGATGGTAATAAATAATATTTTGTTGTTTCCTACCATAAGAAGATAATAATAATTTTAAAATCTCAGAATTCTTCCCGTTCCTTTATAAAAATCACACATTCTCTCTTGAATATTTTCAATTTAATCTCATCCAAATTTTTAAAGAGCTGAATTCTTTTATACAACAATTTTTGTCAGTATGGTTTTAAACTTTTGTTTACTACATAATAGAAAATTTGTTTTATAATTAAATTCTGCTTTGCAAATTATAATTATTTACTGCGCCTACATATCTTATATTTCTTGTAAGATAATCATGATAAAGTTTATGTAATTAATTCTTTACAGGGCACTTAACTTATTTTAATATTTAAAAGTCGCGTTTCTCAATATCAATATTCCTGCGATGGTGTATTATTAGACAACAGAAAACTTCCCCAGTTTTCCCCATTCCTTTATCCAAAAATTATTATAGGGATTGTTTCAAATTTTAAAAATAATTGATTTTTTTGATCAATTAAATAATAATAATTGATCCTAATGTACCAAACATTGCATGATCTCCATGGGGTAAAACAATGTCGGACGCGGGTACGTGGATGGGTGACCTTATTGGAAGCCAATGACCAATGAATTCTTCTAAAAGTCTTGATTTCGTGTGTTTATTGCAAATAATAATTAAACATCAGAAACGAAAGATGTTTACCGAAAAGCAGTGTTTAATTAAAATCTTTGTTGTTTGCGCTTTCCGGATTAGGTAAAAGCAGCGCATTGAAAAATAGTTCATTTTTCTTACTTTCACAAAGAACTGTTTAAGTTTATGTGCACTCAAACAAAATTTCCTTAAAGGAAATGTAAATGATAATTTTTGTTTTACTTTTTTGTTAAAAAAAATAAATTTGATTCCAGCGCTTTTTGTATTAAGCTTTCGGATACCAAGCTTCCTCCACTTCCTGGTTTAATATTTCTCGTTACTGTTCTGCAAATGTAATGCGAAAAAATTTAACATAAAGGTTTTGCAATATTTATTATATTTACAAAGACGTTGGAAAAATAGTTATTAATTAATATCGTATATTATAGTATGAAAAAAATACACTGTAAAAATTATATTAAAATTAGTTTACTCTTAAATTATTTACTACTTAACTTTATGATATGTATAAATAAAATTACAACTTTGAGAAAACCGGATAACGAAGTTACTACCCCAAGAGAACCTAAAAGAAAAACAAATAAGATAATTGTGTTTAAAAACGTATTTGTTAAAAGAAAGAATTACTCAACTAATATATTAAACATAATCTAATAGTGTACTTGCCAGGATAATATACCGCTTCCTTTCGTACCGTATAGTTTGCTTTGGGAATATTAAGTTCGCAAGATAATTCCACCGGTAGGAAAAGTGCAGGAATAGTCGCTTTAGCTGTAATATCATACAGTCCTGCATTTTCGTCAATTGTAACCACAGAACTATTTACTTTACTAAAAATTTAAATTTTAATCGAAATTCGTCCATGCGGAAAATTACATATAGTTATAATCTTCAAACTTGGGTCTTACGTCATAACTGTATCCAATTTATTGCAGAAAAACATATGATGAATTATAATGTAAAGGTAAATAAAGTCTTAAGCGGCGTTCACAATGAAGTAGGGTCTTGCCTTGCTTCGGTAGAAAGCAAGCAAGAGCCAATCAAGATGAACGATTTTTGAATCATAAAAAAGGATAGAAGAAAATATTTTAATCTAATTGGCGCTTGCCAGCTTTCTACCGAAGCAGGCAAGACCCTACTTCATTGTGAATGCCGCTTTACTCAGCAGCAGAAATACGATTAGAACCGATGACGTCAGTCTCAAGTGTGAAGATTACAACTGTATCAACTTTTACCTATTTCCAATTAAAATATTCATGCTGGGTCTCGGAAATACACCTTCAGTTGAACACGAAATTTGTAAAATGTCGTCACCGATTCTTTCTTGATACAACTCTAGCTTTTTTTCTGGAACTGAAAAAGAAACTGATTGAAATGAACCAATTTTGTACTAGCTCTAATTATTTTTCGTCATATTTTCTTCGAGTACCTAGCAATTCAAATCATAAGGAAGAAAGACGAAGCAAGGATCACACGACATGCTAATGATTTACATTAGAAATCGATAGGTTAAATTCTGGCAAGGAGAAATGGATGCGGTAAATTCAAAAGTTTGTTGCAATATTACAGAAAAAAAATATGATTGTTTTGTTGGAATATTTAAAAGTACCTACCAAATACAAGCATATTTTTAGTACGCTGATCTTCGTTGTTGAAAGAAGAAACAATGCAGGTGTAGTCTCCCGACAGATCAGGACTTAAATTTGTGATGTACAGAGCTCTATGCTTACTGTTATTGTTTTGGCTAACTGTGTATTCTAAATCGAGTCGTCCTTTCAAAATACCTAAAATAAAAGTTTTTAACACTTCAAAATTATTTTAATACAAAATAACTAATATAGAAAGAACATTGAATGAATTATTAAAATTAATATTTATCTTAGTGATCAATATAATAAATTATCACTTGCCGCCGAAGGATCTTGTAGCGCTTGTCAATAAATAAACAAAAAAACATTAGCTGGACACCCCAAAATTAATACTCCTATAAAACAATAAGGAAAATATAATTAGAAAGACCACCAAGCCAAGAGGTCCTACTTCGGCGTTCCACTGGGAAGCGCCGCCTTGACGAGGTGCTTTACAAGTACAGGTACAGGTTGACGAATTAGGTTGGGTAAATATATGTTTTGATTTATAATAATGCTAATTATTATAATAAATTAATATTATCAACCCATCGTCAGGGAATAAGTTTATTAATTAATTTAATGTGTTTTAATTAATATAAAAATTGTACCGTCAGTGTAAATATTGTTAATTATATTATTTGTTACCACAAAGTGGTTTTCTTTATCAAATAGCTATAACGCCCAATTGAGCAAACATGGTCTGGATGAGGAATAAGATTCCAAAAATTTAAGGTACCTCAAACATGGTCCAAATTAACTGTGACACTACATAGGAAATTGAGTATCAAGTATTGAAAATGAAATAAACTGGTTTACGGATAAACTAACTTAATAAGAAATAAACCCAATAAAATAAATAATAAATTATAAGTCCACATTTCTTATACAAGTAGAGGTAATTTTATTCATAGTGGTTGGCACGTGACTTTGGCTTGCGCGGCAAATGTGGAGGGAGAACGCTTGACTCCACCAATTGACACAAACATGGAAACGAAATGACGAATATTCGTTTCTGCACATTAACCACTCCCAACCACTATGAATAAAATTACCTCTAACTATAAGAGCATAGTCCATAATAGGATTAAAATTTAAAGTGGAATCGGAACCACGGTAGAAATAATAACGATTACGAAATACATAAGCAAGCAATTTTATATGATATTTAAAAAGACATTTTTTAGAAATAATAATTATTATTGAAAGCATTTTTCTTTTGAATATGAATCTAAAGGAAAATTTCAGAATAAAAGTGTCATTAAGGAATTGAAATTTTTTGTTACTTTAGTTTGTTTTTGTTTACTTTCCAATGAAGCATAAATATTCGCGTTTTACATTAATAAAACGCCACCACACGGAATAATTTCAAACTACGTTCTGGATGTAATAGGCACTTACGAAAATTGTACCGGTATATACCGCGTCTACCGGCTTCATTCGGAAATTCAATTTTTCAAAAAATCAAAATTTTGCTTTGTTTACATTTACATTAACAAAACGTCACCACACGGAATAATTTCGAACTTAATTCTGGACGTAATGTTGTTAGTGATGGTAGCGCCACCAACGGTAATATAAAACGCTAATAATCATTTTTATAATGGTTAACATGGTCCTTATCACTAGGATGTTGAGGGTTGCAAATAATTTAAGTCTCATTGAAGGATTTGTTATTTTTAGGTTTACAATGTTATCGAAAGTACTATAACTAGACCTCATTTTTAGAACAATAAGTTGCATTCTAAATACGAAGGCTTTGTTGCATAGCAACGTAAAAAACAAACTGATTGTCTGATTAATGCAAGTCCTAAAATGGTATTTATATACGATATTGTTAACTGTGTTTATATTTACTAAAAAATGATGTCAATTTTAAGTTCTAATATGTCAAACTTATATTAAATACAAGGGCGTGTTAATAGTCAATTAAATGTCAGTTAAACGGAAAAGGTTGATTTTCACAGGACGACGCAGTCGTTCAAATTTAATTATTTGTTTACCTTTTGTCAGTATAATGATTATCGTACCAATTAAAAGAATATGTAAAAAAGTATAAAGAAAAACAAGGAACTGATAAAAGCAAACACATTAAACTTAAATATTCATATAAAATTAAATTATGACATACAAGGATTAAATTTAATAATCTCAAAAAGATTACAATTTTACAGGTGACGTAACAAAGCGGCATAGTGAAAAGTACACTTCTTATATTGTTGATCCTTCGGCCATTGTTGGAGAATTTGAAAAATTATACCGTTCCGATGGTGCCGACATTATATTATATTTAATGCGATTTGATTGATAGATTGATGATAGATATTTATTTATTTGCGAAATTACTAACGACACGAATTTATGTACCTACATAATTATTATTATGTCGTAAAAAAAAAAATATTTCTGGTTTTTATATTTTGCGTTATTATTTTTTATTGTTGCACGCACTTTTTTTTAGCACACAATTTTTTAGCCCTTTTCAATTTTTTATTTGTGAAATAGAAAGTTCTGAATTTTAAAAATTATGCCATCGGAATTATTACCTCGGCCACCCCGACCTTGCGAGATGTCAGTCAAGAATCTTTATGAAAATGAAACAGAGTTTTCTGAGTTAAAATTAACGTTAGGTAGAATCGAATTTTGGTAAAAAATCTGGAATAAAAAGAAATATACAAAATAAATAGGAAAACACAAAATGATTCTAAAGAAATAACAAAGTCAGTAAATAGGGAACCTAAGCTTTACCGGTCCAAAGTAATCCTTGTATACCGCATATTTACAGATTTAATTTTAAAAATAGAGCAAAGTTCAACAAATAATTTAAACTTTGATGTATGAATCCTATCGGTACGGATTACATATTGACCATAAATTTATTTAAAAAAAGAGTGAAGTTCAACAAATAACCTAAGCTCTCGTGTTTCAAAGAGCATTTATTATAAACTCCTCTAATAAGCTCATTATTATATGTAATATTATAAAGTTTGATAATTTGGTAAGCGTTAGTTTTTCATTGTAAACTAAACGATTAGCAGTTAGTAAAATGAAGACAATTTTATTAATATAATTGATTTGGATATTACTATCGCATTAAGTAATCATTAACGATTTGAATATTTTTTTAGTAAGTTAAAAAGTATTTTACATTATTAGGATAAAAAATCTCGGTTTTTGTGGACAAAATAATACAAAATTATTAAATCTGTCGACTGTTTCGGCCTATTTACTAGATACCATTATCAAGACTATAAACACAGAAAATAAATAAACTATGATAATTGTGTTAATGAATAAAAACTTACCAAATTAAACAAAGTGATAAATTTTTAAAAAATTAAAACCAAACAAACATTTATTTTACATTAATGTAGTTTCTTCTAGTACTAATATTGGTTTACAAAAATGTAGAGCAAACTATAGTCTTATTTGGCAGTGTTCCTAATTTGGCAGCACTTTTTTTTTTATTGTATTGCAAAATAAAGTAAACGTTTGAGTACAATTTAGCATAATATAGGAAACGTGCTCTGTATTCTCATTTATCACTTAGTCCTTGAAAGACTTTTAAAATCTCTTTTTAAACCTATTCAAACTTTGATCAGTAATTAACTTTTTTATTAGATAAATAATTTTATTCTTATCTTGCTGACTCGACGTTTATCGATATTTTTTTATCTACTACTGTCGAAATTGCATTAGTCGAGCTAATGTTTAGACTAAGCATTTTTATTGTTAATGGTGACAATCATTTGAAGCTCCTGATTGCTTTATTATAAACCTATTTCGATTTTTTGATGAGCGAGTAAGTGAGCACTCTTAGTTTTTATGTATAAAAATGTTTCAAAAAAGACGTTTAATGTTTTTTGAAGTAATAATATGAAAGGAATAGACGGTCATTACCTTAGGCGTATTTTCGCGAGGCATTTTGGTTAACCAAAAGTAACCGGTTACATTTTATGTCATTTTCGCGACGAACGGTTAGAGCAGGGGAGGTAGTTTTTGGTTAAAAAGTTACCCAACCAAAGTTAACCAAAGACGACCGCTCAAAATCAGTGGTTACTTTTTGCGGTTGCTTTGCTAGTACAAATGTGCGCCACGATTTAAATTTTAAAGTTGGAAGTGGTTCTAAGCGTTCTAAAGACGAGGATTTGAGGTTATGTTAAATTAGAAATTGTGGTGGGGGACTAACCAAAGTTGACCAAAAGTAACCGAGCGGTACTAACCGGGATCCTCGCGAAAATACGCTTCTTGTAACTGACGCGATCAATTGCGAATGCGGGGTGCGGGGTGGTTCAAATTCGAGGAAAGGTCAAACTTTCTTATGACCGTGCCTTGGAAGGTACGTTAAGCCGGTGGTCCTCCTGGGTTAGCGAATTGCCATCATTAAGATGAAAAACCAGGATATAGACACATCTGGAGGTCAGTCTAGCAAGCTACCTACGAAAGTACCTTCACCTATATCTCAAAACCAGTTGGAGGTATTGAAAGACTAATTCAAAAAATCCCCCTTGATTAAAATTATGTCAAATTTTTATAAATTTGCTTATGCACGGAATCCAGATATAAAATTTTCCCAAAAATGTTCTATGTTATATTTGTTTAAATGTTATAATTGAAAAAATACTAGTAGCTCTTGCAGATTTTACAAGTCAGGAACAGGAATTTAGAGACTTTAAGGCCCCAAAAATATATAAAATTCTACAATTTTATGAAAATTTTTTGATCAAAAATACAAAACCTTATATATTACAAAAACGGTTCGACTTGAAGGGGCCGGAACTCAAATCCAAAATTAACCTGTTGACTGAACCTAATTAATACTTTTTTATACACTCCCGGGACTTAAATTGCAATTTTAGTCTCAATTGTCAAAGTCTTAAGTGTAATAAAAAAGTAAGGTTGGACTTAAAATGATAATGCGGGACTAAAGTAATAAAGGGGAATCCATAGGGACCTAAGTAAACCAACAGGACGTGTTGTCATGGCAACATGTATTTTATGATGCAGAAAACGTGAAATTGACATTATTTATACATGTTTTAATTAGAATAATACTAGGAGAGTATAAAATTAATTTATAATACTACCATAGGACTATGCACTTTAGTCCCTTATTATATAATATCCTGTTATTCCTTATTCTTCTGATTAATTAATTTGCAAGTCAATATTATTTTAATTTGTTCATTTGGTTGCTATTAATTGTATAGAAAAGTTTTGGACTATTGCATTTTAGTTTTAGTGTATTTCTATAGCTTGATTACAAGTATGTAAATGTATTGTTTGGAAGTTTCCGAGAATCATTAATTTGGGCACTGAGTTATAATAGACTGCATACGTTGTTACAATTTTGACAACTTAATTTTTATATATCAAAATAAATGTAACTATTAAAATATAACATCATTAAGGTTAAAACAGTAGAGTAGCAAAAACTGTGCTCTAAAAATTGTTACATGATTATGCGAAAATTAATTTAATAATAATATAATTATTATACTAATCCACAGAATAAAATTTACGTGTAGTAGCTTTTTATTTGTGAAAAATCAACATTTATGTCAGTACAGCTTGACTAATTTAGCTCGGAATTTAACCCGATGGTGTAATAGAATCCGCCTCCCATGGCGAGAAAATTTAGATTATATCCTGTAATTACAATGCAGGTTGGAACCAGAACGGTCACCCATCCAATTGTGAATCAAGGGTTATTATTATTGGATATTATCTCTATTGCTACCATTACTAAAGCTATTTATAATAATTTATATCGGAAAATCGGAAAAGCTTTTATTAATTTATTTTATACACAAAAAATGCTAACAAAAATAAAAGCTTTGAGAAGTCATTCAATTTTAATTTATTAATAAAAGCCATAATAATGGAAAACTGATTAATTGAATATTTTACAAAATTAAATAATTAATTTTAATTTGTTATTTATAGCATTGATAGGTATTAATGAAAATTCAATTTCGTTGATTTTCATTCTAAATTAAATTATTATAATATAAAAGTCTATCAAAGTGATTTAAATTACAGTTATTAATAAAATAACACTCACAGAATGTCAGATTTAAGTGGTAATAATTTATGAATTAATTGTTTACTCTACAATATTTTTAAATAATCTAATTTATGGTATTTCACGAGTTAAAAAGTTAATAATTTAAGTAGACAACTCCAGTAAAAATTTTAATAACCTTTAATAGAATTTATTACAAATTCAAATCGATTTATAAATTATCGCTTCTTAGATTTTTCAAATTTCTTCTTTAACAAAATTGGCATCCATTTTTAAAAATAACGAATAGGTTTTTTTTTCAATTCTTCTTCCACTTTTTAGAAGCAATTCTAAGAGAATCCTCTTGTAGTAGGCTAAAGCCTGTTATTTTCCCAACAACTGACTCGTTTCCTTAGCAATGTTAGAAACTTTGAGCATATAAATATTTTTACATCATTAGGTAGCTTGCTAGACTTGCCTTCAGATGTGCCACGTACCCTGGTTTTTATGTTGATGGTGGGAATTCACTAACCCAGGGGACCACCGGCTTAACGTGTCTTCCGAAGCACGGAAATTTTAAAAATTGTGAAATTGTATACAGGGTGACCCAAAAAAAATGATAACAAAACTTTTTATCATAAAAACTTTATGAAACGGAGGAAAAACTTTTTCACAGCAAATAATAATAACTAACATTATTGTTGACAAAAATAATTAACTAGTTTTGAAATGGTCTCCTTCTAGTGCTATACATAACGTCAAACGCTTTCGAAAATTTAAGGCTACGCGCCGAAGCTCTTCTATAGATATCCGATCCCACTCACGGCACAACGACTGCTTTAACGCCTCCAAACTTTTGTGGAATGTCCCACAGGCTCTGGCCTCCAAAATTGACCATACGCTGTAATCCATCGGATTGAGATCTGGCGAGTAGGGGGGCCATTCCGCGGATGTGATGAAATCCGGGAACTGAGCTTTGCACCAATTTTGAGTGGCTTTGCCCTATACGCTGGAGCAGAATCTTGTTGAAACGTCCAATTTGCATCACTGAAATGTTGATGAGCCCATGGAAGGACGACGGCTTCGCGAATGTCGCGTCGGTAAACCTCTTGGTTAATTTTCACACCCTGATCCACAAAAACCAAGGGGTTTTTCCATTTGAGAAAATTCCGGCCCAAACCATCACAGACTGTGGATATTGACGGTGCTCTACGACAGCAGAAGTACCTGGAGCATTAACAGACCAAATCCGGTCATTTTGACGGTTGTGCGCTTGCTCAATGGTGAAAGCTCTCATCTGCGAACACAATCCGATTCCACGACAGAGAAGCGGCGCGACGAAGTAGCTGACTACATCTTTGAAGTCGCACGAGCTTGTTACCATCGGTCAACAGTAGAACTTTTTGAAGCTTGTAAGGCTTGACTTTAAGGTGCTCCTTGGCTATTCGGCGAGCCGATTCACGTGAAACACCGATCTTGTGGGCAATTTTTCTCATTGAGACCCTGGAATTTCGCAAGAGTTGTTTCTTGATGATCTTACGGACCCTCGGCGTATTGATTGTTCGTTTTCTTCCGCTCCCTGGATGACGTCCGGTATGGCCACGCTTCTCAATTTGTTTGATTGTTCGGCTGACATTTGGTACCGCTATGCCGAGCCTTCGCCCGATGTCACAATTACGCATTCCCTGTTGATGTAACCCTAAAATTTTCTCTCTTTGATTAGACATCTATAAAATAAGTAATAAAACACAAGGCAAAATTTGACAGTTCACCATACATGTAGCATTTTTAACTGGCAATCCCACTGTGCTAAAACAAAATACCAAAAACAAGACACTTTCGTGTTAGAACCGATTAAACTTTGATATCATTTTTTTTGGGTCACCCTGTATTGGGTAAAATTAATGGCAAGAAAGTTCTGATCAAAAACAATGCTCAAATTATCGGCACAGCTACAGTTGGCGCGGTATAGAGGCCTGAAGTGAGAAGTATAGAAGCATGAATTTGGCTACACTTTAAAATTACATAATAATGAATATCTTTGGCTATACGGTAATCTAAAATTTTGTTTAAAACAAAATCGGCAGCCAGTTTTTAAAATAGCATGCAGCGCATAATTTGTTTCTCGCGCTCTGGTTTCTTAACCTTCTTTCGCTCGCGTAGGCGGCAAAAGGACCGCCTTTTTAAATTTTCTCTCCTATTTTCTTCCAGAGCGTCATAGGAGGGTCGGGATGCGATTGTATTCTCTAATTACTATCTCCTCCACTAGACCCTACCCATTTTCTGATAAGACAACTTCACCAGCCGGCTCAAGACAGCCCCAAAGTATGTAGTGTCGTACGGCGGCCAATTTGCCGCCTAGCGCGATCGACAACGTGAACTTTTTATGAATACTGTTAATTTGTGAAATCGTTTTCAATTTTATTCACAATTAATTTTTATTGTTTTTCGAAATGTAAAATGTATTTCATTTTTATGTATTTTAATTTCGTCTTATAAATGTAGCATTTATAGGTATTTATTATTTTATGTATTTTCATATTGGTCTTTTTTTAAATGTAGCATAAACTTATTTTATGTATATTTCTTTAAATAATTCAAATCATGCACTTTGAATGACGAAAAACTCACGAAAACAATAAAAAACAAAGGCGGTCTAATTGCCGACCATGCGATCGAAAGTGTAACTTGAAAAGGCGCGAGCGGATGAAGGTTAAATATCTACAAAACGTTAGATTTTTCTTTGTTAAAACTGCTCATAATTAAAGAGCGAGAAATTCTCGATAAGACATATTAAAAAAAATTATTTTTGGGTAGGTAAATGTGAATTATGCAAAAATTGAATAGGTTCAATTAGATTATAATAGAAAACCAATCAAAATTTTTGAAAATTTGATTATATATTTACAAGTACTTCAGAATCTTAAATGCATGCAGTTCTTCTTAGTTCCCAATCAATTCCAAAAATGATAGATTGCACGACGGCACAGGAACGTCCTCCCTCCGCATCTACTGCGTAAGAAATTGGCTTTTCAAAAATGTCTGAATGATTTTATTATAAATTAAATTAAATCTTGGTTAATTTCGGGCACTTTTTTTTATATAAAACATTTTTCAAAACGTTATTTATTTTTTCTAATCGAAAATTTCTGGTTGTGCAGTTTCAATTATGAACACTTTTAACTAAACGCTAACCATTTGGTAGTTATTTACGAATTTACAGTGCGGATTTACACACCCACAAAAAGAAACTGTGAGCTGCATGCTGTTTTTTAGAAATGGCTGCCAATTTGTTCCAAGTTATACCTGAGATGGTCTCATGGGCAAAAATGTTTACTTCTGTGCATAGCAATATCCATCAAACGTACCATTTTTTGTCTATCTGCAGTTCGGAAGCGCGAGAAACTAATGATGCGCTTTGAGTCAGAAGGGAATTTCCACTTTTGATCTCTATGTCACTAATCCGAATTGAATCATTTTTGTTCGAAATTGTATTACAACTAATTTTGATTATTTGTTTAGGCGATGTACCGTTTACGAGGTAATAAATATAAAATCTGCCATTTGGTACAGGAAAAAAATCTGAGGTAATAATTACTGTTATTATTACCACTGACTCTAATGAAAAAAATAAATATGAATGTCAGAATAATGAATTCGTCATTGTTAAATTAAATTAAATTATTAATATATTTTTATTAAGCTTTCAAGCACTTGTATGCTTATTCGTCCGAATAATGAATGTCAGAATAATGAATTTGCCATTATTCTGACAAAAAGCATAACTACAAGTGCTTGGAAATTTAATAAAAATATTTAATTATAGTTACTAAATTGTAATAATACAAGTTACAATTTAGTAACTATAATTAAATATTCTTACGAGTTAATAATACACATAAATATTTAATAAAAATATATTAATAATTTAATGTAATAAAGACGAATTCATTATTCTGACGAATAAGCATACAAGTGCTTGAAAGCTTAATAAAAATATATTAATAATTTATTTTATTTAACTTTTAAAATTGTTTTAAATAAGAATACCAATTAATTTGGTAAAACTAATCACGAGTTAACAACTAAGCAATTTTAATAAAATATTAATTAGATAATACATATTTCTCTTCTTATTTTTGATTTTATTCGCTGTTAAAGTGGTTAAAACTTTAGAAACCGAGAGTAATCCTGCATCAAAGTTAAGAGCATGCCATCATAGGTAACTTTTCCCTATGCGTTTTTTGTTTTAAATTAGCTATTAATAATGGTAATAATTACCTAAAACTTGAGGTTTTTGTGTTGCTATCCATTGATAAACTGGAATTTTTTCTTTGTTAAAATACCATTTCACTACCAAGCCATCATCTTTTGCTTCTTCCCAACTGTAATCACAATCTAAGATCACGTGACTCCCAAGCTGCGTAATTTGCGGCACGTGAAGTTTATTTATTTTTACTCCAATAATAATTTCTATAATAACGTTTTTATGTATTAAAAAAATAATTGTATTAGAAACGCTTGTAAATTTCAGAACAAAAAGCGCTTTAACTAAAGATCATGCTTGAAATTTAAATTTTTTTCGAATTTATTACTACTTCACCACGTGAAAACCATGTACCTATCTAAAATGCAATAATCTACAAAAAAAAAGTAAAACTTACTAAAAGCGTTAATATATAAGTAACTCAAAAGAAGTATTCTGCCATTAAAAAATCCAATCATGATATTAATTCATTAAAACATTTTTAAAAGTTGGATTAAGTACTTCGTTCATTAACAAACCAGGTAATGCATTTTTAATTAATTTTAATTTTGTATCAAGTTATAAGCTTTTAGCAAGCGTCGCGACGCTACTGTTTAAACGAGCGCCTTCACCAAAGGAAGAATCAAAAAGCAAAACAGCGCTTGCGCCTTTTAATTGCAAATTGTTACCTATAACAAATAAAGTTTGTTGACTTATTAAATTTGGGATTAGGTACGAAAAGCCATTGTAATTTAATAGGTATCACCAGAAATTACATCCAATATTTGTATATTTAAAGTAGGTAATTAGTTTTCGATTTTTATGTGTAAGTAGCGCTGTTGTATTAATTAATAAATTCTTGCCTTATTTGTTTAAAATTTACATATAAGGAAATTATGGAAAATTACACTATGAATTGCAGTTGCTTTTTGGTTAAAATGTTAAGGTTTTGATATGCATAATTTATATTAGGAATTTAACCAAAATTGTTTGCTGCTTCGTCTGTAGTTACTTTAAATAAATTACAAGTTTGCTTTTATGTACGTTATCTTTGTATTTTAACTAAAATTAATTTTAAATTTACAATTTTACAAGTGGTTTACAAAATAGTATGGTTTTATAATTTAGCGTTCGTAATTAATTTTTAATAAGCTAATTTTATTTCGTATAATAGAATGAGAGAGAGAGCAACGTGGGGGTTGAACTGCTTCTGAATCAGTTCGTCGCATATTATTTGTGTCGTGCTTCAGATTCCACGTTAAATTGTAGGTCTTACTTACGGAATTATTCGTTAGTTTAAATTCATAAAGTTTTAAAATTTCTGTTTAAAAGAACCTACAGATTTAATTTAGAAGTTATGAAGCTGTTAAAAAATAATACATTGGGGAATTTTTATAAAGAAGTTTTACAGATTATATAATTAAATCAAACACTCTGGTTTACTTTATTTAAGTTTTCTCCAAAACCAACAAAATATCGATTTTAACTGTACGTATTTAAAAGTTAATAAAATAAAACTGCATTGAAATTACCGGGCAATTTATTTCACTTGCAGCTTAGCTAGAGTAAATGGAAGGTACTTTATATACGTACATTTTTTTTATTTTGTAAAGGGGATTAATTATTTCCTGATTCCCATCCACATACGGTTAGAATCAAATCAATTGGAAACTCGCATTACAAGTAAAGTTATAACTTGATTACAAGGCGCTGCAATCAATTTAGGGGTAGCCGAAAAGTTTTGTAACCTCTGTTACATTTTTAAAGAATGAAAAAATTTATTTTCGAAACACTTAGTGCCCACATAAATTTGAACCTAAAACTATTAAAATTTCGTGAATAGTTACAGCGTTAAGTTTGTTAATTGCAAGGGATGAAAGGACAAAACTAAACTCTAATTTCTACATACCTGTGAAATAAACAGCAAAGTTGAAACAAAATTGTAGAGCAACAATTAGAGTTCTCTAATTTCAAACTTAGGTAATTTAATGTATACTTTTAGTTGATGGTGGTTACGATCCGGTACGTGCGTTTCTTAGTGGATCCGCTTCCGGGTGCCCGGACCACAACGTGCTACCACAATCGCCAACTTTGCCGGTGTTACCTGTCAGCACTTTGTAATCTAAAATATGATACCGTTAGCCCGCTACCCTTAATATAAACTCCAATATAATATAATTTAGATAAGAATTATAACTAAGAAACAGAAACCAACAGGCAATTCGTGAAATAATTTCTAGCTTCTATTGGTATATCTACAATTAAATGCCGACAAAGTTAATTTGAAAAGGAAATTTACAAGTTATGTAAAATAATTTGAAAAAAATTTTCCACTTAAAAAGTTTCTTTTCGTTTGAGGATACTTTTTATAGCTCAAATCAACTAAAATATTAACAAAGTTTACTTTATGATATTTTAATTGCTTTTTTTTTGTTTCTTGAATTTTAATTTTTTCATTTATTTAGGTAGCTATGTCTGATTTAGAACACGATAAGGGCTATATTATAGTTAGTTATTATAATATTTAAAATTGGTTTATTATTAATTCGTGAAATTAAATAAGTTTTATTTTTAATAAATTACGAATTATGGAAATTATATTAATAGTGTATTTAAGCTTTCGATCGCGCATTTCGATCTTATAATTTTCATAATTCGTAATTTATTAAAAATAAAACTTAGTTATTATAATACATTCGATATTCTTTCCTGTATAATTTGATAATATTGTAGTTATGATCAGTTGAGCGGTTTTTGCCGTTAATTTATGTACTAAATCTAACTTTACGTTTGAATAACACTTTGTTTTGGCAAGCTTCAACTTTGATATTGTTTTTCAATTATCATAGAATTTCAAGTCCTGTTTTCCGTTGAAATTTATTACAAAAATAAGAATATTCTTCGATCTACGTTTCGCGCATTAGTTTATAGTTAAAGCTGACTATTCGTAATTTAATTAAAAAATTTGAGTCATGAGTCCAATGGTACTATTTCTGATATTAAGAATCCAATCAATCAAAAAACTAAACATACTGCTAAAAATATCGATGCTATGAATCAAAATGTAAATGATAATCCAGATCAATCAATTTCATGTCATTTTCATGAACTGAGACATGATTACTAATTTTTTTTTTTAGCATGAATTAGACGATCTTGATCTGAACAATAGGTGGTTTCAACAAGATAGTGCAACTCACCATACAGCTCGCGATACAATCAATTTATCGAGTAAAAATTTAAGTGTCTATAATCTCAAAAAATTCCCAAGTAAAATAACCTCCAAGATCATGCGATATAACTCCAATGAATTCGTCCTCTGGGATTATGTAAAATCATTAGTTTCCTTCAATAAACCACAAACACCCAATAATCTTAAAATAAATTACCATTTTGTTTTTAAAATTGGTTTATTATTAATTCGTGAAATTAAATATTTTGTTTTTATTTTAAATTAAAAGTACCTACATATTATATAATTAGTACAACTTTAGTAGCCCTATACTTATAATGTGGCATTCTTGAATTTTTTTAAAAATATGAAATATAATTACCCCAACTCTCAACTTTCTCTGCCAGAACTGTAAACTACCACTGATTGTCGATTTTTATTAGGTGTGGCTGTTAATAATTCTTGATATTTTTAAGAGTTATCGCTGGATTGGTTGGTTGGCTCATAGTCTCGTCATTTTATTGCTATGACATTGCATTGATGTTGAAACGAAAACTACCCCCTGAGCAGCAGCCCCTAATAAGAGGGTTAACCCAAACAGAGACCAGAGTCCATCACAATCCGGAGATGACCTCTTCAGTTCGTTTAGCCACGATGTTAATAGGCCAGCTCTCAATTAGTGCGGAGGCCAAGGTCGTAGATCCTGACAAAAATGGTAGCTTGGGGGAACTCAAAGAAAGGCAAATAGTAATAAGTTTTTTAATTGACAAACAGAATTTGAGAGATGCTATCATGCACACTTCCAATAATTGCAAGGTAAAAATAACTCTGATAAACAGTGCACAGTAGCAATGAAAATACGGTATTACAATCAAAGTCCACCGACCTTAAATTTACAAGGACCCAAATATAAAACATAATAAAGTCATTTGGTGCCCAAATAGGGAGTTACCTGGAAAGTTTTTCGGGAGTTTCGCAAGTTCCACTACAAGATAGAGATGAAGAGGAAGAAACGAAGACTGTTCTCGAGCAAACGTACAAATAACGAAGGAACAAGGGGATTATAACGAAAATGATAATCCTATTAAGGATAATATGGAAGAAATTCATAACTGTGACGTTTTTGCTCGGTACTGAAGATGACCAACTCGTAAAACCTGGTTCATCAAGGATAGGGAAGCGAAGGAGAATGCGCTACGTTTCGTAATAGTAATTTAAGTAATTACTGGGGATACGAGAAAAGAAAACGCGTCACTTAGTCTATCTCATTGGTGGTGTGGAAATGGTGTTTTTTTGGCCAAAACGCGTGTTGGTGTAGAATTTGCGGTGCTCGTACGCTAAAACTATTCATTTTACAAAAAAGGTTACCACATAAATAGTAGGAAATCTTCTTTAGTTTAATTTATTACGTAACAATTTTCATATCAAAATGAGTTGGAAAGGAGATATTGTCAAAAAACTGCTTTTGGACGCCATTTTTCCAATTTGGCGGAGTGAGCGGCAAAGATACGAGGTGGAAAAGTAAAAATTCGAAAATAGCACGTCGAAATCTATAAAAATTCCAATTTTTAACACTCCCGGAAAACTTTCCAGGTAAAACTACCAAATGAACGAATTGGAAAGAATTAAAACTGCTTACCTCGTGCTCTCGCATAAGATTACAACTTAAAGTGGTAACAAGTGCTCGCTTCCAATCGCTTATAACGTGAGGATTCAAGAAATGAAAATCTGGAACACTTGTCAATTTTAAACAGGAGTACTTGATCTACTTCTGCGAATACAAAACACAGCTTGCAGATCTGATGTTAGAGCTGTTAAGCAACGCTGGACCATCCAGATAACAAAGGAATTCACTACTTATCATCCAAAACAACATCAATGGTCGTTAACTCGAGTTTATGGTAAACAACAACCAAAAAGTCGCTAACCGAAATGAAGTCGGATGTTATTGGACGACTTGTGCACCAAAAAAATTCATAACTCAAAAATAGTTTGGGCAATTACATGTAAGTCTTTTACACCTTTAGGTTTTCTGTGATTTTGAATATATTGTACTTTGTACCTATTTACAGAAATATTATATTTATCGTCCTATCTGCATTATAGAGAATTTCAAGTTTCTGAACAACATTTTTACTTCTACTCGCTTCTGCATAACACATTCTCAATAAATCAATCAATATAGTGAAAACTATTCTTCGTCATTTAGGGAGTAATTTTCAAAGGAATGCAGTTATTCAGTTGAAACATTCTGAATAGAACTTGATTTTATTATCAATATGAATTTCTTCACAATTTTTATATTAATTTACATGTTGAATTCCACCCGACTCCGAATTTTTAGGATTTTATTTTGCATTTTCAATTTTCATCTATTGAAAGCTATCCCAATTTATTAATATTATTTCTGTTAACTATTTTTCGGTCATTTTTGAAGTAAATTCTTTACGATCTCAAAGTTTCACAGTTTTATTCAGTTATTTTGATTTCCAGCACTTGAAACCACCCCTACATATCAATGAGATTTTATTCAATATTTTCCCTAAAATCTGGAAATGATTTTAAACCAAGTTTTATAACACGTTGGGGACTGCATGCTAGACTTGAACAGAAGATATTAAATATATTAACTCAACGAACTTTGACAGAAAACATAAAAATGAAGCATTAAGGTCAAAAATTGATTAGTTTAGCCTGTAATTGTAATTAATCGATTTTAAAGATTACATATATTTCACACAAATTCCTCTTGATAAAAAAATAAGTCAATCTTCCGACCATCTTACGCCATGTAATAATATTAAATGATATACCATATTTGTTAACTTTGAAAAGATGATCTGAAGTTTGCGCTTCCCAATCCATTATTTTAGTTACATTAATTTATTTACATTTTAATCTCATTTACACATATTTATTTACAATTTTACCTCATTTACACATTATTTTGGTTTATCTAATTTCGTATACATAAGAATCTGAATCAGAATTCACGTTTAATAGCTGTGTAAATATAACAATAGCATCTCGTTAATCCACTCAGTGCGTTACTAACACATCAAGTTTCGTACTTTGAAAAGATGATCTGAAGTTTGCGCTTTCCAATCATTATTTTACTTACATTAATTTACATTTTAACCTCAATTTACACATGATTTTACTTTATCTAATTTCGTCTACGTAAGAATCTGAATTAGAATACACGTTTAATAGCTGTGTAAAAATAACAATAGCATCTCGTTAATCCACTCAGTTCGTCACAATCTTTGGAAGAAGCAAATCGCAAATTGCAGTACATTTTAATCTTTGGAACGAGCAAGTCCAAAGAAAAGAAATTAAATTGAAGGCAGTAGATATTGGTTGGTGAAGCGAGTATGTTTCCCATGGTGTGGCGATTAAAAATTAAGTGTACTTAATTTGGTTTGGTCAACATAACGGGTAACAAGTAGTGAACCAAGTATAAAGTGCACGAATATTTTGGAGAAAAGTACATGGTTTGTGGATTAATGTATGGTTGTACCAAGTGATGGAGATTACAATGCAAATAAGTTGAATGGATAGGAAGAAAGGGAAGGAGATTTATGCTAATTGGAAGAAGTAAATAAGGAGATCCCAGGAACCACAGCAAGACAAAGAGCACCTATGGACTACGCGTACCAAGGTTTCTAGTGTTTTCTTTTTTAAATTAATTTGTGTGAAGTTAGGAATTTGGGGACATTGTGGGTTTTTGTTGGTTATTGTTAAAAATAAATTGTTAAACTGAACATTTTGAGATTGATTCATTTTGCCTTGGCGCAAAATCGTAAAAACGCCATCAGAAAACTTGTAGCGGACGACAGACGTCCCCCCCCCCGAAATCGCAGAGTCGGGGCACAAGGGTCGGCAAGAAGGGTAAAAGCAACGTAAGGCATGAGGAGGGCTAAAGCTAATGCAGAATAATAACATTTTATTACAAAAACCCTGCTTACTTGTCAACCAATAGATTTGTTCCATTTCGATATTTTAAACAAATATGTAATTCTGGATTATTTCGGACAATTATCAATAAGTAACTGCTTTGCAATATTCAGTGTTTGAGATAAAAGACAATCTTCTTTGAAATCTTGAAATAATAATTATTTTATTATTGCTAATTTTTCTAAACTTTGTTTTTGTAACCCGAATTTTTAAATATTATTTTTATTTAATTAAAAATAATTAAAATTTCAGAGATTTCCATTTGATATTTTTAAAACTCAAAACAATAATCTGTTTGTAGTTATGGATACATTTCAATGTTATCATTTTCCAGCATTATTAAATCTCTAGTTTTCGATGTATTCCAACAACTTGAAATTAGTTACGGCTATCAGGCTTCAATTTTTAGTATATTTCCATGGAAACGGTTAATTCCTGCAGTGGTTAATTATCAGTTTAGTTTATAACCCTCTGCCTCAAAAATAATGAGAATGGATAAAAAGAAACACGAATCATTAATTAATTTTGACTAAAATGCATTGATTTGTACGTTCAAAAGTGCACCAAATGACTTTTTTATGTCGATTATTGAAATGTTGTTGAGTAAGGCGGTCATTGCCTTTTGAATGTCTTTAACTGATGCAAAACGGTTTCCTTTTATAGCCAAATGAAGTTCAGGGAATAGAAAGTAGTCGCAGGGAGCTAAATCAGGTGATTGATTAAGTGAAAAAAATTGACTTTTACTCAAGAAATCAGTGACAATTGTTGAACGATGTGAAGGTGCATTATTATGCAGTAATCTCTAACTGCCTTGCATTTTTATTATAATTTGCTATTTATTAAATGAGATTTTTACTCGTAAGCGAGGTAAAACCGTGCACCGACCCTCATATTTCTTTACATATAATTTTATATTTATAAAATATAATAAAAAAATCTATAAATATATAAGTAAATTACTATTAGTCAATTTAATAAAATGTACTATATTAAAAGAACGTTAAAACGTAACAATATAACATTTATTAAATTTATTTACAATCAAATAAACAATTTATTTTCGTTTGGTCCGCGTTTTTCTGCGGAATTTTAGTTTTTCATAACCATGGAAAATTATTTTATGGCTTTCATTAAACCACATTGCTATAATAGCAGTAATCCCTGTTATTATCTTCTAACGATCCATATAATGCACTGACAATCAAGAAAGCTAAAAAGGATAATTATGGATTTCAATATTTTATTTTACAGAAACATTTAAATACAAGTAAAACAATTTTCGAAAGTATTTTCTAAATAATATAATACTCAACTGTAATTTTTTGGAAAAATAACAGTAGTTAACTACACGTTTGAAAAAGAAACGAATCCTAGCTGGATATCATAAGCTTAGATGTGTTATGGTATATTAGATAAGTGTCATCGTGGATCAGCAACGTGATGTGCCGCAAAAAGCAACGCGTGACAAGGAAGTGAACGAGATATATGGTAGAATATTCTTTTAAAAAATATATTTGACTCTTTTGCATTTAATTTTGTATTTAGTTTACCTTTTAAACAAATTGTTTCTATTATTTATGTATGGTAATTTTCCTGTAAATTACCTTATAAAAAATCGTTTCTGGTTTTAGTAGCAGCTGGAGGTATCTGCCTGCAGCAAAAAAGCAAATCTCGTAATGCAAAAGCAAATTTTGTTTTTAAATAAAAATATTATTTTAGTATTACAAATTCGGGCAACTAAATTTATTCAATAATGTACGATAATATTAGATACCATTAATTTCGGTTATTGCGTCCATATTTAATAATTATTTTCTTGCTTTTCTTTTATTTGCGGGGTTGGTGGACAAATAATATTAAACTCTATATATTTTTTTTAATTAAGATAACGTTTCGAGGGTTGTGTTTCCTCTTCTTCAGACCTGAAGTTATATTAGTGAAATATAGTACATTAAATATTAAATTACAATTATAAACCTACCAATTAATAATATATGTCATAAATTAAAATATTTATAATTAATCAACAACAACAATTAAAAATTAGGCAGAAGCATACTACTATAAAACATTTGGAGGAGCGGTTGCATTTAAAATTATAGGAGGAACATGCAAATTTCGGGGCAGCCCTATGACACCGCTATAAATTTTGCTTAACCCCATGGTGTCTTCACGGAAATTGACACAATCGTGTGTTTTTATGTGGTACATTTCGCTGATGTTTCTTTTTGAAAAATTTTTTTCCAAATCCAAAATTTTTGTGTTTTCAAACTGGAATTTATGACCAGTTTGTTGGTGGTGTAATGTAAGTGCTGTTTTTCCCTCCGAATTGCCAATCCCACGAGTACCTTCCAAATCAATTCTATTGCAATCACCTTTATGCTGCGATAACCTTTTCTTCAACCATTGCTTCGTTTGGCCGATATAACATTTTGTGCAATTTGCACACGGGATTCGGTATATTAATTCCGATTGTAGCTCTTTCGGTGTCGCATCCTTCAATTTGCTAAGTAACATAGAGTTGTTTTGGAGATTGTAGGTACCTAGTAGGCAGTGATCTTTCAAAAGTAGTTGTACTTTCTCCGTTAAGCCTTTTATATATGGGAACCTATAGTATTTGGTGTTCGACCCGCTTGTCATTTCAATATTAGTAGAGCTACTTATGTGAGATCTCTGGTCCTCTCTATTTAGTTTTTGCCATTGAAGGTTGATATAATGTTCCGTTCTATACATAACGACCATGTTATTGCCTTTGTCAGAACGAGCAAAAATAAGTTCAGGGTTAGCATCTATAAATGTTTTAGTTTTGACAAAATCTCTTGTATTTAATTTCTCCCTCAAGTTTAATTCAGGTTTTTTATGTTTATAATTCATGATGATGTTAACACTTCTTGATCTCAATATATCTTTATCTAGTTCTGGTAGTATCAAGTTTTTAATGCAACCTTCAATGTCTTTTATAAGTTTTACTATGGGAAGTTTGATGAAGATGAAGTGCTCCAAAAGTTCAACTCGTTCCATCCGAACCTTCAGTTTACCATGGAAGTAGAGAAAGATGGAAAAATTCCGTTTTTAGATATATTGATAGATAGAGAAGCGAGTGGAGTCTTGACCACAAAGTGGTACTCCAAACCCACCAGCTCCAACGTTATTCTTAACTTCAATTCGTATCACCACGACGCAGTAAAAAGAGGCGTAACGTTAGGACTTATCAAACGAGCCATTTCCTTAACGCACCCAACTAAACTACTGGAGACTAAACAGAAAGTTATTGAAGTTCTAAAAATGAACAATTATCCATCACATTATATCAACCTTCAATGGCAAAAACTAAATAGAGAGGACCAGAGATCTCACATAAGTAGCTCTACTAATATTGAAATGACAAGCGGGTCGAACACCAAATACTATAGGTTCCCATATATAAAAGGCTTAACGGAGAAAGTACAACTACTTTTGAAAGATCACTGCCTACTAGGTACCTACAATCTCCAAAACAACTCTATGTTACTTAGCAAATTGAAGGATGCGACACCGAAAGAGCTACAATCGGAATTAATATACCGAATCCCGTGTGCAAATTGCACAAAATGTTATATCGGCCAAACGAAGCAATGGTTGAAGAAAAGGTTATCGCAGCATAAAGGTGATTGCAATAGAATTGATTTGGAAGGTACTCGTGGGATTGGCAATTCGGAGGGAAAAACAGCACTTACATTACACCACCAACAAACTGGTCATAAATTCCAGTTTGAAAACACAAAAATTTTGGATTTGGAAAAAAATTTTTCAAAAAGAAACATCAGCGAAATGTACCACATAAAAACACACGATTGTGTCAATTTCCGTGAAGACACCATGGGGTTAAGCAAAATTTATAGCGGTGTCATAGGGCTGCCCCGAAATTTGCATGTTCCTCCTATAATTTTAAATGCAACCGCTCCTCCAAATGTTTTATAGTAGAATGCTTCTGCCTAATTTTTAATTGTTGTTGTTGATTAATTATAAATATTTTAATTTATGACATATATTATTAATTGGTAGGTTTATAATTGTAATTTAATATTTAATGTACTATATTTCACTAATATAACTTCAGGTCTGACGAAGAGGAAACACAACCCTCGAAACGTTATCTTAATTAAAAAAAATATATAGAGTTTAATATTATTTGTCCACCAACCCCGCAAATAAAAGAAAAGCAAGAAAATAATTAGATTCCATGTAATCTGGTAGCATTTTAAATAATTTTTTGTTTCTATTTCAAAATTTAAATTTTTGCGTTTTTAATTAATTTTTAGAAGTTGACTGTTTAACCCCTAATCAACCCTAACATATCGTAGTACTTAAAATCCAATTAAATATGCCATACAATTAGTCGCCCGTTAAATATGTAATAGGTTCCTCGAATTTCAATATAACTTGGGTGATAATTGATAAAAATTTCTTCACTCGAAGAGTAGAATTTTAAATTACTTTCCTAATCTTTCTATTAGATTAAAATAATTATTAGCGGTAGTTTCTTATTTTATATTGTAATGTTATAAAGTATAAACGAAAACAAGCTAAAGTTCCGGTCGCTATTTTGCCGGATAACATAAATAAAACTCTCTCAGGTCGTGGGTCTAACTCAAATTAAGAATGGGGCATGTGTGGATGCAAGTTATCAAATGCGTTGAGTACAATTCTATTTCGACAACAATATTGTCTTGAAGCCGCTTGTGTATTAATTAATGTGAAACTGCTTCGAATTACAATTACATTTATATATAAAAACTATCGATACATTGTAATTCGTAGTTTTCATAAGTGTAACAATATTGTGTAGCAATACTAAATGTGATCTAATAAAAAGTTTTTAATACAATGTCCCACTAACCCTTTTGTACCACTGGTTTGGTACCGCTGGTAAAGTTGTGTTGTTGCTGCTGTTGCCACACGGAAGTAGCTTACTGAAGTTGTCCACCAATACGTGTTGATCGCACATGTGCTCCGCTCATAACTACTGAAATTGCTATTTGATATCCAAATTAGCCCAAATCTATTTTTCGCGAATTTACGACGCAAAATCGGAATTATTCTTCACACAGTGAGTTAACATCCAAATTCTAAATTTTCTCTTGAACGAACTCGCCGTGAATGTGTTGTACCATAGCATGTTGTTTTGGCCATAACTCAAAACTCGAGGGTGCTACTGCTCCTTATTGCAGGACAACGTGTGTATAATGTGAAGAAATGCGTGTAAAACCGGAGATCTTCTTTACGTGACTAAAACCTTACTAACCACATTTCTTCTAGACCACAATTTCCAACCGCCTCTACGATTGCACTTGTTAACCAACCAGGTATCAGGCCCCAGGAAACCATCAGCTTGACGACCCAAGAAAAAACCACCCGTCAAGATATGTCCTTCAGACACTTTTATATCATCAGTATGAACTCGAAGCATCTGTGAAATATGGCATGGGGTTTTCATAGCATCTGGCGAGATGCTATGAAAAAAGTTCTGATGCGCAAGTTAGACGACCTTTATTCTTATGGGTTTATTTACATTCAAGAACCATGTCGTATCTCCAACTTCCGTTTTGTTTGGAACAGCCGAATTTGTTATCTTCGGGAGTTCCTTTCCATCTGAATGGGTTTGTTATTGCTGCCTGCCTTTACTACAACAACAGCTGCTCACTCAACGGTCTCAGTTAATCTTGTGCAGTGTCCCGTATTTGAAACAAGTGTAATCATTAGTCATTTTCGAAGCCGCACGTCGAGTGATTGGAAGAAGTTGATGTCATATATTATTATGTAAACTTACCAGGACCCTTAAGATAACATGTTTTTATTGTTGGAATACTTTTTAACAGCGTAATGATTGTTTCAACACCTGTGTGTGTATTATCATTAAGAGCTAGCCTATAACACCGTGACAACATAAACTGGAGAGGTACTCTGCTACGGTTATAAATTTTTCTTAGTTATCTAACAAATCATTTGTACAATATCAGCTCGTGGTTACAGTAATCTTCCTCGTGAACTCTATGGTTTTCTTTCAGAGGTCACTACGAGTACGTTTTGATATTTTTGTGGGCAGCCGCCTGGAGTTAGATTTAGGAAACAAGTAAAAATTTTGAGGTGGTCCGCCATTTTTTTGATTCGGTTGGTTCAATTTTTTTGACAACCTTTTAAGTATAACGCTTCAATGGACGTTGGGTCTGCGTGTTATTTTTATTGAACTGTTCGTTCAAACCAAGTTATTTGGGATAAGTTTACATGCAACCTTGTGACGATGCTTCCATTTATTTATCGGCTTGTAGCAGCATTTGTTTGACGTTATGGAAGTATCTTCTCTTCATGTTGAAGGATTATCACGTTCAAGCATTACACCGAATTCAAAAGTGTACGTATACACTACCATCACCTTTTTATCAACCCTCGAACACCTAGGTAATTTATTCTTGATTTTCCTATTTTTTTGTGTGCGTTGAGGTTATGACGATTTTCATTTCTTTAGGGTGTCACACCAACATTAACTTTTTATCGCTGGTCTTTTGTATTGGTTTTCCGTGACGCCTCACCAGCCTGTAGATGTATTTTTGGTTGCCGTGTGGACTGGCAACGATTTCTGAAAGTCCATTACCGTTTATCGTTGTTGCACCGCTGGAGTTACGGCGTCACCCTACAACCCTTTCTGACCGAGACACGGCCTCAACAACCCTCCTTGCGACGGCTACACCCCGTAGCATAAGTGAACCTTTATTTCAACCCCACCAGGACTCCGAGAAGCAACGCCGAGTGAGCTTTACCAACAGTAACGTTAAATTTATTTTGTATATATTTTATCGAGAACCTTTTTCTTATATTTTAATGCATGCGGGCTTAGTTTTGGGTAACACCCTGGCAAATATTTGTCAAACTATTTCAGCTATTTGTTTTAAAAAACTAGGATTATTGATTCGTGTACAATACTTGTACACCGAGTATGATCATACGAGGTACAAACACAGTAAATATCCATTTGTGTAACATAATAATCGAGCTTAAAATTGTTTTGGTTAAGGGTGAGCCCATTATTCGTCTCGCAGCTCTGTATATAATTAGCATTAAATTTGTCAATATTACTAGCGAAGCATTACTCTCCACCACTCAAGGTGTATCGTCGTTTTCCATCTCCTTCGATTCAGTGTACTCGATTTTCGTGATTTTCAGTAGTGTCACTGTGCCGATTCACAGGGTCACAAATTACGTGGCGCTCAAACCTATACCCTTTCTCGCCTTGCTGTTAAAAGCTTCACCACAGGCTCAAGACCCTGTGAAGATCACTCTCCAACAGGTAAGAGAACGACGGTCATCACATTTTATCCCGATCGAGCTAGCCAGAAGGGCAAAACACCTTTTTAAATTTACCATTCCACCAGTCTCCCTGAGGTGGACTGGAGGTGCTGTAAGCACCACATTGCCGCTGGTACCTAGCGTGGCAACTCCTCTCCGGATTGTGACTTAATCTGAATCCCTGTTTTTTTTTTGGGTTATAGGGTTTGTGTTTTCAGAGGGCAGTTTGTGTTACACTCTGATGTTCCATATGAATTGCATATTGACGACAAATTTATTTTAAAAATTGAGCAAAGTTCAATAAATAATCTAAGCTCTGTCACCTAAATTGAATCGTCCAATTGTCCTGGTGTCCAAATAAAGGCACCCAAATGTCCTGACTCGAGCGGCGGTTTAGGCCAAATTAATAATAAAATAAACACACGGATGTGATGTGGAAGCACTTTTCCGAGAGGTCGTGAAGACATGTCATTACGACAGTACTAAATATGTTGAGGATAAACCTTCAATCAAGACCCTTCGGTTGCCAAGAATTGTAAAAATTCGAAAATAAGTCAATTATAACCAAACCACAACAACGACAGACATGTTTCGATCTTGTTAGATCTCATCAGTGACGTACAGTTATGGATTTGGTTACAATTGACTTTAAGTTTTTACCTATATAGCATTTTGTCGACAAGATTAATTGAATTATCCGATAATCCAAAAAAATGACATCAACAATTCGCGCAATGCTAATAAGTATAAAACGACCCGTTTATATAATAAAATAAACACACGGATGTGTGTATAAAATAAACACACGGATGTGTGTATAAAATAAACATCCGTGTGTTTATTTTATTACATAAACGGGTCGTTTTATACTTACTAGCATTGCGCGAATTGTTGATGTCATTTTTTGGAATATCGGATAATTCAATTAATCTTGTCGACAAAATGCTATATAGGTAAAAACTTAAAGTCAATTGTAACCAAATCCATAACTGTACGTCACTGATGAGATCTAACAAGATCGAAACATGTCTGTCGTTGTTGTGGTTTGGTTATAATTGACTTATTTTCGAATTTTTACAAATTAATAATAATAATAATTTATTACGGGCAGTTTCCGACGATCGTTCTCTTGATCCGTAGATAAAAGGATGCCTGTATAACACCATTATTAACTTGAAGCTTTATTACATTCTCAAAATGTCCCAAAATGATGTACCACACTGTACATCGTAATCATCAAACTTGAAACTATAATTTTGCCGAAACTAGCATCAAAACTTTTTTTTTAAATTTAAACTGCAAACTTTCGAGGTTGTAACAACCAACTTAACCAAACCAAAATACGTACTGTAAGGCAAAATTTGCATTTTACTTGAGTAAAAATTGAATTGGATGTTAAAACTAATTGATTAATTACCACACTCGTAAGAAATAAGCGGGGTGCAATGGTTTGTCGCCAGAAAAAATTTATAAAAAAGTTTAGAAACCGCTGGTGTAAGACTTTGAGGTTTAGTACAAAGATCTTAAGTCAGAAATTAGCGTTTTTGAGTTATATACACCATCGTATTCGTAATTTTGTGCTCTTTCGATTAGTATAAAGAACTTAAGTCAATCCTATTAAACAAGTGCAACAACATATAAAATACTAACAACTTAGTTGCATTTTCTTTTATTTTCATAATCCAAATAACTTAAGTTGACTTAAGTTCTTAATACGAAACTTGAAAACATAGGAATTGCAATCCTTTTAACTTAAGTCAACTTAACTATCGCCTTAAAATTGAAAACTCTTATATTTTTAAATTACTTCGCTTCCACTAGTCCCGTCATTTTACTTCTCATTTTTAATTTTGGAAGTAATTACCTTTTACAAATAAGTTTTTATTAGTAGTTTATTTCATTTGTTTCATAACAGGGCATCGCTATTATATTTGGGTATTCCAAACAGTTCTTGGTCGCGTATTTTAGATTGTACCCAATCTTTGTTTATAAAATGCAATCCAAAGTTTTAGCTGACCTAACAAAAAAAAATGACAAAATGGAAGCTGGAGAAAATGATGAAAAAAAATGTTACTCGTTTGACTTACAACAATGCTTGGCAACTCCACTGCTATCGTCCTCAGTTGCCTTTTATAAGAGGCAGTTGTGGACTTATAATTTGACAATTCACGACAATAGTAGTGGAGAGTCCACAAACTACATGTGGCATGAAGGTATTGCTGGACGAGGAGCAAACGAAGTTGCATCTTGTATTTATCAGCATTTGCTGAAGTTATCATCCAAAATCAAAGAAGTGACCCTATATTCTGACACTTGCCAGGGTCAGAACAAAAATACCCACATAGTGCAATGTTTCTAAAATGTTTGACTGATTGTCCAAATTTGGAAGTGGTCAACCACAAATTTTTAGAACCTGGGAATACCCATATGGAGTGTGATGTTAACCACTCCATAATCGAAAAAAGGAAGAAGAAAGTTAATACGCCTATTTATCATCCGCACGATTGGTATCAACTAGTGAGGGGAACTGGAATAAAAAATAAATTTTCAGTCCAAGAAATGTCCTAAAACGAATTTTTTGATTTTGCCAATCTACTGACCAACGTTCTGGTTTATAGGAAAAATAACCTAGATGGCGAACAATTTAAAATTCAGGAAGTAAATTGAATTCAGTATAGGAAAGGAGAAGAGGGGCAATTATTCTACAAACATTCACTGGATACAGAGCGGATGCAGAGAGAACTTTTGGGCAAATTCTTCTTCTTCAAATTTTCTTAAAAAGAAAAAAAAATGGGAACTTGAAAGTAATTCTAAAAAAGCGCTATTCTGCTCCAGTTTCAATGATATCAACCAGTGATATTCCAGCGAATGATCCCGATTTGGACGAAATTTCCGATGAATAAATTAAGTATAAAAATGAAATTGTTATAATAAATTATTAAATTATAATTAATTACAATAAATTTTGTTTATTTAGTGAATTTTTTTCTCATAATTGTTAGATTACTATAATGAACTAAAGTATGACTTAAGTTCATAGTAGGGGAGAGTCGGGATGTTTGGGTCAATTTTTAATAAATACATTTTATTTAATTTCTGAAACATAATTGACGAACCTTAAATATACCATTGCATAGAACAGGTATTGCACAAGTTATGTAAATAATGTAGAATGGATCACTTTAATTTTGACACAAGTTTTTTTAAATTGTAGTAGCAGAGAAAATTTGACCCATTTATCCCGCATGTGGGGAGGTTTGGGTAGGTAATAGGGATGTATGGGTATATAGTCATTTAAACTAAAAGAATTGTTTTTTAATGAACATAAACTAAAATACCGTAAACCGGGGTAACTTTGGTACAATTTTTACAGTTTTTCGGTTATAAAATCGTAATTAGTTATCAAATTTAGTTGGGAGTAGGATTGTATAAAAGTTCTACTGGGACTACATAAAATCTACATAGAATTTATTACTTTATCATTTTCACAACTGAGAAAATGGGCCTTAAAAGTGTCCCAAAGTTACCCCGGGTAGCGGGGTAACTTTGGGACAGGCACTTTTTTTATGAATATCTTTGTTTAAAATACATTTTTATCAATTATAAACCTAACTATGATAAAGTAGATTAAAAATTTGATTTCGGTAGGGAAGTTGCATTTTTTAAATTTGTAAATGGACAAGGAAACGGGAAATTAGAGAAATGGTGCTTGAACAAATAATTTGTTTTATTAAAAAACAAAAAACAACATTTTCTTTATTAAAAAGGAACAAATTAGGTAAACTTAAATAATATACTGCAATGATATTCACCCTTAAATGAATAGTCACCCAAAAAAAGCCCCAAAAACTAACGTTATGCCGGAGATGGGTTTTTCTCTTCCTCAGAGTCGATGAGTTCGATAAACGAAATAAAAGGGTGAAAATTCGTAACAAGCATAATTTATTATTTGAACGTAAAATTTTTATAAACAATTTGCATCAAATTTTTATGAGGACAATAAGTTTGTCTCAAACCACTAGTATTTAGGTGTAATGGCTCAGACATGCACGTAACATTTAACGTTTTAAATTTTAACACTGTACGTGTAAATCTGTCCATTCATGTAATGGGTGTAATTTTATAAAAACAGTAAATACAAGTTTCATTAATAAACTCACTATTAACAGAAATCATTGTTTTATTTGAGTTCATTAATTTTTAATCAAATTCATTTACCTTATAAATGATAAACTTCTTTAAGTTTTTGTGCGCCACTGTTTTGTCGACCGTCAACATCTGCATTACCAACCGTGTAATAGAGAACCATATGCGTTCCAGTGTGTTGCTCCCGTATTCTCCTGCATCCAATTTTTGATAAAATCGCTAATTTTCCATTCAATCCTCTTGCTAATCGTTGATTGAATAACTGCTACCTGAGACAGCGCTTCCGGTAAGTAACTTATCCGTAATCAATTGTAATTTTTCATTAAACGTGGAAGTAACCTCCAAATTTCACATGTGCGTACAATTTTAATAATCAACTTTCTGTTGTAGGTATCCAATTTACTAATACCTCAACTCGTCAGAAATACACAACCGTTCACTAATTATAAGTCGTAATTAGCAATTACGCGAAGACTCGACTTCCGCAAATTATTCACTTCTTAGTGAATCCGCGAAATTACACTTCCCTGACCCTCGGATCAAAGAGAAGTCTTAGGAGTTCTTCCTTCTTTGAAGACCACCAAAGAACTGCTCTCCGCTTGGAGGTCACTTAGGAACTCGCGTGTTCCCTCTTTGAGTTTCACCAAGAGACTGGCTTCATTCTCACTCGCTGGCCTTTCTGTCCCTCTCCCAGTTTTCGAAATTTGGATTTTATGGTGGGAATCGATATTTTTGATCACTAATGTCGCACTTATTTATAGGTAACTTGGTGTTTATAATTGTTTGTTCACTAAATTTTTATTTTACATTTTTATTTTACAAGAAACTGTCGTCGCTTTAAAAGTTTAATAACATTCACAGGATGTTGCAAAATATTTGTATTACATAATTCACTTCAAATTTGTATTGTTTTATGTGTAAATTGTTACATGTGGTGGTCTGTTGTTAATTTGATGCAAAAGTTTTTATATCAGCCAAATTAACTGATTATTGACTCAAAAATTAAATAAAACCGAATCACTACCTTTATTTGCTTGCTTACACCCTCTAATGGTCAAAATACCACCACAATACATAGGTAGATACAACACCTAGGTAACTTAAATAATCTCCATTCATTCTGGAACATCGGCCAATGAGTCGTTTCTATACTTTAAGACATGTACCAAAGTTACCCCTGAAGGTTACGACTTTTTATAAAATTATTTATATTTCACATGTGTTTCGACTTTTAAGATTTTTTTTAGTAAAACTGTGACAGAATATTGAATTTTTCGATCCTTTTACCCGAATTTAGTTAATGTTGTTAGTTTCACTCCACCGATAGAAATTATACACACTATGCACTAAACACCTGTTTCTGTGAAGGTCAGTTTTACACCTCTAGGGGATTCCTGCTAAAAATAAACTGTTGCTAAATCACATAAATTAAGAGTTAATACTCTACTTTTGGTGATAAAATGATAAAAGGGCCGATTGGTACTAGAATTACTGGTATATAGAGGGAGAAGTAAAAAATAATGTGTGTGTCCCAAAGTAATACTGCAGTCCCAAAGTTACCCCGTTTTACGGTAACATAAAATAATATTAATAAGCAACACTATCACGAAGCAAAATAAACAAAATATTAACGCAACATAACAAATATTTCAATAAAGATTCAATTCTTAACTCCCTACTCTGTTCTTATAGATTCTTAGTCTTTAGCAATCTCTCACATTTCTGACCCATTCCTCCCACTGGTGCCAAAACACAAAAATGTGGTTGGAATTTTCGCATGTGGAAAGTTGGATTATATTGAATAATAGTCATGTTAAGCTTAATAACTAATCATTCCAATGTAATAGTCGTTTTAGAGATATTTCAAAAGAAATAAAAAATAACTGACATATAATAGATATATAAACGAAAATTTACCTGGTCAAAAAGCCGTTTTATTCGATAAAACAATTAATATTTACAGTCACGCTGCGATAACAATGGGAAAGAGTTTCGATACCTTATGGGACCTTGGTGGAGGTAGTTATGCGTACGTTAAACGCTTTGGGAATGTAATTTTGGCATCGACCCAAATCTCCTCTGACCCAAACCTCCCGACATTCCCCTACTATAAAAGTTAAAGATTTTTGCAGTACTAAGAACTTAAGTTGACTTAAGTTCATAGTATTACAAAAATTAAAAGTTTTTGAAATACTAAGAACTTAAGTCACTCAAAAAAGTGATAAGGCTGATAATTCAAAACTGATCTTGTGTATGTCAATAGATCTAACCATTACCTAATTATTGCCTTAAAAATTTTTTTAAAATTTGTTAGCATTTTCTTAACATTCAATTGGTAACTTCATTTGCCTCTAGTGAAAACTTGTGTTTTTTGACTTAAGCTCTTTGTACTAAACCTTAAAGGATACAAACCAATATTGTATATTAAACTACAACTTAAAAAAGAAATAATTTGTTAAAAATCTTCGTTTGTATTTGAATTTTGCGATACATTATTAAATTTATAAAACTGTTGTTTCAAAACACTTACAGAAAAACTATGCACTTGGAACAAAATTGAAAGTAAAACATTAAACAATTGAAACAAATTACATAATTATACACAGTTATTAATTAATATTACACAAATTATACATCAAATTAAAAATATTTACAGTAACAAAATTAAAAAGGTGACTAAATGTTACAATAGTCCAGCCTCTTTAACCATAGAATAAAATGTTCCCTTTTCATTTCTCAACAAATTTTGAGGATTATCATATTCAATTACGGATCCTTTCTCCATGACTATAATCTTATCTGAATCCATAATTGTGTGCAACCTATGAGCTATAGTTATGACGGTACAGTTGCAAAACTTTTTCCTAAGAGTAATTTGTATTAACTTATCGGTTTCTGGATCTATGTTAGCTGTAGCTTCATCTAATACTATTACGACATTGTTGCGCAAAATGGCTCTTGCTAAACAAATGAGTTGCCTCTCTCCTGAACTAAAATTGATGCCTCCTCCGGTAACTTTCATCTGCAAGGTTTCTATCGATCTCTTAACCTTTACTTCCTCAAGTGCTTCCCAAATTTCAATATCAGTGTATTCGCTGTAAGGATCTAAGTTGTCTCTAATGGTTCCCGAAAATAATATTGGATCTTGTAGAATCACAGCAATTTTTGACCTTAAATGGTTAACTGGTACGGTGGTGATATCCACGTCGTCTATTATTATACTTCCTTCAAAGCTATACAGTCGTAATAAAGTTGATGTGAGGGAAGACTTTCCGGCACCTGTTCTGCCAACAATGCCGATTTTTTGCTTACTTTCAATTTCAAAATTTAAATCTTTTAAAGCTATGTCTCCAGTGTGGTATCGCAGACATACTTGGTTATATTTAATTTTACCCAAAGTTGGCCATGGATCTTTTGGTTTTTCTCCGGAATTATCTTCACCCTCAATTTTTTTATACTCAAGTACTCTTTCAGCCGAAGTCATCTGTATTTCCAGTTCTGCCCATTGTCGAACTCCCCATTGTAAGTAACCAGTTAAAGCTAAAGATTGGGTTAATGCCAAACCCACGTTACCCGCAAGTGACCCTAAAATTACATCGGTAAAAATGAAACGATTCGTTACTATTGGGATACTCATTTACCAGTTCTGAGGAATGGAAACGTGATTGTTATCGCTGTTATGTAAAAGGAACATAATAAATCTGAGAAATAAGCAAATGCTCGTGTTGTCGTAACGGTCATTTGAATTGAAGAATTGCAGTGATCAAATAGATGGTTAAATTCGCTACTTAATATCTTTTCAGCATTACTGGCTCTAATAGTTGTAAGCCCTTCAAATGTTGCTTTGGTATGTCCAACTACTCCACTGCGAGCTGTAAACAATATTAGAAATATTCTAAGGGGCAATTCACATCGAGATTTGTTGTATTGCATTGTTACATAAAATATAGGTTAATTATTATGTTAAGTAACCATGCGCTTTAGGTTATCCTAAGGCAAAAGTCCCATTCACAACTCAATTGTCAATTGACAAAAGACAGGTTTAAATCGGAGATTTTAGTAAGTCACGAAACAATCAAACAACTACCTGTATCCTTCTTCTCCAAAAGTAAACTGCCATTCATATCCAAGGCGATGGTAAGCCGGTTTCGGGAACCAGCGTTTACTTTGTACATAGCCATAGACTGCCGACACCGTCATTTTTATTGATTCTTTCAAACTTCTACCTTACAATGTAATACAACTAAACCCTAGGCCTTTACTTACTTGTCCCTTGTAAACGTTTCAAGCTACGACCCGTTGGTATGTAGCAACGTCGAATGAAAACCAGTAATGTTGCAAATACGACGCCTGGTATTATAAAGAATTGGTTTACAATTGAAGTTACGATTAAAACCGAAAGTAACAACAACGCAGTCTAAAAAACACAAAACAGTAAAATTTTACACCAACAAGTCTACTCACCTTACCATTGACACCTCAAAAAGAACATAGGGCATTATTTCGTCAATTACCCCCAGGTCTCTAGAAAATCTATTAAGAACGTTTCCAGCCAAATTTTTATTGAAGAATATCATTTGAGCTTTTATTATTTTTTCCAAAACTATCCTATGTAAATTCGACGATATATTTCCACAGTAAACAAACAGCATAAAATTTTTGGCGGAAGTTAATAAACAAGCCACGAGTATGAAAATTGAATACTCTGTCAACCTGCTGTGATACCGTGTGTTTATTTCAATAAATTCGCTTGTATTTGTACGGTTTGCTAATTCGTAAGTAATAATTTGTTTTTCGAAATTAACCCTAAAAAATTATAATCAATTGATTACTGGTTTATGATAAAATACTTGTACTCGAAGCAACCATCTGTATTTTAGATTCGCCAAAAAAATGAACAAAATACATTTCACAATTTAAATGCACCAAAGGTCATAAATTCACTGGAAATATTATTTCGCAAACTTTAATTGAGTTGGAACCAATTCTGTGATAACGACATATTAAAATATATAAATAACAAATTATAGGTAGATATTTATTAAACTCGTGGGATGAGTACGATAACCTGGCAGCGGATTTTAAAAATTTTCAAATGCTATTATGGTAGGTGAGGATGTCAATATTAAACATATAAATAAAAATTTGAGGATCATTAAAAATTGGGGCTAAAAATAGAAAAATTATGAGTATTGTATATTGGCTCTTGGAATAAGTTTAATTCCGTCCTCAGTCTTGAAAAACAAGATGCAAACATTCAAGTCCTAAAGCAATCCATTGAAACCATGAACTCCCAGTAGAAGCCATGATGCCCAAATTGTAGATTTGGTCCGACAACGCGATGAAATGGCAGCCTTCTCTCCGAAACCCCGGGAAACCAGCACCCAAACGAACGAAGATGAGGAAATGGACCCTACAACGGATGAGAAACCGATTGAAATCATTTCAACGCCTCCAAAGACCTTCACGTGTCCCACCGCCGCAAACAGATTTCTTTCCCAGTTTTTCTGCCACCCAAACTGAGGTCCAAACCGATGCAACTGTTATGTATCGAAACGTGCGAATTGTAAAAATAAAAGGAATAATTGTAGCTTACCAATTATAGCAGTCAGTATAACGGTAATTAGCAGTTGCACTTACCGCGTCAATTTACTTCCTATGTCCGCGCATGTCTCGAATCGTCCACGTTCACGCAATACATTTAATTTCCTGTAATATCCATTCATACATTACAGCGACAAACCAAGGTCAAGTGTCCACGAACAATGATGAGGAAATCCCAGAATTCCGCTCCCAAAAACGATGTAGACGTCGCACCAAGAAACGGAAACTCTCACCCACTTCAGAAGAGGGGGCTGGGACAACAGAGAGATATTTTTAATAAGTGGACGGTTCCAGAGATCCCGGTTAATTAGTTCCGTGCGTTAAAAATATTGCACCATAACTAAGAAGTACTTGAAAGATGAATTTTCCATTTTTGATTAAACAGAAACGTGTGGGGTGCAACTTAATAGTGTTGGCTCCTGTTTGCGAAAAACTTCAATTGCCTCTCGGTCGAGGCAGATAGGACTAACCTTATGGCTAAATGTCAGTATGTAATTTTCACGTTTTGATAAATTTTAGGGGCAATTTGCAATGATCTGCTAATTTTTTTTTATAACTGATTCTTGGACCGGTTACTATCGTCTTCCACCTCGAAAATTTTTAAATTCTCGGCCAGAGCTACTGTCCTATTCCAAAAACTTTAATTGATGGCGAGTTGACCGGCGCCGGCGCGCGGCGACGATATGGGCTCGCGGCGAGTTGTCCTAGACCCTCAGAAGAGATCCTCACACCAAAAATTTTTACCGTGCTGGTTACAATCACACCTGATAACGCTCAGAAATCCGATGATTTCTGTAAACCGGATGAACCTCCCCGAATAACTATCCCAGAACGTTCACATGCAGGAAATCGTTCCAACTCCCGGTGCCCGATTCTACAACTAGAACTCTTTACCAATCAGCTAGGTGGTCCTACTTAAAAACCCACTCGGGGCCGAAATCAGCCCAGACAGCTCACCGTAGTGATTTGGGGGCCCCCACCCACGAATTTGCCAATCACCATCAAACAAGATCTGTTTGCTAGAAACCCCCATGTCACCTCCGTCTGGCAAATGCAACGATTGCAGTGAGGGCATCCGAGGAACTCATCTACGATATTCTCCTCGTACTCCACAACTAAGAAGACAGTTTTTTTAACGATTGGGTAGGCGATTCCATCAGTTCTGATGGGGTCTCTTCTCGTCTTCACTTCTCGCGGGTCGCGTTAGTAAAGACCTTTTAGCTTCGTGCGATTGCTCCATCGTGCTTGGGGCAATGCCCTTGTGCTTTGCACATGTCCACAAGTTCACCGTTCAGCTTACTAGCAGTAATTATTAATACAGCAAATCGCAGATTGTTAACCGGTCATAAATAATAAGGGGTTTCTATTATTTAAACCCACCGAACTCCAAAATCGGCATATCTAATACCGCTCACTTACCAAAATTATCGCTATAGGAAACCCATAATCTAAATCAATTCACGTGTTAAAATTATCCTTATAGCAAACGTAATAATTAACCTAAATCGGGATATTTATTAACCAGGATCTCTAAATTTACGCGTTATGCGATTAAAAATATAATTTTTAACTTTGATGTTCTCGGTACGACAAATAAACGTAGACTGCGGCAACCTAGCCCCTTTCCAAGCTTTGTTGTAAACATTTACACCGAGAGCACGGACCGTCAATACAATACAGCAACTGGGGCCAATCAGACGCAAAATATCGAAACTTTACAATCGATTATTGCTTAAATTACTCAATATTTGACATTCATCCTCACCTTGAACGTAATTTTAAAGTTATCTATCAGTTCCCTTCAGGTTATCATATTCGAACCGAAATCAATATTAGATAATGAAAATTTAGTTTGCTTAAAAAATTTTGATTCATTAATTCTGTGCTTGTTTAGATTACAATTTTCACTGTAATGTATACATTACATATTATTATTATTGTTTGTGTGTTTAATTATTTTGTTTGGGCATTTCATTTGCCCATGTTTATCGACGTAAAGAAATATTTTTTCTAATTATTACAGTAAGTTCAATAGCATAGTTCAATAATAAAGGGGGAAGCGTACCTCCTAGCGGTTTTTAAAATTGTTTACAATTTAAACATGAATGCAAAAAAATATTTCCTATGGAGATTTTAGTGATGACGTCATACTGACTCCAAACAAAATTGTGTGTATTTTTTTTAAATATATAAATTCTAAAAAGTGTTTGGTGATTCTAAAATACAGATATGACAGAAAAATTATATTTAGGGCCGATTTCATACTTTTCATTCACTTTTAACGCGTCGTTAAAAATAAAATTGGATTTCTATTGGTTTGTTAAGGGACTCTCTATTAAGGCTCTCTATTAAGGGACTTCTCTATTGGTTAACTAGGACTTGTTAGTTAAGTGCACATTAAAACTTTTAACGCGTCGTTAAAAATAAAATTGGATTTCTATTGGTTTGTTAAGGGACTCTCTATTAAGACTCTCTATTAAGGGACTTCTCTATTGGTTAACTAGGACCTGTTAGTTAAGTGCACATTAACGCATTTATTATGAAATCGGCCCGAAGTGTTATAGCAAATAACTGTAGCCTACCAGGTACTTATAAAATATTCTGTATAACTGACAGAAGCTTGAGCAACCATTGCTAAAGCAAGAACCAACAACAACATTTTGAATCCTCCTCCCGACAAAAAATAAGTCAAATACACTTTGCCTTTAACTGATCCAACTTCTTTAGTCTCTCCATAAACACTTTTCTGATTTATTTCCGGAGTATTATCCTCTTCATCTTTTTTATACATCTCTAACGAATCTTTGGGTTTGTCTGCGTTTTCTTTCTCTTCCATATCTGCATTTTTAATATTCTCATAGTCTTCCAATTTCTGTAAATCTTCAAAAACGCCTTGAAATTTAACACTCCCTCCATCTAACACCACTATATAATCGGCTTCATATAAATAAAAATGCTGCTGAGAAGCAAAAATACACACTTTTCCCCTGAGAAAGCCTTTGATGCATTCTCTGAATATGTGCGAACTGATATGTGCATCTATTGCAGATAACGGATCATCTAATAAGTAAATATCGGCGTTTTTATAAATTGCACGTGCCAAATTGATTCGAGCTCTCTGTCCCCCGCTTAAGTTTAAACCGCGATCACTAACGCGCGTTAAGTCACCCTTGAGAAAATTGTTCAAGTCATGGGTTAATCCACAAACACGGACTACTTGTTCGTAACGCTCCTGATTGAACCCTTCATTAAATATAATATTTTGTTTGACTGTTCCCGGAAATAACCAAGACTGTTGGCTGGCATAAGATATGGTACCATGAGTTCTGACAGTTCCATCCTTTAATTCTATTTCTCCAAGAATTACTTTCAGCAACGTCGATTTTCCGGAACCGACCAATCCAGTTAATACATTTAAACCTCTTTCAAACTTTAGATTTATGTCGGATAGAATTTCTAAATTTTCATCAGTCGAAACGATTATATTTTTTAACGATATTGAATTACTGATCAATACGTCATCGGTGGAGGGAGTTGTATTCGTTAGTAACGGATCAGTCTCTTTGATTCGAGTTTCACTATTGAAAGGAGCATCCTTTTTGGTAATTTTATCTTCGGGGTTGGGCATTTTGTCGGAAATAACAGAAGACGAAATCTCTTCCAGTAGCAAAAACGTTGTAATTCTCTTTAGAGCAGTAGCAAATTCAGCAACATGAGCAATCCCTTTTGGGATGTTATACATTACAATCAAATGTATTGCAGCAAGGCATTCTATCACAACAAAAGCTTTTTCTGCTGTGATATGGTGTCCGAAGTAAACGTACGTCATTATACAAACATAAATAGCAACTTTTGAACTTACTTGTCCAATTGACAATGCTAAAGCTTTCAGATAATACAAAATTCGTAGGTTATGAATTTCTGCGCTAAAACGGAAAAAAAAATATAAGAATTCATGCAAAGCTTACTTGGAATTTTATGCTATACCTCCGTACTTTGGTAACGTAATTCATAAAAAACTCTTCCCAGGAATACATTTTAATGGCTTGAATGGAATTTAAGACTTCCTGAGTTACTTGTATTCTTTCATCTGTCTTTGCAGAAGTTTTGAGTTTATAGGATAGCATTTTTGAACCCAAATATCCTGGAATAATATTAACAATAATATGGAACAAATAAGTGATGAAAATGATTTACCTTGAAATGGAATCAAAAGTAATAATAGGATGGTTCCTATTACTGCCGATATTCCTATTTTAGTGTACATTATACCGGTCATTGCGAGAAGATTAATTGGACCAATGATGCTCTGGTATATTGAAAAGTAAACATATTCGACAATTGTAACGTCTTTCGTCATTAATGTTATAGCTTGACCACAAACATTGGAGTTTGAATTTAATTTTAACGATTTTTTGTATATCAATGATGATAAAGCTGCTTTTACTTTTAAGTCCGTTAATTCTGCCGCAAACGCTGAGTTGTGATGAACAAGAGTGTACAATATTATACACGCACTTAAAGCCACGCTGTAAATAATTATATCCGCTTCTTCAGATTTTTCCATACTGTAGTAACTCAAAACGGTTCCCAACAATAATGGTTTTGCTACTCTAAAAAGTTAGAAAAAACTTAGATGAAAAAATATTGCAAGCTACTCGGCTTACATTAAACTAAAAGTTAAACACAAATATATGATCATATTAATTAAGTATGTGAGTCCATATATTTTTAATATCGGCTTCAGTATGTTTGGTCGTGTTTTTAATTTTTCGATTTCCCATTGTCGCTCCAATCGAGTACCGTGACGCTCTGAGCGGTAGTTTTTGCCAATGTCATATACATCATCATCTTCAATATCTTTACTAAATCCCTTTCGAAATAGCGGGAATGTGTAACTGAAATGAAATTATGGTAAGTGCCCAAGTATATGTTATACAGGGCTTCTACTTACGAGAATGTGAGCCTTGATAGGAAACTTGACTTTTCGAATAAATTTGAGTTTGTGTCTCCGCTGTCTTTCGATTTCGTATCCATGGCCAAACGAGTACTTTACTTATTACTGATGAGTTAACCAATTCAATATAAGTAGCATAACTGGTAACTGCTGTGGAATTTAAAAATTATTATGTAATTTTCTGTTTATCAGGTTATTTTGCGTTCGTAATAAGAATATAAATATAAAAACATTTCATCGGTTTCGGTGCGGGCTTCTTCTTTTAATATTCATCCCTCCCCAAGTGGTGAACACGAATTGTTAAATGTCACAATGTTAGTGCTAGGTGGGTTGCTTAAAAATTGGGTTACCGCGACTCCCTGTATTTTTAAATTTTTTTTGAATATTTATTCTTTTGGATTAGAAAAACAGAGAAAATTAAAATATGGGTAGGCACATGGCGTTATTAATTTATTAGATTGACTAGAAAATTTTAACAATAATTATATTTAAATATAGATTTGTATTTAGTAACCATAATGTATGAAAAGAAATACTTCTAGTTAAAAGATTTACGTACGGTATGAAAAATAAATTGCTAAACAATAATGAAAAATTTTTTTAGTAATTCGATTTCATATGCCTGTAGATATGTAAAATCCTATTCCATTTAAAAAAATAAAAATTTTTTTTAATACATTGTTAAAAATTTTTATAAACAATAAAACAACGACTTTGACTCACTAATTTAAATGTAACTCATAAACCGTTAAGTTTTTGACAAAATATCAAGAAGGTAATCTTGTAGAAAAAGAAATTTTCTACAAAATTATTTTTAAATTTATTTTATGATAAATAATTCTCGACGACAAAGTATGTAGTTAAAATGATTTTTATAACTTTCAACCTGGTACATCTAAACTAAAATTGAATTACCTACAAAATTGGTTCTATAGATACTATACATTGTTGATTCGTGTAACTTTCGGCTATTTAATTTGAAAATGCGTTTTCTATCAAATGGTTCAGGTTTAATCCATTCCTGATTTAGTTTAACCAGGAAATTATTTCATAATAATCAAAATAGCATAGGGAAGAATGCTATGCCCCCCCTCGCAAATATGTTATGTTCTCAATTATCTCTCACACATTTGTTACCACTAGGTTACATAAACTTTGATGGTAAAGAAAAGTAAATTAAATACGTCGTTAATTGTTAGGTAGTGCAGACCAATATTGTGATATTTACAGTTACATTTTTTCCTTTATTTTTTTAAATTTTAAATGAAGACATATCAGTGAATTTACTATCAAAGGTCAATTAACTTATGCCACAATTTATTGAATATTTATTGAAAAATTGTAAAAAAAAAACGTAATGAGGGCGATTGGTTATCTATAAAGCAATTGAAATTTTCAATGGTAATATTGTAATATACTGTAATTGTTGTAACAAGTGCTTTTTCGTGTTGTCAATAATTAAAATTACGTCAAGCATGAATGCTTATTGCAATTAAAACTGTCCGAGACCTCGAGTGGCTGCTTGAGGCAGCTTTCTAAGTTTTCAAAGCAAACATTGGTTAACAAAACAAATTAATGTTAACATATTAATAACTTTTTACAAAAACTTAACCAGGATTACTTACTTACATGATGGACCCCACGTTACAGTGATTCAATTTCATATTTTTAGAGTAGTACTATTTTCTCTTATTTTTTCATTATTTTTATATTTTTATTATTTTATATATTTGTCTACTTAATATTTTAAGAAAATTTCCATAATATTAATTTTTGTATTACGAGAATCAAAACAGAAATTAATTATAAAGGAATTAACCAATATTTATTAACATAACCCCATTTTTCGTTTGGTTCTGAAGTTTTTCCCTACTGTTACTGAAAAATTCTTTTGTTATGTTTCATCATCAGGGCTCAAATGGAACGTACTCCGAGTTCTATTTGAACGCATGATTTCGCCTTTGAATACCTATTCGATTTGAGATTGATGATGATTTATCTAAAGGATAACGGAACGCCGCGCCGTATTAGATATTTGAATCTCTCTCTCTCTTCAGTCCATTACCCTTCTGCAGGGTGTGGTGAGCCTTTTTAATAAAGGCTTTTCATGGCAGATTACATTCCGGTGGTTTGCCATTGCCTGCCGAGGGGAGACGGCCATAATATGATTCTTGCTTCGCCCCGAGTCGAACCGGGTTCTATATATTAGCAGTCTGCGCTTAATTGCTATGCTAACGACCGTCTCGATATTCTATTCTCGATATTCGAATGCGACCATAAAATGTGACAAATTCAAAAGTTTTGAAATTAAGTCTATTTTTAACGTCAGTAAAATCTGTAACATGTTCCAATAAAAATGTAGCAAAAATCTCAATGGTTTACCTCAAGACGTAAGGCTAACATTTTCAAAAACATTGAAGGAATTATTGAAGGAATAATCCTTTAATCCGATAATATAATTAGGAATTTACTAACCTTATCAGAAAGGGTTAAAGCCTTATTTTAAATTATCACAATTACTTAACATTGGATCTAATGTTAAGATTGCAACGCTACTGTGGTGGAAATTTAACTATAGAGATATAGACATTGAACGATTTCAAATAGAATTTGCATAAATTGTATAAAGCGAGTCACAGTACTAAATTTTAATATTTTGTTATTATTAAGTTAAATATTACATACCGGGTGACCGGTCGTCGATGTGAACATAGGAAATTAATTATTTTCTTGCTTTTTTTCTTTATTTGCGGGGTTGGTAGACAATAATATTAAACTCTATATATTTTTTAATTAAGAGAGGGTTGTGTTTCTTCGCAAATAAAAAAAAAAGCAAGAAAATAATTATTAAATATGGACGCAATAACTGAAATTAATAGGAAATTAACATTGGAAATTAATTTTTCTTTAATTCCTGCTTCCCATCAGAACGGATAAGAATGAAAAAGTTATCAATTGAAAGAGTTTTATTTTCCGCGTCTAAAGACACTCAACACGTGATGTTTTGTTCTTGAATAATGTTAAAAATGTAGAATTAAAATAAGCGATTTTTTAAATAATTTTGAAAATTAGTTTTCAAACAAAAATAATTGCAATCAATTAAACAAGGCATCTAATATCTATTTAAAAGTACTACTTTGTTATTTTATTTTGAGTTTTTAACAATGATCAAAGAACAAACCATCAAGTGATTGGGTGTCTTTAGACGCGGAAAATAAACCTCTTTAAATTGATACTCTTTTCATTCTAATCCGTAAAGCTTGAATTACATTATACTTTTTTCGACTTTTTTCGTCTAGATTCTCGTTCGATTTTGTTTCGAGTTTTTATTTCATTTGCTTTAGTATAGATGGCGCCAAAAGGGACTACCAATCACGGACCTCTTACCTATACTACGCCAATAGGGATGTTGGCATTCCCGAACTCGGACCGACCCGAACGAAAACTCGGACGGGCTGCATATTTCTATTCGAGAAATCTAGACGAAAAAAGTATAATGTAATTCAAGCTTAATAATTAATAAAATTAGACTAAACTCATACCTCTATTCTGTAACTTTTTCGTTATCGAATCGTTAAGAACCGTAAAGTTTGGTTTACACTCACAATTGAATTAAATATTGTCATGGTGTATGGAAACCAAACTTCGTGGTTCTTAACGATTCAATAACGATAACGAAAAAGTTACAGCACAGCTGGGGGGTTAATGCCTAGGTACAGCTCCACCAACGTTAGAACCGACTTTAGGGGCGTGTCAGGCGCTGCTAAAATTAAAAATGTACACTCAAATGAAGAAGTTTCTCGGCGCGAATATTTAAAATCCATAAATTATTTTGTCAAATTGCAGTCACGAAATACGTAAAAAATGTTACCGCAAATATTAAATAAAGCACTTTTGGAATAAATTATAAAATAACACGAAACCGAATAACACAAAAAACCACGACAAATGTAAACACACGCAATGATTTGTAACTTTTACAACAGAATGTACTTGAGAATTAACTCAACGTTCATTGGTTCATTCAAATTTTTATTAAATTAATAGTTGGCATATTTGCCGCGTCCTTTCTAAGATTGGTGGAGCTGTATGTGTGTTAACATATTAAATTAAATGTATTATAATATATACAAAATAACAAAAGTTCAAAGCTACGGAAACAACCCAACAGCATAAAATTCAATGACAAACAACCGAACAAGGACGTTGCATATAGAATCGTCGGGAGTGGGGTTTTTAGCACTTATAAGGCCACAGGCGCAATTCAATTTTAATATTTTACGATATTTTCACTACCCTTACACCCCACTGCAAGATTTTCAACTTTCGACACGGGGGTAGAGCGGGGAAAGGCTCTGCCCATTAGCGCCGCAGGCGATTTTTGTGTGATAATACTACCTATTTTATATAGGAATATTGCACTTGAGATGAGACCTTGTTTTAATACCAAATCTATGTCCTATTGCGTTTGATTAAATAAAAAAAGCACCATAAGTGATTTCCCTAAAATATTGTATAAGTTTTGAGTCCTTTTTACAAATTGGTGTATTTTGTTTTTCCTTTCTTCATTAATATTGGTTTCCGTTGTTGGGTGCATACAGTAAAAGTCGCTACGTGCGCGCGTGCGCAGTTACTCTCGGCGATTGCGACGTTGTACCGGTTGGTATTATTTAGTTACACTTGGTTAAACTTTAGTTGGTACTCTGCAACCATTAATTGGAAGTTTTAGGTATAGCTCTTTTCGGTGCTCTCGAAATGCAGTTTGTTTTTGCACAAATTTTTAAAGCTATGAATTAAGCTGCAAATATACGAATTTTTTCGAGTACTTGAAAAAATCAACAATAATTAACAACCTGTTGAGCTAAGGTTAGTTTTACGAAACGATTTTTTTAATGAGGAAACCGTTAAAAGAGAGATCCACCAGTCAAGTTTAGGTTAGTGTTAAGAAACGATTATTTTAATGGGAAAGAGCACGATATAAAAATTTTGTTGTACCATGGGGGACCGTTAAAAGTGAGATCCACCGGTGGACCTTAGGTTAGTGTTAGGAAACAAAATTTTTTTATTGAGGGGACCATGAAAAGCGAGATCCATCGGTTGAGCTTAGGTTAGTGTTTGAAAACGATTTTTTTAAATGAGGGGACCCTTAAAACAGAGATCCACCAGGTTAGTGTTAGAAATCGATTTTTATTATAATGGGGAGACCGTTAAAAGAGAGATCCACCGATCGAGTTTAGGTTAGTGTTAGGAAACCATTCTTTTAATGAGGGGGCTCTTAAAAGAGAGATTCACCGGACGGGCTTAGGTCAGTGTTAGGAATAGATTTTTTTTAATGGGGGAACCGTTAAAAGAGAGATCCACCGGTCGAGTTTAGGTTAATGTTAGGAAAAGCTTTTTAGTGTTAGGAATTTATTTTTTTTAAGGGGGGGGGACCGTTAAAAGTGAGATCCACCGGTGGACCTTAGGTTAGTGTTAGGAAACAACATTTTTTTATTAAGGGGACCATGAAAAGCGAGATCCATCGGTTGAGCGTAGGTTAGTGTTTGGAAACGATTTTTTTTAAATGAGGGGACCCGTGAAACAGAGATCCACCAGGTTAGTGTTAGGAATCGATTTTTATTTTAATGGGGAGATCGTTAAAAAGAGAGATCCACCGATCGAGTTTAGGTTAGTGTTAGCTTAAAAGCTTTTTAATGACAGGACCGTTAAGAGTTAAATAAAGTTTTAGATTTGGGCCCTAAACTCTGATCCGGTCCTGTTTATAAAACTAAAAATTTAATTTTTACACACATTCGACTTGAGTATGGCGCATGCGCGCACTTTACATTTAAATACGCTTCACATTTGCCGGGAATTTTTGCGCGTGCGAGCATTCGACGTGAGTAACTACGCACGCGCGCACGTAGCGATTTTTACTGTTTGCTGTTGTTGGGGAGACTACTTCAACACCCTCGTTATGTAATAAGACGCTTGTGCATTCAAAATTTTGAACAGCCAACAACCCTGGATTGAGAAAGGAAAATTTCTATTTATTTATTTTGTTTGATAATAATTTTCTAATTGTTTGCGGTGATAACTAAAATTATTTTGAAGTCGGTGTAAATTTGAATTTTTTGACTAGGAAGTTGGGAGAATTTTGGAAATGATTTGTTTTGCAGAGTGGCAGAAAACATCAAAAAAGAAGTAAAAAAAATCTAGCGTGGGATGGTGTCGAGAGAAGTGCGTCGTTCGTTTCGTGTGTTTTTCCAAGTGTCCAACTATTGAAACAATTTGCGTTTTCACCCGCGTTAATTTTCCAACTAGTGTACTTAGAGTACGGGAAGAGATTTTGAGTATTTCTAGAAATCTGAATATATAGCGCGGTGGATGATGAAGTTAACCAGGTGTGCATTTCTCAAACAACGTGGTAAATCTGTAAAATCCGGTGGTATATGGAACGAATTGCATAGTTTTCTGTTATTGCGAGCCCTTTCCGTCATCTATGTTTGAGATTTATATTGAATGATTCTTATTTTTTGAATTTCAATTAACCAAAGTGCCTTTAAAGTTTGAAAAAAAAGGTATCAAAGATTTTCCTTTTGTTAATACCAAAACAGATCTTCAAGTACAAGTCCCGAGGAAAGAGAAACGTGGGACGACCGAAGATGAGATGGGGGCGGACCAAATCAATTAAGTGGCGTAACAGACTACAAGTCTATCACGTGATGATGATGATGAATAATAACTTTCCTGCCTGTGTTTGTAAGCTGTAGGTTATTTTGATTTTTAAATATCCACTTAGAGGCACATGAAGGGCATAGTTGGTTATAAACTGTGTTTTATGAGTTCAAATCCCATAATTGAGGTGTTGAATTTATCCACGAATTTATCCACGAGAAATGTATCCTTTTTTTTTATTAAAAGTTTGTTTTGGATTACAACAAGAGTTTTTATCGTGTGAACAGTTCACACGCATGATGACATTCATTTATTTTATAGGAATAAATTCTTTTGAGTCTCAAGAGGTAGTCTTTTTTTAGTTTTAGTTTTTAGTTTTAGTTTAGTAAAAATATCCTTCGAAAAAAAGTGCTTTGCACATTATTACTACCTTAAAAAACCATAAGTGCTTTTCCCTGAGAGAAAAACTTGGTTAAAACTAGGAGGTTGAAAGTCTGGTTCGAGATTTGATAGGTCACTTTCCATTCAAAATTAGTCCCACCGTTTAAAAAAAACAGTAACCAATTTAAAAAATTGGCAGTTGTATCAAATGGCTATTGAAATTTCTTTAAAATAAATAAAATCTCTACATTTCAAATTGCAGAACGCCGCAGGCGAATTTTTGTGTATATGTACCATGCATAAACATACAATACCTAATTATTATTCGGAATATGTGTCTAAAAATAATCTCCCGCGATCTGTCCCGACCGAACAATTGGAACCCCGGTAGTTACGACGCTGAACTATGCAGTAAAAGTACTTTTCCAATCAGGTCGTACAGACTACAAATCATTTCAAATGTTTTAATTGATAATAATTAACCTCAACCATAAAGTTTAAACACGGTTACGCACAAACGTAACAGTTTGATAGGCTTGTTTTAGTTTTTAACCCGTTGAGGCCCACAATTATTTTTAATAACAATAAAAGGAAATGTTATTCACTTTATTACATCAAAATATAGTAATTAAAAAGGTGGTTTTACAGTGAAACCACTGGGAATAAAAGGGTTATAAAAATGTAGCTGTAATAATTAAATCTTGCAATCACTTATTATTAAATGATTATTGATTAAGTGATGATATTATTAAATGAAAAATGTACATCGATATTTATGATACTTGTTTCCGACTACATGATTATAAAAACTAATACCTATGTAGTTTGCAGTGGCGGCGTAAGGCGTACGATAAATGTACACGACCGCGTACGGCCTTGCCTCGTAATTATATAATATAATAATTAATAAAAAGTTTTCTAGACCTAAAAATCATTTGTCTCCCACCGTCCAACCGCTTGTCCGACTCTTCAACCCCACATAATTTATTTTGCGTAAATACAAAATTAGGTTACGCCGCCACTGTTAGTTGGTATGGGTGTTATGATATAAATATGCATCAGTAAAAAATATTTGTGAATATTTATAAGTGCATATATAAATAATAACTGTCATAAAATATACATAATTTTGTAGGTAATAAAATAAAAAAATATTCAAGTAAACTAATAAATTAATACTACAATGTAATCCACCTATAACATAAAAAACGATAATTTGCTTTATAATAGACTAATTATTATTTGATCGATTGAAGTTTATTATAAGCGGATTCCACATTTATTATTTTATTTTACCGCCCTAGGACGTAAAATTGACGCTTTACGTTCATTCGTACAAAAAGTGTGCATAAACAGGTTTTCCGTTTGCCTACCCTAAAAAAATTAATTACTATATTAAATTAAAATGCAACTTGTTGTTAAAATTTTTAACTAATTTCCATCGTCAATCACATTGTAGGTACTTTCCAAGTGATAGTGTACGTAAGTTTTACGTAATTGGATTAGTCAAGTTTGTTACACTTATGGTCAAGCATTAAATTGGAAGCTATTAATTTAAACGCTTCCTTTGTACGTTTTAATTATTGTAAATAATTCGTAGAACAAAAATATTTTAATTTCTTTTGTAAAATTATTTTAATTTTAAAATCATCATTAATTTAAATAAATTAACGAAATTGTTAAGGAGACAATAATCTTTTACGTAACTTTTCTCCGAAAATTATTCTTTTATGCTAATTGTAAAGAGAAAAAATACAGTGAACAATGATATCCAGATTGTCTAAATTTTCCGCATATACATAAAAATTTTCGCAATGTTTTCCTTGTACTATATAAAAAAAAATAAATACAAAATTATTGTATTCAAAGTGTTTTTGATGTGTTCGAAACTTTCTCTCTAATTGGCACAACAAAAGAAAAACACAAATTTGTGTTCTACTTTATTTACGAGACTGTTGACGCAAAAAATCAGTGTAGAAAAACCCAGGTTTAATTTTAATAATAAAACTTTACCTTATTTAATTTTGGTGTTTTTCCACCCGCAGGAACCGCCACTGCAATTACCGCAAAAGTGCAACTGCAGTTTATAATTAATTGGAAACTCAGTGGATATTCAGTTTTACTACTAATTACAACCTTCATTAAATATTACAAAAACTATTTTGCAAGGATAAAATATCGCGAAAAATATTCTGCAAATAAAAAAAATTATACCGTAATATTGTGCGTATTTATTTACAAAAATATGTAGTTGAATGACTTCTGGTATAGATCAATGGTTAACCTAAACAGGGCCAACAACTTTTAACCGAATGCAATTTAGAGACAACACGTGCTCATGCAAAATCACAATAACATATCAAATTGTATGATAAAATTGGTGAGTAAAATAAAAAAGTAAAATTAAAAATTAAGCGAAACTTACGATTCGAGTGCTTGAGATATTTTTACACCATATTACTATTTATTGTTAAGCGCTGTACTGAGAATGCGTTTCAATTGTAATCTAATCGCCCCGAAGATAATTTTGTCAGTGGTAGTGGTAAATTAAATTGTGTTATAATAAACATATCATGTAAATACCACAATTAATTTATTGGGTTGGTGGAGAAGTGCATTTTATTTTAATTTTTTAAATTTAGATGTATTAATTTGATAAGCAATGCATGAGCGGCTCGTGCGGAGGATGCGATGGGGGTAATGACGCTGCACAATATTAAAGAAATGAATGAGAAAAATTTAACTATAATTTTCAAATAATATATTAATTAGGTTAGATAACAAAATGAAAAAATTCGATACTAATAATTTTTGCAGCATTTTCGTTGTGTTCTGTTAATGTTTTATTTCTGTTAACTATGTCATATACAAATTATTTTGATAGAAGAACAAATTTTTTGGTCAAAATTTGTTGATATACATCGTGAGGATATATAGTTTCAACAAGACGAGGCAACATATCACATGTGACATTTTAACTTCAATAAGTAGTTGGATATGTTAGAAATAATTTTTTTCAAATAGTCTTTAGTAATAACAGCCCATTCCTCTTATAATCTTTGAATCAAATGGTGTTTGATAGTTATAGGGGTGGTTTTTATGCTATGGTCAAATTTATCCCATAGATTCTCCATGGGATTAAGGTCGAGAGACTGCGGGGAGGATGTAAGATTTTCGGAAATTTATATTCTTAATTTATATTAAATATTCTTGGATTAAATGGGAATTATGTTTTTGATCATTGTCCTGGTGAAATTTAAAATTATTTTAAGGCCTATTTTGCAATAAATTGCTTTGAAGGATCTCCAAATATTTATATGTCAAAAATTCCTTCTATTACTACTAAATTACCCACTCCTTCAGTCGAAATACACCCCCAAACGAGAACGTTTCCAAAATCGTGTTTGACTAAATTTAGCGGATCAAGTAAATTTTATATATCAATATTTGTTTTCATCAGCAAATAAAACATTGTTCCGCCATGACAGGTCTTTATTTTTGAAGTCTTTGGCGTACCGAATACGTTTCCTTCTATTCACTTAACTAACGAATGGCTTTTTTCTAGCCACTAGGCCGTTATAACCCTGTCGTTTTAAAACTGCGAATTGTTTCTGAATGGATATTTTTCCTAGTTCATGTAAAAATTCAGTTTTTAATTTTGGCGCACTAATTCTAGGATTTTTTTAACTTTCTTCACAACATAGTCTTCATCTCAACAACTTAATTTACGTGGACGACCAGGATTTCTTTTGAAATCAATTCGATATTCGACTTTATAACGGAGCAGGACTAGAGGTAACGTAGCCGGTTGAACGCGACGCGACCGTTTGAATGCGGCCGTTTCAACGCAGAGACGATTGAACGTGAGAAATTGCACCTTCCCTCGACTTATTACCGACGCACTTTATTATGACCAAATTAGGGCCCGTCCATTAATTACCATTGGTTTAAATTTATTTAAATTAAAAAGTGAGATTCGTCCCTCCCCAGTAGCACAATTTACCGAGTTGGAAGGCCCTAGGGGGATGTTGAGGAGCGTAGCGGGCGCGCGGAAGAGTCAATTTTGGCAAGACATCCACCTTCGACTAGGATCCAACGTCAGTTTAACGTAAGTATGACCTGTAAGTCATAAAAGTTTCACGACTCCTGAAATCCGGGATGAAAACTGTCACTGTCTTTTGGGCTAATACATTTCTGATAGAAATAATGTCGTAGAAAACTCAGTCACTTTAACTCTCAATCTCTGTCCGTAATGCTATTTAGAACTTCTGATTGGTTTATTTATTATTACCATCTCAAAATAAGTTTCCGTTCTTGTGATTGGTAGCAAATCAATCTAGTTCCAACTAAACATTCACTCATTTAAAAGAGTTAACCAACTACAACTTAATTAAATTTAAACCAGAATTATAAATTTTAAATTTAATTGTATGTTATTTTTGTATTTAATGTATATTAATACCTCTCTTCTTTGCAATAGTAAACTTCGTATTCTTATTTGTTTTGAATATTAGGATCCTGTTGGGTGTCACTCATACATCTAAGCATGTTTGTGACATACATTTCAAAATACATATTTGAATAAAATATAAATCTATTGCTTTTTGGTTTTACTATTAATCGTTCAATATAAAAAAGTAATTTAAGGTATAAACTCAAAAACAGAAAGGTATCTGGACCAGATGGAATTTCCAAAAAGTAATAAAATATGGAGGAAGAAAACTATTGTGGGAAGTTTAGGTCGTTTTATTCATAGTGGTTGGCACGTGACTTGGGATTGCGCGGCAAATGTGGAGGATAGAACCGAAATTACGAATATTCGTTTCTGCACATTAGCCACTCCTAACCACTATGAATTAAATTACCTATAACAGCACTATTTAATCACTTTAGGTCCTTCTTCTTCTTAGTGCCACATCTTCTTTAGATGTAGGCGATCTCTCTGGTTAAGCCAGGAAGACTTTACTAGGGAAATGTTAATGGGCTGGTTTCCCCCAGAAAGATAGATCGATTTTGGACTTTTCAGATCACAGCACATATCCGACTCAATCAGGATTAGAACCGCGGTTTCTCGCTCTGTGGTCTATCCATGTTTGATTTACGCCAGACTTTAGGTCCACATTAATAATTGTGGGTGGTGAACGTTAAATAATAAGGATAAATGTCATTTATATGAATTCTTTACATTGTGGAAATGACGCGCATGAATGGATTATCACAAAGTATCTAACGTTCTAACGTTACATAAAATTAACTTTAAATGTGATTGGAGCATAAACCAATGATCGATTTTTTACTGACATTGGAGAGTGGTCAGCTATAGATTTCCCCTGTTAGTTACGCAAATAATAATTATTGATTCAATTTGAATTCGTTTGATTATCTTACGAGCCGCCACTGCTTTTACTGGAGGCAGTGCAATTGCAGTTTGTGATTATCAAGTTGATTATTTCATGTGATATTATAATCTTCGTGAGATATTTGTACAAAAGAGAGTTTTAATTAGTTGAATGACTTATGGTAATAATTTTATGATTAGTTAACCTAAATAGTTTATACTGCTACTATTCTAAGGGTATGGAACTACTTATGTGGCACATAGTACTCCATGTGTTTATTAAAAAAATCAATACTTACCATTGTTATGATAAAATCGAAACTAAAATTTAATAAAAAAACACTTACGATTCGAGTGCTTGACATAATATTATGTCTACATCATAGCACTAATTAATAAGAATGCGTTTCAATTTTAATCTAATCGGTGGGATTATTTATTTACCCAGTAGTATTGTGCGTAACTAACAAATAAAAATCACGAGGATATTACATTTCACACCATTTGGTAGGAGGAGTGAATTTGAATTCGAAATTAGAATAATTTAAATTGTAAGTTTAGGAAATAATTGTTTTTATACACGATTTCATATTAAGACTCTTTAGTTGTTTAAAATCCAAATTTTTTAAAAATATTGGGAGCAAATAAATTGAAAGAAATTTGGAAAATGTATGGACGTGTTTCCATCTTATTGAATTCCATCAGCTAAGCTTGATTGCGTTAAAATGAACAAATAGCTAAAAGTAAGTAGGTAATCAATACATTTTAACTGAGAATCATTTTTTTTAATTGGAATTCTTAATTTACGATTAGTAAAATTGTGTTCTATTTGCCCGATGAGATCTAATAAGATCGAAACATATGCCCAATATTAGCTGTTGAATATTTTAGGTAACAGTTTCTCCTTCGGTAATAAAAGTTCGCCATTTTTTTTTTTTTCAAAAAAACACTTTTAGCGACATCTTTTCGCTACGAATGATTTCCAACTTCATTTATGAGCATTTTCTAATAACAGCTAGTCAGTTAGTAATTTTTTACGAGACTAGAGCGCAAGAAATGAATTTTGCGTTGTTTGATAGAAAACGCACACTTTTAACCTCTATACCGCGCAAACTACGGCTTTTAGAAAACCGAATCACATTATTTTATTAACATTTTGTTCCCATGGGTTATGCAACCAAGATCAGCTCTCTTCAAGAAGTTGCACCGGGCATGTAACTGTGGAAGTAATTTTTCTACAGATCGTGATTGATTTTTTTTATTAAAATTATTAAATCAAAGCTTAAAATAAACTTTGAATTTTTTGAAAATCACAAGGTACTTTAACTCATCAAGACCCTTGAGTTAAGAGTGTGTACCCACACAGAATTTAAAAAATATATAATTTATTTCTGATAAAAAAAGCAATATCACCGTATTATGTAGTTTTAGGCCTAAATGAAATGGCTTATCTATAAATACCGTACAATATGTCTTTGACAATAAAGTTAAAAATGATTAGAGTTTAGAAACAATTATTTTACTTACAAATAATAGAAACAGAGAAGCAGTTAGTTACATTTTATTGGTAGAGGAGAAGGTAGTAATATGGAACCAGCATTTAATATGGACCACCCTAATTACAACGAACCTATTCATTCCCCCTGCCCAAAAATCACAAAATAAATGTTAAGCGATACCTACTAACAGGGTGAAGTAAACTGAAACAGTGTACCCACACTTGTTTATAGGGCTCGTCTAACAAGTTTTAGTTTACCCACAGTTTCTTTTATTTGTGCGTGTATAAGTTGTGATCGTTTTATTTGTGTTAAATAAACATTTTTCAGTTAAAGAAAGAATGAAATCGAAGTATAAAAGATTGTTTTAGACTACCAGTGATGGTAAGCTCAGTTGATTTTAAATAATTTTGAAGTAAATTTGAAAATAATTAAAAATGAAGTTGCTTTTATTATGGTCCACATTGGTGCTTTTATTATTGAACCGCATTTATCCATAGCAATTAACTTTTGATAATAAATAAACAAGAAATTTTAAAATATATCGAATTATGAATAAATAAATTGAATTCTTAAGAAAAATATGTTAAATTTTATGTTAAAAAATGTATGAGCATTTTACGAGGGCAAGGTGTGAAGGCCAACTACTGTAGGCATTAAAACACATAAAATTTGAACATTTAGAATATTTTTTTCAGCTAGGGTTATTCATTGTATCCAACCACAAAGGTTGGATACATCTATGAACTCATTTATTTTTATATTATATTATATTTCCCCCGGTTCCATATTAAAGACACCTGTGTCCCATATTAAAGGCATAAAAAAAATACCCTGTCAATTTTCATATTTTAAATTAAACGTTTTATTTAGAAAAATATCCGTTTTATTACTTTGCAATTTTCATAATGTGATAGGATTAGTGTTAGATTTAGTACATATCATTACTTTTCGTTTTTTTTTTTACTAAATTGTAGAGTTAATCGAAAAAAACAATAGGCGGTTCCATATTACTACCTTCTCCTCTATTAATGATTTTCAAAGATTTTCTTTCACCTTAAAGTTCATAAACAAAATGTCATTAATGGCATGTTTCAGAAACGATAATTAAAATTTAATCACTAATAAATTAACTATATCAAACCAATAGAAGACATTTTTGTCAGAGCTAAAAAGATATTTTCTATTGCTTCATGACAGTTAATCAGTGATTAAATTTTAATTATCGTTTTTTAGAACCAGCGTTTTTTTTCCAAACTGTACAATTTAAAAGTTAAATACAGATTTTACATTGTTTTTTCCAAATTGAAAGGTACTCTATAATCGCAAGTCAATAAAGACCTACAGGTTGAAATATGTGTGACATTTATTTAAATAATCACGTTGAATCGTGGCCATGGATATGGAAGAAAAATAAATGAATAAATTCAATCTTTCAAACTAATCTGTTAAAAAATGAAGCCCTAAGTAGTGAACTTTTAGGCAACAATCACATCGTTGCAATTAATCTCAATTCCACCCTTAATAGGATAATTAGGGATTAATGCTTTAAGGGGTCCTTCTTAAATTTTTTCTATTAGAGATGTCTACGCGACCAAAGTGGCATTTAAAGCTGAAATATGGCAGTTTCTAAAAATATAAAAATTTACATAATTTTTATACCTTTATACTTTATATTCGCATTTTTGTGTGTGTTTTTCAATTGATTCCAGTGTCTGCGCTGTTGAATGAAAAAGTCTAATCATTCTCAGATATCAAAATGCGCATATTGTAAGAGAATAAAAAATTAAAATCGACTGGTTCAGTCAACACATTCTGAAAAATATCTTTGCTTGAAATGTTAAGAGTTTGCATATTTCTGCCTATAATTTGGACTTATTTAATAAGAGACAAAATTTGAAATTTATTGGTTACTTAGTTCTTACCTTTAGCTTCAAAAATTTGAAGGATCTTTTTGGGATTTCCTCCTTTCGCGGATGTATAGGCGTTTAAATAATTAAGGCTTAACAAACTCAGAACAAACTGTGTATCTTAATGGTATTTTTTCTTTGCAGACGAGTAGTGGTCGTAGCTCACTCTGTACTAACAAGGGCAAGGCCAACCCTTCCCCTCACAGATCTGCACCAAAATTTGTATACGATTACAACCCAATTAGAAGTCAACTTGATGAAAGTTTAAAGACGCGAAAGTCAAAAATTTTTTTAAAAAGTTTTTAATTTTTAATTGGTAAAGTTGACAAAACGTACCCGTAGTTCAAATGTACCGAACATAAAAATTATGATGTATAATAACCTCAAATAATAATTAATAACCTCGACATGAATAATAATTTATTCAATATAACAAATTTATTATTTCAACTTTGAAGTAGTAGGTACCTATAATTATTATTACACACGGTAAGCAAAATTGAGTAAATTTTGTTTCGATAATTTTTATTTACATTGCAGTTTGAAAAAATAGTATGATTTATTACAGCACTACAAAGCACAAATTATTACAATAAAAATTATATTCAACGCTATAGTAAGTAGGTATATATGATTTATTATTATTTATTCACTCTCAATTTCCTCAGTGACAAATTTATGCCAACTGCTGTTTGCCGATACAAAATTTAAGTTTGACCAGTATCGTCTGTAATAATTGGTTCTTTTGGCTTGTATCTTGGGTGTCACTACCAGTAGCGTGTCTTGTAGGATTCATTTATATGTACAATATGGTGGCTTACACATGTGCAGTCATTATGAAGATACTGTTGAAGTGTGTCGTTTATGGAAGTCGTGGTCATAAATTGTTGAAAAATCTTGAGCTTATTTCATGATCCCATATGTATTACAATGTTTTTACTGTTTTAAATTTAAATAAAATTTATATTATAATAATGACAAATTTAATTAATTTACAAAATTTGAGAAAAAGTGCATCGGTAGAATATGCAAAAAAGGAGAAAAGTTGCCTTTTTTTAGTGGAAAAAAATTGTAATGGGCATTGAGACATTTTTTCGGACTGAAAGTTAACTTTGCTTTTGAAATGCAGTACAAATTTTGGTACCATTTCTATCACGAATACTTTATTTTACTTCCGCTGTATACTACAAATATGTCTAATAAACAACAATCGGTACAATACTGAAAACCTACTAACCTACTACTTCAAAGTTGAAATAATAAATTTGTTATATTGAATAAATTATTATTCATGTCGAGGTTATTAATTATTATTTGAGGTTATGATACATCATAATTTTTATGTTAGGTACATTTGAACTACGGGTACGTTTTGTCAACTTTACCAATTAAAAATTAAAAACTTTTTAAAAACATTTTTGACTTTCGCGTCTTTAAACTTTCATCAAGTTGACTTCTAATTGGGTTGTAATCGTATACAAATTTTGGTGCAGATCTGTGAGGGGAAGGGTTGGCCTTGTCCTTGTAAGAAGAACCAATGGATCAACAACAGAAGACTGTGATATATAGGACCTAATGAAGAGGATACAAATTAGAAAAAAGAATGAAACGACCATGAAGAACGTATGAATATTGGAAGACTAACAAAAATGTGTAAAGGTGCAAGATACTGCTGGGACGACTACCCAAGTGATGAGCCCAAAACTGGTTTTCCTTGTCGGTTAAACAAGGCAAGAAAAACAAATTTGGCTTTTAAATTTTAATTGCTTATCAAAGGCGTAAACGCGTTCAACAACGATTATTCCGTAATAAATTAATTAAATATTAAGATATCTTGAATTTTATTAAAAAAATAAGTAACAATTTGACCTTACAGGTCTACTATTAATACTATAATATTCCAGCTTCTTTAACCATAGAATAAAACGTTCCAGTTTCGTTTTTTAACAAACTTTGGGGATCATCAAATTCAATTACGGACCCTTTATCCATGACTATAATTTTATCTGAATCCATAATCGTATGCAACCTATGAGCTATAGTTATGACTGTACAGCTTGAAAACTTTTTCCTCAGAGTAATTTGAATTAGTTTATCCGTTTCTGGATCGATGTTAGCTGTAGCTTCATCTAATACTATTATGACGTTGTTGCGCAAAATGGCTCTTGCTAAACAAATGAGTTGCCGCTCCCCTGAACTAAAATTAACACCTCCTCCAGTAACGTCCATTTGTAAAGTTTCAATGAACTTTTTAACTTTTACTTCTTCGAGAGCATTCCAAATTTCGTCATCTGTACATTCCATGTACGGATCTAAATTGTCTCTAATGGTACCAGAAAATAGTATTGGGTCTTGTAGAATCACAGCAATTTTTGACCTTAAGTGGTTAACTGGTACGGTGGTGATATCCACGTCATCTATTATTATATTTCCTTCAAAATTATACAGTCGTAATAAAGTTGATGTGAGGGAAGACTTTCCAGCACCGGTTCGACCAACAATGCCGATTTTTTGCTGACTTTCAATTGTAAAATCTAAATCTTTTAGAGCTATATCACCAGTGTGGTACCGTAGACCCACTTTTTTGTATTCAATTTTTCCCAAATTTGGCCACGTATCTTGTGGTTGTTTTCCAGAATTATCTTCAGTCTCAATTTTTTTATACTCGAGTACTCTTTCGGCCGAAGTCATTTGTATTTCCATTTCTGCCCATTGTCGAACTCCCCATTGTAAGTAACCAGTTAACGCTAATGATTGGGTTAGTGCCAAACCCACGTTACCCGCAAGTGACCCTAAAATTATGGAGGTGAAAATGGATTCGTTAGTATTGGGAACCTTATTTACCAGTTTTGAGAAATGGAAACGTGATTGTGATGGCTGTTATGTAAAGGGAACAGAGCAAATCGGAGTAGAAAGCAAACGCTCTCGTTGTAATTAAGGTCATTTGAATTGAAGAATTACAGTGGTCAAATAGATTGTTAAATTCTTGACTTAATACATTTTGGGCTTTACTGGCTCTAATAGTTGTGAGCCCTTCAAATGTTGCCTTGGTGTGTCCAACTACTGCACTGCGAGCTGTAGAAATATTATTAATGGCAAATAAACTGATAATTTGCTTACTTACTTGTTCCTTGCAAACGCTTCAAACTACGACCAGTTGGTATATAGAAACGTCGCACAAAAACCAGTAACGTTGCAAATATAAAGGCTGGTATAATAAAAAATTGGTTAATAATTGAAGTAACGATTAAGACGGAGAGCAGCAACAGGGCTGTCTAAAAAAACAAAATTAGGCTAAAAAATGCTCCGACCCAAAAGAGTTTTTTTATTTAAAATCTTTTTTTATGTGTGGCATTTGTTTATATGACATTTTCGAAGCATTCATACCATACAGTATGTGAGGATTGAAATGGGGAGACTATAAAAATATAAAAATATGGGCAGATATAGGGACTCAAATTAAGAAGCTATGGAATCAATCTGACAGTGATAAAATTTTATAAGTACTACTAGTACTTGTGAGGTTGTAATTTTGTTTAAGGTAAAAATTGTTTGTAATGTATGAACCCTACGATAATAAAATGCGTCGCGTAAATCCACGTGGGGCTAATAACTGTAATTAGATGAAAGAAATTTATCCTATAATCAGGAATGCCTGAAAAATGACATTTTATCAACATTTTTAAATATAGCGACTTCTGGTTAAAATTATTTAATGCTGCTTACCATAGACACTTCAAAGAGAACATACGGCATTATTTCATCAATTACACCAAGATCTCTAGAAAATCTATTCAGAATGTTTCCAGCCAAATTTTTATTGAAGAATATCATTGGTGCTTTTATTATTTTTTCCAAAACTACTCTATGTAAATTTGATGATATATTTCCACAGTAAATAAACAAAACAAAATTTTTAGCAGAGGTTAATAAGCAAGCTATAATTATGAAAACAGAGTATTCTATTAACCTATTATGGTAGTCTGTGCTTAAATCAACAAATTCGCTTGTATTTGTAAGGTTTGCTAATTCTAAAGTATAAATTTGTTTTTCGTAATTAACCCTGAAAAACGACAGTAAAGAAAGTCATATTGGATAAAAATTTATACTTACCAGGTACTGATAAAAAATTCTGTCCAAGTAACCGAAGCTTGAGCAACCACCGCCAAAATAAGGACCAGGAACAACATTTTGAATCCTCCTCCAGACAAGAAATAAGTAAAATACACTTTGCCCTTAACTGATCCTACTTCTTTAGTCTCTCCATACACATTATTTTGAGTTGTATCCTGAGTGTTTTGTTCCTTAAGTTTGTTATTAATTTGTAAACTTTCCTTACTTGCATTTTCTTTTGTTTTTGCATTTTTAATGTTTTCGAAGTATTGCAAGTTTTGCAAATCTGGAAAGATACCTTGAAATTTAACGTTACCTTCATGTAAGACGACGATATAATCGGCTTCGTATAAATAAAAATGCTGCTGAGAAGCAAAAATACACACTTTGCCCTTAAGGAAACTTTTGATGCATTCCTTGAATATGTGCGAACTGATATGTGCATCTATCGCCGATAAGGGATCATCCAATAAGTAAATATCGGCCGTTTTGTAAATTGCCCGAGCCAAATTAATTCGAGCTTTCTGCCCGCCACTTAAGTTTAGACCACGATCACTGACGCGCGTCAAATCACCGTTGAGAAAATTTTCCAGGTCTTGGCTTAGGCCACAAATACGAACTACTGATTCGTACCGCTGTTGATCAAATTTCTCGTTAAATATTATGTTTTGTTGAACCGTTCCAGGAAACAACCACGATTGTTGACCAGCGTAGGATATGGTACCATGAGTTTGGACGGCGCCTTCCGTAAGTTTTACTTCTCCAAGAATTACTTTAAGTAATGTTGATTTACCGGAACCGACCAATCCAGTTAATACGTTTAAACCTGGTTCAAATTTTAGGTTTACGTTGCTTAAAATCTCCAAATTATCGTCAGTCGTAACGACTATGCTTTTCATCACCACTGAACTTTTTGTTGGTACATCAACGACTGAGCTGGTGGTATTTTTAAGTAATGAGGAAATTTCATTGTTTGGAAGAGTTTCGCCATTGAAATCATTATATTCCTCAGTAGGTTGCTCTTCAGGTTTGGATAACTGGTCACACATTACACTAGAGGAAACTTCTTCCAAAAGCAAAAAAGTTGTTATTCTCTTTAGAGCAGTAATGAATTCCGCAACATGAGCTATTCCTTTTGGGATGTTATACATTACGATCAAATGTACAGTAGCAAGGCATTCTATAACGACGAAGGCTTTCTCTGCCGTAATGTGATGTCCGTAGTAAACGTACGTCATTATACAAATATAGATAGCAACTTTTGAACTAATTTGTCCAACCGATAATGATAAAGCTTTCATATAATACAAAATTCGTAGATTCTGAATTTCTGCACTGAAAATATTACAATTTTAGGAATCAACTCAAATTTGCTTCAGGCCTCCCAGCAAGTAAAATTTTTGACGTTGATTTTAATTTGTTTATATTCCACAAAATGTTTTGGTTGGCAGTAATTATCAACTTGAAAAAATAGTTGTCAAATAAAATCATTGTATTCGGTATCATAAACAAGAGAGGTATTTTATTATTGAAAAATATGTTCCATGTTTAATACATTAGTCGGAGACTAAAATAGAAGCAACACGGGGGTGTTTTCTTATTAAGCTTTAAAGCATTTGTATGCTCTTCGTCAGAATAATTACTTAAAATACCAATTAATTCATTATCATGACTTAATAACTAACCAATTTAATTATTTTGTATTTGTAAAATTTAGTTTGTAAAAACAACATGGAGGACAGACAAATGAGCTCATTCGTCTATGCACCTCAAGGCAAGTTTTAAAATGTATTTGTTGGTATTTAGATTTTGAGATAATTGGGAGGCCTGTTGCTTGAAATTTTATATCATACCTCCGTACTTTAGTGACATAATTCATAAAAAATTCCTCCCATGAAAACATTTTAATTGCTTGAATGGAATTTAAAGTCTCTTGAGTTACTTGTATCCTTTGATCTGTTTTTGCAGAAGTTCTAAGTTTAAAATAGAGCATTTTGGAACCCAAATATCCTAAAATCATTTTTTAAAATAACCAAAAAATGCACGTTTTAAAAATATTTACCTTGAAATGGAATTAAAAGTAGTAATAGGACCGTTGCGATTACAGCTGATATTCCAATTTTAGTATACATTATGGTGGTCATTGTAATAAGATGAATTGGACTAACGACGGTTTGAAATAGTGAAAAATAGACATATTCAATAATTGCTGCATCTTTTGTCATTAAAGTTATTGCTTGACCACAAGCATTGGAATTTGAATTTAATTTTAGCGATTTTTTGTATATCAATGATGATAAAGCTGCTTTTACTTTTAAGTCTGTTAACTCTCCTAAAAATGCGGTCATATGGTGAACGCAAGTGTTTGATACAATGCATGCACTTAATACAGCGCTGTACAAAATTATGTCAAATTTGTAGAACTCGTATTCGTCCATACTGTAGTAAGTCAAGATGGTTCCCAATAGTAATGGTTTTGCTATTCTAAAAAAACAACAACAAAATCTTTAAAAAAAAATGAGGCAAGATCTTTGAGCTTACAATAAAGAAAAACCTATACACATCGATATGAACATCAGGATAAAGTAGGTAGGTCCATATATCTTTGCTATGGGTTTCAATATGCTTGGACGAAGTTTTACTTTTTCTTTTTCCCACTGTTGTTCTAATCGATTTCCGTGAAGCTGGGAGCGGTAATTTTTACCAATTTCATATACATCACTGTCTTCTATGTCTTTACGAAATCCCATTCGAAATAACGCAAAGGTGTAACTGAAATTAAATAATATTTTGAGATAAATAACAAAAGTATGAGTTACACAGGAAATTGTACTTACAAAAATGTGAGTTTGGACAACAAATTTGAATTTTCAAATAAATTTAAGTTTTCTTTATTTTTAAATTTAGTATCCATAACTGGAGCGATGGTAGCGACTCTACTGGAGAGAATAATTAACTACATATTTAATAATAATATAAAATATTATACGGAAATTTGGTAAACTTCGGTTGGTAAACAACAAAATTTCATTTACACACAAGAATAAGTTTTCGAAAAAGATATAATAATTGATTGTATTTACTTGACAATATCACAAAGCACATTTACAGCTGTATTGATCAAGTTCAAGAAGGACGAGGAGGAGGATCTTTCTAGTAGATTATTATATTGTATTTACTATAAATAATCTATAAATTTCAAATAAACTATTCGATTACAGGTCATCTGAGATCATGGTAACCCCGTCAAGATTAAAATAATGTGAAGATCATCATTTACAAGGGTTAATTTTATATGCAATCTTTAGCAAAGTGATTTGATTTGTAATCAATTGTTTTCAATAAAACAAATTATTTCAAGTTGTCAGACTTATGCAGTTTATTCATAAAAATAAGTAAAATTATCTACTCAATTATTAATAAAAACTTAACAATTAAATTTTGTTCTAATAATAAAATAACGATTTATTATTATTTTTTCAACATTACCCAAGAGTCTTCATTAATACCGCTAAGTTTAGTTTTTAGAGTTTTAAAAAACTTTTGAACACCAATTGACAGAAAAACCTTGACATCTAATCATTATTATACAAAATGTTCGTAAAATTATCATAAGCAATAAATAAAATGAGGCTAACAAGGCACAAGAAATTAAGATAATATAAAAAACCCATATATTGGAAATTATACATTAGTCATGTACTACTTTGTTCGGTATATCGTCCCAAATTTTGATTACACGCTTCCAATGGCCGAGACTATAAACCACGAATAAAATTAGATATATTGTACTCTAGCGATCGCCTTTTATACAAATGATATAATAAATTTAAATGATCGAGGAAGTTTTGAATAAAAAGCGCGACCGGCAAAGACAATCCTATTGCTCCGACTAGCTATGACTCTTAATCCAGTAATTCTTCAGCGAATACGCCGAAGGACGCCTTGTTAAACTCAAAATAAAACTCGAGATCGCAATAAACAAAAATTTAATTTTTGGAAAAGACAATTTATGCTGTTGATCTTATAATATCCAAACCAACAGATTTTCTTCTACCGAAAGAAACTCTTCTCTCGCTTATGCAAGGAGACATTTATTTTCAAATTCGCATTCTACTGCTTAAATACTTCCGGAATCAAGTTTGACTCCACAGAAACTCAAAAATTTGCAAACTAATCTCGGACGAAAAATAGCACGTCCGTTCTTCCAAAATGGAAACCGAAAAGGAACCTCTTAGCTAGGTACCACTCGTCGAACTCCAAAATTTGTAGCAATTCTACAAAGTTTTAAATAGAAACTTCCTTAGAAGGGTCAATCATTCAATAATTATATACAAGAGAACAAATCTTCTCTTTATCAAAATAATTTGGTGGAGCTTCCCAACATTGGAAACTCAACTTGAAAACTCTTTCAAAATCAAAGAGACTTAATTCAAAATTTACTCCCTCACAATTATTCGCTACTTTTTACCATCAAAAATGGACGATGATGAAATTTTTGTTCTCGGACAAATTACATTTGCCTAGTGAAGTGACACAATCATATTTGATTTCTAATAATTTTAAACACATAAATTTATGATGAGTTTTTGTTAATTAACTATAATAATTTTTGTTCTTTATCTTGCTAGTAAAATTTATATTTGCGGTATAATTAATATTTAATACAAATTTTTAGTGTAGTTTATTGGACAAACGCATATAGCTTTATATCTAGAATAGGGCAATTAACCCAAGGTCGAATATTGCATTGAATTTTTAAAAAATTGTTTATTTACTTTCACAAGTTAATAACCCAAAAATATATTTATATATTATACGCGATCAACTGCGAATGGAGGGTACCGGGTTCAAACCCGGGAAGAGTTATAGACTTTCTTATGACTAGTCTATCCGTGCTTCAGAAGGCACGTTAAGCCGGTGGTCCCCTGGGTTAGTGAATCGCCACCATTAACATAAAAACCAGGAAACAAGGCACATCTGAAGGAAGTCTAGCAAGCTACCTGATGACGTAAAAGTATTTATATGTTCAAGGTTTCTAACACTGCCGAGGAAATGACGCAGTTGTTGGGAAAATAACAGGTTTTAGCCTACTAGAAGAGGATTCTCTTAGAATTGCTTGTAGAAAGTGGAAAAAGAAGAATTAAAACATTAAGGTATAGGTATACACACAGCAAGAATGTGAATGTTGATCGCGATACACCTAGCGATACTCGTCGCGATATCTACATCGAAATCCATCCGGATCATGATTAAGTATGGCGTGCCCTCCTAGGGCATGTGTATGTGGCCCCGGTCAGGTTAGAATCTGGCGAGCCCTATAGGGGCAGTTATGACTAGACCTGATGATATGGTCCTGGCACTACAGACTCTAGTGATGCCTGATCTGGCTTTGATCTGGTGAGCCCCATTAGCGCAGTCATGCTCACACCTGATAGTTGGTGGATCCAACATGCATCCAGGAATAGAAACCTGGTGTGGCTGCTCCAGGTCAGCCGGATTTGGACCTGACCGAGTTTCGCATTAAATTTGAGGTTACCTGATCCACACCTGATTACGCCACAAATCTGTGAGTCCTTGGCCTACGTAACTTTTGTCACGCCCTAGTTACAATTTTGCTGCCTTTTGTTTCATTCTTAGTCCATTTACCTTTTTTCTTATGAAAACTCATTTTGAAATTGTTTTTAATGCACTGAAAATTGTGAATTATAAAGATCTGTGGGTAAATTTCGTTGACTTTGACGAGGATATCGTCGAATTCGCAGTATGGATGTAGTTTTGAAATTAATTCACGCTTGGCTTCCATGTTGTTTGTTGTCAGCGACATTTTGTAATGTAGACAAAATAAACTGGCGAAGCCTCTTCCCTTAGATTATAACTTTACACGTTCTACAGTAGCGTTACCCCTTAAATAAATTCGGTGAAGAATTAATCAATTCGAGTTTTATGACAACATACAATAATAATCATATTACCATTAATAAGAGTAATAAATAAATAAAAAAGACAAAGAGCAAGAGATACAGCACACAAACATCATTGCTAAAATCGCCTAATCCTCCACTCTGAGAATTGATAAATTAGTTGGACCTTCAACAATAGTAGATAGTCTTTATATAAAAAATGTTTAATTGTAGAGGAAGTTTCTTAAAACAAAGATAATCCAAATACACCGACTAGCTATGACTCTTAATTGCTCTGGTTTAACACCAACGAAAATTATAATCTTATAATATGAAATTTCGTACCTGTGGCAGACGATAACTGATTTAATGTGTCAATTTTCACAAAATTCATAAAAGCTCCAATGTCTGGGAAAGGATTTTTACTAAGATCATATTTTGATATTCTTGTCAGTCATGAGCTGGACTATCAGCCCTCCAAATGATGACGTTGAGTTCTCGGACGTCCTGTATAATTTTCACAAGTCAACAACTCAAAAATTAAAAAGGGGACCATAATTGTGTAACATTCTGTATAATTTTCTTTTTAAATTTCCAAGCGATACAGATTCTGAAGACGGTTCTGCCCACTTATCGATTTTTATTGTTGCATTTCTAACAGTATGCATTGCTGTATAACCTAACATTTCGTCTTTGCCTTACGAATATTAATAACGATAATTTATGCTTAAAATTTTAACTTGTCTTCATTGAAATTTGTGAATTAATTACGTACAAGCATTGCATGACAGTAAATCACACGAATGGAATTTTTGAACAAATTTTTCTTTTTAAATATTATATCAATATAATTCGCACGTGTACCTATATTAGAAACTAAGAATAGGTAATGTAAACATTAATTTTTATGATAAAATAGATAAATAAAAATTAAACAAAACTTACGGTTCGAATGCCCGACTTTTACTACACTAACCTAAATAATTTTTAATTATTGTTGAACGTTGCGATATGATTGCATTATTTTATCTAGTATTTAACCAGTATAAATTAAGATAATGTATTTTAGTAGCAGAGTGGCAAACAAATAACATGATTTCATAAACAAACAGTTATGCATTAGATGCAGAAGGGGATTGTATTTCATGTAAAATTTCCGTTATCTAAGAGTCCAGAATGAATACATAGTAATTTGTGATATAAATCAGTGGCGGTGCATACGAAGAGGACTAATGGATACCCCATCACAGCAAAGCATAGACAAATTAACATTATAATCAAATATTGAATCGGTTACTGACGCGCATGATGTATTTACGAGATTCTCAATTTGAATCCAATAAAAATAGAGTTTCAATTTTTTAATAATTATTGAATTTATTTCGAGAAGTTACTGACTCGCTTAATGGATTAACGAGATTTTCTCTTTAATACGAATAAATGTATTTTTAAATCTGTTAATAGTATTTTAAAACAATCATTCAAGACTGGATTTTGAATTTTTATGATATTGTTATTTATGAAAATGGAATCAATTTCTTTCTTCGAGTTTGAATAAAAATGTGGGAAAACTAGCAAATATCTTCTGGTATTTTCAACAATATTTCACTTGAACTCACAAAAAAATTAAATTTGGTAAGCACTTTCAAGTTTTTATTTTAAATTTGTATCCATTTCTTGGACGAAAAAACTATATTATTAGGTCTTTTCCAACCACGAGTAATTTCCAGTAATATTACTACAAAGCAAGCGCAATAGATAAAAAGCAACACTTTTTGTCTTCTGCGCATGACTTTTTATCTATTGCGCTTGCGTTGTAGTAATATTACTGGAAATCCTCGTGGTTGGAAAAGACCTATTATATAAAAACAAAAGTGCGGTTCCTATAAATAATAAAGCAAGTAATTAGTGTAAATAAAGTGCAGTGTGGATTCAAAAATTTATATTCAAATATGAACAGGAAACCGGGTAAAAATTGAAACTGATGGATAATGAGGGTGCCCGAACATTTAAAGGGCCTTAACAATCTGAATAAAATTTCAATAATATATTTAACGAATTCTTTGTATTTTCACAGAAAACTTGATAATTTTCACGATTACATTTTATCTAATACATTTATTTTCATATCTCGTATATATCTTCTTGCCAGACTAAGGCCATTGGATAATCCATAAAATACCAAATTTTTCAAATTTTCAGAGTCTAAAATTAAATTTTAAGGCCGCAAAATAATTTTCTGACGTGAAGAATACAAACCCTTTCCATTTTCTTCACAATGATTGACCAAATCAATTAAATTCATTATGTCCCTAAATGCTTGGAAACCTTCGACCATGCATTTCTCCAAAGGAGAAGTACCTTCACCACCCCGTTTCATCTGGTACATCCCAACCGTTATGTCCATACAAACGTTATTTAAATTTTTCGCAGCCTCATTTATTTTTGTTTTAATTGGATCTTTGTAACTGTTCGACTACAAAATTTTTGTTTAAATTACGGTTTTTTAAAAATAATTTTAGGAAACGTACGGCTTGGTGAAGATTAAAGGCTATACGCTGTGCACTGATGATACCGTGAAATGTATGTCTAGCTATCTTTTCTAATATTGCTGTATCAACGGTCGCTTCATGTAGATGATGATTATCATTCACGATGTTTCTGCATTCTTGTTCACATGAATTAAAAACTTTTAGCAGTTTTACTGGGGTAAGTTGCTTCAAGTGGTTATAAATCATCACCTTTTGAATATCACTCAGAATTTCGCTTAAAAAGTCCACCAATTCGGTTTTGAATTCTAAAACAGGGCAAAAATAGAAAAACGAGATCCTTTCCAAAATGTTGGAAATACCATATAATTCCTCCTTTTCAATGATGCTTAGTAAAGATTGCACTTCCTTCACAATATTTTGAAGTTGCCTGCTCAGTTTTGATTTTAGTACTGATGAGTGTTCTTCTCCAAATGCATCTTGCAAATCAAACGAGGTTTTGGTCAAACTTTTAACAAGTATTTTTAAATCGTTGTAACTGGATTGGTGTTTATTTATTTTGATCTAAAAATAAAAAAAACCGGAATTTTTGGTTTTTGGTAGTTCTAAAAGATACGAACCATAATTTGGTGTAAATTATAAATTAATTTGTGAATATCGTGGACGAATTGGTTTACCATGGAGGAAATAACTTCGTATGAATTTTCTTCTTTTAAAATGTCATTCCAATTAACTTCATTTTCAATATCTTGAAGTTCCTTGTGCAACTTTTGTGAAAATTCTACAGGTTTTAATAAGATTTTGGAATCCTAAAAGAACAAATTATAAGATTAGAAATGTATCTCAAATTTGCTAACCATAATTTATAAATAGAAAAATATTTAAAAAAAAGTTTATGCGTACCTTACAGATTTTTGGAAAAACCCCTTTAGATTTAGTCGACATGATTGTTATATTTCAATAAAACAGGATATATTAAAGCAATGTGCAGAAAACTTTGAATTTATATAAATTGAATTATGTAAATATTTGTAATAAATTTTCAAAAACCTTGATATGTTATATAATATTTTAATTATCTTGGATATCTTTACCTTCAACCTTTCTACATCTTTGTGTTTGTTTCTTTCAATATATTCAGATGAAGTTTTTTTAACCTAAAGATAAACAAATAAAATTTTATTGTTATGATCTTGTTTGTGAACATAATTTTAGTAGAAAGGAGTAAAAACAAAAAAAAACAACCACCACGGTGCCCTTGTAGTCCAAGAACTGTTTAAAGTAAGTACAATTTCAATGGTCATCCCATGTCCTGTTTACCTGGGATCCTCACTTTTAAAGATGCTAAGTTTGAAACAATTTGAAATTTGAATCTTAAATTGATGTACTACTACCTAAAATAGAGCTACATGTTCTACGGACATAATCGCAATAATCCTAAATTTATTGTTTTTTTTTATTGGTGAATTTGTATAAGACTAAACTTGAAAAATCTATAAAGGTCATCAGTAACATATTAATACTTTTCATATTCTTTGCTGACGAATTATTGTAGGTATAAAAATTTACAACGGGTATGATCGAAATAGTCTAAAAATGTAAAAAAAAACGCAGTTGGATGCAAATGCGGGGCACCGGGTTCAAACCTGGGGAGAGTCAAACTTTCTTATGACTAGTCTCCGTGCTTCGGAAGGCACGTTAAGCCGGTTGTCCCCTGGGTTAGTGAATTGCCACCATTAACATAAAAACCAGGATACATGGCACATCTGACGGCAAGTCTAGCAAGCTACCTGATGGATGTAAAATATTTATATGCTCACAGAACCAACACTGCCAAGGAAACGATGCAGATGTTGGTAATAACAAGCTTTAAGGCTTAAACTAAGAAGAAGAAGAACTAATTTTTAACATCATTTGAAAATTATAATATTATCTTGATGTGGCTGTGGTACCTAAAATAATCACGAGCATGATCGCCGAAATAGGCTCAAAAATTTGATAGTTGACAGTTTCCTGTGAAGCTTTGAAAATAAATCTATGATGGAAGTCATTAACTAAACTTATAAGGTTCTGATATGCTTAGGTAAACCACTACGATTTCAACACCTTGATGAGCAGAAGTAGGTCACTGTGTGTCTACCGAAATCCTTTCAGAGCTTCTATCCCAGTAGAAACATTGTTTTACATGTTAATGGTCCCAGCAACCCAGGAGGACTTCAATCACCATCGAGTGATTTAATCACTAGAGAAAGTTCAGATGGATTTCAGTCTTTACCAGGTGATCCTCTTTTGTGAGATATCCCTCGTCAAAGTCATAACACAAAACTTAGAATATCCATAGCAAATCTGGGCGTCCACTTCCATACCACTACGGTGAGATTGCAGCTAGGCCGGTTTGGAGCGGAATTCTTCAAAATTCATACTTATTGGGTATTTTATAACTTATTGTCAAATTGTGTCAAACATCGGATACTTACTGACAGGACATTTCAGAAAACATATGGGGATATCTTGATGGCCCCCTTCAAAAATAAAAATTATTGGGAACAAAATATAAACTATTTGCTTTTGTTTATGAATATTTTTATTACAATGAGCTATAAGAAGTTGAAAATTGAGGACCCTAAAACTGTGAAGCCGGATGAAGCTGCTCCTCTTGTATCACAAAATTCATACAAGTTGGATTTCCCCAAGGCTCAGTACTAGCACCGAAACTCTTAAATCTTTACCTTAAAGTCACGCCTTCATTTGCAAAAGCCCAAATGGCAATATATGCCAACGATACCGCGTTTTTGCGCATGCTCGAAGAGAAAATTGGCATTTTATCTCACTAATTTCCCCTCATTTTGAAGGAATATGGGAGGCTCGTGTTAAATCGCGATTAACCTTTCCTTTTCTACTGTTCCTACGACTATAGAGATATTTTAGATGACTAGTATCTATAATTTATTACTCAATACTGCTGATCAGTAAAAATTCAATACTGCATTCTGTTGAGTAATGTGCTATTAATGTACCGTTACATCACAAGGTAAGTAATCACTATCATTACTTACAATTACAAAACGATGTGGTCAGTAGGAGTAAAAAATAATATTAAGCATCTCGAATAAGATTAAATTTTATTAAAACACTATTAACGAACTTTTGGTATACAGTACTTCCAAAAGTATTACAATAACCCTGCTTCTTTAACCATAGAGTAAAACGTTCCATTTTCATTTTTCAGCAAATTTTGAGGTTCATCATATTCAATTACCGATCCTTTATCCAGGACTATAATTTTATCTGAATCCAAAATCGTATGCAATCTGTGAGCTATGGTTATGACGGTACAATTGCAAAATTTTTTCCTAAGGGTAATTTGAATTAATTTATCCGTTTCTGGATCGATGTTAGCTGTAGCTTCATCTAATACTATTACAACATTGTTGCGCAAAATGGCCCTTGATAAACAAATCAGTTGACGTTCACCTGAACTGAAATTTATTCCACCTTCAGTAACTTTCATTTCTAGACTTTCGATTGATTTCTTAACTTGCACTTCCCCTAATGCATTCCAAATGTCTTCATCACTGTATTCGTCATATGGGTCTAAATTGTTCCTAATCGTTCCAGAAAATAATATTGGATCTTGTAAAATTACAGCAATTTTTGATCTGAGAACGTTGATAGGTACAGTAGCTATATCTACGCCGTCTATTTTGATGTCACCTTCAAATTTATACAATCGTAACAAAGTTGAAGTAAGGGATGATTTTCCAGCACCAGTTCTACCAACAATACCAATTTTTTGTTTGCTTCCAATTTCAAAATTCAAGTCCTTTAAGGCTACGTCTCCAGTGTAGTATCGAAGACAGACTTTGTTGTATTCGATTTTACCCACACTTGGCCACGTTTTTTCCGGCTTCTCTCCAGAATTATCTTCAGTATCAATTTTTTTATATTCAAGTATTCTCTCGGCAGAAGTCATTTGAATTTCGAGTTCAGCCCATTGTCTAACACCCCACTGCAGGTATCCTGTTAAAGCTAATGATTGGGTTAGCGCTAAACCGACGTTTCCAGCAAGAGCACCTAAAAGTAGGAAAGGTTATAGGTAAAAATTTATTTGATTGTGTTTTTATTTACTTACCAGTTTTAAGGAACGGGAACGAGATTGTTATGACGGCAATATAAAGGGAACACAATATGTCCGAGTAATACGCAAATGCTCTTGTCGCTACTATCGTCATTTGAAATGATGAGTTGTAGTGGTCAAATAGATTGTTGAATTCGTTACTGAGGATGCCTTGTGCGTTACTTGCTCTGATCGTTGCAAGTCCTTCAAATGTTGCTTTAGTATGTCCAACCACTGCACTGCGAGCTAAAAGCAAATGATTATAAAAATAATTTATGGAAGAGAAAGGAAATCAATTGTTGAGACTCTCTTTGCTATACTAATTGACTCCATTAGGGTACGATTATGTTGGAGCTGTGATAAACGATACTATAGTCTGTTTTTTTTAAAGAAATGAGTAAAAAATTTCTATTCCACGTGGATAACGTGAATGTTAACCAATGAAATTGGTTGAAATTAAATATCAAACAAGGTTGAACTCTATTCAAGGTTGAAATTAAATTTCAAGCAATTTCATTGGTTAACATTTAAGTTATCCACGTGGAATAGAAATTTTTTACTCGTTTCTTAAAAAAAACAGACTATAGCTGCGATAAGAGCGTAGCAACAATACGTCAAAACGCCTAGATATAGGCCAAACAAACTACACGAGTATGGGTGGCCTACTATACTCGTATCTAGGCGTTTTGATTTCTCACACTAATGTAGTCCATTACGAAATTTAAAGTTAAAAACTTAAGTAAATGTAATTAAATTAAATAATTTTCTTAGTAGTAAAGAGCAACTGGAACAGAATATTTGCTTGGTTAACGTAATTGCATAATATTCTGTAGATTGTGATGGAAAGTAAATGTCAGGTTATGTATCATTAAGACAGTGCCAGTTAATTGATATATAATTTTTTTAGCTCTTATCTGACATTCCCAATGTGGGATATTTGCTATGTATAATATTTTTTACTTACTTGTCCCTTGCAATCGCTTTAAGCTGCGACCCGTTGGTATATAGAATCTTCTAACTAAAATCAATAAACTGGCAAACATCATCGCTGGTATTATAAAGTATTGATTAACGATTGAAGTAACAATTAGAACAGATAACAACAACAATCCAGTCTAAAAAATAATGAAATTGAAATGTTTTCGAAGAAGGTAAGTTTTTCTAAATAGTACTTACCATGGATACTTCAAAGAGAACATATGGCATGGTTTCGTCGATGACTCCAAGATCTCTTGAAAATCTATTGAGGATATTTCCCGCCAAATTATTATTAAAAAATAGCATGGGAGCCTTCACTATTTTGTCTAAAATTGTTCTATGCAAATTTGACGATATATTGCAGCAATAAATAAATAAAACGAAATTTTTGGCAGCTGTTAATAAGCAAGCCACAATGATAAAAATGGAATATTCCAATAACCTATCATGGTATTGCACCTTCATATCCATATATTCGCTTGTATTTGTTAAGTTGGCAATTTCAAAGTTCAGAATTTGTTTCTCGAACTTCACCCTAAAAGAAGAAATGATTAAAAAGAAGAAACTAGTGATATTTTCTCTTACCAAGTGCTGATAAAATATTCAGTATAGCTAACAGCAGCCTGAGCAACAACTGCCAAAAGTAGAACCAAACACAGCATTTTTAGGCCTCCTCCAGATAAAAAGTAATTGAAGTATACATTGCCCTTAACGGATCCCACTTCCTTTATTTCTCCGTAAACATTGTTATTATTTATGTTTGGAATGTTAATCTTCGCAACTTTTTTGTTTGCTTCTGTCTTGTTTTCTTCATCTTCTTTAACAACCTCCTTTTCTTTTACAGCCGATTTTTCAAGATCCTTGTATTCTTCTAATTTCTGTAAGTTTTCAAAAGTGCTCTGAAATTTAATACTGCCTTTATCGAAGATCACTATAAAGTCTGCTTCGTGTAAATAAAAATGTTGCTGGGAGGCAAAAACGCACACTTTGCCTTTAAGGAAACCTTTAATACATTCACTAAAAATATGCGAACTGATGTGAGTATCTATTGCCGATAGTGAATCGTCCAATAAGTAAATATCCGCTTTTTTGTACACAGCACGAGCTAAATTTATCCTGGATTTTTGTCCACCACTTAAATTTAAACCACGATCCGTTACGCGCGTTAAGTCACCATTGAGGAAGTTGTCCAAGTCTTGTTTTAAACCGCATACACGTATCACATCGTTGTAACGTTTTTGATCAAATTCTTCGTTAAATATAATATTTTGTTTAACTGTACCTGGAAATAACCAAGCTTGTTGACTAGCATAAGATATCACACCGTGAGTTTTAATGGTACCACTTGTGAGTTGCACCTCACCAAGCATAACTTTGAGAAGACTTGATTTGCCGGAACCGACTAGGCCAGTCAATACATTTAAACCAGGGTTTAGGGTTAAGTTTATATTTGTTAAAACATCAAAGTTATCGTTAGTTTTAACGGATACTTTTTGCAGAATTACCGAATTCGTTTTTGGCACAGTTTCCGTTGCTTCTTCTGATATTTCATCAGCGATTGGATTTACATAAGCTCCAATCTCCGGTAAACCTGTATATTTTGGGGTGAACCCATATTTTGGTTCATCGCTTTTTTTCGGAACCACGGAAGTAGTAGATATTTCTTCCAATAACAAAAAGGTCGTTATCCTCCTGAGTGCAGTAACAAATTCTGCTACATGGGCAATTCCTTTTGGAATGTTATACATGACAATCAAATGGATAGTAGCAAGACATTCAATCACAACGAAGGCCTTTTCGGCGGTTATGTGATATCCAAAGTGCACATAGATCATTATACAGACGTAAATGGCAATTTTGGAACTTACTTGACCAATTGAGAGTGCTAACGCTTTGATGTGATACAACATTCTGAGGTTACGAATTTCTGTGCTAAAATTGAAATTAATGTAAATTAATATAGCAATGAAAAATTAAATTTTAACATACGTTCGAACTTTGGTTAAGTAATTCAGGAAGAATTCTTCCCAAGAGTACATTTTAATTGCCTGAATGGAATTCAAAACTTCTTGCGTTAATTGGATTCTTTCGTCTGTTTTTTCCGAGGTTCTAAGTTTGTAGAATAACACTTTTGATCCCAAATACCCTAAAAATTGTAATGGTAAAACAAAGAAAAAATAAAATGCTATTACCAAACCAACCTTGAAGTGGTATTAAAAGCAATAGGAGAACTGTTCCGATTATTGCAGATACTCCAATTTTTGTGTACATTATGGCAGTCATGGTAAGGAGATTTATTGGACCAACAACGGTCTGATAGAGCGAAAAGCAAATGTTTTCAACAATCGTGATATCTTTCGTCATTAATGTTATTGCTTGACCACAAATATTCGTATTAGAATTTAATTTTAAAGACTTTTTGTATATTAACGAACACAAAGCTGCCTTTACTTTTAAATCCGTCAATTCTTGGGTCAGGGCAGAAAAATGATGAACGATGGTGTAAACAATAATACAAATACTTAACGCAAAGCAATAGAACGTAACATCAGAATGTTGAACTTCAAAATCTTCCACGCTAAAGAACGTCAGAATATTTCCTAATAGTAACGGTTTCGCCACTCTAAAAAAATAAATAGATAACATAGCAAAGGAAATGCCTAAATTTTTAGCCTTACATTAATAAAGTAGTAACACTTAAGTATGCTGCCAAAAGTGGAAAATAAAATCTAAAACCATATACTTTGACTATCGACTTCAGTAGGTTTGGATGAGATGCATTTTTCTCTTTTTCCCATTGTTTACCCAATTTGTTACCCTGTTGTTTGGATCGGTAAGTCTCACCAATTTCGTAAACATCGTTGTCTTCGATGTCTTTACGAAATCCCATGCGGAATAACGCAAATGTGTAGCTAAAAGGAATAAAAACAATATTTATAAAGTACAAATGGTTCATTAAATAAAGTACCGCAGTGTCGGGTTATCAAGTGATGCCACGACAATACGGCAGATATTTTATTTTTGGTCTCGATGCGAAAATGTAGCTCTTTCCTAATGTAAATGCGTGGGAAAAGGATGCTATTTTTAAGCATATTATAATAATATGTTGTCGTCGTATTATATAGAGAGGCGGTCGGAGCATAGTCGGATAGTCGCATAATCGGATTCGAATCCGAGTGAAGTAAGAACTTTATTCTGACCGTTATCCCCTCGGAAGGCAAATGGCAACCCATCGAGAGTAAGATGGCAAGAGAATCCTTAAATATTAATGATCTAAACAGTCCAAAATTGATCTTTGGACTATTTGGAAGAGTAACCACCCCACCAACATTTGAGGATAATGACGCTTCTGCTAAGAAGCAAAATTACTGTATGATGATGGTGATAATTATATCAATTATTGTCGTATAATCTTTGGGATTATTGTGGGATTTTAATTTTGGAAAGTTTGAAATTTTGTGCGACGCCTCTGGTTTGAGAGAGCCGAGGTGGAGAAGAGTGTATTTTTTGTTTTAACGGGAGAGGAGTTTTTGGCTTAATAGAGGACTTGACAAGACAAAAATTTACTATTATTTCCTTGTGAAAATCAATTTTCAAGTATTTTTTTGAAAATTGTGAGAAAATCAAGAATGCACAAAAGTTGATGTTTTCTTTTATGTACTACAATAATAATTAGTAAAAGGAAGAATTTGAAAAGTATAAAATTTATTGGAAGAATTTACGAAGCGATTTGAACTAACAAATTTGACAAGGTCGCGCGATAACTGCGGTGCAATAGGACCGTGAAGTAAATAGTCCGGCCAGTTTTGGATTTAATTTTTGATGTAAAATTATATGCTGTCATGAATTTTTAGGCAAGGCCTAGTGGAACTTCGCGCACAGATGCAGATAAGAATTTTTAAATATTTTCAATTTTGATTTAATATTCTTTTTAAGTGTCAATCAAGTAAGTGGCATTTACTGTGCTAGATTACACAGTTGAAAGTTGAATTTACGATCGAATTTTGGTCGCATCCCTCTGGGGAGGCGCACTGGTGCAAGGAGAGGCGCAAAATTTTGTTGTTAAAAAAACATTTTTTAATTTGTTAATTTATTGAATTTAATGCATTTTTTACTGTTTAAAAATGTGTGTATTATTTTATGAATTAAAGGGGAGAGGCGCTAAGATTAGATTTTATTTTAAGGGGGGCATAGTCACATAAAGTTTGTAAACCACTAGTTGTGATTTTTGAGAGGGGTAGAACAGCACAAATTTTGTTTAAAATTTTTGAAACTTGTAAAAATTGTGAAAAAATTCTAAGCAAAAGGGGGTAGGTTTTGAGAAAATTAAAGTGTAACATTATGTCTAAAATTTTTGAAACTATGTAAATTTATTAATATTAAATCTGTTAATACTCCAAAAATAGTGAACAACTTCAAACCATACAGGGATGATGTTTGAAAGTTGGGGGGGGGGGTGGCAAGACAAGATTAATTTTGTTTAAATTTGTTGAAACTTTGTAAATATATTACTGTTAAACTTGTGAACACTGCAAAAATAGTGAAAAAATTCTAAACCGAAAGGGCTGATTTTAGAGAGGGTTAAATTGTAACATTTTGTCTAAAATTTTGTTACATGTTAGCTCAGTTATGATTCACGTACACGGTTGAAAAAATAATGCACGTTCCTTGAACCCATAGTAATGTTTTGATTACGAACAGTTAGAAAACCTCGGTTACGCCTCGGCTTCCCATGACAACATCACAATAGCGATGTGGCTGTCGTATTTTTAGATATTTTGCGACGTCAACAACCGACGACTAACGTCGCTATACCACTTGCGATCCTCGGCACGTGTACAATATACCACTTTACAGACTAATAATTTATATATTTGATTTTAAAATAGTCATGAATCATAATAAATAATGTAATACTTACAAAAATGTAAACTTCGAAAGTAAATTCGACGTCTCGAACACATTTGATTTCTGCTCATCTTTTAAGTTCGTATCCATTGTTAATAAACTGTTTATTGATAAACGAATGTTAAACTAACATATCTTGATAACTTATTAATTTATTCTTCAATTATGCTAATAGCATCATTAGCATAGGCAGTAAATACCTAACCGCCCCTCCAACATTTTTAAAATCTTCTTTTCAACTTTTTGTCACTTTTTTCAACTTTTGTTAGTTTTTAATTCAAAAATTATAACACTTTTTCACTTTAACAACTTATAGCTGAAGTTCCATTTTTTTCCCACTAAAAAAAAAACAAAAATTAATTTAAATATTTGTGTCAAAACGGTTTATTCGTGTAAATCACCCAAAGGTACACTGGGTTCGACCTATGTTGTTATTTGTTTAATGTTAAACTAATTTTTGAAATTTTTATAAATAAAATCGGATAATAATTATTGAAACAGGTTTAAATGATAATATTACCTGATTGTTGATTACTAATTTATTACTTATAGAAATTTTTTTCTCCAAAATTCTTCGAATTATTTGAATAATAATTCCATAAAAAATCGTTTTAAAAAATGGGTTTTTCACCTTATAAAAATTACATAATTTTATTATAGTTAATTTATGAAAAAATATTAATATGGTGTAAATTCGATAACCGATAAAGCGTACGTTTTATTGCGGTTTGAAGTAAAATGAAACTAAGGTAGCTCTCAAGACGTACGGTATTTATATCGTTTTACATTACGCTTGCAATTCTGAAATTCCAAATGAAAGTGGTTTGGTAAATCCAAACAAACTGAATTTATGAGTATTTCGAACAATTTAGAACTGCTTGAAAAGCGTTATTAAAATAAAATTATGGATCAAAATACTAATTAGAATTATGCAATGGTGTAACCATCAGCTTTTGGGAAATGGTTTTGTTTTCAATTTAGAACTATTTCCTGTTAATACAAACTATGACAGGTTCAGATGTACCTACTTATTTTGGTTCAATGGACAAAAAATCTGTTTTACATCCCGTTAGTAATTTACTAGATTGGCCTACAGATGTGCCTGTGATTCTGTCTCTTTTTGTTAATTTTGACAAGTTATCAACCCAAGGGGGCCGATCTTCCGAAGCACGCAGACGATCATAAGAAACTTTGACTCTTCCCCGATTTGAACCCAATACCTAATTTTATGGCAATGTGAGATGTTTTAAAGCAAACTTAACTTCTTTCCCCGTTGGATACGCCACTGTCTTAATAAACTGCCTGATGTGTGAAGTTGATTAAAAAATATGTGAAAAAATTCATTTCTTGTACATAAACAACGTATTTAAACGAACTTGACCTTCCTTTCCGGAAACCTGTTTAAAATATGCAAATTTTTATTTTAAACGGCATAGATTTTTGTGTAATTACGGTGACAAAAAGGCTAATTGGTCGGCTTGTAGTCAAACATTTCGTAAAACGATGCCAAAGCTTTGAAACATTGGAATCATAAAAATAAAATTATTGGTATCAGTTCTAATCAATCAGCACAGAAAGCCTACTCTACTTTCTAAAAGTTTTAATAGGCCTAAACATCATTTTATGGGTTTCTGATATGGCATCAACCTTTAACTTCATTTTTGGATTTTTTTTTTATAATGAAAAAAATATATTAGGTACATACCAGCACAGCATATAATTAATTCACTAATTAAAATAAATTAATGATTTTTCACTACTTTTCACAATATTATTTATAAACACCAACAATACACGAAATATGCGGCCAAAACAATTAAATTCTGTCGATTTATTCTTAGGATTCTTAAACCGATTCAAAGACGATCATATTCCCGACTAAAAGAATTTATTGCTAATTAATTTATTTATACTGAATCGGTAATAATAATATTAGCCCCACCATTTACAACTTTAACTTAGGTATTATAGATAATTTAAATTTCTAGAGAAGTTTATTTAAGACAACAAAATGATAATCTTCTAGTCTCACTGTAACGTGTTCTGATGGCGTGGAGTAAGTGCCATTATATACTGTGTATACTAGAAACACGTTTTATTTCTTTGTATCGTACGATATTTATAGAAGTAATTCAAATTATTTTTTTGTTTTATAACAAAACATTCAAGGAGAAGGAAAATCATATTTGATTTTTCTGGCACTTATGTCATTTTGTATAAAATTAATTGATTGAGTTATAACATACCTCTGCAATTTTTTTTAACACTAGAATGGTTCGCCAAATAAATAAAATATAAATTAAATTTAAGTAAGGGGTGATTTTGGCATATTAATTAATTGGAGATCATCAATAAGTACAACCCCATTAATGCCCGTGAAACTTTGAATTACATAATATGGTACAAAAGGTTAGGTTGCACCCTTACGCGAAAATATGTTAGCTGCACCCCCGTCCATCTGATGGTTATTATTGCAATGCTATTAGATTTTGTAAAATTCTCTTTAGTCCACTCAAATGCTTAAGGGGGGAACCTCCTTTACACTGTCGAAAAAAAACACGATTATACCTGAGAAAATAATTAATGAAAGTCGTGTTTTTTCGAGAGTGTAAATGAGGTTCCCCCTTAATTTTTCATTGCGCTTTCTAAGGCTGCATTTTATATTATTGTAAATGTTTACTTTGAAGCCTTATAAATAGTAAATTTAAAAATGCAAAGATCACACATAATTTCTGGGATACAATAAGCCAGGAGCTTATTAATACATACAGAGCAATAGTAATACATAATTTCTAATAATATGAGCCTAAAAAGATATATTTTACGATAAATCGTAGATAATACCTAAACCATGGTCACTCGTTAAGGTTAATTGGAATTTATATTATTTTAGCTATAATATATGAGTCTAAAAAGACATATTTTACGATAAATCCTAGATAATACCTAAACCATGGTCACTCGTTAAGGTTAATTAGAATTTATATTATTATAACTACTGATATCTTAAATTAAATTTCGGATCAAAGTGGTCCTCCAATGTATGTGCTGTTGTGATACTGGTAAGTGTCACTGGAGTACATTTTATAAAATTATTTAGTTTGTAAATCTTCCGTCGCTATTTAGTTACTTGAACAGAGTTTTGTACGTAATGTTATGTTCATTTGAGATCTTAGACAGGCTGTGCCGGTCACTGCATTTTCAGCTGAAGAATGACAATCTGGTTATTCCAACATGTGGTTTTTTTTAATTGATATGCATATTATACATACATAACATTATGAATAATATTTTAAATTAATTACATGTTAATGGTAATATAATATATTAATCTTTGTATTTAAACTATGGCATATGTTTTGCTCTCATATGAGCTCCTCAGATAGTTACCATTATGCATATCAAATTATAGTATTAATTTTATTATTTATAATATAATTTTCACAAGTTAAAAAACTCAAAATATTTTATATAATTCAATATTACATAATCGTCGGCTAAGAGTGTTAAACCGCTAACTCCTAATCGTAAAATTTTACTGAACGCAAAACAATTCATATAAATTTCTCAAAAATGATCTTAAATGAATATTGAAATTACACTTTATGGATTGGTAATTTAATAAAGTGATTTCAATTTTAATTTAAAATCATTTTAAGCAATTTACACGTTTTTTTTTGTGCTCTGTAAATTTTTACGATTAGGAGTTATCGGTTTAACACTGTAAGGGCCGATCTATTCATCTCTTCGTAAAGTAGCTATTAGCGTTACGGGTAAGGTAGTAGTTCGTAAACGTTTATTCACATCCCAATAGCCACTATTGCCTTGTAAATATGGGTTACGGCTAGGGTTGCCACCTTTTTTTTTTGTAGTTAAAGTACATTGGTTATTATAGGTAAGAAAAAAAAAGTACATAAGTATCAAAATAAAGTACAATTTATTTTTCTTTATTATGTTTAAAAACATATTTTTTATTGCTTTTTGCAGTTTGTATCAAATTAGTATAAAGTGACCACATTGTCGTTGAGATAAAGTGGGACCAAAAAAGAAAAAGCTCGCCGCAGGCGAAAATTTTTTTTAAAGTAAAACTAAAAAATAATAGGGTAATTTGGAATTTTTGACAAAAATACCGGGGAAATGCAGATATTTTCTAAAAAGCGGGACATTTTGCTACATCTGCGACATCGATTCAGCACTAATAGAAAAATTTCGTTTAACGAAAAGATACAAAATCCCTAAGAAATCAAATCATGCGAAATAAAGTATTTTCGTGTACTTTATTGTTCTCATAAAGTATAGAGTACAATTACCTGAAATAACGTACAATACTTTATTATAAAGTACGGGTTGCAACCCTAGTTACGGCTAACATAAATTTAAGAGCCCTTTGAAGCGGCAAATATGTTTTACAAATCAGATTTTAACTTAAAATTTCTAGAATTGTGAGTGTTGTATTTATGAGAAATTTAATTTTTGATAAATAATTGATCAAAACGAATCTTTTAGATGATATTAATTTTATCCAAGACAAAAACAGAGTTCAGTAATAGGATAATTAAATTGTCGGGACTGTAAAAATTTAATCACTTTTTTAACAAAGTGATTTAACAAAAGTTTTGTTGTTTAATTATGATTTATTTAAAATACACTTTACTCCTTTTGGATAAATAAACTGTTAAAATGTACAAATTGCACATATCGGGGATGCTCGGGGTTGAAATCTAGACGTTTGTGAGAGGGTAGTTTCAGGTAGTTTTTCGACGTGGTTTCTTGCATTTCTAATGACCTGGACCAAAACTATTTTATCTCTTTCTATCATAACAATATATTATAGCGCTATCCTACTCTGTCATATACTAACTAGAAGAAAACATCGATCCTGTTTAATAAGTTCTTGATACCTACGAACACGCTACGACAAGATGAATATACCCAAATTTTTTGCAGGGCGCTTATAAACTTATTCGGTTCGTAATTACGATGCGCTTTACGACGAGATGAATAGATCGGCCTTAAGCAGACGAAATACATAACTACCTAGCAATTTAGTGCTTTATTGATGTGGTTGTTCGGCAATCTTCCTCACTAATAACCAATGCTACTATAAGTTCAGGCCATAGTTGTTCAGCATTTGGCCATAGACACTACAAGGCCTAATATTTGTGGGGGGGGGGGGTTAAAAATGATTTTCTAAAATATGTTTTCCAAATTTTGTATGTTTGTACCTGCTCTCCTGTGGTGCGCCAAACCCGGTGACTGGCACGTCTGTGTAAAGAGAACGTTCTTGGAACGTGGCGTTCCCGGCGTGCGGCCATTCGCGCGCGATTCATAGCGTTCCATTTCTGATTTATTTCGAGCGATATTTTTTCCATTTTCTGTATTTTTACTTTTATATTGTGCATTATTTATCACACGTATCTGTATCTTAAATGAACTTGTTTGATGAAGTTCTGATAACCTAAACCTAAAGGCTTTTTCACATCGAGGTGAACAAAATAGTAGAATACGCAGCAAAGTGACACTTTTTCTCAAGCTTTATTGTGTTTTTTATTTTAAATATGCCTAAAATGAAGAAACTATTGATTGCAATGCGAGGAATTATAATAAATTGTTTATCATGAATGTGGTAACAGTAATCACCAAATTTTGAGGAAATTTAGAGTGCCAAGAAGAACAGTCAGCTATATTGTAAGAACTTTCAAAAGAGGTGAAAGTCTTACAAGGGGATGGCGAGACATTCAGCCTTTTTCGAGAAAAAAGCGTTTTTATCCGATAGCTACTGTTGGAGCTCCAATAAAAAATATCATTTGCTTGAACTTGAAATATTATTTTAATTAAAAAGAAGTTTCTTGGAAGACATACTAGTAATTTTTAATTATTATATTAATTGACGTAAATCTTTTTAAATATAAATGTACTCGAGTTAACTTCTCGGTATCAAATCCGCTCGCCTACAGCGGTTATTGTTTACTGTATCATTTTATACTGTTTATAACCATACCGCGTGAACTTGAAACGCATTTTTCTCGAAAATGGCTAAATTGTGCGATTTACTACTATCACAAAATAAAGTTGAGGTACTGTTGTTTAAGTACGATTAATATCTAAAAATTCTGTTTTCCGAATGTCTCGCCTTCACCTTGTCAGAAACAAATTACGTACTGGATCACCAAAAATCACGACTTCTTCTGGAAGATAAGGAGATAGTGATTACTAGTAAGCGAAATCGACGCCTTTTACTGCTCCAGAAATAATATCCCAAGTGAATCTGCAGAAAGTTAAACCTATAAGGGTTACAATAGTGAAATGTTGACTTCATGAGGCAAGCCTTTAATAAGAATTTGCGAGCTGTTATTAAGAAGAAGCGACTGCAGTGGGCCAAAAAACACCGAAACTGGACACTTTAAGATTGGAAAGATCTTCTGTAAAGTGATGGGTCGAAGTTCAATGTTTTGGTACGAAGCGAAGAGTTTTCGTTAGCAGGTCAGCAGCAAAGCAGGCAGCTGAGGAATCTTTGGTGTCTTATGTAAAGCATGGTGGGGGTTCTATCATGATATGGGCCTGTCTTGGCTAGTAAGAAAAAAAGAGTACTGGAAGAGACTTAAACGTCAAATGTTGCCATCCGAGGTTGAAATGTTTTCACAAATTTTTACGTTTAAACAAGTAACGACCCTACGCACTCTTCGAAACTGAACTGGACAGAAATACTCGAAAGGATGCCGAAACTTTGTGAAATTGTCATTAAAAAAAATAGGTGGACACATTGACTAATCCAAAATTTAAAAATATTGTTTGCTTTGTTATTTTTATTATGCATTGTAATATACTTCATCAAAAATATTGTTGTTTATTTGTTAATCACATAAATATTCAACTTATTAGTTGGCAAATACTTATGGATGGTAGGGGGTCATCCAATAAAAGGTATCGCCATTTTTACTGATTGTTATTTAATTATTAAAAGGTTTTTAAATTATGGAAATACATAGATTTACATTCTAATATATTATACATAATTATATGTAAATACAATATAAAAAATTATAATATTAATATGTAAATAACAAAAACAATAATAATAATTAATTGCGCGACATTTTCAGCGAATTGTGTGATACAATGTGAATATTAACATTAATGGGGTATTCCATGCGTTTATTCAAAAATAATAAAAATTAATTACTAAAAAAATTTCCAAAAAAATAATATTATATAATCACCTCGGCTTCGCCTCCAAGACAAATTCTTTTTAAACGTTTTTCGTTAGCTTTTAAATGTCCAATCTTACCCCAGCTACATAGTTTGCACATTTTCTACCTCGGCATTTTTCGTATCTCAAAATAATACCAGAAATGAAACGAAACTTGGAATATGATGAAATGAACAGCTTATTTTATTTTAACGGGTAAACCAATTTACAAATTGAAAATTTTGAAACAAAAGAAATATACATAATGCCAGTTAATGACAATCCAATGCATTCAAATTCCACATGAGGTTCCTCTTAAACTGAGGATATGTACTGCCCAACAAAGTAAAACTATAAAATTTGTTTAACTTATTGGCAAAACAACACATCCTAGTTAGGGGGTCTATGCATCTCAAATCAAATCAAATTAATCCAATAATATCTCAATAAGCAAATACAATATATCCCCGGTCTCCCCTACTGATTGATAATTTTTATATCAAATAGTATTTACAAAATTCTGTACTATAAAAAATAAAAAGTGTATAAATTAATGTATTATTTAATGTTTATTAATTTATTACTTAATTAATCGTGTAAATACTGATTTTCAGGGTCGAAAATCACTAAATGTTATTAAGTTTAAGGAAACCGGAAATTAGAAAAAATAATTACGCGCAATTATTAGTGTTATTTGCACTAACTAATAATAATTAAGTTTCACTTTTGTGATCGTGTAACTCAAAATAGTACTTCTAGTTAAACGTGAGATTGGAACCACGACACCCTCAACTTCTGAAATGCATCAAATTAAATTTGATGTTCATCAAAAACTTAAATTTTTAAAAAGTAGAATCCTTTCATCGTATCAATATTTTTTCCAATTTTTAATTTTATTTAGTGGTAACTTTTTTGATACAACGTAAATCCTTCTAGGAACGATAAACAATTTCCCATCAAGAATGATATAATAATAAATTTTTTTTGAGTTTCCGATAGATTATGAGAACCTGTTTTCTAGATCCACGAACAAGCATATCATCAAACTAGGAAATACGAATAAAATATTAATATTATATGCATGTTCGCACACTTCTGCGTATTTGGTAAAGAGATGGGAAAAAATGAAAGTTCACAAGAAAATGATAATATAATCAAACGATATTCAAAATTTGATAGTAACTGTATTTGCATTTGATAATCACCTTCCAAAATATTGATTTTTTTTGCACAATCGGACATTTTCGTGTGTTTTTACTCACTTTGCATTTAATACGGTAAGTTGTGATTATCGCTCTAGGGCGGTAAGTAGAAATTATTTACTTCGACATAATAATTGTATAAAATAATTGAAAAGCAAAAACATACAATGTTTGAACATTTAGCAGATATACTACCTATGGCGTCCATGTTGTTCAGTTACAGCGCCATCATACTTTGTGTAAAATACCAATAGGTTTAGTTGTTTGTAAACTGTTAAAGTTCAAAGAAACATTCCATTTCGGGTTTTGGTCGTTATGAAACGTCCAAACATAACATATTTTTTTAAAATACGGGCATTTGGGCTCAACAAATAAATAATATTCAATAAAGTTTAAATCCAATATTATATAAAATTACAATCAATAAGAAATTAAAATTAAAATATGTAATTATTTATATGCACCTATCTACAGGTAAAGAATGTTTTCAGTACAAAATTTCAATTTATAATAAGTTTAACATAATTATATAAATAATTAATTAAGTAATTGATTAATTGATCAATAATATAGTATTATTACGAGCAATAAGATCGAATAATATAAACATAGGGGACCTACTGTTTAACGTAGTTTCCAAACCACATTACGTGTATATTTAATTATTAAAAAGGTTCTTGTGACAAATTTATCTTGGTGGTTTGCCATTGCCTGTATTGTCGTGGAGACATTTAGGGTAAAATGTTTGCTTACAGCAGAATTTTCAAACCATGTACCTCGGCTTATTCAACGGTTAATCAATGAACTAACGGGTACCATCCTTGGCCACACTCTTCGATATATACCCACTCTAATTAGAAGGTTATATTCAGATAAGCATACTAAAATTGACAGTTTGAACGGTAGGAGAGGAGAGGAGAGTGTGGCAACCTGCACTATAATTTAAATTTCAAGACTAGTTCACCAACCACACAGTAGAGGTCGCTAGGATCCACCATCCTATGGCACCTACTGTGGTTGGACTGAACATTAGTTGTCATATTCGTCACTGTAGTTATTACGTAGTACCATTATGAAGCAAGTTGTTATATTTATTGTTATTGTTTAAAGTGAAATAAATATTTATACGTTAACCGTTCACCTGTCTATTGATTTATACTTAAAAGAATAGGCCAACACACTTGCCTATATTGGTGACCCCAAGAAAGGACAAACGCAACTCAAGACAAGGTAAAATTTACGTTATCATTTTTCCACGTGCCAATTTCAACACGTTCATCCAACACGTTTCCAATAAATTTTCGTAATCGCAAAAAATTTTACGACCACGTGCAAATTTTTGGTTATGTTCGGCGATTTACTTTGATTCAATGGGTAACGACTGGTAACGACGATATGGTGGAACCTACAATAACGGCAGACGGCTCGCAACAACGCAACAAGTCATGACAGTACAGCCGCAATAAACCGCACCAGTACTCATGCATCCTGCTCCAGCTTCTTAAATATTCCGGCCAGGACAATTCCTCGCTAGGAGCGAAAACCAGATTCCACAATCTGAATTCGTTAAGAAGCTAAGCATCAAACAAGCAACACATCAAACAAGCAACAATCAAACAAGCAACAAACAAACAGGCATCCAACTCCTTCAATATCCCGGCCAGGACAATTCCTCGCTAGGAGCGAAAACCAGATTCCGCAATCTGAATTCGTAAGGAGCCAATCAAGCAAGCAAGCAACCATCATTTTTCTTTTTATTAATTTTGTGTCTCGTTCAGACAGTCTTCTCTAGAAGGGGAGTACTGTGGCAACCTGCACTATAATTTAAATTGCAAGACTAGTTCACCAACCACACAGTAGAGGTCGCTAGGATCCATCATCCTATGGCACCTACTGTGGTTGGACTGAACATTAGTTGTCATAGTCGTCACTGTAGTTATTACGTAGTACCATCACCACAAGTTGTTATATTTATTGTTATTGTTTAAAGTGGAATAAATATTTAACCGTTCACCTGTCTACTGATTTATACTTAAAAGAATAGGCCAACACACTTGCCTATAAGAGGATAGGAGAGCTATCAAAGTACCTTGAGAACGTTCATTCTTTTGGAGTTTTGGACATTGATGTTGGTCATTTCATAAGAAAATATGAAAAACAAGTAATCTAAAAAGTATTAAATCGATTAAATAATCTATAAATAGTGATCGTGGTTATGTACCTATTTTGTACACTTGTACAACATATTAATTTTAGTTTTTCAAGGTAAACAAATCGGAAAGTTTCCTGGAAGAACATTAACTTGCATAAATAAAAATTTCCCATGTTTATGGAATATTATAATTTCTACTGGTTTGTACAGTAATTTAAATAGGCACCTAGCACTACGTCTATAATTAAGCCTATTAATAGTGTATTCAGGTACTTGACCAAGATAATAGCAGTTCTAAGGTATAAATAAATATAGAAATAGTTTAATTTTTATCACGAATTTTGTTATATAAGTTAGGAATAAGTAATACTTCAATCTTTTTTCATTTTTGATTGTTCGGAAAAAACTTTTTGTACAATAGAATTTAATAAGCGAATCAAATTTTTGATGTACCATGAAATCACAAATGGTTTTTAAATTGCCTAATTATGATTGGCAACGACCTTTTCCAAAAAATACAAATCGCCTGCGGCGCTATTTTTCTTCTCTTCGTTCGCAGAATAACTATTATCCTGTTTTATTAATTTGATTCCCTCCACCCTCCAGAATGAAGTTCTGGTTACGCCACTGCAGGGAAGCACTTAATTTTGGCTAATGAATTCATTTTATAACATCTTTTTGGATTTCAAATTACACTATGTGTTCCATATAGAGTTAAAACAAAATTAATAGTTTCCATAAATTAACTTTAAGAATATACTTATTAAAACATAATATACATATTATTTAATGTTAATATATTTTTTTATGAATATTGTACAAAGTCCAAACAATATTCCAAGAAAAGATTTGGCACACGAGTAATAATTACAATAATTTATTATGATGCTCCAGAAAAACCTACTAGAACTTGTTTGCTCCCTGTCCAAATTATTTTGCATTACGGGTATGGAAGAAAATAATGATAAGGTTTTCATAAAATCTTGTGGGCAGGACCGCCGCTAGGGGTACTTCCGCCCGTATGCAAAGTTTAATTTGGCCGCCCTTGTAGCCGATTTTTTTCGGTTTTTCAATACAATTTCCTAAATTTCTACTACAGTCAATTGGGGTGGAATTGATCATATGGGGGTGAGATTGATCACTTTTAATTTTTTTAATTTAGAGCCAATATCTTTCCGAGCTCGCTCTTATCGATTAGGAGTTTACTAATAGTGTACTAGTCGATATGGACGAGCTAGATTAGCAACTTTGACGCTAAATTCAAATATATATACAGATGATTTTTGATCAATCTCACCCCAAGTATGATCAATTCCACCCTAAATGACGGTACTTATTCCCTGCGTTAAGTAAATGACCTTATTTTAAGTCCTATTTTTGGGATTTTGGCCGCCTCTAATTTTGGCCGCCTGTGTGTTTGCACACTGTGAACAATAGGGCGCGGCGGCCCTGTTTGTGGGTGTTCTTTTTATAATTTAATTGTAACCTTAAACCACAAAACCTCAAACTTTAATTATTTATGTATGTATGTGAAATCAAAACGTAATTCCATGACGTATGGAGCAAATAAATAATAATATGCAGCCTACCGTAATACATAAGTCGACCTAAGAAAAAGTGGAAAGGCCAGGAGTGACGTCAGTGACGTAATGGCTGGTAACGGCTCATAGTTGCATATGATAATTTTTGCGACGCAATAACGTCACAAATAATGTAAATTTTTACCTAACGCTTTTCTGAACTGTGATGCACCAGACAACATGCATAAATATTCAAAATTACTGTACTGGTTTCGCTAATTTATTCTTGACAGTTTTTTTCTTTTTTGCTTTGAACGAAATTATTAGTTAATTTTCATATCAAAGTTTTGATTTACGTTATAGATTTAGAGCTTTTATAAAGAGTGAGTGGTATAAAGCTTGAATCAAAGTGCGAGCGTTGAACGAACATTGCCTATAATGAATAAATTTCTTTAGTTCACGACGCGCCGCTGACGCAACGCTGACGCGGACGCAACGCTAAATGCTAGCACTCTGATTTGATCTTAAGAAAAAATAGATCAATTTGGAGACGAACCAGTAAATGAATAGAAGAATATTTTCATATAAGCCACGACTGATAAACGAAAGCTTAACTGCTTTAGCGGTGCGTCACGTCGCGTTGTCGAGTAAAGGACTCATTGTTCATAAATTTTATATTCCTTATAAACAATAAATACTTTAATTCACAACGGGACGTTGCACAGTGGTTTAAAATGGCAAAAACCTGGCCAAAAGTCCAGAAATAAAGTTTCAATTTAAGGAATTTTGACTGTTGGGTTGTGTAGAGGGAAGATTGAAATGTCATTAAACGATGTTAGGTAGGAAGAATTGTTTATATTTACTTTTATACAGCCAGCACAAAGTAACTGTCGAACCAGTAGCATCTAGGATGCACGCAAGGATAAAACATCATTGTGTTTAGAAGCATACCAAAATTTGCACGTTTTACCTATTTGAATTTTATAAAATGGATCGTTTAGTTGAAAGTTCATAGAATATGAACATATATTTAAAATATTTTTTTTATAATACATATATAAATTAAGATAAAATACATTTAATTTGTTAAAATTTATCTAAAATTATATGAGACACTTATAGAAATTTAGAGAAAAGTTTATGAGTTCCGTAGAGTTCCACCAAAAATCTTAATCTACATTGTAGCCTATACTGTTGTTTAATAAAATAAACAAGAACCAGCTGCCCATAGCTGCCCCTCCGGTATATTTGCATTTTCTTGTGATGAAAAATGCAAAAATTGCAGTAGACACGTATAGAAATTTAGAAAAATGTTATGAAATCTGTAGAGTTCCACCAAAAATCTTATTGTACATTGAAGCCTATACTGTTGCTTAATAAAATAATTAAAAACCAGGTGCCCCTCCGGTTTTTTTGCATTTTTTTGTGATGAAAAATGCAAAAATTGCATTAGACACGTATAGAAATTTAGAAAAATGTTATGAAATCTGTAGAGTTCCACCAAAAATCTTATTGTACATTGAAGCCTATACTGTTGCTTAATAAAATAATTAAAAACCAGGTGCCCCTCCGGTTTTTTTGCATTTTTTTGTGATGAAAAATGCAAAAATTGCATTAGACACGTATAGAAATTTAGAAAAAATGTTATGAAATCTGTAGAGTTCCACCAAAAATCTTATTGTACATTGTAGCCTATACTGTTGCTTAATAAAATAATTAAAAACCAGGTGCCCCTAGCTGCCCCTCCGGTATTTTTGCATTTTTTTGTGATGAAAAATGCAAAAATTGCATTAGACACGTGTAGAAATTTAGAAAAAATGTTATGAAATCTGTAGAGTTCCACCAAAAATCTTATTTTACAATGTAGCCTATACTGTTTCTTAATAAAATAATTAAAAACCAGGTGCCCCTAGCTGCCCCTCCGGTTTTTTTGCATTTTTTTGTGATGAAAAATGCAAAAATTGCATTAGACACGTATAGAAATTTAGAAAAAATGTTATGAAATCTGTAGAGTTCCATCAAAAATCTTATTGTACATTGTAGCCTATACTGTTGCTTAATAAAATAATTAAAAACCAGGTGCCCCTAGCTGCCCTTCCGGTTTCTTTGTATTTTTTGTGATGAAAAATGCAAAAATTACTTTATTGCCTTTTAAAAAATGTTGTCGCAAGGCATTTTCCGAGTAGTATTTTATATAAGGTGTATAATAAATTATTGTTCAACGGGTATAATTATTAACGGTTAATTTAACGGTAATTTTATTTTTGTTATTATTATTATTATAACACATCCGTGTGTTTATTTTATTATATAAACGGGTCGTTTTATACCAATTAGCATTGTGCGAATTATTAATTTAATTTTTTGGATATCTCTTAATATCGGATAATACATTTAATCTTATTAATAAAATGCTATATAGGTAAAACATAAAAGTCAATTGTAACCAAATTTACAGCATTACGTCACTGATGAGATCTAATACGATCGAAACATGTCTGTCGTTATTGTATTTTGGTTATAATTGACTTATTTTCGAATTTTTTAACAAAAATTTATCTATTTTTCCGATTTTTCCTATTTATTCGATTTTTTAACATTCATAACCGCGAAATTGGATCCGCCATTTTGTTATTTGTCACTATGATCTTGAATTCGTTATCAGCGACCTCAAAAACACTCAGTTACCAAATTTTGGCTATATCTGATAATTTTGAAATACATATGTCCGCCATATTGGATCCGCCATTTTGTTATTTGTCACTATGATCTTGAATTCGTTATCAGCGACCTCAAAAACACCCAGTTACCAAATTTTGGCTATATCTGATAATTTAGAAATACAAAGTCCGCCATATTGGATCCGCCATTGTGTTATTTGTCATTTTGATCTTGAATTCGTTATCAGCGACCGCAAAAACACCCAGTCACCAAATTTTGGCTATATCTGATAATTTTTATATACATATGTCCGCCATATTGAATCCGCCATTTTGTTTTTTGTAATTTCGACTTTTTATTCGTAATCAGCGACCTCTAAAACCTTAGTATACCAAATTTCATTCAAATTGAAGAACGCCTTCATATTATGGCCAGGTTTTTGGCATTTTAAACCACTGTGCGTTGGCGCGTCACACGCTGAACCTTTTACTCTGATTCTTTTAAAGGTACGTGTGTCAGTCCCCCCCCCAGTTTTTTATTTAAATAAAAATGTGTCAAACGTTTGAACAAATATTTTCGTTTCAGCCTCAACCGTCGGTCGCGGAGTAATATGTGAAAACTTTGGGGGAGGGATGGGGACACTCCCACGTGGAATTTAGCATTAAACGTTTGAGCATCTTTTGAGCCTTTGACCTTTCAAATTTTTTGTTTGAGCATCAACCATCGCGAATTATTCGCAAAGTACATGGGAGGGGGGAGTTGTAGACACGTCGGTTCCACGAGTGGAATTTTTGGGTAACATTGGTATCAAACGTTTAAGCATTGTTTGAACACTGCAATAGTGGGTATCTACCTTTAGCGCTAAAAAGCACACAGCCTCAAATGACGTAATTACCTTGAGATAAATATTCTGAGAAACAAAATATTGATAAAACTTCGGCAACAACAAGCGCGTCTTACGTGATAGAAATCAGGTAAACGACTTACTACGTAAATGACATTTCTCAAAAGTTCAGAATTTTCAAAGGCTGCTTTTTATCTCTTATTTACGAGTAATTTACAAAATAAAGAAATAAGGAATCAATTTCGTCATTAGAGGCTTTCAATTCGGCGTTAAAAACAAAATATACAGTATATCTTAGAGAAATGCACCCCTAAATTATTTTTTGTTTATCAAAAATTCTGAGAGTATTTCATAAAATAAGATCTTCTTTCTGGTAAAAAAAAAACGAAAAAGTCACCTAATAAATTTTACAAGGTTGTATAGTACCTGTTTCATCATTCCACATGGATACAAAAAAAAACACAAAACAATTTTAATAAACAACATTCCTACGAGGTACCGTTTTCGAGTTATAGCGCAAGTTATTGTAAAATTATTCAAAATATTGCTGATTTGCCCTATATAATTTAGAAGCGATTTGGAAACATTATTGTTTATAATAGTTTATAAATATTATGGAAATATTCGAAAGGATTGGCAAAACGGGTGCGGCGCCGGCTCGGCGAATTGATAATCCTGGAAAAACGCAGACCCAACTCAGTGTGGTATCATTGGATATGAACTGCATTTTAATGGTTTTTGAATTAATTTAAATCCCATTATTATTTTCAAATTCTACATTCATGGTTTTCATGGCTTTCTGAGCCTTTTTTACCACAATGTTTTTGTTGTTCTTTTGTTCAATTATTCATATTTTTGTTTTTCCGAATAAATTTAATCACAACAAAAACGACACATTTAGGATTCCTGAGCTTTATTGATTTGCATAGCACCCGAAAATTTTTTCATGGTTAGTTGCTAGGCAAACATGAATGAAGAATTTGAAAAAAGTTCCTTCGTTATAATAAATGTGTTTATAAAATTATGATAATTTATTGAAATTGGATTCGGCTGTTCTACTAAAAAAAAAAGGAAAATCATTAGCATCCTTTTTTTGTAATTAAAATTATGTCTAATACTCATACACCAGCAAAAATGCAAATATAATTTTTTTAAGAACAGGAGAGCCAAAATTTTATAAACCCTATGGATGGCATATTGGGTCCTATGAACATTGCACTGAATGGTCAGATTTTAATTATCTTTCTTAGGCGAAAGTTTTAGTTAAAAATTTAAAAAGAAATCTCTTACCAGTGGGGCCCAAAGCCAAACAACTACATCCCTTCTATTTAAAATTTTAGCCTAAAAAGAGAATTAAAAACTGACGATGCAGTGCAGTCCTCTTCATCAGCCTTTTTCCGCCCACTGCTGGACATAAGCCTCTCCATATTATGGAGGATCTGGCCATAACTCACCACGCTGGCCAGACGGGTTGGTGAGTAGTCCGCAGATCGATTTTTGGACTATAGTTGTTTTATATCCGGTAGCAGCTTGCTAGGCTAGCATTCAGATGTGCCTGTAGCCCTGTTTTTTGTTAACGGTGGCAATTCGTCAACTCAGGGGGACCGCCGGCTTAACGTGCCCTCCGAAGCACGGAGACTTGGTCATAAGAAAGTTTGACTCTCCCCGGGTTTGAACCCGGTACCCCGCGTTCGCATCCAACTGCGTTAGTTGCAAGGCAATGACCGTCTCATGGGTCCCGCAGTCCTCATGGGGCCCAATATGCACTTAAGTGGTTTCTGCATTAAGCCGACGAATTATAAACTTGGAAATGTGGTAGAAACTCTATCTGTCTGTTTGTGCGTAACGCTTTTCCACATTTCTGATTGATTGTTCATTATTACAAACCCGAAAATAGTTTATGCACTTCTCATTGGTAGTATGACAAGCATTGAAGTAGCTTGTTCCACATTTCGACTATTGAGAATCATAGTGGAGTATGTCCGAAATTCATCATCTGGAGAAAATTGCGTTTCAAAGTTATACAAAACTATAAATTTAGTAGTCTTAACTCGACTATTGCACACATGTGTCACATGACTAACATGAACCAATGATATTTAGCGATCCGATCAACTCTAACCAATGGCGTTAGAATTAAGCGATAATTGTTCAAGTTGCTTTGATAATTGCACATATGCAATTTGATAATTTTTGATAATTGTGTACGTTGCTCTTATTTATAACGTAATAACCATGACAGAATTTTTTAAATATTATTTACTGTTACATTGTGTCTAATTCTAATGTGTGCAATAGTCTTACCGAATTTATTACGTGCATTATTGATTATCATCCAATTTGACTACGTTACTATATTTAAACTTTGTTGTTATTAGTAAATGTCCTCATGCTTCGCATTCGGACATTTACTTGACAACAAAGTTTTCATGGCAACGTAGTCAAATTGTTACTGATAATCAAAAATGCACTTAATATATTATAAGTGAAAATCGACTTTTTGGAGTTTTGCTACAATGATTTTCAACAAATGATTTATACCCAACTGCCACTAGAAACCGTTTTTTGAGCTAATTTGTTTGGAAATCCCGCTCTGAATGCAGGTTTCTGTAGTAGTATTTGATTTTCTGATATAAACATATAATTTTTGTATTTCTACGAATGTATAGGTACTATAATTATTTAATAAATAATACGAAATCGTTTCAATAATAGAAAAGTTAATTGATATTTTTTTTTATTGGCAAAACCCTGATAATTTCGATAAACTGCAAGTGGTGTAATTTCAATAACGCAGACAATTTTATATTTATGTAATGGTAGCCCGATCTGTTGCGTGAAGATGTAAGCTTCGGATTTTCGAGGGACGGAAGAGAAAGACTAAAAAAAGAAAGAAAAAAATGTTTAGTTTACCTGTTTTAAATTTTAAGTGAAACAATTAAATTTGTAACTATCCAAGGAGAGGACAATAATTGAATGTTATGCGAAAACATGTCATGATTAACGGTTTCTTTTTCTGATTTCCCACAAAAAGCAATTTTGGCAGTTACAACGTTGTTTTATCATAGCAAATTTTATTTATAATATTTTTCTCTTTTTGCAATAAGTAAGAATTTCTACCATTTTAAGAAAATGAAAAACCGAGATTAATATCCTAATTTTAAGAAAATATAATAAAATTATAAACCATTTTTTGAAAAACGTTAGAAAAACAAAAGTATGAAAAAGATTACGCAGTCTTACTTTGATGTGGTGCGGCAGACAAAGTCTTTTCGGCCCGCGAGCAAGTAATCAGAAAAGATTATTTTTTTTTTACAATTTTTGAAGTTTTGTTTGCAAATTTTGTACTATAATTTATAGCAATAATCTGTATTCTGTACGTACTAGTAAAGAAATTAAATAAAAGTCGTAATCGTGGAAACAACGTTAATTTTTTTAAAATTGTTTGAAAAAGATTTCCGATAGCTGTGTTTGAAATAATTCAAAATTTTGATCAAAATCACCTCGGTTTACGATATTAATTGATCAACAATATAGGAAAAGATTTTAGCATCGTCATGAAATATACCAAAATTTTAAAAACGTCGCGTCGGCGTTATTGGCATAAAATATCAATCAATAATTGATTGCTTGGACAGTTTTCTGTAATAATATTAAGAATAGCGGTTCTATTACATCTCAGATGGCGCTGTCACCGAACTAATCTACTTTCTTTTAAATTAAAATTTTCAAAAAAAAAATTGGAAGCATTGTAATGAATGACAAAAAAGTATTGTTTTTCCTACGTCAAAATCAGACTTTAAGCCGTCCTTCCTGCTTCACCGAATTACGTGATCAAAGTACTATAAATTTTAAGCTACAAATTGAATAATAATTTAAATTTATGAAAAAAAAAACAACATCAAGGCTGCACAATGGCATTGTGACACACGGACATAGACTACTAGGGAAGTGCCCCCCCCCCCTCACATAGAAGGGTTTCTAAAATTATTAAGCTGTATCTCTTCTAGATTAAAATGCATTGTCTTAACAATTCAATACTGTACTGTTTAAATTTAAATATTTCAAAAATAATTCATTAGGTAAAACATACAACTATTTTGGTAAAGGCTTAAAATTTTGAAATTAATGTCTTAAAAGCTGAAAGTTGGTCATATTTGAAGACATTACTGCTTTGAAGTTAATATTAGTTTCAAAATTTTAAGCCTTTATCAAAGTAGTTTTATATTTTACGTAATTAATTCTTTTTGAATCATTTCAAAATATTTATTACAAACAGCACAGTCTTGAATTGCGATTGAGACACCTGTAGATTCGATCAATTTGGTACACTGAGAGAAATAAATTTGTAATGGTTATGAAATAACAAATTTTGTTATCACTACTAAAATATTTTGTAATTACATGTAAAAGTTTTGGTAAATGTTATAAGATTGAACCTTGCGACATAAATAGTTACAGCTCCACCAAGTTTAGAAAGGACGCGGCAAATATGCCAACTAATTTGATAAAAATTCGAATGAACCAATGAAAGTTGAGTTATTTTTCAAGTACATTCTGTTATAAAAGTTACAAATCATTGCATGTGTTTACATTTGTCGTGGATTTTTGTGATATTCGGTTTCGTGTTATTTCTATTTGAGCTTTATTGTCTACAATAAATAGAATAAAAATAAATCTAAAATTAATTTCGTGACTGCAATTTGACAAAATAATTTATGGATTTTAAATATTCGCGCCGAGAAACTTCTTTATTTGAGTGTACATTTTTAATTTTAGCAGCGCCTGTAAATCTAAGTAAATGTATATGCTGGTGCCATGTTCAATCAAATAGTTAGTTATCATTACTAAAATTTAGTTACAGCTACAAATCTTTTCTCTCAGTGTACCACTTTTGGATCTTGTTCTTTTGAACACTTTTGAATTTATCTATTTCTGATAATCTTTTAGACAAAAAAATGAATTTCAATTCAGAAAATGAACGCTTTTCGGCCCCATACGTAAACTTGAATCATCCTCAGTCGAATGTCTCCAAGTTCACCCACTTTTCTCGTGTCGGTGCGCGGTGGTGACCAAATTTCCTCGCTTCATTAAATTTGAATCGATTAGTTCGCTTATTTTAAGTATTTTTAAATTAAATACCTAACGTAATTAATTTTATTTGAGTAATAAGTAGTTTTTTTATAATATGTCAAATTAATTTTATCTGAAAGAACTCAAATTGAATTATAACAAAGTAGATCCGATTTTCAGTGGTATATTGATGACGAGACGCAAATTAAAAGTTGTAAATGGATGCGTGGAAAGATTAATAAAATTATAGTTTGAAAATTATTTCAATGGTTAATAATAATTAATTGTTAGTTGCGACCAAGGCTTTGGAACCTACAGCTATTAGGGCCGGAGAATTAAAAATTTTACTGCTCCAAATAATTTCTTTTATTATTATAAATAAACAAGAAAATAATAGTGATAAAAATCAGCTAATTGTCTCTGCCCCCCCCCCCAATAGAATTTTTTTGGTGAAATTGATGTTAATCGTTAGAGCCTAAATGTCCTTCCATTATTTTCGTTTGAACTTCAACCGTTGAGAAGATAATATTCGCATAAACTTTGGGGGAGAAGTTGTGCAGACATAATTTTCTATTTTCACTTCCATTTTGAATTTTTGAGTGAAATTGGGGTGAAACGTTACAGCTTCGTTTGAGCCTGGATTGAGCTTTCATTCCCATCATTTTAATTCCATTTTCTCTAAAGTTACGGGTATTTCAAATTTTCGAGTCCTCCGAGCAAGTTCCATGTACGATAATACTTAACTTGAATTTTACTTTATCAAATATTTGATAGGCCCAGTATCTCCTACTCGTGACTTTGTGTATTACTATACGTTCAGAAAGGGTAGTAATCAACAAAATCAAAGGTTTCTTGATGGAATCCTTCAAAGAATCTATCAAAAATATTATCGATTTCTCTAAAACATAATAATTTTGTAGCTTTTTCTTTCACTTCTGATATAATCTGAGAAATTTGTTGTAGAAGATTTATACAAATCCTCAAAAATTTGAGTGCTTCAAAATCAATATCAAACTGATAAAATTAATTCGAAAACATTCAAAAAATGGTAACGAATTACTGCACAAATCGTAACAAATTTTGATTTTTATTAAAAATAAATAAGTAATCACAAAATTTCACAAGGGGACATCACAGTCAGTATATCGGCAATCGATATCCTAAATTTTTTGGTGATTCTAGGAGCCAAAAATATTATCACTTTCTCGGCGTTTATTCTAATGCCCCTTAAATTTTGGGTTATGAATTTTTAAAAATAAGGACATAATAATAATTTAGAGAGCGGATTTATATCCGATAACAAACCGGTCTTAAGGACACATTATTGCTTGTTCTATGATTAGTAGTGCGGTTAACCTGCATACTTCCGACACAATTTAAATTTTATAAATAAGATTGGGACACTTTTAAAACAACACAATTACAATAAACCATTTATATTATGTTTATGTATTATGTAATACTTTAAAATAAATTAAATTTTGCATGCACCAAATGAAGTTACATAAAGGCCGATTTAATTTAAAATATTTAATTAATGGGAAAAATTTAAGTCACTACTTCCGAATGTATAAATCGTTCAACATCGTCAATGAACTCCATGGGTGTTGTGAGAAATGGATTATTGCTTTGTTCTCACCATTGCGATAAAACATGTACCCTACATTGGTAGGGTGTCAGACAGGTAGCCCGTACATCCCCACAGAGGGGTAAGACAGGAAGGCTGCACCTGTAATCTTTATTTGAATGAGAACTTCCGATTTGTGTTACAACTTCCTTCATGATTATAGGTTCTTATATGGGTTTTTCTAAACCACAAAATTATTTTGCTTTTTTTGGGTATATAAATTATTTTAAATATTTCGGTATTACCTTAAAAAAGTTTCGTGGTTTTCGTGTTCATTTATTGGTTACTGTATTTCTGGTGAATTGGTTTCACAGATTCGCACGAACAAAATTTTAAAATATTTTAGGATACCGAACTATGAATGTACTGTAACTTTAATATAAATCTGACAAAAATTGTTTATCTTCATAATATCTAGAAATATGTTGTTATTTTAGGTAGGGAGAATATTATACAAACAAAATTATAAATGTAATCATAGTTAAAAAATTAATTAGTAAAACAAATCAGTAGATTCTGCATAAAATAGTACTACAGCGAGGTCAAAACTTTTTTAATCTTTATCAAATTTTAGAACAATTTTAATACGACTGACGGCCTCAAAGTAATTGAATGGATTGGAAAACTATATAAAAAAATATTCAATTTTAAGATCGATCAGATCTACAACGCAATTTTGTTTGTTTAATAATTGTTTATGGATTTCAATAGTCACTTTCAGTTGAATTCATGACTGAATATCAATTCCGCACAAATCATTTGAGCCGTGGTTCACATTCCACGTTAACCTGCAGATCATACAAGCTTGGAAAATCTCATTTTATCAGATGAAACGGCCTTACAGAATAAGGCGCCAGTTCAAGTTATTTCCAACCTTAGGATAAACTTGAAGATTTTAGAAGGCATTCATTAACCTTTAATTAGTGACGTGAATCTGTCCTACATGCATTTCAAATGGGTACTTTGCCTCGCAGACGCCCACGTTACTAATTAAAGGTTAAAAGTGGCACCTCGATTCGATTTAAGCGCAAGTAAGCACTACAAACAGTACCCGATTCTGAATGCAGAATATTAAACATCATTGCGCTATATTGAAATTGAATTAGTACTTCCCTCTCCCAAATTAAAGGTTTTCTAAAGAATTATTATGCTTCCAAAATCAAGTACAGATGGTAATAACAATTCATTGTATAGATATATCAGCTGTTTACATAACAGTACAACTTTATCAATATTTTTCAACTATATGGTTATAAAGGCGAATAGCATCCAATTCGGAAGCTGGAACGGTAAATGCGTGAAGAAAAAAAAGTATAATTTTAAGCAAAAATTTCATGTCAGTGCCCTTTTTCGGATCATCACATGTCTTGAAGGATTTGCAAAAGGCTGCATTTAAGATTGATTCATTTGTCAATAAAACCAGAGTAGCCAATAAAATTCTCATCGGGGAAGCCTCTACGTCAATTGGTTCCGGTGTTTGCCCTGTTGGGACTCATGATTCTAATTCTATTGTTATTCACCCAGACACATCATTAATAAATTGCTGTTAATTGTAATAATTGTTTCAACTCTAATGTAAATGTTTCCTATTCATAAAAAATTAAATTATATGGTATATTAGTAAATAGTTGCAATTATACTGTCGAGTCGCGCTATAATATTATGAAGTAGTACCTAATTAAACGACGGGCATTTTCACGTAACTCAATATATAAATAAAAACAATACAGGCATACCTAAACGATAGGTGCATATTATATATTTTGGAGAGTGGGGTAATATGGCCCCATGAGGTAATTATTACATAAATTTATAATGTTACCTGGGGTTAGGAAGTAGATATTTGGAGCATAAAAATGTCTCTCTATAGATGGTATGCCGTTGGATTCGAACTCGTAGACTTTGACACCAGAAGCTAATACGCTAACCTCTCGACTATTACCTCTCACTACAACCTACATGACGTAATAATTTATTTTATTTGCTACCCAACAAACAGTGGTACCCTGTATTACCTGATGACCCCATCTTACCCCATTTTACATCGAAATGTTTACATTGCAACGACTCCACTGTATTGAAATGATTACATTTACTCATATTAGTTTGCCTTAAATGAATTGAAAATTCTGATATTTCAATGACAAAAAGACAAATCACTTTTTTTCTAAATTCGGCTGTGCAATCTATTTGATGCAATCTAATATTGCAGGTTTTTGATGCGGGCATGTGTTGATAGCAGAGCTCGGGCGTAGTAATATCAGTAACCCTGATGAAGCGACCATTCGAGGCAGTTGAGTTGTAATTTGGACAAAATTTTGTCTGAAAGTGCCGAAAGTTATTTAGTTAAAAGAGTTGTTTTTCTACCAATTCGTGTAGACCAGGGGTGTCAAACTCATTTCGCCCGTGGGCCATTTTCCGACAGGCCAAATTTTCACGAGCCGCACACAAATGACCTTTTGTTTTTTTTTAGGTCATTCATTTTTTGTAATGATATTTTGTCTCCATATCGTATTATTTATGAAAAAAATCAAATTTTAATGTTTTCAAATTTAAAAAATTATAAATTTAAATTTTTTTAATTTAAAAATTTATTCGGACATTCGGGCCGTGGGCAATCGGGCCGCACAAACACACGCGGCGGGCCGGCACTTTGACACCCCTGGTGTAGTAGACTACCTCAACTCGCTGTCAATTGCGATCATTTTTGGGCTCCTGTGGAGACAGATTGTCGCACCTATGGTTCATTGGGTTACTCGATCTGTATGCGCAAACTACTACGAGTTCTTGTTTTAGTGCGCTTTTTGTCAGTGACACTTAATTATTTATTTGATCTGTGTATGTTTTGCAAAGTCATTAACATTGTATTTTTAGGATTGTGAAAGCACCTCTGAAATTCCTTTTTCAATTAAAGCACTTGATTACTATTTGCGTTATTTTGAGTTTCCCCAAGCTACCGTTTATTTTTCAGAATCCACGGCTCAGCCTTCGCACAAATCGATAGCTAGCCTATTAACATCGTGGCTAAACAAACTGGAGAGGTCCTCTCCAGATTGCGACGGGCTCTGACCTCTGTTTGGGTCTACCCTCTCATTAGGGATTGCTGCTCAGAGGGTAGTTTTCATTTTTACTTTTTTTTTTAATGTGCGTTGTGTATTAGCTTTGAATTGTAGGGAAGAGGAGGACTATAGATCCTCACTGTAAGGCGCCGTGTGTAAAAAACGAAGAAATATCTACGGTGGGCTAAAACATTAAATGTTGTAGTGAAGACTTTTCCCCCCCGTTGTTAAGACTACTTTCCGTGAAAATTAGCGTTTTTCGCCCTAAAAACAGGGCTAGAAATTATTACTTCTTACGCAACATAACGATAAAAGAGTTTATTACTGTATCACGTTTCCTTTATTTGCTGAGTCTGTCCGATAAATTGGACTTTACAGCATTCAGTATCATAATTTCATATTTCATTACCGTGTTAAGTACCCTAAAAAACATTTCAAAATATCGCAAATTAGCAAAATCTTCATCCAAAAATGAAAAAATAACATATTGTACGTCTTATGTACATGAAAATGAGGAAAATATTCGTTGCTAAATTCAAACTCGCCTCCTTTTTCTCTAACCCATACTTCCAGGATTAATTACCTAAATTACGTTCCAAGGGCGGAAAATCATACTCTGCCTACACATATTAATAGTTTTGATGGCCGGGATAATAAAAGACTCAGAACCTTAAGGTTGATTGTAACGAATTTTTGCACTTCGTTACGTGGTACTTCTTTCTCATTTCATTTCAAGGTTTCTAAGTACGGTCCATGCTGGAGTTGGTTGAGTAAACCTTGGCGGTTTGAATTTATATGAACACTTTGGCGTAGGAATACTTGAGTTTGGAGTCTTGCAAGCTCAACCATCGCAAACGTACGCTGTTTTCACGATGATTTTATTAAGTACCTGTCATGCGTGGTCAGGTAGTTTTTTTTGTCCAACGCAGGTATTTATTTGTGCCTTACCGTATAAAACAGTAGCGTAGTCGTCGTGTGGTGTTTTTGGCTCCTGGTTTTAAACATCTACTAATAGGAAAGGCTTTTAATGCGCAACTTATTACGCAGTTTTGGTGCTCAATTTGTGGAACCATTTTGGATTTCCTCCAGTTGGCAAGATCCCATTGTTGCTTGTTTTTGATGACGCTCGGGTAATTCTTTTTGATGGTCCAATCTTGTTGACATCTCCAGCACCATCTCTCACAGGTTCAGTTTCCAGTTACAGATCTGCAAGCAGTGTTTTTGTGTTCGCGAATGTCAATCAAGTGTTTTCCTGTGTAAATTATAACAAGTTACAGATTTTATTCTTTGAAGCAGCACGTTGGGAAAGCGGTTGGACGCGAACACATGCCACCATTATATTGTAAGCTTATACGAGAGCTCGAGGTAAGCAATTTTATCTTTTCCTGGGCTTTTGTGTTCGATTTTGAGGAACCGTTAGAGGGTACTGTGTAATTTGGTACTTGTTTAGTTTGAACTGGGTGCACTTTTTGATTGTTATCAGTTATCCGGTTATCACCATTGGCTACTCCGTCTATATTTTCCACAGCCATACACATTGAAATTATTAGAATTGTGATAGCCACTTTCAAGTTCTGTGTGTCAATTAAAGCATTTGTTTACTATATGCGTTTTTTTAGTTTTCCCAAGCTACCGGTCTTTTTTCAGAAATCCACGGCCTGCCCTTCGCATTTAATAAGGAGATGGTCTATTAACATCGTAGCAAACAGACTGGAGAGGTCCTCTCCGGATTGTGACGCACTATGGTCTCTGTTCAGAGGGTAGTTTTTGTTACAGAGTTACAGAAGTCTTTGAATTCTTATCAGTTTCTTCTAAAAGTAAAATCCAAGGGAAATCCTAAAGGAATCGTACACGACTATTAAGTCTAATGAGGCTGGAGTAATTTTGTTATCAAAATCGGGCTTATTTTATCTCAGAGTTACATTAACAGTCCTTATCTACTTTTCGAGTCTCTACGAGGTTATAAGCTAATTAGATTATCTTACCTAATATTAGTCATGACAGACCAGAAGTCTTCGATTTGGGTCCTCTTTTTTACGCTAAAGCTGAGAAGTTACAGAGAATACATGATCCGCCATTTAGTTTCCAAAATATTTCATAACTTCGACAAATCGAACTCGTCGCTTAAGTAATTTGTATTTGTATCTATCCAAACATATTTCTGCTACGTCAAGATAGTATTTGTCACCTTCAAGGACAAGGACTAGGCTGATTGAAAAGACGACCCAACGATGATGTGGCCATAGTTTTCGACAGTGGGTTTGAGTTTAGATAGTTTGGGTTCCACATCCTAACTTGCATCGTACAATCTCTGACTGGAAATCAGTATTTCCCAAATCAAGATTTACACTTTTTGAGGAAGAGTGTGAACTCCATGTGAACTCAGTGCTGCTTTGGATAAAGTAGTTTTAGTGGTTTAAAGAAAACTGAACTATCTGAAGTTTGACATACTCATATCTATCCTTTCACCACTATCACTATTAGCTTGTTTTTTTTCCATTGCTTGATTAGGCCTTCCCAATAATGAGGGTTCTTGGCCAGGGTTGGCGAGTATAATCCACAGATCGATTTTGGAATGTAGTTGTTTTACATTCAGTAGGTACTTTGCTAGGCTGGCCTTCATAATGTGCCTGAAGCCCTGGTTTTTGTTAATGATGGCAATTATCAACTAAAAAGCTAAAAAAAAAAATAAAAAACCTTAAACTACAAGAGGGTTTTAAACGTGACAATATGACACGTTGGAGCTGGTACAGCGTGCATTGTTTAGTTTTGGTTTTGTTTTGGCTTTGTATTTGTTTTTGATTTTGTCTTTGCTTTGCTTTGATTTTGTCTTTGGTTTTGTCTTTGGTTTTGTCTTTGGTTTTGTCTTTGGTTTTGTCTTTGGTTTTGTCTTTGATTTTGTCTTTGGTTTTGTCTTTGCTTTTGTCTTTGCTTTTGTCTTTGCTTTTGTCTTTTTTGCTTTTGTCATTTCTTTTGTCATTGCTTTTGTCTTTGCTTTTGTATTTGCTTTTGTCTTTGCTTTTGTCTTTGATTTTGTCTTTGCTTTTGCCTTTAGTTTTGTCTTTGCTTTTGTCTTTGCTTTTGTCTTTGCTTTTGTCATTGCTTTTGTCTTTGCTTTTGTCTTTGCTTTTGTCTTTGCCTTTGTCTTTGCTTTTGTCTTTGCTTTTGTCTTTGATTTTGTCTTTGATTTTGTCTTTGCTTTTGCCTTTAGTTTTGTCTTTGCTTTTGTCTTTGCTTTGATTCATCCATTGTTATGATATGTTAATTTGGTGTTGGTTTTTGGTGTCGGTTTTTGGTGTCGGTTTTTGGTGTCGGTTTTTGGTGTCGGTTTTTAGTGTCGGTTTTTAGTGTCTGTTTTTTGGCAGATATCGAGCGCTAAAACATGTTCCATGTTAAAAATAGAACGTTTATTACACGTAGATGTTGATTTAGTTTCCTGTGAAGTGATTACCCACATGATCCCTCATTTTGCACCGACAACTCACTCTTGTTGCTCGTTGGTCGTGATTTTTTTTTTCTCAGTTCTGGTAACTAACTGTGGAAGCAAAATGCTGCTGTTGAGATCAGGTTGATAACCAACCATGATAAATAAAAATGTGTAAAAATAAATATGGTATATTGTAACAAAATAATTGGTTAATTTAAATATCTCAGATTTCAATCTTAAATTTTAGAAGAATTTTGCAAAATACACCTGATAATAATAGAAATAAATAAATAACTTTATCAAATTTAGAATCAAGAACACTCAGATTAAAATTGAAGAACGTGAGAAATTTTTTACAATGGTAAACTTTTTTGGATGCTTTATTATAAAGCGTAACTAATAGCACTTCATATTTACTCCAATAGACCACCCAAAAAAAGTAAAAATAATCTCAAATATTTAATTTCCAAAAGGTTTTACACAAGAATCAACTTAAAAAGTTCCTTTTTGATCGTAACGCTACCCTAAAAACGCAGTGAGCTGTGTCACGAAAAGCACGCTCATCTTCTTACCTGAAATTTAATAATTATGAAACTTGATATAATTTTAGTGACATTTAAATTAATAGTCGAGATTTGAAAGGGTTCAATCAAGTATCGGTATTGCATTTGCATCATCGAAAGGGGTAAAAAGTGCAATCTCAGGTTGGCAGTATTAATCAGTTAAAAGTTTGATGCTTCCGATATTTTACGTCATTGTGAAGAACAAATGGATGAAATTGTATGTTTAGAAAGGATTTTTGGGTATTGTAATTTTAGTTTTGCAAAATTCCCTAGGGTGGTGGTTATGGTCCTGTTGGATTGTTATTTTTAGCTTTACCGTTAGGTAAATTACGAGGAAATGATTACCAACGTGATTTTCAAATCTACCATTCACACAGTGCCGTAATTTGAAATCCTTTCAAAAATATTTCGTACCCACACAAAAACATGTTGAGTGTGGCCCACTAACCGTGAAGAGTTCCCATGCATGTAGGGATAGACGATTCCGATTCTGACGGTGTACTGAGCACCACACAGACTGTGATAATATGCAATGGTGATCAAGCATTACTGGAAAATGTTTCACTTACCTTATTAAATTATTATTGGTAAATTTGAGTTATGTACGCCAAAAGAATTAATTTGAGGTTCTTTGTCACTTTTTGAGACGGGTTTAACAAAAGAAATAAGTAGCGGGACTTTTTTCATAACTTGTTCTTGGATGGTCTCGCCTTCACCGCCCAAGATTACTTTACTGAGAGGTTCAATAAAAGCATGTAACAGTTCTTCAACAAGTTTTTATAAACACTACCTGCAAATTTTTACTTGATTCTAAAACTTGCCATTCCGGTATTGGTATTTTTAAAACTTTTTTATTGTACTACGCGGCCTATAATGGAAGTAAATTATAATCTAAATTAATTGAGTGATAATAATTTTATTGCTTTATCTTCTTTAAAATTAATCTAAAACTTGCAAGTGGTTATTGGATTTAAAAAATTAATGGACGTTAAAAGTTTGTCAGTTTTTGTGAAGAGATCTGTTTAAGCAAATTTCCGGTGGCATTGGTTTAAACAGAAGTGGATGGATAAATTAGAACCGTATCGTCGTTTTGTGTTGACATTATGATGGTCTCTTAAATAAATATTAATATGTAAAATTATGCTTATTACCACATCTGTTTCGTCCATTAGATCATTATCAGGATGTACGATGAAATTATTCATGTAAAACCAGGAATAATAATTAAGAGCTGCATTATGGAACTCAGTATTTTTTTTTTCATTTTCAAACAGTAAAAAATAATTTTTCTTAATAAAATGATAGGTACGGAAATGTGCCGAAAAATTAAAAACATTACTAATGCATGTTACACAAATTTGTGCTGGTAATCCAAAAATTTGTCATTAGAAAATACGAATATGGCACCAAAAAAATTTAGAGATTACAAAGAAGTAACACTGCAGTAAACAGCGAATTTTATATCAAAGAAATTTGGAATACAATAATTTTAAAATAATGTAGTATTATTTGTTAATAATTAATAAATATATTTATTTTATAAAGCGACAAAGAAAAAAATAGCCGAAAACAAACATAAAGTTTGAAATTCAATTAAAGAAAACAAAAAACACATGTAAAAAATGCAAACATTGCGCATATTATTTCGAGCAAATTTGTGGCAATATAAACAAAAACAAAAATAGAAAGAAGAAGACAAGTACACAAAGATAGCTGCATGATTTCGACCGTGGGAACTTTTCGACTGTGAAGTTATTTTACCCTGTCCAAGAAGGGTGAGCTGGCCATGCGGCTTTTGTGGCGGAGGGGAATTTTATAATGTTCCCACGCTGTATCGGAATGTCGCTCCAACATTAAACACCGATCTGCTGATCACTAACACTTCTGACCTTACAACGGGGTAGTTCGGATCAACAACATTTTTGATTTTGTTTACAATCAGTTTTTTGAAATAAGTGCAGTGTTTTGACGAAGTTTTAAAAATAAGTGACAACCAAAACATCACGTGCGCCTTTTTTGGATTTATTATTTTTATTGGTGAGTTGGATTTTTTTTTTTGAATACCCAATTATAAGATGTAACTGTTAACCTGACGTCAACACTAATTACCTAATAATCCGCTTTTGCAAAATTTAAAAATCGTTATTGACGCAATCGCAGATCAAGAAAAAACTAAAATTGCTTTTTAATTCTGTCGGCTTTTTGCTTTTAGTCTGAGCATTAGCATAAAGTTTGTGACAGGTAAAAAATTCTTATGGTTTAAACGCCTTCTTTTATTTCTAGAGGCTCGTTGAAAGAACCATCCTCATGCCAATTAGCGAAGACGAATATGATAGTTGTCCTAAATACGAGGCTTCTACCACGATGTCGAAAGCTGAACTTCGGAAGGTCAGTGGATAGTTTGATTGCAATTGTACGAGAGACTCACTTTTTTTGTTTTAGACTCACAAGCCAATTATGGAGAAACGACGAAGAGCCAGAATAAATCACTGCCTGAACGAAATTAAAACCTTAATTTTGGATGCATTAAAAAAAGACGTAAGTACTTCCTTACATAAACTAAATTGAAATTACGAATTACGATCAAGTGGTTGATATCGAAACCTGTTTTACAGCCAGCCAGACATTCCAAACTTGAGAAGGCGGACATTCTAGAAATGGCGGTGAAACATCTTCAAAACGTACAACGCCAACAGTTAGCCTTGGCAATGGCATCAGATCCTTCTGTTCTTAGAAAATTTAAAGCAGGTTTCAACGAATGCGCGGAGGAAGTTAAAAGATACGTAGGCAATCTAGAAGGCTTAGACACGGGCGTCCAACAAAGAATATCTTCACATTTATCAAAGTGCATCAACGGAATCGAACAGATAGTTCATTTAAATTTCCCAGGATTTGGAGGAATTCCATTTTTAACCACAACATCCAACATCTTCTCTTCGAAATCGAACGAATCATCCGAATCTTTAGGGGATCAAAACAACAATCCAAGCGTTCAAATACCCCACAGTGTACAATTAATTCCAAGTCGTTTACCTACAGGAGAGCTTGCGCTATTGCTACCAAATTCAAACAACCTCCCTTACTTTTCGTCGGTTACATCTACTTCACAGTTGAATCAAAAAACCCAAACTCCTTTTCAGGATAACAAGCGTTCCAGTGCTTTCGTTGCTGTCGTTCCGTCATCTTTAAATTCGGTACCGAACGAAAACAGCCCTTCCAAAACGCAACTGAAGATTTTGAGCCCACCGCAAAGTCCTACGTCGAGTTCATCAAGTATGCGTTATGACCAAGAACCAGAGGTTCTCATTCCAAATACTAGAAAAACGCCATCACCACATGGATTTCGCCCCGTGTTTCCTTCACGAATACAGCTCAACAATCTTTACAACCAAACGTCTAGTTTGATACCCGAACCATCTTCAATTGTAACTTCAACATCCGCCACGGATACAGACTCTTCCTCCAAGAATCCTATTATCCAAACAGAAGTAAAAAGCATACGGTTTCCTATTCAAAAAATGGTAGAACCGTTAAGCATAATTACAAATCAATCCGAACGTTACAAGCAGGCCCAAGTATTAGAGGAAACGGCTAACTATGAAGAAAATATTCAACGAGGAGTTAAGAGAAAATACGATTATTCCCAATCTGGCTTACTGACAATTGCGTCACCCAGTAACAAAATTATCAAAATGTCGCATGACAGTGGCGTCGTAGATTACAGAACGGTAAAAAGTGACACCAATAAAGTTGCGGAAAGTTTCCCTCACATTGTTCCGGCAAAAAATGTGGATCTTGCACCTGTGATGGGCAAAACGGAAAACCAAACAGTTAGTGCGCTATATCGAAGGGATTATCAGTATCCCTCAAGTTCACGCGATGCAGATCAGCAACCTGCCGAATCGAATCCAGATATGTGGAGGCCTTGGTGACGCTCCTTGTTGATTCTCATTTTTGTGATATTACCGAAACGGTGTTGATTTTGAAAAGTTAACTAATGTACATACGGACTGATTTAAAAATATTGTAAATATAAATTATTAAGGCTCAAAACTATTTGTTGTAGAATAGACAAGCAAAATTATATTTTTTATAAAAATCTCAAATGCCCAGTTTTATTTTTTATTGTTTCTTTTTCGTTTAGTTGGTATAGGTCATCTAATCATCCCATCTACTCACAATATAGGTACGAAACAAGTAATTTTTCAGAATAACTAACCCCATTTTCAACACATTTTTATCAATTTTTCATTGCAGTGAATTTTTTTCATAAACTAATCTGGTTTCAGAAAAGTTTCTTGTAATTTACACTGTTTATCATTTTCAGTTTTTATGGATAATGGGTTAGATTATTCGATTTAGTTTTCGTAATGGAGTGTTTATTTTTAACTCACAATGAGGATTCTTATCCTAAATTTTATGGAGAATTTAGTTAGTATCAAAAATTGTGATTTTGCAATATATAAATTAGTTAAAGACGAAAGCTTTTATTTAACTTACTATTATGAACAGTCTCTGTCTCTCTGTGTGAACCCTTGCTGAGTCGAGTCCCTGTCTAACTAAATGTCATTCTAACGTCCTAGAGAGCTAAAATTTGGTACTCAGCTTTCACTGAAATTTTCATCTGTTAATTTTGTTTTGAAACATAAAAGATAACGACAAAAATTAAGCAGGACCATATCGTATTATATGGTTTCAACGCTGCAAGAACTGTACAAACACATAACTTTTGGGAGGCACTGGAGACATAGTTTTCACCTTATCTTCCATATAGAATTATTGTGTTACACCGATGCCGATCGATAAAGATTTTCTTCCAAAACGTAGTACTAAATTTTAATTTTATTTTTATTTTCTACAAAGTTATAGGCATCTGACATTTTTAAGAACTCCGAGCAAGTTACGGTAAAAGATGACATTCCAGCACACAACCAAGAGTGTGCAAATGAACACCGCCCGTAAAATCGAAGGGTCCCGTGGCGTAAAGTAAAAATAATGGCACCGCATCAATCTTCTTCATGATGAACCGGTTGATGTATGTTGCTCGGAGAAAATGTAGGATAAGGATAAAACAAGTTCAATTATGAAATAGGGTAAAGAGAAAAGGTCATTTAAAAAATTTTCGGGAAAAATGATTATGTTTTAAAAAACAAAGTTAAGTATTGCAGGCCAGCCGTTGTTACGCTACTGATGGGGCCTCCCTTTTCTTGAACCGTATAATGCGGGATAGGGGATGAAAACAATGCAATAGACCATTTCACGCAAACTACAGCGCTTGCGTTGAAGCACCGTTGAAGAGCAGAATGACGCGAGAAATAGAATAAGACAGCTAGATGTTCGGACCACAATCTAGTAAGTTCGGACCAACTTACTACTTTTGCTACTTTCCCTATGCTTTTACGTGTAAAGACGTGCTTAGATATTGTGTTATAATTTTTACAGAGTAGTTCAATTTTGATGATTCTTTTTTTTATTGGATAGGGTACAGTTCGACGGTGGTCCCACTTCCAAAAAAATTCCAAAAATTCCACCCTTAACGGTAGAAAAATCGAGTTAAAATTGTACAAATTATTGGCACTATTCGCTCTAGTATTAGAGCTCAAATTTAAACATCATTTTAAACACGTCACACATGCGCCACAGAGTTTTCTTTCGTGAAATGGTCTATTCGTATGTCATCATGTATGATTTTAGAATAGGAGTAAAAAAAGGAAAAAAGTATTAGATTTAAGAAATAGTAAAAAGAGACTAAAGTACTGAGAAAATCTACTACAGGATCCAAAAATATCGAGGATGCAATAATTGCAGTCTGACCCCTCTGCTCCTATGCGTCTGATTTTGTACAATAACATCCAAGACAGTGTAGATGATCCTCAAAAGTTTTGTCAAAGAAAATTTCAAAGTCGCAAAATTTAACTCTTTACTAGCTATAAAGGGGATTAATTACTAATAACTCCCCTATAAATTTCAATAAATCGAAAAAGGGCTAAAAACTACTTTCAAAAATTTATTGTTTAGAAAAAAAATGTACTATAAAATTTTTAAAAAAATTGTATTTATCCACTCCCAGAACCGTAACAAGAATAGAAAGTACTTTTAGCAAGCAGTTTAATTTGCACTACCCCCCTCCCCGCAGGCCGTTCAAACAAAAGATTTTTTTACATTTTTATTTTTACAAATAGAAACATAGTTAAACCAAAAATATTTATAATGCAATGGGCGAGAAACTGGGGGGTATGGAGTACCCCCCCCCCCAGCACAAGAGAGAAACGATAGGACTTTTTAAAATTGATAAAGACTCAAATTTAATTCTTTAGAATACATATTTTGTTTACTTACTGCTGGAGGAACTCTATAGCACCTGGTTTTTCAATTGTTTACTTATAATTTTATTATAAAGGTATCCTCCAGGTCAGGGGAAGAGCTTCTCTGGAAGACATTTAATTTTAAAGTGTTTTTGTATTTTTTTGTTCCATGGCGCTTACTCAGACTGAAAACAATGCCCCCCCACCTTTATTGCAAGCAAAAAATTCAGTAACCATAAAACCATCCTCAATATCCTGCCATGTAGCACACCAATAGATTAATCAAATCTGCTGGAAATTGGCGATCTAACCTGGTTGGAGTTGGAATACTTTTTCACTTCAGTCTGGACAGTGACAGTGTTGTCTTGGGTGGTTTTGCTTGATATGTTTTACGATGATGATTACATCACTATCGGAGGTATCCTCATTGAAGCTGTCCATATAATAAAATTTAGAAATTCATTTTTTGGAGGCTCAGCCGTGCCGAAACATTTTTTGTAGCTTTATTATTATGAACATCATTTTATGGATTTCTGGGGAAAATTCAAAATGAGAAAGAAAATAACTTCTTAACCTTCATCCGCTCGCGCCTTTTCAAGTTACACTTTCGATCGCATGGGCGGCAATTAGACCGCCTTTGTTTTTTATTGTTTTCGTGAGTTTTTCGTCATTCAAAGTGCATGATTTGAATTATTTAAAGAAATATACATAATATAAGTTTATGCTACATTTAAAAAAAGACCAATATGAAAATACATAAAATTAATAAATAGATACTTATAAATGCTACATTTATAAGACGAAATTAAAATACATAAAAATGAAATACATTTTACATTTCGAAAATCAATAAAAATTAATTGTGAATAAAATTGAAAACGATTTCACAAATTAACAGTATTCATAAAAAGTTCACGTTGTCGATCGCGCTAGGCGGCAAATTGGCCGCCGTACGACACTACATACTTTGGGGATGTCTTGAGCCGGCTGGTGAAGTTGTCTTATCAGAAAATGGGTAGGGTCTAGTGGAGGAGATAGTAATTAGAGAATACAATCGCATCCCGACCCTCCTATGACGCTCTGGAAGAAAATAGGAGAGAAAATTTAAAAAGGCGGTCCTTTTGCCGCCTACGCGAGCGAAAGAAGGTTAAAAGCTTTCGCAAATACTACATAACTCTGTGACGGTTGAGACTCTAACTAAATAATAGGAGCTCGAGCGTTTGACGTCAATTTTATCAAAAACTCGACTGGGGGGGGGGGGAGCAATCGTTTTTACAGCCGTCAAGAAAAGCTTTCGCAAATAACTTTGTAAATGCTGAGTCGTGAAGAAAAATAATTGAAGCTTAAATGAAATTCAAAATTTTCATTTAAAAATTTGACCTAGGTGGGGCCGGCAAAATGTACCTCGTTTTGAAGACGAATTTCCTTTTACAGTTATAGTAAAGAAAACTCTAGTATAATTCTTCCAAGTTTTTCTTTAATAACTCGAAAATGGTGAAAGATATTAAAGACATTTAGAACACAAAATATTCAAATTCTTACAGTTTTCGTGTTAGTAGAGAAAAACTGGATTGAGTTACACTCAAGTTCTCGTTGTTATAACTATCAAATTGCTTGAAAATATAAAGAAACAACACAAAAGGCAAACCTGGAGTACAGAGATACGCAAATCAAACAAATTATAAAATATCTACATAAAATAAAGGACTGTAATTTTGCAGTTGGTAAAATGACACACTAGGTACCCAACTATTTCTTTTTATTTTTTATAAAATAGATTTTGTTTTTTTACTTTGATTGATTTTCTATGTACTTAGGTAAAAATGATTAAAATGTTATTAATTTATTAATTATTACCAAAGCTTATCAAGCTATGCAGAAAACAAATATGGTATGTCATTTTAGGTCAGTTTTCACTTTCGTAGCAGGAAAGCAAAATTTAAGCAAAGCCTAGCATAATTTTAGTTAATCTTTTGAAAGAAAAATTCTTTCGAACAAACCTTTTTTGGACATGGTAAATAATAAAACACAGGTAATCAACCTGTAGACTAAAAACAACCCCCCGCAGTGAGAATCTATTAAATTGATTAAGAAGAAGAACTCTTCGTTGGGTCCCCACGTCCTAACAATCTAAGATTTCAAAAAATAATGCGTATTTGAAAATTATATTATTGTAACAGTTAAAAAAAAGGGAACATAATTATGAAATTGACTATATATAATTACTTGTTGCCAAAACTTATTTTTCTAGAAAATGTAGGCCTCTTGAAAATGATTGATGTTTGGTCATCAAATAAGAATTTCAAGTCACTAGACTTAATTTTGTTTCCGAAGAATAGACCTGAAAGCGATTCGTTCCTTGATATAGCCGACCACTCCGCCTCCGGCCAATTTTTAATGTGAAAACGAGGGTTAATCCAAAACGTCCGTTTTCTTTTATATGTTAATAGGTGGCAATGGAAAGGTTTCATAAGTGCGACATACATGATTTAGCATAAAAGCCAACGATTTCAGGTAGAATGTGAATGAAAATATGACCCTTGAAGTTATAATTGACCTACCCGAGGAGAACCAAACTGGTCCGACACACGCCTGAATTTAGCGATCCGTAAAATATTTTTGTGAATGGGAATTTTTATTCAAAATAATCGTGCACCAGTAAAAATAAAATAAAAGTTAGTACTTGATTTGCGAATGTGATGAGTTCATTTTCTGGTTTTGAATATTCGATATTTAAGTTGTAAATGAATAAAATGTTTTAAAGGTACTAAAAAAATTTCTTTGTTATTTTTAGTTCCTAGTTAAAATATGATTTGGATGAGTTTTGAATTTCACACAAAACTAAACACTAAAATTTCAGCTGGAAAAAAAGAAATTAGAAAACTTTTTGGACTTTACGATTTGAAAATTTTTTATCTGGGTTCTGGAGTTTTTTTCCAGATTTCTCCTGATTTTAAAATTAGATTACAGAGAAGATGGTAAGCTTGTAAGAATGGTTTCCAGTTCCAATGGTAAAGCAGAACAAAATAAATACAAATTATTAGGGAGCTATTTAATTTGTGTCTTGGAATCCCCATATTATCTGGATTATTTAGAAATTGGCGGTATTATATTGGATTATTGGAATTTATGCAATTATATTTGAATTAGTTGTACAAATTCTCGTCCAGCTTCATTTTAATTCATTTCACTTTTAACCTTGTGACCTAGGTTACTCACAAATATATCAAATTGTCCCGTTTTAGGTTTACAAGCGGTGGCCTGCATTATTCTAACTAATTTTCATGAAAAAATTGGCAACCCCTAATTTATATCTTTATATTATAAGATTAGTTATATTGTTTCACATTGCATTGCCATCTTTTGATGAGTAGGATATTCGAGATATTCTTTTCTGCTGGCGAGAAAATTCTGTTTTACCATAGCTCTGAAATTACAAAATTTGCCGGTAGATGGTGGTTAAAAGTTAATTTTACAATAACAGTAACCGTTAATGTGTCCAAGTTAGCAGCATTTCAAATTCAACTGCTCTCTGTATAAACTACCAATGGAACAGGTAAATTTAATTCTTAAAAAATTATTCTGTTAAATTTTTAGTTCATATTTGTAAATAATAATTAAAAATTTATAATAAAGATTCGCCGAATAATTTGGTTAGTTTTCAAATTGCATTTATGTACTTTCGCTAGATGCCAGCACATAGTTGAAATATTATATTATGAAGCCCTCCAAAAGTCGACAAATGTGTAATTTGACAATATTTAAAATATTTACAAGTTTTTATAATAATATAGCTTTATTAATCCGGACATACATTAACTTGGTTACTCTAGTAATTCGAACACTATTGCAATTCAGACGTTTTGATACCTTTCATCATTATCTAGAGTTGCGGTACTGGAAGAAAGAAAGGCGTAGCCAAAATTCGGCGCAGTAGCGACCGCATGACACCCAATTCCAACAATTGAAACTAACATAAACACGTCTGTACGAGTTTTCGTTACTGCACTTTCTTTCTTCCAGTACCGCTACTCTACTGCATGGATTAGGCCTGTTCCGACTCAAGTCACCATCTTAATAGGGGTCTTCCCACATCTCTCATCTCTTTGGATTTGTAGTAGAGCTTTTTTCTGGGAATTTTTGAGGAGTCCATTCTGTGTAGGTATGTTCTTCCCACCTTTGCCTATGTTGTTTTATTCTCTCCTGCAAAGAAGTCGTTTCAGTACCTTTCAATTCTATAATTTTTCAATACAAAATTGACTAGTGAAATTGGCCAGAAAGATATTCCGAACAGTTCCGGCGAAATTATGATAGGTGAGGTTGCAAATATTAAATTTAAAAATAAAAATTTGCTTATCATTCAAAATTGGGCCTAAATAGGGCTAAATCAGTAAAAGTAATATGAGAGTTTTGTTATTGGCTCTTGGTATAAGTTTAGCTCCGCCTACCACCCAGCTTATATATTGTCGTATTCTTTTTGATGATATAATGGACAGTAGCAAATACGTGTAAGAATGCTATTGAAAAATTTACTCACATTTTCTTTGATTGTTTTAAGGAAAAGATAAATTTTTAAATTTGGTACTGGCTTTTGGTTTCAAGTGGAGTTACCAAGGTTGAGAGGTTCCAGCAACGGATTGTTTGTTTTAATAAAGAGGAGATTTGTCCTTTTGTAGTTAACAGGATGATTGACCTTTTTGGGAAATTTGTAATTGTGATGTTAGGTTTCCCACTTGTATGATGCCCGAAATAAAATGTAATTAGTGAAGGTGCGGAATTGTGTGCATTTGATTTGCCCGTGAAGCGCAAGATAACGGTGCAGAAATTTTCATATTCGACGTGTGGTACCAATAAACGAGGTTCTTTTCGGTCACCATTTTGGAAAGACGGATGTTCTTATTTTTCGTCCGTTGTTAATTTTGAGAATTTTTTTCTGGAGTCTCTGGAGTTTCTGGAGTCAGGATTGATTCCGGAAATATTAAAGTGAATTATGTTGCGTTATTCCCGGATGAGGGACGTCTCAGATTATTTAAAAGCGATAGTTTGGAGATTTTTGGTAAATTGCCCTCATGGTGAAACTTTGGTCCACCATTTTGGTGAAAAATTTGGATGGATGATTGAAAATTTAAGTATTCGAATTTTAGATCATTCTAGAAAAACTAATGAAGCAAGATTACGATTTTTGAGGTTAAAATTAGACATAATTTATCATTGATAGTGTTGTCAAATTAATTCTTTTAATTTAACAGTGTACATATCCCAAACCCCATCCGACTATGCCATTGCAACTTTTTAATTTGTATTTGACAACCTCTACAACTATAATATTTTTTTTAGAATTTGAAAGGATCAATTTATTTGGATACCAAGAAAATATGTAGAGAAGCAGGAATATTCTTAAACGTAGAATACGATTCTTCAGCATTAGACGTAATTGCGGAGTTAGTATGGAAGAAACTTCAAATGTTTGGAGAGGACTTGGAAGCATTTCAAAAGTATGTTGAAATTTACTTCCGATTTATATCGGTGATTTACTTATTATAACTCTCAGGGCCGCCGCTAGGCGTATATCCGCCCGTGTGCAAAGTTTGATTTGGCCGCCCCTTAAAACTTCCAATACTCATTGAAAACACCTAATTAAAAACCTTTTCTAAAAAAAAATACTGATAATATGTAATAAGTGACGATTTGTATGCTCGGTGTTAAAATTTCTACTAAACAATATATTTGCAATCAAACCGCAACAAGGAAACAGGCCCGCAGCCAGATCGAAAATGACGGTAGGGCAAACGGTTTGTATGGCCGGGTACAGTTTAGCGTCATGGATGCGAGAAGGTTTGCGGGGTCTCCCTCAAGCGCCGCAGGCGAAAATTTTTAAAATTTCAAAGTCACGCGATTTAAAAATAGTTGTTTAGTCGTATTATCGCCTATACCCCTTATCGTAGTATCGCACACGCAAAAAATATAAAATAAGCAATATTAAAAGGTCTATTTGACCTTGCATCCCTTGGCTACGGGCCTGCAAGGAAAGGACACGTTCCTACTAAAATAGATGTCATTTTTTCAAAAACAATAAATTCAGCGAAATTTCATAATACAAAACAATAATATACATACACTAAACACCTTGTATGTAATATAAAAATATAATCCAAGTGCAGCTCTGAAGTAAGCTGAGGTTCTAGACGTTCGATTTTACCAAGAAGTATACTATCGAAGTGCAACCGCCCACGGATAAACCGCCGCGCCGGTGACGTAGTCAGATTTTCTTATACTAAAATAGTATTTTACTATTTTCAAGAAGAAATTAAAATGTAAATTAGTCATTTGGCAACTTGTTACTGGAATTTAATCAAACTGATTTTGGCCGCCCCTAATTTTGGCCGCCCGTGTGTTTTGCACACTGTGCACAATAGGACGCGGCGCCCCTGATAACTCTAATCTAATTATTTTTATATTGTTCTACCTTGTGCATTGAAAAATATTTTATTTTTAAATGTAAATTCATTCGACTTCGGATAATAAGTGCCACGGTATAACTTCGTCGCCGGTCAAATTACCTCGACGACTCGTCCCAGGGAGATGGCACCGCCTCTATCTGGCTAGCTCCAGCAGAGAGACTCGAAATTTTCGCCACCGAGTTTCTTCCAGATGTTTGTGAGAGGAGTAGAGTAAAATTTGCCGTGGGCGCCACGTAATCTTGGCTACTCCTCAGCACCGATCTCTCTACCCCGATTACGAGATGGTAGAGAGTTGCGGTCGAACCTCGGCAGCTCCAGATATACAAGAGTTTAATTGTTGTATATATTTATTAATTTTGGAATTTAGACAAAAAAAACTTGAAAAATGGAAATATCACGAACAAGACAATAACAATAAAATTCCCCTCGTATAGCTATACTCGGTTCACACTTTTTAACATAAAAAAATAATTTCGCCCCTTTTTCCCCAAAAATTCTGCCCAATGAATTTTATTTTTTTTTTCTAAACAATAACAAAAAGAAAACAAGAAGAACAGTCCAAACACTTAGCTTTCTTGGTCTGGGGTGCAGGTAAAGTCCCAACTCACTGGCTGCTTCCCACCAGGACTCGGTACCCGGACTTGGTACGGACTTGTTATAAAAAAACTTGTTACTAAAACCCTCAAGCTGTTAGGAGGGTCGACAATTAAAAAAATGAATCCTTGAGTTAAAAAATATTTAAAAAATTGTAATTTTATCCTCGAGTGAGATTGATAATGATATCTTCGAGTTTCGCTGATTAATCCCTAGCTATAGGCTGGTTATCCCACTATACCACTTTTTCAGCCAAACTCGTACAATTTTTAATTCCACTTTTGTCACTCCAAATTTTAATTTCTATCTTTTTTTTTCACTTGTTCCATAAACAACCCCGATTTATATTATAAAAAAAATTAACCCCGTGCCAAGCTTTCTTACAACGATTATTGGACCGTTACACTCCCCCTCACCTTGGAAAGAGGTAAATTTCCTTTAAACGAAGAACGAAGTTAAAATGGGAAATTTGCCGATTTGCCATGTAATATAAAAGAAAAGAATTAATTGCCATTGAGAGAAAAGGATGGTCGTCAACAAGAGCGTAAGGGAAAAATCAGGAATGTCTAATCGGGAGCTGGCTCTAAATAAAGTTTTAGATCTTGTACATGCCAATTTCCTTGAGCTACCCCTTGATCATTAACCAATTGATAAGTACCGTAACCAATTTTTTTCCCAATTGTAAATGGACCAACGAATTTGGCACATAACTTTGCGTTAATATAGTTAATAGCGTCGGACTGAACTTTGTTTCTCCGCCAAACCTTGTCCCCAATGTTATATTCCACTGGTCTTCGACGTAAATTATAAATTATTCTATTGCGCTCTTGAGCTTTTAGTAAGTCGGCGCTAACTGTTTCAAACATCTTCTGAAAACCCAAATTTCTTCGCTTCACCTCACTAATAAGATCTATTTCGTTTTCGTTTGACGCACCGTTTAATTTTCTATCATAGTCGCTACCGCATTCCACATATTCACGACCAAAATTTATATAGAATGGCGAAAACCCAGTAACTTCACTCCGAGATGTTCTGATTGCGCACCCAAGGGCATTTAAATTCTCATCCCACTTTCTTTGACTATCGTCAAGATAAGAGGAAATCATAGTTTTGACGACTCGATTTACTCGTTCGCAAGGGTCAGCCCTAGGATAATATAATGGGGTAAAGGAAATCCTAACATCGTACTTTTTACATAAATTCGCGAATTCCTTGCTTTTCATCTGTACCCCATTGTCACAGATAATAAACTGTGGAACTCCATAACTTAGAAAAACGCCATCTTCAACATGCCGACAAAGTAATTTTGCTGTAGCTGCGCGTAACGGAAAAAGTAGAACAAATTTACTAAAGGAATCACTGATGACTAAAAGGTATTTATTGCCATGAGTTGAGCGTGGCAGAGGACCCATAAAATCTAAGCTAATCGTTTGCCACGGTTGGGTTGGATAGGATCTATTCCCCATGAGTCCTGCGGGTTTCTTCTGTTCTGGTTTGTATTTTGCACAGATAGCACAAGCTTTAACGTATTTGGCTATATCGCTTCTCATCTTAGGCCATGTATAATTATTGCGTAACTTCCAGAAAACTTTATTTATTCCCACATGTCCAGCTCTGACATCGTCATGGTGTTCTTGTATGAGAACTTTACGCTTATCTTTGGGTACTACAATTTTCCAATTTTCAACGTCAGACGTGAGCTCCGGAATACCGATTTTTACATACTTATATATCAAATTATTTTCTAATCTCCACTGAGAAAATTTGTTCGGGAATTCTTCTATCTTCTCGCGAAGTTTTATATACCATTTATCGGTGGTATCATGTAACGTAGTTTGTATACTAGAGATGGTTGCAATTTGTGAGAGATTTGGCACTGATCGTGATAAAAAATCGGGTACAATATTTTCCTTGCCTTTTCTGTGCACTATCTTGTATTCAAACGGTTGCAAACGTAGAGCCCATCTACCCAAACGTCCCGTCGGATCTTTTAGATTATCCAACCAAAGTAACGAAGCGTGGTCGGTAATTAGAGTAAAAACATTACCCTCCAGATAATGCCGAAGTTTTTCAACAGCCCAAATAACGCTTAAGCACTCGCGCTCTGTAGTAGAATATTTACGTTCTTGCTTCGTTAAAGATCTGGATAAGAAACACAGAACCTTTTCTTCCCCTTCCAAACATTGAGTTAAAACCGCCCCAATTCCGTAGGCCGAAGCATCACACTGAAGGCAAAACGGTTCGTTAAAATCGGGACACGTTAAAATAGGTGCGGTGACCAGACAATTTTTAATTTCATTAAAAGCATCCTCGCAAGAGTCATTCCATTGAAAATGTACGTTCTTTTGAATCAACCTAGTCAAAGGTACAATAATTGACGAAAAATTCGGCACAAATCTTCGATACCAACCAGCCATACCTAAAAACCTTCTGACTTCGGTAGAATTCTTCGGAGACGCAACGTTTAAAATGGCCTCTACTTTTCCTACATCGGTTCTTAGCCCTTCCGAATCTACAACATAGCCCAAATATTTTAAGGAAGGACGACAAAATTGACATTTTTCTCTACTTAGAGTTAAACCTGCCGTAGTGAGCCTATCAAATACTTTAACCAAAATTTCCAAATGAGTTGTAAGATCAGGAGAGATAATAATAATATCGTCCAGATACACGAGTACATAAGGTTCGAGGTCAACGCCTAGCACAGTGTCAATTAATCGCTGCCAACTGGCAGGTGCATTTGTGAGACCAAATGGCATTCTTTTAAACTGATATAAGCCTCTACCAGGCACCGTAAACGCAGTATATTCGCGAGAGGAAGGTTTAACCGATATTTGCCAATAAGCGCTTTTTATATCCATACTCGTGATATATTTGGCTCCTCGCAACCTATCTAAAATGGACGAAATATATGGGAGTGGATACGCATCTTTTTCTGTCACAGCATTCAAATTACGATAGTCTACACAAAACCTATATTCATTATTGCCAGATTTGGGTACCAAGAGAACGGGCGACGACCAAGCACTTTTTGAAGGCTCTATGACATCCATGTCAAGCATCTTTTTAATTTCTTCGTCAAGTATCTTTTGTTTAAAAGGTGGTACCGGATAATATCGCCTCTTAATTGGTTTCGCGTTAGGCTTGATAGTTATCTCATGTTCCGCGACTGTCGTGTAACCGAGACCCCCACCCATCTCTGAAAATTTCTTCTCTAACAGTGAATCTAAACGCGATAATTGTTCCGAAGAAAGAGTACTAACATCTTGAATGGAAGAAATGTTAAAATTACTACCGGAGTCTCCAAAATGCCAAACATCTCGACTCAAATCTGGGATCACATCCATCGCACGCCAAAAGTCCATCCCAAATATTAACCCACTTGAGAGTTTCTTCAGAACAAAAACATCGATAACTTTTACTTTACCCATTAAGCACATTGGGATTTTCAGCATTCCCAGGGTAGGACAATTTTGACCATTAGCTAACACACACGAAACATTCTTAAATCTATCTAACTTAAAACCTAAACTTAAAAAAGCACTCAGGCCAAATTCTCCTACCACAGTCACTGAGCTACCTGAATCTAAAAGTCCCATCATGGGTCTACCCAAAACAGTCACTTCCAAATGGGGTCTTTGGTCGCCTTCGGCATGAGACAAAATGTAATCCAACAAGATTTTATGCCGAATGGATGGAATTGGTGTAAGTTTTGTCGGCTTCAAAGGATCTGGAGTCAGTACGCGACTATTTAATGACTCGCTCGGTAGTTTTCCGAACACGTCGGACAACTACTCATGGTGAATCCAGCCGTTCCGCAACGAAAGCATACGAGTTTCTTAGGTTGGCGACAAGCAATTCTCCTGTGGCCTGCCTGCCCACAGTTCCAACAAAGATTGGCTGTTTCTGAATGGTTCGTGGTGGTAGGTAAATTAGTCATGGCATTAAGCGGAGGATTTTTCCCACCACTAGCCGATCCGCGATAAGCCGACTCAGGTTCCACTAACAAATTATTATTAAAAGATGGAGAACAATAAAGTTTTGCCCTATATTCCGTTTCCTCCACCATACGCCCATTCAGCAAAAGCTCCTCTATTGTAGAAATCTGAAGACATGCAAGACCCCTTTGTAGGTGCGGGAGCAAATTACCCCGAATAGTATCCACTCGCATGTTTTCGGAAGGTTTGTTCGATAGCTTGTTATACAGATTTTCCATGACGGAGACATACAAAATTAATTTTTCCTCTGCACCTTGGGTTCGCTTTCGAATCTCAGCCTCCAATCTACTCTCGTAACCCGGCGGTAAAAATGATGCTCTAAGTTGATTGATTAGGTCGTCCCAATCTTTAAAAATATGTTTTCTTGGTCGAAACCAAACTCGAGCATCACCTTTAAAAAGTTCGACAGCAGATTGGAAAAGCTGTGATTTAGTAACCCCTCGAGATTCACGAAGCTCTTCGATCGTCTCGAGAAAACTTGTTACACTCCCATTACCATCAAAAGACACATTCCATTTACTGACCTGAGGACCAACTACCGGTCGAAACTCGCTACCGCCAAGTGATGTACTGGCACTCAAACGTTTCGATGTATCAAATAATGTATCTTCGCCAGGTTCCAAAATACTAGGTATTGGTTCGATAAAATCATCCCCAATACCAGGCATACTCGCAATAATAGGTGACGAACTACTTAGATTTTCGTGAAAAGAAACTCGTCGAGTTCGAGGTCTTTTATCGTAGGCTGAATCCATATTATTCAAGTTCAATCGTTTCATAAGATCCACTACGTTCCGGTTGATCATTTCATGTAAAATTTCCTGATCTCGATGAATGGAGCTACTGACAGGCACAGTAGGCAATACAGCAAGATTATCAGCATTATGATGATAAGTGAGATTAAAGGAAGTATCAAATTCGTTGGTCGCATTAGCAAGTCGTGGGGGAGGCGTTAAAGACGTAGATGGTACTGAAAAATCTATTAAGGGGCCACACAATTGTTCTTCAGGTGGATTAGGTAGGTCAAGAATAGAACTAGATACTGAAAGTGCACTAGTATTAAAAACAATTCCTGTCACAAAATAAACCTCACTTAACGATTTTAATAATTCAACCGCAATTATCGAAAGGTTTTCGTGTTTTGCCTCGTCTTCTTCAGTAGTCAAATCTATCCTATCCAATCTACGCTGAACGTGAAGAAGACGTGCTATTATTCGGGCATGTTCATTGATTCGATTCGACTTATCGAAGTCTTCTATATAACCACCTAATTCGACTAATTTCGCGGACAAAGTTTCTAATTCTAATCTTGAATCCCCAGAATTTCTCGCAATAGGTAAATTTTTATTTATGGCTTCTCTTAATAGTCGTCGTTTTTCCGCAACCGTATGACCTATCTGTACACCCCTCCACATGAGTTCGTAAGAGAGCTCGTCACTCAACAAACGATTGACATCCATTATGAAAAATTAAAATTTAACTAGTAAACAAAGTTAATACTTCAAAATGGTTAATATCCAAACAAAACTGAAAAGGAATTCCCCCCTTTCTTAAAAAACGTAAACGCACGAAGAAGCCGATAAAAAACTAAACGAACGCAAATTAAAAATAACAAAAAGACCGATAATATGCAGCTGTAAAAATAGTAAGAAAGTGTTTGGCGTCAACAAAAATACAAATACAATGAAACTCTTGTTCTCTGGACAAGGATGGATGACAATAAATAACTTAATTAACGTTGGGCGCCAATTTGCCACGGTATAACTTCGTCGCCGGTCAAATTACCTCGACGACTCGTCCCAGGGAGATGGCACCGCCTCTATCTGGCTAGCTCCAGCAGAGAGACTCGAAATTTTCGCCACCGAGTTTCTTCCAGATGTTTGTGAGAGGAGTAGAGTAAAATTTGCCGTGGGCGCCACGTAATCTTGGCTACTCCTCAGCACCGATCTCTCTACCCCGATTACGAGATGGTAGAGAGTTGCGGTCGAACCTCGGCAGCTCCAGATATACAAGAGTTTAATTGTTGTATATATTTATTAATTTTGGAATTTAGACAAAAAAAACTTGAAAAATGGAAATATCACGAACAAGACAATAACAATAAAATTCCCCTCGTATAGCTATACTCGGTTCACACTTTTTAACATAAAAAAATAATTTCGCCCCTTTTTCCCCAAAAATTCTGCCCAATGAATTTTATTTTTTTTTTCTAAACAATAACAAAAAGAAAACAAGAAGAACAGTCCAAACACTTAGCTTTCTTGGTCTGGGGTGCAGGTAAAGTCCCAACTCACTGGCTGCTTCCCACCAGGACTCGGTACCCGGACTTGGTACGGACTTGTTATAAAAAAACTTGTTACTAAAACCCTCAAGCTGTTAGGAGGGTCGACAATTAAAAAAATGAATCCTTGAGTTAAAAAATATTTAAAAAATTGTAATTTTATCCTCGAGTGAGATTGATAATGATATCTTCGAGTTTCGCTGATTAATCCCTAGCTATAGGCTGGTTATCCCACTATACCACTTTTTCAGCCAAACTCGTACAATTTTTAATTCCACTTTTGTCACTCCAAATTTTAATTTCTATCTTTTTTTTTCACTTGTTCCATAAACAACCCCGATTTATATTATAAAAAAAATTAACCCCGTGCCAAGCTTTCTTACAACGATTATTGGACCGTTACATAAGATATAGCTAACTCTGTTATAATGAACAAAATGAAATACCGATTGAAATCTTATACATAATATTAGTCCCTGAAAGTTCATTATATGCGGAGTTATCTACTATATTTTAAGATCTGTTAAAAATAAATCAAATTCTTTTTTTAACTTTCGAGTCGAAATAAGTATACAAAATTATTATTATTATTATGAATTCAACTTTAATATCCGAAAATTTTAGGCACGCTAAACGTTTAACTATAACACCAGATGATGTGAAATTATTGATCCGTAAAAGTGATTCACTTGTAAGTTTCGAATAGATTCCTTAAAATAATTATTAGAATATCGATACGATTATTACATTTTTCTTTACAGAAAGATTTGGTAAACGAAGTATCAAGAGGACACGAAAGAGATAAAGCCGAGGCAAAGTCTGGAAAGAGAAAACGAAAAGCCACGTAAATGCCGTTCAGTATTTTTTGTATTTAAATAAAATGATTTCTATTTAATATTTTTCAGTTTGTACAGAAAAGTTATCAGTAGATTAGTGCCTTGAACCTTAAAATGAAAATCCTAGTTCAATGAAAACTGACTTAACTAGCATCCTTTTTTCCCCAGATATTTTTGTCGTTTTTCTGTTTCTATTATTAAATTTAATTATTCTTTTAATTTGTATTAAATTTTATTAAATCACTGATTCACACACCACTCATCTGTACCTGTTTACCTATTAAAATTCGAATCCGCAGATGATTTTTCGATAATATCGGACAATCACAGAATACATTTTATATCTTTAATTCCGCCTTTATAGTATTAATAACTTGGGTAAAAGTGTTTTGATTATTGCTATTGATTATTTCTTTTATCAAAATAGGTTTGAGAAAATAAATGTAAATTTCACAATAATACCTGAATATCACCGAAACCGATCACTCATTTAGGTTAATATTAATCTCAAGGCACTCCTGATGGGTATGTTTTTGTGATGTGCGATATTTTTTCAAATTTTGGAATTTTACTTGCTACCGGCACATGTTATTTTACCTTTAGTTTATTCGAGAAAATTTAAAACTCTCATACAGAATCGTTAATTTTATTGAAAGCGTAATGCAGGCAGCGTCGGTAATTAATTAATTTAAGTTTACTAACAAATTTAATTGCATCATTGTTATTTTATTGTTTTTTTTTGTAAAAGCCAATTTTGCTGCAATATATAAAATTAAAAACAAACCACATTTTTAATCAACTCGATAATTTAGTTTTTACCGCAAATTCATATTAAAATAGTACAAACATTGATGAAACGTCATTTCAAAACCGCATAACAGAATAATAATTTGTGAAATTCGCTTACAAGAGTAATTTTTTAATAAACAATTGGATTAATTTGACATATAAATTTTATTTTCGTTATTTTAACTGAGAATGAATCGGTTAATGTAATTTACTAATAAGAGAAGAAGTAATTCAATGCACGTAGTATCTTAAGTTAATGGATATACGGGGGGGGGGGTTCCCCACAATAATAATCATAATATAAAATATAAAAATGATCTCTTCAACTAAACTCAATCAAAATCAGTTGATATTTTTGTTAAAAGTTATGTATAGTATAGGGTGTTTTTTTAGCTGCATGAGAACTTCAAAATGAAATAAAACATTAAAAACCTGACGGAATGTTTTGGTTATAATTTTTTTATGAAGGACAGGTAAAGGCATTTATGATTTGAACATGACTTCCGGCATGTGACCACCACGACTAATGGTTACGAAGCGCATCCGTTCAGTCCAATTTTTGACCACTTTTTCCAATATTTCTGGCTTTATTTCATAATGGCTTGCTGAATATTAGCCTCCAATGCTTCTAGAGTTGTTGGTTGGTTAGCATAAACCATGGATTTAACATACCCCCACAGAAAATAATCTGGAGGTGTCAAATCACACGATCTTGGAGGCCAATTGATAGGACCACGTTTTGAAATAATGTTGTCACCAAATTGTCCTTTCAATAAATTGATGGTTTCGTTGGCTGTGTGGCACGTAGCACCATCCCGTTGGAACCATAAGTTGTCAATGTTTAGCTCTTGAAGTTTTGGAAACAAAAATGTATTGAGCATGTGTGGATATCTCACACCATTCACCGTAACGGTAGCTCCTTCCGCATTTCGAAAGACATATGGACCAATGATGCCGTTGGCGTGTATTCCACACCAAACAGTCAATTTTAATGGATGCAATGGAGTCTCAAGATAATGTCCCGGATTAGTCTCACTCCATATACGGCAATTTTGTTTGTTCACATACCCAATTAACCAGAAATGTGCCTCGTCACTAAACAAAATTTTACGGTAAAAAAATGGATCCACTTCCAATTGGTTGGAAGCGAATTTGGTAGCGTTGTTCAATGGTCAATCTATGTATTATCAAATGCCAAACCTTGCTAAACACCAATGTCAAAAAACTGTTTCCATAGCAATCTTGATTCAATTGTTATCCCTATTGAAAGTTCTCATGCAGCTAAAAAAACACCCTATATTATGTTTATACGGATATTATCAGTTATGGGTCCACCACTCACTTACATGAATGGATCAACGAGATTCCCGCGAGTTTTTCCATGGAATTTTTTGCTCATGCATCCAGATATTGGGTTTTGGCTGTTTTCTTTTGCATCTGGCGAAGATGAATGTTACACTCTTGGCAGGTTTGACTCCAATGCGCCAGGTGGCACCATTTTTCTATTTGGTTTATGGTTGTTTGTATCCTGGAGGTGGTAATGTCAGGACAGCGAGAGGTAGGTTCTCTGCATAGAAGGTGAGTTTAAATTCTGGATGTTCTAGGTGTGGGAAATCGCTACTGGAGGCGTAGTAGAGTTATGCCAAAAGTGGTGAGCCTTGTGGCGTCTTCCGTCATTGGCCGGGTGTCAGAGGTTGTGGCATCGATGATGATTTGGAATTCGTAGTTGGTACAGGTAGGATTCGATGATTTTAACCACAGGTTTCTTGACACCAGCGACTAGCAGCTTGAAGAGGAGCTCGACATGTTAGACCGAGTCACATGCCTTTGCGATATCCAGGAAAACTGCTGTGTACTCACGTTTGTTTAAGGATCTGGTGTTTGGTAGAGTGACTGGGTCTGAATCCGAATTGTTATTCTCGGATGATTTGGTTGGATTGGATTTTTTTCGAGACTTCCCCTATTGTTGCCAGAGAGCTGATGAAGTAGTAAAGTCGGAGAGCTGCGTTAATTATTCCTGTGAGAGCAGTGATGGCTGTTCTGGGTAGTTCCTTCAAGGCTCGGTTAGTGATTTCATCTGATTCGGGGGAACATTTTGGTTTTAGCTTCCATATGATTTTGGAAACTTGCTGTAGGTTGCTGGGTCGATTGGTGCAGGGTCGAGAGTTTTGAGTGTGTCTTCTACGAAGTATTGAAGAAGAGTTTTGTCTTAGTTGTCGTGTTTAGTGTTTGTTTGGGGAGCATTGCGTTTGTAGGTTTTGTGCTAGCAATTTTTTTATCGCCCCTTGCTATGATTCCGTTTTGTCCTTTTAGGGCTGGGATGGGAAGAAGTTTTATTTGATGTTTTATGTTAGTTTCCATGACTTTGGGTCTTGAAGGCTAGTGATTCTATTTTTGATGACCATACGGAATCGCGGTTGGCTTTGACTTCGGCTGTTGGTTTGGTTTTTAGTCTTTGGTATTTGGATTTGTCATCAGGGTGGAGAGTGCGTTGTGCTTGTTTGCGAGCTCTGTTTTTGATTTTTATAAGTGCCTTCAGGTTTGATAAGAGGCGATCTCTTACGTCCTTGATTGGTACCACGTTCGTTGCGTATTGGAGTGATTTATTTATGGAGCCGTGGAAAACTTTGACGTAGTTTGAAACGAAAACTTTTCTGTTAGTAGCAGTTTGGTTAGCCACGATGTTAATAAGCTAGCTCTCGATTTGTGCGAAGGCTGAGTCGTAGATTCTGAAAAATAAAAGTATCTTGGGGAAACTCAAAATAACGCAAATTGTAATCAAATGCTTGAATCAAGAATTTGAGAGGTACTTTCACAATCCAAATAATTGCAAAGTAAACTACACACAGTATAGTAAAATAAATACGGTGTTACAATAAAAAAAAAGTGCACCCACTTCAAATTAAACAAGTACCCAATATAAACACAGTAACCTCTAATGGTTACCCAAAATTGAAACACAAGAGCCAAAAATACGTCGGTTCACACAAATTGGAAAAGATAAAATTACTTACCTAGAGCACGTATAAGTTTACAACTTATTGATGGCAGGTGCTCGTTCCCAATTGCTTTACATCAACGTGTGACTTCAAAAGATAAAAATCTGGAACACTTGCTAATTTTACACAGGAGACGCTTGATCGACTGCCGTGACACAAAACACAGCTTACAGATATGATGTTGTTTGGACTGTGAGAGAGGAGGTTTTAGAGATGTTAAGAAACGCTGTTAAGAAATCCAGATAATAGAGGAATTTCCCAAAGTAATCTTTAGCCTCTAAGAGATAACGATGTTGGAAGGTTAAGATCTGCTGGTATGTCAAAACCTTAGACCATTTACACTTATAGAAACGCCTTGACTTTCAAGCAGTTAAGCAAACATAAATGACGACACTGGTGGGTTAAATGTTAAAGTACACCCTGTACATACCACCTATAAGTGAAAAAAATAGTTTATTGTTCATCACTAATATAAATCTCGATGCAACCCCACCAGTGACGTCATACATGTTTGCTTCAATTTATATTCAAGGAGAGATAAGGAGGGTGATGTCTATAAGGTTACATGGTGTAAGGTCAAAAAAACAACACAAAGATGTTGCCAACCGCACAAAATCGGAAATGGTCGTATAACTTGCATACCAAAAGCTGCCTAGTAGTTTGCGGATAGAAGAGTCTCTCTAATTACCTTTGCTTAGCTCCCGGTGTTCACACAGGAGCTCAAAACACTTCACGACAGCCGGACTACTTATTTTAAACGACTTGGCATAAAATATTAGTGACGTTAGACCAAAAAGATATTTGTCCACACAAACTATCGGCACTTAACAAAGTCGTTGTGAAATTATGTACATCCACTGTAGAATGCAGGGCCCATCGAGGAATATGTGAAATGAAATGGAAGGTGAGATGGAGATGGTCGTGGAGATGTTTCCTCGGGTTTTATTGCTGGCGTGGTGCGTGGTAACAGAATGCAGCAACCGATGCAAATCAAACATGAAATATCCAAACTTTACAGTTAATTATTGCCTAAATTAATCGATATTTGACATTCGCTCATAGCCTAAACGCTTCATTTAAGGCTATCTATCATGTTCCATTGAGTTTTTTTAAAATAACTATAATATCTACTGCACTCCGTTAACTCGGACTCTCATCATAGCTGTTATTATCAACTGCAAGTGAAATATCGATTAATAAGCTGACATTAACTAAACAAAAGTTGTTTTTATTTATGATTGGAGTTCAATTAACAGAACAATGAATCCTAGGTAATTTTATACTCTAAACTGTAGTTCATGTAACCTCTGAAGTATGTGAACATGGAGAGTCATCTAACATAGAACTGAAAAGTAAAATCTGAATTTTCATATTTTCGCGATTTTCTTTAGTATAAGTAAGATTCAGTTTCTCAGAAGAGGGCGCTAACACCTCGGCAATCTGAGAACATCAAAAACGGTTTTTATAGTCGAAACATGACATAAAAGCACAGTTTGTACCTTCTGACTTAAATTTAATAGGATAAAATAAATAGGATAATATAAAATAGGATAATTTATTAATTTTTATGTGGGTAATTTGTTAGGCTATTAAATACAAAATCGGCATGCTATAATGTACTATCTCGATGGAAATAATTTTATAAATTTTTAATGAAACACTTTTTAATGTTTCAAGATTTTAGAAATTATGTACCTACTTACAGCACAAGAGCAAGTTAGGGGTAAGAGAGGGGCGTGACTTATAGGCCAATTTAAATCACGAAAGTCCTCATTAAAATATGTAAATGTTACCGGGAACTAAATCATAAAGAACACTAGCAACTTGGCATTAATGTCGTTTATAAAGCAAATTTTTACAGTAGCTTTTCGGACTTAATGAAAAACTATGAAAAATTTAAGTTATGAGCGTTAACTTTATTCTATGAATTTTTGAAGAGGAAATGTAGGTACAAGGTGCCACCAGGACTTTATTTTGATTTAAATAAGATAACACACTATAAAGGAAAAAAGTTGTAAAAAGTTGTTTCTGAAATAATTTTTTTTAAATGAAGCAGGAGATCGAGGTGTCATCCAAATTTAAACAAACAAATTTAGCAACAATTTATTTTTGACCTAAGCTGTAATCGTAGCGAATTCAACTATAAACGATCTGCTTAAAAAAGAATTTTAATGAAATTGTCGGATATGATGGAATTACCTGGATAAAAAGCGATTTATTTAAGCTGCAATCAATCTGCTTAATTTGCAATTTGAAAATATATAGCAAGCCGTTTCTGTTTTAAAAAGTCAATTCGATTTTACTATTATAATAATTTTAGTAATATTTAAATTCAAATTGCAATATTGTTATTTTCTGATGGCTATTTTCAGGATTGGATCAATTAAAAATTATTGATTGGTGGAATGCGCGCCACTGTACGAAAATTTTTTGGTTTGATGAGGATCATTAATTTTAAAAAAGGGGGTTGTGTGTAAGTACCTACGTCAGTCATATCATAAAATTAAAATTAGCTAAAGAGCCACAAGCGAAAAGCAGCGAGATGTAGGGCTGTAGGGGACGAAAGAAAATCAAGCTAATAAAAAATACGAAATTCTTAAAATTGGAATTCGTAGGGGAATTATTAATGTTATTATGCTTATGATAAATAACGATCAAGGTAAATTGCGATACCCACACTAAGATTCTTGTTGACCCAGTCGTAAGAAAAAATGTTTAGCGAAAGGAAGTGTAAATTTGAGCTTAGTATAAGTAGAAATAGTTGGAGCACATTGAAAGTAGAGTTAATTGATAAAAGTGTAAATTATCAATAGTAATAATAAATGGAAGACAAGTAACTTGTCTTACATGAATCAAGGTAGAAATCCCGATCAAAAGCGTCATCGTACATCAGTCTGGTCCGTGGGTTTAATTGCGCTTCATAATGCCGGTCTCGTAAGTCAACTTGTGAAACTTTGATCAGCTTTATGTATATTTGTAGCCATTAATTGGAGTTTATAGGTTCTGCAATTATCATAAGATAATACATGGGAGTGACCGGTTGCACGGTGTAATATTTTAAGTTTAGAAAAACTTCAAATGCATTAAATAACTCCACTCTCCATGTCGAGAATTTGAAATTACAATGTATTGATAATATTAATTAACCTTAATGTAATATGAAAATCTAAACTTATTGCTTTGTACGGATTTATAAAAAAAAAATTAATTAATTAAAATTTATTGTTGGCAACTGATATAAAACCAATACATTTTTGTTTCAACAATAATTATTAATAATGTAGTAAATTACGTGCTCAAAAATTATTAAAATTCGTTACTAAATTTATATTTCGATATAAAAATTAAATGAATACAAATGAACCTGTTCGAAATAATTACTTTTTTTTAGGGAGGTATTATAATAATAGGCATTGGAAATATATAAATCTATTAAATTTTTAATTTACATTTTAATGTATTTTTGCATTTCTAATTAATAAAATGCTTTTAAAAGTTATACCGTGTGTCTCAATAAACGATTTAACTAAAAAATTAGATTTACGAAAGGGGGGATACTATACGTCACTTTCGAATTTTAAATCTAACCCCCTTAGATTAACTGCAAATGTTATAAAGACAAGCAATCTTTTGATGCAAAAATAATTTAAATTGGTAGATTCGTTTACAAAAAGTATTTATTTTATAATAGTACAAAATGAAATTATTTAAAAAAATCCCTTTGTAATATCAGAGAGCAAATCCACAAATTTTAGTTTGTTTTACGTCAAAAGATAGCATTTTGTTCTAGCTTTCGTATGATATATTGTAAAGAATAGGATGCTATTTAAGATTTTGAAGTTGAAAGGTCGGAGCCGAGATTTAAACATTTAAAGATATAATAAATTAAGTGATTAAATTCATCTTCAGAAGCGGCTCGGTTATGTGAATACCCAAACTAGTGAATTATCCGGAAAAGTGAACAGTTAAAATTTTTATAAATCAGGTTCTATGCAGTGAACAAAGCCAAGCTCGATTAAATGAAAAGTGCAAATGAGCAACAGTTCACTTGGTCTTAAATATTACCGCGTATAGCTGCTATATGTGGCGTACAGATAAATACATGCTGTCACAAAAACTACCCTCTGAATCGCAACCCCTAATGAGAGGGTTAACCCAATTATAGTTGGAAACTAGACCAGTGAGAGGTGGTGTTGGAGATGTCGACAGGATTGGACCATCCAAACAATGAAAATAATTCCCCAGGCGTTATCCAAAACAAACAACAATAGGATGTTACCAACTTCAGAAAATCCAAAATGGTTCCACAACTTGCGCACAAGGAAACTGCGTAATAGATTTGAGCATGAAGAGCCTCTCCTGTTCCAGATGTTTACAAACAGGAGCCAGAAACACCACATGACAACTATACTGCTGCTTCTACGATAGCCCACCAATGAATAGTTGCGCTGGACCATAAATACTTATCCACGCACTACCCAGGGACTAAACTAAATCGTCGTAAAAACAGCGTACGTTCACTATGGTCGAGCTTGCAAGACTCAAGTATTACTACGCGAGAACGTTCACGCTATCAACCATCTGCTGCAAAATGCATTGCAATCAACGATTGCAATAAAATAAATGCAATGACAATATTTAGAAAAATTGCGAAATGATTTGAAAAGTAGTATCATATAACAAATTGCAAAAATTCGTTACAACGCTACCGTGTAAAATCTACAGATTATCAAAAAAAGGTTATTGTGGTGCTCTTACAAGATACAAAAATAAGGGAACGGAAATAAGGGTACGGTACTTAGCTTGAAGATGTTTTCTGGCATGATGTTATTGAGAACGGGGGTTGTTCGATGGTAGAATGGCTCAAATATCGACGGAACAAGTATAGGCAGGTGTGACCAAATCAAAATGTGAAAAAAATCTTATCACTACTAATCAACAGGCGACACTAACTTGACAGACGCTAGCGAATACAGAAGTGTCGATGATGTTGGAGATGCTAAGCAAAACTGGACCAACGATCCAGATAATAAAAGAATTCCCGAAAGTAATCTGTAGCCTTTAAGAGGCAAACGATGTTGTCAGGTGAAGCTCTTCTGGTATATCAAAAACAACAACATAAAAGACGTGTCCAACCGTAGAAAATCGGAAATGGTTGTCAGACTGGCTCACTAAAACTGCGTAGAGTTCGTGCGCATAAAAGAGCCTCTCTTATCACCAAAAACACGGACTACTTGTTTTAAACGACGTGGCACGAAAAATAGTGACGTTGGACCAAAAAATCTTGGTCTACTCAAAACTACCGGTACTTTACAAAATCGTTGAAGTTGTTTCAAATAATTAAGGTTACATCAAAAATTGAGGGAATAATTAAAAAAGATATTCAGAAGGGGGAATGGTTACGAAGTCAATGAAACGAAAGTTGTAATTATTATTATGATGAAGAAGATTATGATGATTTGGAACGGGAAATTAATATAGAATAAAATCTTAAAAAAGAAATTTGAAGAATGGGAGTGATATTAGTAGTGAGTAAGGGAAATTAACAATATAAACACAAGAGAAACCGTAGAAGCATTCAATGAGGTTATTTTTCTTAGAGCAAGAAGGACTTATTGGCTTACCAAAAGTGCAGAGAAAAAGAACTGCAGAAAGGATTAATGAAAAAAAAAAAAAAATTAAAACAGAATTGCGCAAGATTTCAATTAATTATTATAATTACTTTTAAGATTTATTAAATTTGTAACTTTCATTAAACCTGATTATTTCCGAGCTGATATTTTATTTGAGAACCAGCCCTGGTACTGAAATTTCTTTCAGAACTTCTAATCTCTTCGACATACTAATATTTTATTATCAGTCCTGACTTATATAACCACCGTGGCAATACAAACTGGATAGCTACTTTCTGGAGATTGTAGCATTCTATTAATTCCTTTTTAGATCAACCCTCTCATTAGGGGTTGTGAATTGAGTGACAGTTTACTTTTCAATCTTGTGTGGAATACAGATCCAAGTGGCTTTACAAAATGTTAATTAAACAAATTCATATTAATAAAATTCCAGATTTGCCTGTTTGCCTTGAAAATTATTCATCTGTCGGTCTGTTAGTAACGCAAACAGAAACTCATAAGTCTTAATGCAATTAAAAAATCGTTCAGTGTATGAGGTCAAATACGACCTAATTTTATGACTATCAATGTTGTAATAAAAATCTGCCATATTTCTGGCACTTTCAGGTTACTGTAGGATATTTAAACCATCTAGCAAGTATATAATTCAAGGCCCATAGAACCAATATAATGCACTTTCCACAGATGCTAATAACAGGATCGAGTCCCAAATTAAGAGGAAGTAGAAGTTTCTATTAGGCAGTGTTGAAATTCGCAGATAATCCCTGTTCCCTATTTTATTCAAAGAAATAATTGCAAAATTAAAATTTTACGGTCATTCAGATACGTAAGGTTCTATAATATGAATTAGGCAGTTTGATTAATAACTTTTTTGAAATTTTTATTTTATTAATGGGGTTGCTCCATCATAGAATACTTGAATTGTGTTTTGCTTTCATTTGTGTTTTGTCCTGATTATGGAATGTAAACACATGTCAAACTCAGCTTTTTCCTTTGGTGGTTTAATACATTATAGCTTCCTTATTTCTGTTGAGTTTATTCAACTTTCAGAAGTCCAAGAACACCATCGGAAACAAAAACAGGAATAAAACTTTTTAATTTAGAGATGCTAGCAGTCTTCTTCCAATAGAGTTTGTTTTTCAATATTTAGCATTAGCATGGCTAGTATTTGTGTGACTCTTGCTGTTGTCGTTATGTCGTCTCGTATTGTCGCTATTGTACTAGAGTGATTTATTCTGCATATTACCGGTTCCTGCCTTTCTAGAATTAGCTTCCAGTTTCTCGCAGTTCAGAGCATTCCTGACATCCTTCAAGTTCTTTAGCCACTTGTCTCTTCTTTAGGATCAACCAAGTACGAGTATAAACCAACTTTTGTTATAATATTTAAATTGGGGTTAGTTGTTAACTCGTGATATTGATTAATTATTAGTATAATTACATTATATTTTTATCAAGCCTTCAAGCGTTTGCGCGTTCTTCGTCAGAATAACACCATAATGGGTGTTGATACTCTGTTCAGTTTACTAATTTAGTTGAGGAGGCAAAGTGAACTATAAGAACTTTACTGCCAAAGCAATTTGCTTCCTTTGCCTAAGAAGGCTAGCTTTGTCTTCTTTTAGTAAATAGCTGTGAAAGGAAATCCAACCTGATGTTCTAAGGTCTAAGCGATGAAGGAAGAGAAAAGGAAGGTAAAAAGGGGATTCAATTTCTTATAATCCTCTTCCATTATTATGTTAAGATAAATATAAATAATTTTAATTTAAAATTTCTTCTAACAACAAAATATTTAATAAACATGTTGGTACTGCATGTTTTATGTTGAGATTTACGGTAATGCAAAGTTAATCTAGTATTTTAATGCATTTTTTAAAATAGAGAATACAATTCCGGTTTAATTATAAAATTTTAATCACAAGAGTTTGCTACAATGTTGTAAAAATGAAATGACAAAATGAGATTTTGGTAGTAACTAGGTACTTTTCCTAGAAATTGGGTCATATGGATTTTAATCACCTGCGTCGCAATGTATCAGTACCCTTAATACTAATTTTTACGCTCCAAATAGACACGTGTTCGTTTACAGGATTTATTTTGTTTCTGTGTCCTAGATTACAAACATTTTTAATGTAATTGATCATTATTGACGAGCAACTTATTAGTAGGTTTAAAAAACAATGAGCTACTCCTTTTCGGTATTAATGAGATAGTTCAAAATAATTTTCTGGTAATTTTCAGTAAGAAGAGGATGCGCATAACGTATCATGACTTTCCCATTTACTAGGTTCAACTATTATCTTATAATTGCATTTATTTTAAAGCAGTGTAATTAAAACAAAAAGTAAAAAATGAACATGCGAGTATGGTATGCTGTAGCCATCACTGAAATCCCACCTACAATTTTGCCGAGACGGAGCACAAGTATTCCGCTAACAGGAGCGAACATTCTCAGGTTGTACCCCACAAGACCCTGCTTAACCAAAAATGGAAAATTCATGGTGGAGTACTTCTTAGTTATGTTGCAATATTTTTAATGCACGGATCTAATTAACCGCGATCTCGGAGATAGTCCACTCATTAAAAATATACTTCAGGGACAACAAATAACCAAAAGAATTTGTATATTATCAACTATAGCGGCCGCTTCATTTGCCATGGCCCATAATAAAGAGTAGGTAAGAGTACTACTCTTACTTATTAACTTATTCGCAACTTATTGCAACATGACATTGTAGTGTAAAGACGTGAATTCGCGAACATTATTCCAGTGGCGCAACCATAAATTTTTATTGTACAATTTGTAAAATTATTTTACGATAAACCTGTGCGATTCTACAAACGTGAGGATTTGAAACAATTAATATTAAATGTACGAACGTAAAATCGGCAAGTTCAGAATTTTTGATGAAATTTGTATTTCTGGATTTACAACCACGATTTTAAAAGTGTAAAATTTTATGAGTCAATGTCTGTAGATGCAGGTATAATTACGATCCAGTAAAAGTTAATTTTTTATAAACTGAAAATTGAATGTTTTACCACCAATAAACAGAATTTTTAAGAGTCAAAATTGCATTCTGCTGAGCAAGCTATAATTATCCAAATCATTTTAATTTATACTATATGGCTGAATTTATAGAAGACAATATGTAGTTGTATCTCCGTACCTATTTTATAATTTGAAATAAGTTTTTATAAATTTTTTTATTCAGAATAATATCAATATTACAACTCCCCAAAATATTATCTTTTTGCATAAATTAGTGGTAGACTTTCAAATATTACTTACCTGACTGATTTTATAGAAACATCAATATTTTAACAGATGCTTCAACAAAGATTCTCAAGCAGCCAAATTGAATTGATTATTAATTCTCAGAAGTTAATTCTTAAAAAATTGCCAAAAAACTATGGGTTCGTAAAGATTATGCATTGTAATTTTCCTAACGTCCTGTACATAGTAAACATATCCAACTTTACAGCGTTGTCACCAAAGCTCGTCAGAGGAATCTTAGGCAAATAAAATGAAAGCGAAATAAGATTACAAATAAATTTACATACAATAAATGATACGTTTCATGTTCATGTTTGTTTCTAGTGCCCCACATTAGTTTGAAAAATTTAGATGATTGAAATTGAAATTGATGAATGGTGAAATTACTTAAATTTTTGACAATCTTTATTATATCCCTCCTTATTGGAGGGAAGTGTGTCTTCTATCCTATGCTGGATCTACCACTGGTAGATGAGCAATTTAGTTTTGTTACCATTCCAAGTGGATATAATATTTCAAAGAAATTACTTAGAATGCGCTGGTAAGGATTATAAGCATCTACGCTTTCCTATAGCTTTAATCTTTTTCAAACTGCATTTTGTAATAATTGTTCTCTCGTGAGATATAATGTACAAACGGAATATGGAACTGCTATTTGTTACAACACCTAGCGTATGGTAGATAAAATTTTACTAACTTGAACTGTAGTGGAACGTGCACAGGGAAGCCAACTCTTCAACGATACTAACTTGTTAAGGTCATAGTTTAAATAAGTCGTTATGATGTGCATGTTTAGTAAATTTACACAGCATTCAACAGGATAACACCAAATCAAAAATTATGGTTTAGCAATTTGGTACTTGTAATATTGATTCGCAGAATCAACTTTCACAACTCACGATAACAAAGTTACGACTCAACTGTATCATTATATTATGTTATCCTATCGCTTCCGTTTTCTGCCAAAGAAATTTTAATAATGTAAAATCTGAAAATTGCTTAGATATTTTTTGAAAATTCATCACGTAAACTTCAACAGCCGTTAAGAGTCATCAAGAGTAATATAAGCTGGCCGCAATAAACCCAATTGATTTTGTATTTCCTGAAAGCCATGGTTTGGAACTGCTTCTACATTGCAGCAACATCAATAATTACAAGAGTTGTTACTTTTAAGTGATTGCACACATCGTTAAATATTGATGAATTAAATTCAAGGCCCCCTAATCTTAAATAGCGACTAGCCTTTTATCACCAGCGAATTCTTTAATCAGATTCTTTATCTAGAACTGATCTGGACGTTAGTCCACTAAATAAATCATGGAAGAGAATAATAGGTTGCTTTATATAGCAAACAAAAATGGAACAATATTATAAAAAAATAGGGCGAGGAAATCCAAAATCAGGTACACGACACAAACAAAACAATTAAATAAGTTAAATCCAGAATGTCCAGACGGGATAGCTTGAAGCAACAGAAAAAAACATAGGTTTATCTGAATTATTTGACATTGAATTCTTTTGAATTAAAATAAGCATACATAAATGTTTCCAGGAAGTTAAAAATGTAGCAATTTTAGATTAACTCACTCCAACTACTACAAATTTTCTACCGAAAATTTAATTAATGTAACAGCCTCTTATTTTTTCTTCTTAAATTTGGGTGAAATGGGCCAAAAACTGTAAATATAATATCCCTGAATCTCACACAACTCTTAAGCCGGGATGTTCAAGTCCGCGGATCTGCATGATATGCCTTTATATTTAGTTTAAAATACAAATTTTTAGTTTGATGTTGTCAGTTGCACAAATAATATTTAACTGCTGTGGCCCCGCCCCTTACGCAAAGCATTTACGTTACGCGCACGTATCGTCAACGGAATGCGACAACTATTTTAAACACCAGAAGAAGTAACAGCAACGAGAAACCATCCCATTATTGTACTTCCCTAGTTTAGGTAATTGTCTTTTTGCTTGTCGTTGTTCTAATTTGAATATCGCAATCTTCATAAATTAATAGTAAAAACATCTCCAATTCGTCTGTACATTGGTAATCATCCTATCATTCTGTTATTAACTTTTTCTTGTGAAACCTACATCTCCATTCCATCTCGTCTAATGACATTTACATCGAAGTTTATTATGGGGTCTCTGAATTACTTTGAATACCACCCAAGCATTTGGTTTGAGGTAACGAGGTAATTGAAAGTTACAATAGAAAAATAAGCCGCAGGCTAAAATTTCAATTACAGTATAGTCACCTTGGGGGGAGGGATTACATCTCTCGTTAATCCGCTCCTGGACCTCCTCCCTATGCGGAAGAAATTATGGAATAGTAGTTCAAATGGTAATTATTAATTAATTCTTCACGAAGGTTAATTTTTTATTAACATTTTTAAGCCATACGGTTATTGAGGGCCTCTAAAATTGCGAATCTCTGTTCATCCCCATTTTTATAGGGCACGTATTTGTGCTTCGTTATGCTTTTGGTTTATAACTGAAGCTGAATTCGATTTACAAAGGTGACGAGGGACATCAAGTTACAATTTTTAACTTAAATAGCATCTAGCGCGTGATTAATGTGGTTGATCGGTCTCACTCATGGAATCATACGCCGAAAACAATTTGTCGAGTTCCTTATTGTGTTAGCGTATTTTAAAGAGTCTTCAACGCAACTAACAATCGATGAACTCAAGTATCAGCTTGCTGTAGTGCTTATGTTTATTGAATGGTGTTTAGGTTTGATTTATAGAGCTTCTTGTCTTGCTGGGGTCGCACTTTAGGAGTCGTGGCCAATCGTGGCGCACCGTCTGCATTTATTTCGTAGATCTTAAACGTTGTTTAGGTTGGTAAACATTTTTGGTTGGTAATACACTCATATATTATTATATTCTGCCACTCGATATTAAAGTAATTTGTAAAATTGATGGGGTACATTTGTGGTGATAGTAGATGTAACACTTCGTTTTGTCTCGATCCTAGCTCAAGATCTGAGTTTCTTACACTCACAATTCATAAATAAATAATGAAAATGAAAGAAACTTCTTTGCAACGAAAACATAATTTAATGTTATACTCGTAAAAGCATAAATTTTTACTTTATTTACAAATTTTACTCTAAACAACACCTCGGTGATAATTTTGAACTTGATTTTGAACTCACCTTCTTTAAGAATAGCAAATCCGACATTTAGCATTAGAAACTTTCCTATAACTTGCAATCCTCAATAGGAAGAATTATTAAAGTTAACAAAAAATACAAAATCGGTCAATTGGACTGGAAATTTCAAGTTAAAAGCCGTCACTCGCGACTCGATTACTGTCAGATAATTTTCAAAGCAAATTTGAATTTGAAAAGTTATGGAACAACTTGGGGGATCATTCATTCGTCGCATTACTTCGAAAACGGTGAGCAAATTGCTTCTTCTTCTTCTTTTTTTTTGTTTTTATGAAATCCGTTTTCATAACTTTCAAGTTTTTTTTTTGACATTGTATAAATAGTGCGGGTATGCATTCTGCTGGGAGGAGGAAATCTCGTATCTTTCAAGTTGAGTTTATTCAACTCCTCCGACATAAAAATTTTTATTTTGTTTTATTTCCTTAATCTAACGGATAATACTTGCATTGGCATAATTATCATCAATTTACGGCCCGATGATTCGGAAATTACCAGATGATCACACCTTTTAGAGCATCAATTTTCATCCAAGGGGACGCTTCCCGGTGGATGGACATTCAATCGTTTTTCTTAACTGTTATTCCGATTGTAAAGCAATCTCGAACACTCAAGGACACTAATGCGATGATTTATTAATCAAAATAGCATTTAACTTGCACAACTTTTGGGACTTTTACTAAAATTCACTTAGAGCCCTACATTTCGTGTATGTTCCCTCTGAAGCCATCTTGCGAGAGAGCATTCTTGTGGTACCATTCTGGTAAACACCACAAATATTTAACAAATATCAATTTGCAAAGTTTTCAAAATATTATACGGTGGACTATCCAAAATTCTGAAGACGCACAGATATCTTTTCACCTGTCGTGCTGATAAAATCTCATTTTACAAGAATTGAAATTAAACAAAATCCTTGGATGGTAAAATTTTATCCTTTTTTATGCAATTTTTAAATACAAATATATTCAAAATTTTTAAGGCCCATTTTACGAGACATGACAATATAATAATAAAAGATTCATCTATAAATAATGACTCTGAGGTGATTTCTCACCTTGCGAATGGGGGTGCTAATTTAGATTTTCTTGTGTGTAACAAACTCATTCCATACAATTTCCATCTGTGCTTTGAGGGTATTTCATACCAAAAGTGACGATAGTCCCGTATATTTAAAGTAGAGCGTCCTGTTGTTCTCAAGCATAGCAATTGAAAATTTTACCGTGTACAGAAGAGCAAAAGGGAAGTTGTCTGTAAAGAATTCGTGATTGACTTTTTTAAGAAAAACAAACAGAATTTTCATTAACAAATACTCAGTAGAGCAGTCATCTTTCGGTTTGAAAACTTGAAATTTTCAGGAAAATGTTTTTTTCAGATTAGAAATCGATCGGCCATGTAGATTTTTAAAAATCGCTGGGGGCAGTTTTTGCATGCTTATCCGCCTATACTAAATTTGCTGCATATTTTATTATGCTACCATCACCACATTTTATCTTTAACTTTACTTTTATAATTTGCTAAAATATTGAATACGTTTCCTCCTGCTATTTGTTTGCGTTATTTTTTTATCGTTTTCTGACTCCTGTCAAAATTATATCATCAATACCGTAATTTTGTTCCACAGTTAGTGAATCGCCTGAGTCGCAAAATAACTCTAAAAATGGTTCAGAGCAACTCGCAATCTATCGTGACATAGAATTAAAATTGTCCGGTCCGTTTACACGACAACACTGGTATGTTTTTCCTCCATCTCCACCTCTACCGCGAAAAGAAATAGACCAAACCCTGTCGCGTTAGATTGCGAGAGTTATACTGAGGTGAGAAAGCATAGCCGTCTACACGAACATCTGGTTAACCATTGAGGTAGTTGTGCAAACTTACAGTGGTTTGCGTACAAAGTTTTACCTAATTCTTTCCTTATAAGAAGGTTCTGTAGTGTTAACAATCCAATATTACTGCAGACAAGTGCTTCTATTTCAGCGCAAATATAGGGTGTTTTTTTAGCTGCATGAGAACTTTCAATAGGGATAACAATTGAATCAAGATTGCTATGGAAACAGTTTTTTGACATTTGTGTTTAGCAAGGTTTGGCATTTGATAATGCATAGATTGACCATTGAACAACGCTACCAAATTGGGCTCACAACCAATTGGAAGTGGATCCATTTTTTTACCGTAAAATTTAGTTCAGTGACGAGGCACATTTCTGGTTAAATGGGTATGTGAACAAACAAAATTGCCGTATATGGAGTGAGACCAATCCGGGACATTATCTTGAGACTCCATTGCATCCATTAAAATTGACTGTTTGGTGTGGAATACACGCCAACGGCATCATTGGTCCATATGTCTTTCGAAATGAGGAAGGAGCTACCGTTACGGTGAATGGTGTGAGATATCGACACATGCTCAATACATTTTTGTTTCCAAAACTTCAAGAGCTAAACATTGACAACTTATGGTTCCAACAGGATGGTGCTACGTGCCACACAGCCAACGAAATCATCAATTTATTGAAAGGACAATTTGGTGACAACATTATTTCAAAACGTGGTCCTATCAATTGGCCTCCAAGATCGTGTGATTTGACACCACCAGATTATTTTCTGTGGGGGTATGTTAAATCCATGGTTTATGCTAACAAACCAACAACTCTAGAAGCATTGGAGGCTAATATTCAGCAAGCCATTTATGAAATAAAGCCAGAAATATTGGAAAAAGTGGTCAAAAATTGGACTGAACGGATGCGCTTCGTAACCATTAGTCGTGGTGGTCACATGCCGGAAGTCATGTTCAAATCATAAATGCCTTTAACTGTACTTTCATAAAAAAATTATAACCAAAACATTCCGTCAGGTTTTTAATGTTTTATTTCATTTTGAAGTTCTCATGCAGCTAAAAAAACACCCTATATAAGAGATGTAGTAGTAACGAATTTTTGCAATTTGTTAATGGCTCTACTTTTACTTAGTACGGCCCATGCGTCTTATCTAAATGTAATCTTTGAATTCAGTTCATTTTGCAAGTAGATTGTGGGTGGCTTAAACCTTTGGCGTTTGAATTTCTAGGAACATTTTGGCGTAATAATATCAGTTACCCGAGGATAAAATAGCGGAGCGGATCTGTTGGGTATCGATAATTTTCTGAGCGCCGATTTGGAGTGTGTTAATACAAATTTTTGGTTTAACGCCTTCCGTTATCATGCCAATTTCGTTTGCACCAAGTTGTCCGGCTCTGGCTAATGTTCTTGGGGCCATTGAAAACATCTGACTGTAATAGGGTAACTCAATACGGCAATCTACTACGTAGTTCTGGTGTGCAAGTTGTGCAATTTCCGATTCTCTACGGATAGGAGCGACTTTTGTGTTATTGTTGTTGACAACCCAATCCTAATCTATTTACTTCGTTTTCCGTGGGAATACGGACCACTTGGGGAATTCCTTGATCATCTTGGTCCAGTTCCAGCTACGGATCTGCAAGCAGTGTTTTATTGTCACGAATTTCGATCAAGTGTTGTCCTGATTGCTATCTTTTGAAGCTTGCCATCATATTATGTCGAGTAGAAGGAGACGTTTGTCACCAGATACGTTGTAAACTTACGCGAACGTTTTATAATGCTTTCTTACTCGTCTGACCGATGTGTATTTTTGGCTTTTGTATTTAAATCACTGGTAACCCATAGCGGTTGCTGCCTGTTTTGATGCTTGTAAATTTAAATTGGGTGCATTTTTTAATTTTTCTTCAGGTGTCTATCCGATTTCGGATGTTAGCGATCCTCCTGGCTAAGCCCAGAAGACTTTACTAGGGAAATATTAATGGGGTGGTTTCCCATTGCCTTCCACATAGTCCACAGATCGATTTTGGACTTTATAGATCACAGCACATATCCGACGCAATCAGGATTAAAACCGCGGTTTCCCGCTCTGTAATCTATCTGTGTTTGATTTATGCCAGACTGCTGGTCTGATTTTTGATTATAACACCGTAATATTCATTGCTATTGTGTGTCTTTTTACCATAGTAGTTTTCATTGCAATTATTGGATCTGTGATAGCCACTCTCAGGTTTTGATTACAATTTGGGTTTTTTTGAGTTTCCTCAAGCTACTGGTCTTTTTTTCAGAATCCATGATCTATGCCCTGCATGAATAATGAGTTAGTCTATTAACATTGTTTCCTAACAAACTGGATAGGTCATCTCCGGATTGTGACGGATTCTGGTCTCTGTTTGGGTTAACCCTCTCATTAGGGGTTGCGTTTCAGGGGGTAGTTTTTGTTGCACAGTTAGCTATTCTAGTTACATCTGGTTACCTGCTCGATTTCTCTTTCTCTCTCTTTAGTCTGTTAAGGTGTATTTGAAGTGGAAAAGTCGAATATCGCATCGGCAATCAAATAACCCAATGAATTTAAGTACAAACATTAGAACGATACATTTAGCTTACTTATAGCGTCCACAGAGCGTCGAGGTCTAAATTAATTCGGATTATCATTCAACAATTTTCCTGCTTGATGCGATGCGACGCTCGACGCTTTTATAATGTTACATGATGTGATTCTTCTATGTTGAAATCCCATGATTTGCTTTTACAACTTTGCGTCGCTGGCACTGCTTCCAGGATCTCTTTCATTATTGATTTATCCACACACCATCAAATAAACGCATACGATTCTGGTATTCGATCCAGATGGATCGAACGACAGATTTGGTTTACGATTTTGTGTGACTATACGGAAAAAATAAAATTTTGTAGTTAAGGGTGAATGTGTGACTTGAGTTAGTGGTGTCTTCTTACATAGGATCCAGACGTATTTGGGTTAAGAGGAAGAAGTAACAATCACATCGTAAAGATATCACAGCGATATAAATTTATGACATTACATTGCTTATACAATACTCATGAATGTGATATCACATATATATCTATGTTGAGTGGGTTTGTTCTTATGATTCCAGATATAAAAATTACCATAAAGTTACAGGTTTCGTATGGCTGCAAAAGCAAATTGCTGCTATTCTTATTTGTACTGTATTTAAATTTTTAAAGGTACTAAGTATTTTAATTGCTGCTGATTTCTTCCTTTTATGTTGGTTAATTTACACAACAAGTAGGTAACTTAAGATGGCACTTACACTGATTAAGATACAAAAGTGGCCTTATAATTGCAGCTGCGATATACATCAAAATAAAAAATATGAAGAACTAGTTAACGAAATTCTTCTTTACGATTTTAAGTAGTTGATTTAATCTGAAACTTGATTCGAGTTAATTATGCTTATAGTTGTATTTCGCTAAATTGATCCGAACAAATACTGATGATTATTTACGAAGTTCATTAGCGATAATGTTACTTTATTTTCTCTGGAACAGCACATTATTCAATTTGGCAAGCAGAAGCAATACACAGTAGAATGAATTGTGGGGCGGCTGTATTTTTATATTGCGGCTGTATGAACGTATGTAGATACGCGTTGCATATGTATGATAAGCGCAACTTCGTCCTTTATAAAGCTTTTCTCTTTCTCTGTTTTGTTTTGGAACTCTTTGATTCCTCCACTGTACGTTAAAGTCATAAATAAACTTACTTGTTTTTCTTATCGGATTTCAACGGTTATTTCTTCTTGAAAATTGTTAAATAATTTTTCGCATTTATTAAAGGGGAAGTACCTACCTACATTAAAAGGATAAATAATATTAATTTAAATTTGCCGTCAAAATTGCCTTATTATAATTCCTTTCTTAAAATTTCCAGTTCAATTTTAAATAAACAAAACTAATTAAACTTGAATAATTTAGATAGTTGTGTTTGCTAAATCAAAATGGTATTTATTATAATTAGTATTTATTTTAGAAATGAATTTGATATAAATGTACCTGTCCAATTTAAAAATAACCGTAGTGGAAAACGGGTGCAACCAATTTCCTGCTACATAATTCAAAGTCCATCTCCAATTTTTATTATTTTCCACAGTCAAATTCCCTCTATTTTTCTGCCTTTCGGTCGGTCAGTTTTTTGCACGGCTTTAGAGGGGACTTCGAATGTAATGATATTTCCATCCAATTCCACCCTCTAGGTTGCACTCACCCTTCCACCATCTCCTGCTGACCGTTCACTCGCATTCGTTCAGTCCAATCGACATTTGCAAATTTTTATTTCCACCGTAATGTTGCTTTATATTAGCCAATCAATTTTGTGGCATTACGTACTTATTACGAATTCTATGCAAAATATGGACAAATGCATTTGTCTGTTATGTTATTGTCGCACGAAGCAAAAAAGCAAGTATTAGCTCCACGTTGCATATATTTTAATTTACATACCTACCAATCGTACATTTCATGTATAGAAAATTTTGAATTAATGTAATAATTATTTTTATTTGTGTCACATTCGCTGTACCTGCCTCGCAATATTTAAATTGATATAATTATTGTTCGAAATTACTTGACGTGCAGCGCTCCTGCAACGTAGTTACCAAAATTGATTGAGTTATTTATTATTCCAAAAAAGGTTAATTTTAATAGGGTTAGGGCTTAATCGGTAAAAACCGATAGTTTCTAAAGCTATGAGTTGTGCGTTAAACACAATTAATTGTTCGATACGGAGTTTCGCTAAAACTTTATCTTGTGAAGGTTTGGAGGATACAATTTAAAAATCACAAACCCCATTTTAATTAATTTTAATTACTTACGTTTAATTTAATGAATAATAAGTTTCGGAGTAGTTAACGAAGGAATACTTCCATATGCATGTCTATTTCCTGATTAGGAGTAAGGAAAAGTTGTATTGAAAACTTAATTGTATTAACCGTAAGAAAATCTTACGGCAGCGTTAGATATTATGTAAATTGCTTTTCTTGCTATTTACACCTCCATAAATAAACAATGATATGCAAAAAAAATTATAATCAATACTAATTTGATAAGGAAATAAAGGTATTTACACGACATTAAATGAAATCGTTAGAAGTTTGAGTTAAACGTAGAGAAATGAAAATAATAAGAGGTGGTTTAATGTGGAAGAGGACAAGCTTAGGTACACAGTGTTCGGTGTTTCAAAAAGGATGAAGGGGTATACGCTAAATATTCAAGCATTACAGCTCTGCATAAATTCATTTCATTACGCCACCAAATATTGCTCCAGCATTCTACATTGCCTCATGCATATGAATGAATTCATTATATTAAAGCCTTTTCAATGTATAATTTACTTTTGCGTGAGTCATTTCAGTTCACTCCTCTCCTGCTTATAAAGTGGGAATCGTTTGAAATATAATAATAATCATATTATAAAACTTATAACCGCTATTGCACTCCATTTGTCAGCCTGCTTTCTTCCAGATTGATCAAGAAGACAAATTTTTCGCTAATAAATTGAGCGAATATATTTTTAATCTGCATTTTTAAATGTGTGTAAGTGAGAGCAAAAATATCGATATAAAAATTGAAGCTCATCCCTGGAAGCTTATTATATATACCAAGGATTTTTTATGTATTGTTACGGATTCAACACTGCGATTTAACTAGTACCTCTATTGCAGCGTCGATAAATTTAATTTTTTTTTTACTAAAATAGATTTTAATGCACAAAAGTATACTTTAAAATCTTTCACTGATTATAGATCAAATGTATTGCTCTATTGCTATTAAGTAAAGTGAAACTACTGGCATCTTTAACAAAAACCTAGGTACTCAAATTAAGTTTCTTTCCTTGCATCTTGCTCTACGAAGGAATCTTATAATAATGGAGCCTTCACAAAGAAATTATGCAAATGGAAATTTATAAGAAAAAGCAATTTTCTATGATAGATGAAAACAGTACAACGTTGTTTAAGAACTAACATCGCCAATGCCTCGATGTCCCGTTGATGTTTACGGGTGGCTAGCTAAGGGATTACACCACCGCACCGTCGAGTACCAGAGCTGGGTAAACTGGTACCAGAACTTACCTCACTCAGCGAAACAAACTTAAAGTCACCTCTAACTGAATGAAAAGTATTTGGGGCCAGTGAAACACAAAAAAAGAGGTGATAATCTTTAACGAGACATACATAATAAAAGGTGGTTGATCAAATCAACTAAATCCATACAAACATGAAGTCACAGTGAAGACACGAAGTAGCTGAGGGCTACCAAAGATAAAACCGCCATGTGACTGGTCTGGACTGGAATAATTAACAGCACAATCAATGGTAGTGACAAAAGATCACCTTGCTCAAACAATAAATCAATACCTTAATCGGTATGAATGGAATTAATCACTCATGCTAGAGAAATCAGTTCATAAACTAAATATAAATAATACAATCCAACTGGCCTACCTTAAGTTTGCTTGTTCGTAGAATAACTTCCTTCCGAGATCTCGTCCAAAAGCATCTTCACCAGTGTCGACTTGTGAATCCAAAAGCTAAAAATAAAGTAAATACACCCACAAAATAATAATTATATGTGCTTTTAAACAAATATTGGTCCAGCAAAAGTGAACGTAATGTCACACTTCGAAAGGCTTAGTTAGAAAAGAAATGTAACTAACAATAACTAATTGAAAAGCAATAATTAGATAGTTATGATGATGGTCCTTCCAGAAGCAACAAATGGTCTTGATGACAGTGGGGATGATCGTTACGCTTCGAGGTGAAGTGTAATCATTTAAATTGAGACACAAACCGTATACACAGGCGCTGGTCACGTCTGGAAGCAGGTTAAGGCCAATGAAGTGACGATCAGTAGTTGTTTCAACTGGACCTCTATGTATGCGTTCCAAGTTATGTTGATCCCAACTAGAATAGATAATTTAGAATAAAACTTACTTATAGATAATTTAGAAGTATATCAGTTACTCCGTACCGGTGGCTTGCGATTGTTAATATCATTGTCGTCATCTTCGTCGTTGTCTGCCGTCAGTGTTTGTCGGAATATAGGTAAATTTTGATATGTCAGTTTGTGCTTAATTCTAAAAGGAGCGTTGTCTCGTCGAATGTTAGTTAAGTTTTTTGTTAGTTTGCTTTTCGAAATTTGGGTCTCGTAAAATTTTGTAGATTGTCTGTTAACATGATTTTGAAAGTATTCGACGTCGGTTAGTTCATGTAGTCTCGTTATTCGCGTGTAACGGTCGCATCCTGTTATAAGTCTTAAGTTTTTGTTTTGGAACACCTGTAGTGGCTTGATTGCCGTTTTGGAAACGTTACACCAAGTTGCCGATGCATATGTCAGTATAGGTCGCAGTAGTGTTTTGTAAAGTAGCAATTTGTTCTTGTTAGTCATCGTTTGCCCTTTCATCAGTGAGTATATTTTTCGCATTTGTCCGTATATAATTTGTTTTCTGTATTGTAAGTGATTTCGAAAATTAAGTCTCGTGTCCATGTTCATTCCTAAATATTTCACATTTACTTTCGGTTCAATTTTGTGTCCATCTACCATAAGAGGTTCAAAAATTTTGTGGTTAGTCCGTTTTCGTGTAAAAATGATTGTCTCAGTCTAAATGAAAAGGTTGGAAACATTCGATACATGGTGCTATTGCAGAATGTGGCGTATACCCTGGACAGAGAGAGTCACTAATATAGAGGTGTTGAGAAGAATTAACAAGGAATATGAAATTGTAAGCTATATTAAGAAAATAAAGTTTGAATACCTGGAATATGTATGTTATGCGAGGTCCAAAATATGCCTTCTTGCGAACCGTTATGCAATGAAAGAGAAGCGCTGGAAGTCGTCGGGTGTCATGGTTGAAGAATCTGCACAAGTAGCTTGGCTGCAACAGCATGGAATTGTTCAGAGCAGCTGCCAAAAAATTGACAATAGTTATGATGGTGTCCAACCTCCGATAGGAGAAGGACTACAAGAAGAAGGAGTAATAACATATTATGCAATTTTAAGTTGCTTAAGTTGCAATGAGGCGTTCATTACCTGGCAGCTAACACAGTTGGGTGCGAATGCGGGGCACCGGGTTCAAACCTGGGGAGATTTAAACTTTCTTATGACTATTCTCCGTGCTTCGGAAGGCACGTTAAGCCGGTGGTCCCGTGGGTTAGTAAATTGCCACCATTAACATAAAAAACCAGGATACATGGCACATCTGAAGACAAGTCTAGCAAGCTACGTAATGGATATAAAATTTGTATATGCTCACAGAACTAACACTGCCAAGTAAACGACGCAGATGTTGGTAATAACAAGTTTTACGGCTTAAACTACGTTGAAGAAGAAGAAGTTGCTTAATAACATAAAATTGGATAATTTTAGACAAGCAGTCTGGCATAAATCAAACACTGATAGACTAGAAATCGGGAAACCGCGGTTCTAATCCTGATATGTGCTGTGATCCAAATGAAGTCCAAAATCGATCTGTGGACTATGGGGAAGGCAAAGGGAAACCACCCCATTAACATTTCCATAGTAAATTCTTCTTAGCTTAACAAGGAGAATCGCCAAAATCCGGATCGGATAAGGCACCCGAAGAAGAAAGAAGATGGATAATTTGCTACTAGAGAGCAGAGTGAGCTTTTTAGATGGAGCGAATATGGTCTTAATATTAATATTTTTCTCGTCTGATAAAATGTGTCACTTTGTTCCTGATTTATAATATAATATACTCCTGTTTATTGTCAATGTCGAAGTGCTCCATACTTATCGTCATCTAAACAATTCCTTTGGAATTCTGACGTCTGGCCAAGAGTCTGATATTTAAATTTGCGATTGGCGAGACTGGCCGCTACGTCGTCGGCCTGATCGCCAACATTGTCAATCACCCAATCAATCAAAAGACTAATGTTCAAAAAATTACATATCTCCATAATATAGTTTGTACTTAAAACTAGCGCCTGTTGTATCTACATACAATAAAATTTACCTAGTCTCATCTTCTGCCCTCTGAATCGCAACCCCTAATGAGAGGGTTAACCCAACCAGAGACAAGAGTTTGTAATAACCCGAAGAGGACCTCTCCAGTTTATTTGGCCACGATGTTAATAGACTAGCTCTTGATTCATGTGAAGGCATGGATCATGGGTTTCTGAAAAAAAGACCGGTAGCTTGGAAAAATTTCGAAAAACGCAAATAGAAATCAAATGCTTTAACTGACACACAGAACCCGAGAGATGTCACCACAGTTCCAACAATTGCAATGTAAATCACTGTGACAGACAAATACACACAGCAGCAATGAAAGACCACGGTTTATAATCAAAAAGTGCATTCAGCCCAAATTTAACAAGCACCAAGACACAGAGCAACCTCCATGGGTCACCAGCAATTAATATAAAAAAAATGCACATCGGTTAGCACGAGCAAGAAAGACTAAACTCACTTACATAAAACGCTCTCACAAGTCTACAACTTAGCTGGTGACAAACGTCTCCTCCTACTCGACATACGACCACTGGCTTAAAAGATGGAAATCTGTAACTTGACAATTTACACAGGAAAAACACTTGATCGAACATTCGCGACACAAAAACTCTGCTTGCAGATCCGGGGTTGGACCTTAATAGAGAGCTGATGCTGATGGTACACGACAGTAACACCGTTACTCGACGTTCGAAATTCCAAAATTCGAAAATCTAATCGAACTCGTGAAAAGTGGGCGTTGTTGTTTATGGTGTTGTTGTTAACAATCACAACAAACATACGTCGCTAAAAGTCGGGTTGTGTCGCTCGAAAGAACCAAGAAACTGTGTAGTAGTTTTGCGCTGAGTTACCCAGATTACTAACACATGAATACGATTGCAACCGAAAAAAAAACACCTGAGGCCACGGAAAAGTTGTCCAAACGAACGGGCTCGACAAATATTTGTCAACACTCACTAAAATCTGCACTTTGAAATCGTTCTAATAGGACAGAAATACGACCGCTTGGTTCTTGAGTGTTGGGGTAACTAAAAATTACTACGCGAGAATGTTCGTATAAATTCAAACCGCAATGTTCACGTATCCACCAGCTGGGTGGTAACAAAGGGGAAAATCGAGTTGAATTTGATGTGTTTTGCATGGTGAGTGTAATTAACTTATTGGTGTATGAGCAAGTGGTGAATTTGTTTATGACTGATTTCAGGGGTTGCAGTACCGAGTTTTAGAATTTATTGCGTAACCCATTGGAGTTTCAGGAAATCGGTCTTGTTTCTCATGTTAACTATGTTGGTGGTGTTGATTCCTTGGGCTACTAGTTCGTCATGAATATCTTGAGTTTCGAGACATGGTGACCTCTTCATCACCATTTTCTGAGTTTGCTGACTAGGTGGTGTGAAGGTGTAACCCTGCACTACTGCTCCAATTCAAGCGTTTCTCAGAGTTTGATGGTCGTCTATACTCTATAGATTGGAAGACCCACATTTATCTACGGATCGTGTGGAAGGTTTTGATCTTGCTTGATTGTTGCGTTTGGTTGGCAAAGTAGGTCTTGATTTAGAGCCTAAGTGGAGGAGCGGTTTACAGCTGCGCTGGTGATGCAATTGTAACCATGAGGCCGAAGCGATTGTATACTGTAAAATTGGTTTATTATTAATTCGTGAAAATGAATATGTTTTATTATTAATAAATTACGAATTAAGGAATAATATTAAAAGTTATATTTAAGCTTTCGGATTATTTGTAATTTCTGACGAAGGTCTTAATGCAAGACCGAAAGCTTAAATATAACTTTTAATATTATTCCTTAATTCGTAATTTATTAATAATAAAACATATGTATACTGTAAATATACTGGTTCCTGTATTTCTTGATTGTTTAATTCTTGTGCATTTACTTTATTTCCTGGGAAGGGAGTGGATGGAGTTAGATTTGGAATCAGATTTTCTTTTTTTCTGATTTTTCTACTGGTTTCTTGAACTAAGATTAAAACATAAAATTACGCTCTGAGACGCAACCCCTAATGAGAGGGCTGATCAAAACAAAGATCAGAGTCTGTCGTAATCCGGAGAGAACCTCTCCAGTTTGTATAATCACGAGGCCGTGAATTCTGAAATAAACAGTAGTTCGGGGGAACTCCAATAAAACGCAGGTGGTGGTAAATTGTTAAGGTTATGTTGTTATTGTAAAATAACAACACCCATATACGGTTCTTAATTAATGGAGTCGATAAGTTCGTACAACTTGCGTACCAAGAACTGCGTAGTAGTTCGCGCAGAGAAAGAGTGACGTATTGCTCTCGCTAGAATCTAGAGAAAATCTAAAGTCTAGAGAGTCTTGTCTAAGCAATTTGGCACGTAACAATAACGATGTCAGGACCGAATAACTGTTCGCCTAACACAAAACTAACTGCACTTTTAGCCAGGTTTCTCACAAAATTGCATGCATTTAATGCGTGCATGCAGATTGAATGTAAAATGCGCATAAAAATATAGGGCCGGATTTAGGAATATTGTGAAATTACAGGAAATAAGTAACAAATGCAAAAATTTGTTCCTCTGTAAGTATACACCACGAAAACATAGGTTATAACTAAAATTAGTAGTACTTTAAATGCCGAGTATCAATTCAAATAAAAACTGAATCAAAAAATGTTTCGGTTTATATAAATTATTGTAATACAAAATATACTTAAAATATTGTAATAATTTATTATTAGTTAACTACCATAAGAATGCAGTTTGAATATGTACGGCAGGTTAATCGAATATCATCGCAATCATTATTTCATTATGTTAAATAGTATCACAATTTATTTCCAAAAATTAGCTCTTTATGATTTGTTTTATTATATTAAAATTTATTATACCCAAATTTTAAATTATCTACATTATCATGGCAAAAGAAAAATTGAAAACTATTAGGAAGCCATTTTGAGGTTAATGATCGAACATGCATAATAAGTATAGTCGATGGCTGGATATGGACGATAAAAAGAAATTCAAAATTACACCAATACTTTTACTGTTAAAATGCTTTAGCTAATTAAACTAGCACAAAGGCTTTTGAAAAGTCATTTTGACAGGCAATTCACTTTATAGTTCTGCAAAAACACGACCAGTTTTGAAATTTTTCGAATTTGAATTCTAATTGCATTAAAAGATGAAACAAAGTGGACGTCGTCATAATTTATTGCAGAAATGCAGAAATCAATAGCTCTTTTTGTGCCCTAAGCATAACAAATTTAAACTAAAATTACCCTTAGAGAAATTATCTAGAGTCTAATTAAATTTGTAACGACGAGTAATTAGCAAAAATTAAGAGCGTTGCTCAATGCTGTACTGAGTAGATAACTCATATTTTATGTCACGTAGTTCCAGAATTGTACACAAATTTAAATAATCGATAGTTTTGACCAATCTTGAAAAATCTGCTTACGCAAACATAAAATTTTCTCTTCTCGTTACAATATTTCGTAAAATGGAAACCGTGGCATAGTCAAAATTATTTGATTTTTTTAATTTTAATGTCAGTCCATAGCTGTAATTTTTGTTGAAGGTTTGTAAAATTTAAAAATGATAGAAATCTGTAAAATAATTCTTTTTACCTCCAGAATGCCATTACAGGCACATTTCCCCTACAGGAATAAATTGAAGATTGTATGTAGTCAAAATTATCATATAATTTTTTAATTTCTTGATTATACTTTAATTCTTAATATAACTTAGGAGTTCAAAAAACGACATAATATATCATGTTTTGATCTTAATAAGATTTCATTAGTGACGTATGGAAGAAGATCTCTGAAAGTGTTGCATTTGTCATATTTCTTCCATTTTTCAATATTTGTGATGCGGATTCTTTACTTTACAGTATTTGCTGTATTTTGATAGATCAATTTTCCGTATCAACTGCATTTTGAATGACAGTTCGATCAAACACCGTTGGTTATACTCATATGGATTTTGTACCACCTTACTTTGATAAATTGGTTTGTGGACTTATTTTTGTAACCGTGTATTGTAATGGCTATAAAAAAATACATCCATTAATTCAAAAATCATGGGCGCCGCAGGTGATTGATTAGATTAGTGCGTCGTATAAAAAAGATGTATCGACTAAGTTACTGGGTCACACTAACCGAAAAAGATTTATAAATTAGTAACTTAATTGCCAATGGGTAGGATGGATTCATGTAATCAAACGTTAGAAAATAAATAAGGTAGTGTTTATAATTAATATGTAATTAAATAAAAACTGAATTTGAATTTTACTTAAGTTAAATTTAAATTGTTAACTCCATGTTCTGTACTGCATAATAGTTTTACATTAACAACGCAGTTTGCAATATTTTTTATAATAATGTTGATCCTAAACTTAATATAAATGCAAATCATCTTTATGTTAATTCGTATTTCTCCTCGCTCATTAATTTAAGTAGCATATAATTAAATTTTATTTTTTTTGCAAATATGTAATATGAGGTCGTGCTGTCTTTGTAGATGAATGATGTTTTTAATTAGGTTCACAGAATATTATAATTAACATTTTTTGGTTCTCGGTATGTTAATAAACGTCGAGACTACCAGCACAATTCGTAACATTTTTATTTCATTCTATTGTTGTGTACTACAATGTTTAAAAAGAATACATTTATGTACAACGTTGGTATATAAGGTGGTCCAAAACTTGTTGCTAAATGTATTGATAAATAATATATTTTTTGAAAAGGAAATTCCTTCAATAAAAAGTAAAGAGAAGCATTTAGGCTTTAACTACTATTACCTATATAATACGACACGGGAATCGAACCATTGAATATTTGTACGAGAAGCTAAGCGCTCGGTCATCCGCTCATGCGCTATAAGATTTAGAACTTATGTATTTTCTTCGTACAATGTACACCCTCTGAGTATTAATTTAATCTAAAATACTGAAATAAAATTTTATACCTTTAATGATACATAAATAAAATTATTATTATGTGAAAATAAAGAAGCGGGTGAAACATAACAGTGATTGAATAAATACAATGCGTGAATTTAATTAAAATTTTTCATTGAATCTCATTCAGATCAAAAATAAACTGATCCTAAAGCTGCGATATAAATTTGAATATTTTGATTTGAATTTAATGAATTACATAGAATTAGCCCTCAAGAAATTGCATATTTTAAGTGTTTTAAACCATAATTGGCTTTATAATGCGTTGAAAAGTAAAAGGTTTAGTAAATTCACAAGTAAAGGGGTGAATTTTGAAGGCCCTTTAACCTCGCAGTCCCACTACAAAATCAGCATAATAAAACATCTAAAATTCCATAATTTTGAATAACAATAATTACAAAGAAGGCGTTGCGCGATAATTGCCGAGATAGGCTGCACAAAACTCGCTAATTTATTCACAAAGCTAATTTAAAGTTGTATTTGACTTGCTCATAAACGCTATTATTGGAAAGTTGGTTAAAAGTTGACAACTCTATCTCTGCTTTACAATTACCTATATATTTAACTTTGTTCAAAAATTACATTATTCACAAAATTATTAAGTCACTATAGGAATACAAATTTCAAATTCTGTTAATTAACCTAATTGTAATTACGTATTGAATATTTTCTCTTACAATTAATAAATTGCATAACATGGAATACAAATAGAAACAAATTTTTTTTTAACTGGGACACTTGCAAATAATTCCTTCTTTTCAAACGCGTTTTACTTATTATTCAATGCAAATCAACTTCTCAAATATTTTCTTCCATTTTAATTCTAACGATTTTAAAAACAATATCAACTGCACTATGCTGTATCTATATAATGATTGGGTGTAATTATTAGCACTTTGTTGATCCTTCTGAAGATGGATTGTATTACTTCAGCCTTGCAATTATTACAGAATAACTTTCAATTGATTTTTTTTTTAGTGGGGGATCAGATAAGGAATCGGATCTAGAATCACATATTATTTGTAATTGAAATCAAAATAAGTATCAGTAAATGTTTCTAAATCCAAAATATTGTGGTGTTTCAAACGGATCGAAGAGACAGGTGAATAGCATAAAAATTATATGGGGGTGGAAAGAAAAACCCGCTGCATTTAGAATAAATTCTGAGTATAAAAAGGCCATAATGTTTACCTAAGACACTAACATTAAAACTATTTTGTTTACTATTGTTTGGATCTTGAAATTTGAGTGTGAAGTGACGTTTTGTGTACCTATCTACAAAAAGAAGAATGAGCTTTGTGGAATTTTGAAATTGGCGCCAGATATTACCTGCGATTTTGTTAGAATTTGTAAAAATCTGGAAATTTTAGATTTGCAAGATTGGGATCTTCTAAACGAGATCAGTTGGAAGAAACGGACGTAGTTTTTCGTTCCGCGAGGAAAAGTGAGAACTTTGGCATTTTTCTTGAGATGAAGTCCGATATTGAGAAAGTTTTCGAGTATTTATAGCTGCGTTACGTAAAGGAAGTAAATTGATTTCAGTTGGATCATTGAAATTGTGTAATTTTTTGGTGAAAATTAACCATTTTGTACGAGCGAGGTAATTTGCGTAATTTGCTATTTTTTGGATAAATCATTGGTCATCGGCTAGAAAATCGATTAATGCTATCTAATCCAATAACGAGGAAGTTGGAAAACTCTGTATTTGAACAATTCAAGGAGAATTTTACAAGGTTCAAGATTTTGAGGTTAACTCACATTTTTGGATGATATTTTCAGTAGCTGCGCCGGAAATTCACAAGAAACACGTAATCAGCAATCCGTGGAAGATATCGACGATCACAAATATGAATTATGGTCAACATTGGTGATCAAAGAACAAATTTACAAGTTGCGATTGGAACACATGCGGCGCACACCTTCATAGTAAATACTTGCGGTAGCACCATCTGGCCGAAAACACAAGCAACGTCGTCAGCATGCTGACTGCAGTACCAAGAAAGTGGTAAAAAAATACGGTTAGTCAAACAATTCAATTTATAAACATCTTTTTTATTACAATTATTTTGCCACACATTTAATACATTAAAGAAAGCTTCTAATAACAATTTATCGAGAGATTTAACAATGAATATGATTAGAAGCGATCACACATCAATACACAAGCGGCCTGTTGACAAAATTGTTGTCAAATAAAAATTGTACTCGACGCATTTGGTAACTTGCATTATTTTGATTAAACCCACCGTTTTCTTTCGATTGAGTTTGAACCCAAACCCTGACTTGAGTTTTCATTATTGCTTTTCGACAAAATAGCTGCCGTGGAACTTAAGTTTGTATTTAAAACACTATAATATATTATTATAGCAATTATAAATCAATTAACCCCATCTACAGTCATAATTTCAATTTTTGAGTATATTGACGGTTCATAAGTATTAGTGCTTGAGCATATCAGGTAGTAAAAAATACAATAATTATTGCTTATAAATTGACACATAAAAATTTGTCATTTAGCCTCAGGAGAATAGTTGTTTCGGTTATGATTTTAATCAGAATATAGCAGCCCTAGTTGTTCCGTCTTATTTCACCCATAAGGATTTTCGTCATATCGGTATAAGCCTATAAGTTTACCACATAATCTCCTATGTTTGCGTGTAAGGTGGGCTACCCGGTATATGAAGACCATGGTTATTCTCTCTCACTCACACGGAGGCCTCTGAATCGGGTCCATTGTACTTCGTTCTGTTTTAAGTTTCACACCGTTCCTGTCACTCCCCAAGCCACTCCAGTCGGTTTCACTTAGTGAAATTTTGACCATACAAGAAAATCATAATTGTTCGATAGTAGGACGTACTTTGGGAAACATAGCTGTCATAGTGTTTTGGCCTTCGACTTGATCATATTGATCGCTCTTAGGAATATTTTTCTTTGCATTTTTTGTATTTCATTGTAGTGACCGACATTTAACTCTGCTTCATATTGGGTAGTGTTATGGAAGAGCAGAATGGAAGCAAAGCCCATAAAAATATGTTTGTTCAGGAGCCACTCATATCTTGTATGTAGTGTGGTGTTTCAAACGAGTTGAGAACTCGCACCTCCAAAGTAAAGGATTCTCGAAGCGTCCTTTCTGTGACGTGATTTTGCGTTTGTCGAGAAAAGTGAAATTTTGCGTATCCTCGGGGTCAAAATTTGATCTTAAGCATTCTTTAACCCTAATGGAGCCATACCTAGTACCCGAGTACTATTTTGACTTTAAAACAGCATAACTTTTTTGCTACCGGGCCGATTTTTTTGAGCTTCGGTAACATCTTTAAGAAAACGGTTCTCTACACAGAAAAAATTATAAAACGGAAAAATTGTGATTTTAAGTCAAAAATTTTTGAGATTTTTTAAAACTATACCTTATCCGGCCATACCTAGTACCCGGGTACTATTTTGACTTTAAAACAACACAACTTTTTTTCTACCGAGCCGATTTTTTTGAGCTTCGGTGACATCTCTACAAAAACGGTTCTCTGCACACACAAAATTATAAAACGGAAAAATAGTGATATTAAGTCAAAAAATCTTGAAATTTTTTAAAACTATACGTAATCCGGCCATACGTAGTAACTGCATTACTTTTATATGGGATATAAATACTACAGAATAGCTCCATTCATTCAAAATTGTTATAATATTTATTGATAACAATTTAATGATATAACTTTTTTCACATTTTACTTGAAATTAACTTTAGAATAGAGGCAATTTGAAATAAAAAAATTAATCAAGCTATATTTCATTATATTCTGCTCTACAAATTTTTTTAGGGACATTAATATGAGGTCACGCAGGTTTCTGGTATTTCTGGTAACTTTTTCGGGCCTTTGCCTTTTTGAAACATTCAATAAACATAAAAAAACAGTATCATGTTACTTTCATGTGACTAGACGTCTAGTCTAGGTTCCGCGTTTATGTCGATGCGGAAGCAGAATTACTGGTGAAAAAAAATCACAAATTGCACCAAATAATAAATTATTAAGATCCACTGCTACTTTAAATTTATTAGTATTTATTATGTTATTGAAAAACCACCTACTGCAATCGAGAAGGTAACATCTACACTTGACTAATGAGCGTTACTTGAGAATATTGCTTACAATTTAATAAAATTTTGCCAAAAACCATGAGTCACAATCACATTATGCATAAATGTAACTCGATATAAATATAATTGTTATTAAAAGCGTTTATAAGAATATTAAAAATCCGCTTAAAGACTGAGCATAACAGGAATTGCATATAAATATATGGTAGTACCCAGGTAATACGTATGGCCGATATAAGGTGTAAATTTGTATGGCTCCATAAGGGTTAACTGATTATTCTGCGATATTCCTGTAACGGGAGCTCCAAGATTTTGGTTTGAAGACCAAAATTACGAAGATTAGATAAAGCTAACCCATAGTACCAGTGTGCGCCGGTTATAAAATTTTGTAATTTTTGGACAAATTATTGATCATCCGAATGTTAATTTGGCAGATATTTTTTGTTAATCCAATGATAATAGCGTTGGATGAACCTAGAAATCAGAGAGTTAGAGTTAGATAGGAAGATCGTGATAATTATATTTCTAATGATATGAATGGGGTTATTCTGTAACTCTTAAGGAATCCTTTAGAACCGTAAAGTTTGGTTTATATTCACAATTGAATTAAATACAACCGGTAATCCGGCAATATTATGGGTGTAAACCAAACTTTAAGGTTCTAAAGGATTCCTTAAGAGTTACAGAATAACCCCCTTAGTCCTTTGTTTTATATTAATTTCGAGGTTCCTAGTTGATGTATTTTTATGCATATTACTTATAAATTATTTTAGAGTGTGGCATAAGCACTACTATTAACAATATTTGATATTATTGATCACTACAATCATTATTGATTCTAATAATTCATTCAATTAATTTTTAAGTACTAATTACAAATTTTAAGTCCTAATTTATTTTCTCAATTATTAATATTGTGTCATATACCTCCCCCGGGGGAGAAGCGTTAGGTCCACAACTCCCAGAACGGATCAATCGTAATAAAGGGAATCATACTTAAAAATAGACAAATTTATTTTTATTTAAGGTAGTACTGTCGGTCATAGAATTACCGTTCAGAATTTAACGAAATTTGGCATATTAGTAGATTGTGATAAGATAATAATCCAGTTAAATTTTTGAAGAGCTACAGAGAACCAGTTAAAAAATATAGACATTTCAAATTTCATGCCTTTAGCATTGAACCTTATGGGAAATCACATATTTTATCAAATTTTACAAAAAGAATCGCTCAGATTTCAATAAAAAATCAGAAGAAGAGAGAAAGTAGTATGTAAAACATTTTAGACCCTTAAAAATATAGGTTCAGAGCATGGTATAGTAGTAATTAGCAAACAAATATCAAAAAATGTACTTTTTGTATCGTAGTTTTTAGATGTGGCAACGTCGTAAAATATTACAACGCGCGCGAAATTTAAAAATTCATAAAATATGAGAATGTAGGTTTCATAAAAGTCTTTATTAAAATAAACACGAACGAGATTTTAAAATATTTTATCTTCTATTTATAAAATACTAGCTGTTGCCCGCGACTTCGTCCGCGTGGAATTCACTTTTTTGCGCGCAAACCTTTTTCTTTCCGTCTCTATATTCTATTCTCTACTCCATCGGTCTCTCTCTCCTGGTATGTTGTCCACAGTTTCTCCATGCAGTCCTGTCCTGAACGCTCTCTTTCCACTCATCCACCTCTACAGCTCCCAAATCGTACCTCGCTTGTTACTTCTGGCTTCAACATTACTCTGGCACTCCATCCTCCAACTCCCATCAGTTCCCATTTCCGGCTACCTCCACCTCTCGTACTCTTTGTATCTTCCTCATTTTCCCTTCTTCTTTCCATTCCGTTTGACGTTTCATTTCTCTCTCTCTCTCTCTACTCGCGCTAGAAACAACAACCCAAATCAACTTTTCGGAGGTTCTCGTTCTATCCTAACCTATCTCACACTTTTATTTTTTAATTTCTAAAAGTTTATTCTTTTCCTTTCTAAAGAAAATTCCATGCTTCTGGACAGTAGACCCACCGGTTTAGGCTGTGCTTTGTAAACTTGAAGGACGTCGACAGTGAGAATCTCGTTAATCCATTCACATGCGTCACCATTAATTAGATAATTGGTGATAAATCCCATGTTGATGTATGTTTTTTATTCTAAAGAAAATTCCATGCTTCTAGCCAGTATACCCATATTTAGGCTGTACTTTGGAAAGTTGAGGGATGTCGACAATGGGAATCTCGTTAATCCATTCACTCGCGTCACCACTAATTAGATAATTGGTGATAATCCCATATTTATGTATATTTTTTTTTATAAAGAAAATCCCATGCTTCTAAACGTTGGCCCACCGGTTTAGGCTGTGTTTTGGAAAATTGAGGGACGTCGACAGTGGGAATCTTTATTTTATTATAAGTTAATCCATTCATGCGCGTCACCACTAATTAGATAATAGGTAATAAATCCCTTTGGGATAGGATTTTCATGAAATCCTTTCTTAGTGCTCGCCTACGTGATAACAGGAACCTCTGTGCAAAATTTCATCGCTAAGGACCCAGTAGTTTGGGCTGTGCGTTGATATATCAGTCAGTCAGTCAGTCAATCAGTCAGTCAGTTTATTATTTTATATATATAGATCTATATTTTATTTAAAAATGCAGAAACTTCTAGCGTTTTTGGGTATAACAGGGGCTATGCGTACAATCTCAACTGCGGTTATGGAGTCACTTTTAAATCTGCCACTTCACCTACGAGTGAAAATGGAGGGCTTACACACCCCCATAAAATAACCCAAATTAAGAAATTAAAACCGGGAAACAAAACAGGTCACATAAAAATACTGGACTTCTTAGAGTCAAATCTGCTTGAAAAACCTTTGGAATTCATTCCGAGAACTTTTGACTTTTAGACACTGTTTGAGGTTGTCATTCAGGACCACAACATGGCTAGAAGTCAAACAATGCAAGTGGATACAAAATCTTCCAACTGAAATACAGATGGATCAAAAACTGAACAGGGAACAAGGTATGAGGCATCTATAGCTTTAGAATGCCAATATAATGTCTGACAGCCAAGCTGCGATAAAAGCACTAAAAGCCAATAGCTTTGAATCTTTATCCATATAGGAATGTATACAATCTCTCAAAAAAACTGGCCAAAGGCAACAAAATTGCACTTCACTGGAGGCTAAGTCATGAGGGAAATGAGATAGCTGACAAACTAGCTTGATCAGGTTCAAAAGCGCCCACGACTGGAAATCGTGAATCGGAAGGGGTGGAAATCCAGAAGTGGCAAACGGAGAGCAGGAAACCCTCTGGTACAATTCACCAGGACAAAGACAGGCGAAGAAATTATTTATAGAGTACTCGACTGCAGATCATAAGAAACTTCTTTTTTCAAAGAACGAAATTATTATACTTGAATGTTTGCGTCAGTGTTAAGGGTAGTTAACTTGAGCTTTCCAGGATTGCTTTTTAATTTATTAGCTAATGCAACCCGTTGCAGTCTTTTCTCGTAAATTTTTTGTGGTACTCTTTTACCTTTCCAATGAAATATTTTTTTATTGCGATTTAAGGACGTACGAACGCGACTTTGAAATCAATTGAGTACTAATTTGTTATGAAATTTATGTAGGGCTTTGGAAAAATTTTCAAATATATCCAAAATCATATAATGATTTATTAATTTGTTTTGAATATCGGAAATACTTTTTCGATATTTATTGTAAAATATCTGTATTATAAATTAGTAATTAATTTGACTTGTTTTCTATTACGTATTAAATTTGGCTACACCGCGGTTTTCAAATAAAAAATACTAGAACTGTATGTCAGTGTATCGAGTTGTTTTGTTGACAGTTACATAAATTATTAGTTTTACTATCAGTTATGAATAGTAATAATCATTATAATGTTAGAAACAGTCATGGTGTCTTGTTTCCCAAAAACATAAATTTCGTCATTTTGTCAAAACATAAAAAAACGTCACTGTTCTATTGTGCGTTGTTGCCAGTTTTATTATGACGACTAACCTAACAAAATAGTTTTAGTTTTATTTATGAAACGACGTATGTGCGATTTTAAAAATTTAAATTGACATAACCAAAAAATTAATTTGATATGTCAGATACCTCACAACTGTCACACCATCGCGACGTTGCCTAGTCTAAATACTGCTTAAGTCAAGTAAGACCGTAAATACATTTGACTCTTGCAGTATCGACAGTACTACATTGGTCCTATATACCTTGGCGCTCCGCTAGGAAGTCCTATTAAGAAGAATTTATATTATTATTATTTGCACCAACTGCAGTAAAGAAGGAAGCAGAGGCGAAAACAGAATTTAAAAATTCTTAACTTCTGTTAGTCTTTGAAAACTTTTGGAGGAGTCCTGCAAGATGGACGACTTAATGTTGGCAAACGACAAACTTTGAAAGTGTCTGAATTTGAAAATCACTTAATTAAGACGGTGCTCCAGTTACAAAAAGTCCTACTGGCCGGTTTCAGAAACAATATGATATAGTTAATCCTGATCTTTTATAATCCAATAGAAGGCGACTAATGAGCCTAACAAATAATTTCTATTGGTTCATTGTTGATTTGCGTTTATTAATCAGTGATAAACTATATCATATCGTTTCTGAAATCCGCTTAAGTTTTTCGTTTGATTTATTTTAATTAAAAAGTTTTTATAAACATTTCCAAAAAGTATTTCCCAACTTTTTCTATCTAATTAAAATTTACATTTTCATAATATGTATAATATGCGCTTCTACTTACCTAACGTTAAAGTTACTGTACTGATTTTATAGATTCATTTCTAAAGTAAGTATACATATCATTATTTTTACAATGTGCCCCAATGTACCACCTTACATAAGTAATTATTTTCGAACCATTTACATCCAACCAAAAATTCTAAATACCTACTAAGCGCTAAGATTGACTTAAAATTTATCCAGTTAGACCCTGACTAAGTAGAACTTTGTTAGATTTAAAGTTATGTTGAAGTGGTGAAATAGGGCGTTACATACATATATACGTGTATACTGTCTGGTGAAACACCCAGACACTTCCATTAGTACGTACCGCTTGAATATCATTTTCCGCAACTTTCCTCGGGTCTGTATCTGTTACCTTATAAGTAATTTATTTATTTATTATGTACTTATAAGTTACAAGCAAATATATTGTAATAAATTACGCACAATGTTTTGCATTATACATTCACAATTATACTTTAGAAATTGGTTCATTTTGCTTCTAATTAATTTATAGTATTAATTTACGCTTTTACCTTTGATGTAATTGAGTCAACGTTTAAGTTGTCGTTTAATAAAATTATATTTGAAATTAAGTTTTATATTTTTATTCTTAATATAATACAATTTAGCATAATTTTGCGCTACTTTATTATATTAACAAAATATGTCGGAGAGTATTTTTGGAAGTACTTTAAAGTGTAGAAAAGTAAAGCTACGGCGTAAGGCTAGGGCTAACGGCTGCGGTGTAGCTGAATCCTTATATTTTTGAAATGTGCTGGTTTTAGGGTTACCACATGTTTAGGTTTCTTAACTAACCTACTTATCGTCGAACCTAGTGATCAAATCAACACATTAAATTTATTTCTATTCTGATCATCTTCTAGCTATCGAATGGATATTACGAATTGTTTCGATATTATCTAATTACTGGTTTGTGTGTTAGACAACCAGTCATACATACAAGTATGGTTGGTTGTCTAAAATTAATGTAGCATTTTGCAAGTAGAATAATTTCAATCGATGGTTATAAGCAAATACACTATTTCTTGCAATACAAACTTCTCGGAGGTCTCTTCTGTGTCACTGCCCCGATGTGCCACTTGCTAACTATGTTTTCGCGCCAGCAATTCTATTAATAAATATTATTAATTAATTATATTTGTTGACTTAAAAGTGATTTCCTTGTTTACTAAGCTGCAGAAACCCCTAGAATAAGTCCAAAAGGCATAAATAAAAGATGCTAGCAATATTTTATCCTGAGGTGGATTAGTCCTCTTTTATTTCACATTTAGCTCTACAGTTTCTCATCAGTTCTCGCAGCTATTACAACTCCCCTCCAATACCGCCTATCCACTGTCTTCACTCTCCAACCACTGATTTTAATCAGCTTCAAGTCCTCTGTCACTTGGGCTTGCCATTTCAAGTTTGGTCTTCCCCTTGTGCGATCCTCCGACGGTATCCAATCCCCAATCCTTCTCACCACCGCATCTCGCCACCTCCTTCTTACATGTCCCAGCCAATTTATTCTGTTTGATTTTAATCTTTTTTACTACTTATATCTTCCTTACCCATTGCCGTCAGTATTTCAAAATTCGTCATTGGTCTCTTTTGATCTTCTCTCACTGGTCCCAATATCTTTCTCATTATCCTCCTTGCGGTATTGTATACTAATTATAAATTTTGTTTCGATCCTAATAATGTCTTGTTATTCATTCTGCAATGGCTCTTGTGCACGTTGTAGTTCAGTCGAACCTGCGTTCTTTTTTATTCATTAAGAAGCAAATCCAAAGCACAGAGTTCTTACCAACGGAAAGTACACATGCGGAATTTTAAGACGGCATTAAAAAAAAATAGATGCCATTTGTAAATCACAATAAACAATATCAACTATACTTACTATGATGGCCATGTTGGTTGTGCCAGTGGTGCCATCATAGGTAGTATTTCTTCTTATTCTCAGCCATTTTCCGTCCACTGCCAGTATGATGACCATTTCCGATTCCCTGCGGTTGGCAGCGTCTTTTATGTTGTTGTTTTTAACACACCAGAAGAGCTTATCCTTCAAACATCGTTCTCTCTTGGAGGCTACGGATTATTTTGAGAAAATTTTCCATTGTCTGGATGGTCTAGTGTGGCTTTACGTCATTAACAGAAGTTCTCTCACTGGTCTAGTAGCAGCAGTAGTAGTTACCAGCAGCAGTGCTCTTAGTGTTCGCGTTAATAGCGGTCAAGTGTCGGCTGTTAATTTGGAATAAGTTTATCATCATCTTCATAACCATACGTCACCCTTCGATTGGAAAGAACCGTTTGTCATCATTAAGTTTGTAAACTTACCAGAGCTCAAAGTAAGTATTGTGATGTTAAGGTGTTAAACCTAAAACAACTCATACTTATATTGATTATAGCTATTCATAAGCGAATTTATCTTATAAAGCTTATTTAGCTCCGACTACAGTCAAAATTAATCGGCCTTTCCGTTTGACTCCACGTTCTGCCAAGATCTCAAAAACAAAAACAAAAACAAACACAATATTGTGTTCTCCTGATACAATGCAAAAATAATTGCAAATGGTGGATGACGAAATGTGATTGAATAACAATTGTAATTTCTTTTTAACTCAAACTTATTTCATAAATTTAAATTAACCCTGCCTACGTCCTTGGTAAATCAACGTACAAAAGTTTTTCAAAATTAAAATTAATCACAAAAATTTCAACCAACACACAAATAATAATTATCACAAACATATAACCTGTTATCACCTAATCGGTTAAGGCGTTCTTTCATCAATGATCTTCCAATAATTTTTTATTCCAACCTCTTTCACCCCTACTTTGGTCCATTCATTTCCATTTGCTATTTCGCACAAACTTTCACTACATTTTATCTGCTTTTTTTTCTTTGTTAAGAAAACAACTTTCCACTATTAAATTTTATTTACATTTCCAATTTCCAATTTCGACCTCTTGGGACGGAGACGATCATTGCCTTGCAGCTAACGCGATCAACTGTGAATGCGGGGTACCGGGTTCAAAGCCGGGAAGAGCCATAGACTTTCTTATGACTAGTCTCCGTGCTTGGGAAGGCACGTTAAGCCGGTAGTCCGCTGGGTTAGTGAATTGCCACCATTAACATAAAAATTAGCAATAACAAGATTTAGGCTACTACAAGGGAAATCGCATAGTATTGTTTCGAGAAAGTGGAAGAAGAGGAGAAGGCCTTTTATTCAGATTTGTATGCTGTGCTTAACACCTTGTTGTTTATTGATTAAACAAGCTCTCGCTCCTTTCATTCAGTGATCGATTTCGACCTTCCACATGACTTTTCTAACAATATTTAATATGCAAACATGGACTACCTTTCGAATTAATAAAACGTTTACCTTCCCTTTGGAAGTATCAAGCACAACTCAATCTTCCATTTGGAAAGATGATGGATAACTCCATAGGCGCACCTAAAGGGGAGTTGAGGGGATGCCCCCCCCGCAATATCCCAAAAATTATTAGTTTTTATTGCCGATATTATGAAGAATCGATTAACTTAATATTCGCAACCCTTACCGTCTATGTAAACACTGAATTTCCACAGAAATTTAATTTCGGGTTGGCAATCTGTCACCCACTTTAGTTGATTTCTATAACTGCCCCCTAATTTTTTTTTCTATGATGTTTAAAACTGATGATTAGCATCGAGTTTGAATAAAATGATCCCATTTTTTATACAATTTACAGTTTATATTAAAGATTTGGACTAGGCCAAGCTTTCGAGAAGCTTACTATTTTTCAAAAAATAGTTTTATGCCCCTAAATCACAAAATTAGTACAAAAACATATTTATATAATTTTTAACATCAAATCTAGCTCTAATGACCTTGAAAATCTAAAAAAATTGTGTGTAGACTTTTCTTACCCCCCCCCCCCAAACTTTTGACCCTAGTTGCGCCCATAAATAACTTATTATTGGATCACAACCTTATTTTTAGAAGGATCATTTGCAACTCCTTTTCTTAGAAAGGATCATGGACAACTAAGTTTTTATCACCGCTTCCCCTTGGAAGGCTCAAGAGTCTAACATTAACAAATTTTAATTACCGAATATTATTTGCAAAAATTGTTTTTGTTATTTATGATACTTCAGTTTAGTAAGGAAAGAAACTTGAATTGATTAGCAAATGGTGAGATTAGCATCGAGTTTGAATAAAATGATGCCATTCTAGGACTCTACTAACTGATCTTCTAGATTTTACTCTTTTCATCAACTTTTTCCCTAAAAACTTCTCATCTCCTTGTCATCTTCTTGATTTTTTTAAATTACCAACTTCTTTCTTTTAAATACCTATTTCGTCCACCTAACCGATTCCTGGATACCTTAGCAACGTTTACTTCCTACAAAGAATTAATTCGACATTTAACAAATTTTTTTACATCATCAAAGTAATCTCTGACCATATTGTCTATCTTTCTTCCAGTCACGTCTTGTCATTCTTTGTTCTCGAAAATATGTTATTCGTTGCAATGAAAGCATGTCCTCGATGACGAATCCTTTTCAAAAGGACACATGATCACATAAAGACTTTACTTTTTCTATTATTTATTTTGAACTTTTGCTAAATCACTTGCTTAATTATAAAGTTTTTATGTGATTGGAGTTTTCTCTCTCATCCTTGCAGATTTCCGCCTGTTGACCTAGATTTTGATTGTGGTCGCAGACCCCCCTTTTGGTAATTTATCATCGCAGTATTTTTATTCTTTTCCAATTCGTGCATACAGACGTGTCGTTTGGCCTTTTAAATTCAATTTTTGGGTAACCATTAGAGGTTACATTATGGGTGTACCGTGGGGAACACTTTTGACAGCCTTTGTTTGACACTTTTGTTTATACAATTGGAATTGCTGGAAATTGTGTTACATCTCTCAATTATTTTTACTTATGAATTAAAGCAATTTTAACCTGAGTTTTATTGTAGTTCCCCAAACTATTTTTTGTCAGAATTTACGATCACCTTTCTCCCAAGGAATTGAGGGCTAGCTTACAACTCTGTGACAATCCTCTTATTAGGGGTTGTATCATAGAACTCAGATTGTGAATTGGTTTGAACATGCGTATTTATATGTTTCGCGAGCTTCTAGAACTAAAATGAAAGGGTACCTGATGGAACTGACTGGAATCTCGTTAGTTTCGTCATGCGCGTCACTTAAAATAATTAACATTGTATACAATTAAATTTCGATGTGTTGATGGTGTATAACATGCAGGGTTAAGTTTTTCATTCCATCACTAACATAAGCACGAAAACTAAACTAAATTAAGGATGAAATACTACATGAACTGACTATTACCAACTCTATTACTAATGAACACTTACTAATTAAAACTATTAAAACCATGAAATGAAACTATAAACTATGCAGGACGAAGAACTCACTAATGAATTATTGTAATACATGCAAGAAGAAAAGTACTGTGTATGGTACGCCTGCGGGCGGATATACCAAAGTTAAAAGTTAAAATCACCAGCAATACGAAAACACAAGGAAATTTAAAAAAAAAATCACTCGAACAAAAACACCTATTAAAAGATTTTATTTATTATTTTTTTGAATACCCCATTTACGAAATAAAACTAAAGTAACTAATAAGTTATTAACTTCTAGTAGATTTACGCCATTGTTGCAAAAAATTTTAACTTTGTGAATATTTTATTATTACCACCGGCATTTTGACTAATTATAACTCGAGAAATGCACCGACATTGTATTAATCTATTCACACATTTTCTTTTCTACTTTGACTTATTGTTTGAAAATGCGAGACGGCTACTTACAACATTTCAAAGTGACTACTAAACAATAAGTTATTTATTTGCAAAAATTGTCAAACAGAAACAAAAAATGTATTATTTATCTATTAAAATACATTGAGGATGTTGTTTATCAAAAAGATGTTAAATTTATAAAACAACTTCTAATTATTATTTAATTCAATTTTCTTCAATTTTAGTAAAAAAAAAAACAAAAAAACTTTGAACTCAAAATTAATCTAAATGTAATTAATATTTTTAAGCTAAAACGTAGCTACGATCCAATTTTCAATTTGTAAAATTTCATTTATACTGAACACAAAATTTTTAATTTAAATTAAAATTTAAAACGTACATGCATCATAAATACAATAAATAATGTAAAGTAGTAGCTTCAAATATAGCATTGCGAAATGTGAAATAATAAATTAAAAACTTATTATTACAAAAAAAATTAAAAATTGTAATTGGCATTAAACAATATTTTGTAGAATACAAAAACTGCTTTGTCAGCTGAATCCAGTCGGAAGGATTAAATAGGCACGCTTTGATTTAGTTTTTTTTTACTTTTCCCGTGTAATAATAAAATTGTTTGGAAGTAACGAGTTAAGGTAAGGGATGTCCTGAAATTTGAGATGTCCAAAATGTTTCAACTTGATTTATGTTGACATGGATAATAATACAAAGTCAGGTGCGAGTTAGGTCTTTAAAGGAGCGTGAGCGTTTGAATACGATGTCCGTGGGGGTTGTGTGTTACATGTTATCAGTATTAGGGAAAGGGGTGACGGTGGTGGTCCAGCAGCGAGAGACCGACCATTAATACGGCCGATATTGAATGATGTATCATTGCGCCATAAAAAGCCAGGAAATGTGATATGGGAGCGAGCTGCATACACTACAGAAACTAAATTACTGGATTTTTCGAAATGAAAAATAACAAATAGCCCGGCTTACTCCCTCTCTGATGGGCTGATGGCCATAATTTATATAGCCACGCTAGCATACATGCTTCAGCGATGAACATTTATTTTCATTTTTATTATCAGGAGATTAAAATTGTTGCAGTACATAGAGTCATTTGAATATTTCGAGGATTTGGTATCGAATTTTGACGGCCGTTCTCTCCAGGCGATTTTAACTATCGCCGCTTTTAGCATAATAGAAATGTATGATTTTACGTACTCAGGAACAATTCAAACAATAATTTAGTTTTGTGTGTTACTTTTTTTGTGTTGAATTCAAAAATATAGTAAGCATGTCAAATTCATAATTAATTTACTCTCACATTACATGAAAAATTATTTTCGTATAGGGTTTTTTTGTTTATAACTATAATATATAGGTACATACTTTACTTAGTACCTACAGCATAAATGCAGAACCGTTAAATAATAATATACATAATTTACATAATTGTAGAACTATTAATTGTTGGAAGAGGAATTCTCAATAGGTCTTTATCTGGAAGTTTTACTGGAAGTTAAACGAGGTTCAAGCATTTAAGGGCATACAAGAACAACAGTTTCAACGATAAATAAATTATGCAGCTCAGTGCAAAGATGTTATGGCAAATTTAAACTTCCGAAATTTGAACAAAAAACTTTATTATTTGAGAGACTACATAAAAAATAATAGCTATTGAACAATCCGATTGCTAAAGATGTATAGAAATATCAAAAGTTGGTATTGATCTTATCGGTTTATTCGTGCCCTATCATCTCCTCATTGAAAAAGTAGCAAAAGTGAAATACAGTCTAAAATGTAAATTGACTATACACCGACAACCCCTAATAAGAAGGTTGTGCAAGCAAAGAATCAATGAAGCGTTGTAATTCGGACAGGGTAGCTCTTCAGTTTGTTTGCCACGATGGTAATAGACAAGCTCTTTATTCTGCGATGGCACGGGTAATGGGTTTCTGAAAAAAAACCGGATAGCTTGGGAAAACTAAAAAAAAAAAACGCAAATAGAATCAAATGTTTTAATCTCTCTCTCTTCAATCTCTTTCCCAACGTGTGTTTCCAAGATGAAATTTGAAACTTGTTATAATTTTCATACAAGAGAAACACTTGATTGATAATCGCCGACACTGAACTGGACCAGTGAAAGATGTCAACAAGACTGGACCATTTTTTTTCTAACCCAACCCTTTCTTTCATTTTGTCTCGAAGCATTTGAGGAACACAAACAGGTGGATACTATTTTTACAGATTTTTTAAAAGCATTTGATCGAGTCTCATTTGCTGCACTTTTGACCAAACTCTACTCTCTCGGCTTCAGCTCAATCGTTTTACAATGGTTCAGCAGTTACTTGGTTGGTAGAACGCAAAGGGTTAAGATCGATAACTTTTTATCTACAGTTATCCAGGTTTCATCTGGTGTTCCGCAGGGGTCTCACCTTGGTACAATTCTATTTTTATTGTTTATCAATGATATTAGCAAAGTTCTATCAAATTCCTTCTTTTTGTTGTTTGCCGATGACCTGAAGATTTTTAGACTAATTTGCTCCACCAGGGACTGTCTACTTTTGCAGCAGGATCTTGTCAATTTGAACAGCTGGTGTGTATCTAACAAACTGGATGTAAACTTTGGAAAGTGTTCGGTTATCTCCTTCACTAAAAGTCAAGGTATAATTTTCAGGTATTGTTTAAATGATATGGAATTAAATCGCGTTACCGAAATTGATGATCTCGGTGTACGTTTGGATGTTGGCTTATCATTCAAGGGTCACATTTTAAACATTTGCTCCAAAGCCTTTCGTATGCTCGGTTTTATTCGGCGTCAATCGGTACATTTCTCTGCTGATACGGTAAGGCTTCTGTACTTTACTCTTGTCAGGTCTCATCTGGAGTATGCGTCGTGTGTCTGGACTCCGCACTATCAAGTTTCCATAAAACAACTTGAGCGGGTTCAACACAAGTTTTTTAAATACCTGCACTTTAAACGTGGGCTCTCGGCTGACGATTTTTCTGATGCTGAGTGCCTTTTATTTTGTCGGACAAAGTCATTGGTTGATAGGAGATTTGTCGCTGACCTATGTTTCTTGCATGTGCTTTTTAGTGGTAGGATTGATTGCCGGATTCTATTGGATAAGCTACATATTAGGGAACCCGAAAGATTCACACGATCAAGGAGGATGTTTGTAATCAAACACCATTTTACTAACTATGGACTGTTTAGCCCTTTTACTCGAATGGCTCGTTTTGCCAACTGTTTGAATGACAAGGGAATCGTCGATTTGTTAAGCCAACCTCTGACCAACTTCAAGACGATGTTGAATGACTTGGACATTGCTGCAACTGGTGCTTATGATTTAATATAATCTACTTTTTGTATATGTATGTTTTTTTATTTTTTATATCTTTGTATTTAGTTGTAACATGGTTTTATCCGTGAAATAAATAAAATAAATAAATAAATAAATAAATAAATCCAAACAATGGAAAGAATTTCCCAGGCGTCATCCAGAACAAAACAATAGGATATACCAACTCCAGATAATCCAAAATAGTTCCAATTTGCGCACAAAGATAAAAAACTGCGTAATAGAATTGCGCAAGCAGAGCCTTCCAGATGTAGACAACAGAAGTCAGAAACACCACACAACGACGATAGAACTGCTTCATCGATCGCCCACCATTTTCGGGCACCTGCTAAATCGTTGTGAAAGCAGTGCAAGTTCGCTATGGTCGAGTTTTAAAAACTCCGTCACATTCAGTTACCCAAATATACTGCCAAATGTTTCAGTAGTCCCAAAAGCATAGCCAGAGCCGGAAAAACGTATTACAAAATAAACTGGCCAATAAACCAGTCGTTCAACAAGAAACACACTCCAAATCGGCACTCAAAAAACTGTTGCAACAAAACATGAGCGTTCTGCTATACTATAGTAATCGGGTAACTACATTTTACTCACCGCGATGTTCCTATCAATTCAAACACTCGCAGTTCACGTACCATCTGCATAGCCAAATGCATTAAATTTTCGATTGCATTTAAATAAAAATGCTGAGGTGTACTCAGTAATATTGTAAAATGATATATGAACCAAGTAATAAATTGCAAAAATTCGTTACAAAATAAGAAATTGGAAGAATTGTGAGGTAGGCTAAGTTGAATTACAATATTGTTACAGTTATTTTGACTTCTATGTTTCCAGAAATCACAGATCGATGTTGGACTTTCTTTTTAGATCTCAACAAATATTCAACGCACTCAGGATTAGATCCGCGGTTTCCCGCTCTCTAGTCTATCCGTGTTTGATTTACGCCAGACTGCTGGTCTTACGCCAACCCTTAAGAGCACTCCGGATCACGTGAATTTCTCTGTTTACGTAGGGAACGTCTAATTCGATTATTATATAAAAAAAGTTAATTTTGCTTTTGCTATTTTACTTCTTTTATTTTGAATTTTTTGATTGGTGAGTCCATCTGAAATGGTGCATCCAAGTAGCGATAGATTTCTGAGTCATCCGTTGTTTCTGTTGAGGGAAATGGTTTGAAAACTTCCTCAAGGTGTTCCGCGAAAGTTAGAGCCTTTTCTTTGTCGTTTCTTGCCCAGTGCCCGTTTTCTTTCTTAATTGGTGGTATTGACTGTTGTGGTCGTTTCATGTTTTTTGTTGCCTTCCATAAGGAGTAATCATTTGCTTTTATCGCTGACAATAACTGACAATAATAAAAATTCGAAATGAACGTATTTTTCCATGTGTGGTATTGATTTCGATTTTACGTTGATAATAATAATTGCAGTGGTTAGCAACCGTTTCTTCAATCGTGAATTTAATCATTTAACACCCAGCGCCAATTTTTACCAGTTATATCTCTTCCTATAATCTCAGCTGTAAGGAAAATTTTAGTTGGCGTACTATGCTTTGTTATTCAGGTGTGACAATTTGAACGAAGCCATATGATTGGACTCTGCTAAATACGCAACAGTGTTCTTTTACCAATCGAAGAATCAAATCAAGAAGATCCGTAGTTCTTTTAACTTTTTTGAAGTGACAAGTACGTAATTCATGCGACTACTCGCTACCTTTGAGTATTTTTTTTAGATTGGGCCCTCAAACTACGACAACTGATCTCAAAAGTGCTCCAGCGACTCTATGCAGTTTTTCTACGGATACGCATTCGTCGAGGTTTTTCCGATGGATTTTATAAACTATGTTTTATAATTACCATTTTGAAGTTCGACTTTCAACCTTATCTCCAATAAGTTTAATTTATTATGTTTTGTATTAGTTTACTGAATTGTCTGGCACCCTTTAGTTTTACTCATACAACAAGCATTTGAGTTGATGAATCTAAACCTTAGATATGTCCTGTGACTCGTTTACTGAAAAGACCCATGCTGGCACTTTAATAAGAAACCACATTTTTACCCTTTATTGGTCCGGTTATGCTCATGATTTTATAAATTATATTAACTTTTTAAGTTTTTTAGGTGCCAATTTATTAAACACATACAAATTATACCAATCCTACTTATTTGATGCTTCTTAATCTTATTGCATTAATTATTTTTAATTTTTGAATCTAATGATGATTCTGAACCATCCTTAAACTTGTTCGATGCAATAGCTCATTGATCTTATTTAAATGTTATTCAGAATTTTATAGTGACTTCTTGAATTATGAAGTTTCTGACTTTGAACGCAAATAACAAACAAATAGTCATGAATAAAACTATTTTAATTTAAGAAAACAGTTATAAAGTACAAACATGAAGTTTGAACATGGATTATAAATTAAAACTAATACAAAATCTTTATTATTTACACGCTTTTCTGGATTATCATCTTCTTTATGTTTGATACCATTAACTTCGTCCACCAGTGTAGTGCGTATCATTTATAGCAGCCAAACTCGAATGAACTAAAAATGTCAAATTCTTTATAATAATGTTATCACTTTTACCATTCACGAAATTCTTCTTCTTCCTCTTCTAGAAGCAATTCTTTAGAGCATTGAGATTCAATAGAGAATTTTATTCTATAGTTGGCCTGTTATTACCCTGTTATTTCATGTAATTAATTATTGCATTATTTTTTTCACTTTTTACTAACAATCGTATGTTTATTTAAAAAATTTTCTTCTGCTTCAGCCCATCTAAGTTCACTCCTGGACGTAAGCCTCTCCAGTAATGGAGGTTTTAATGACAGGTTAATGAGTAGTCCTCAGATCATTTTTGGACTATAGTTATTTTACATCCAGAAGCAGCTTGCTAGGCTAGCTTTCAGATGTGCCTGTAGCGCTATTGTTTGTTAACCGTGGCAATCTATCAAATCAGTTAAATTTTTTATCACTATTCAATTCGAGCTCTCTTTCCAAAATTGCGTAACCTTTCGTTGCGCTTGGAAGTAGGAACTATCTAACTTTCCGAATAACAACGGCTTTTATATCTTTTAATCAAAATCTTCTCTCATATTGTTAATAGACCACGACCACGATGTTAATAGACCAGCTCCTTATTCATGTGAAGGCATAGATCGTGAATTTTGAAAAAAAAAACAGGTGAAAGGTGAAAATGCAAATAGTAATCAAAAACTTTAATTGAAACACAGAACTTGAGAGATGTTGTTACAGTTCCAACAATTGAAATGTATGTATATGGCTGCACTAACATGCACAGCGGCAATGAATGGTTACTGTGTTTATAATCAAAAACTGCACCCCGTTCAAATTAAACAATTACTCAATTATAAACACAGTAACCTCTAACGGTTATCCAATATTGAACACAAAGCCCAGAATCACGTCAGTTCACACGAATCGGAAAAGATAAAATTGCTTACCTCGAGCTCTCTTAGAAGCTTGCAATATAATGGTGACAGAGGTGTTCACCTCAAACCGCTTTTCCAACGTGTGGCTTCAAAGATGAAAATCTGTAACTTGTTATAATTTTATACAGTAGCACTTGATCGACTTCGCGAACACTAACACTGCGGCAGATCTGAAGCTGGAACTGGACCAGTGAGAGATAATGCTAAAGATGTCAACAAGATTAGACCATCCTTACAACGAAAAGAATTCCCCAGGCGTCATCCAAAACATACAACAATAAGATGTTGCCAACTGGAGGAAATCTAAAATGGTTCCACAACTTGCGCACTAATAACTGCGTAATTGATTGCTCATGAAGAGCCTCTCCTGTTTCCAGATGTTTACAAACAGGAGCCAAAACACCACACGACAACTAACTACTGTTTCATACGATAAGTCCCAAATAAATAGCTGCGCTGGACCAAAGATACTTGTCCACGAACTAGAGGCACTTAAGTAAATCGTGGTGAAAAGTAGCGTACGTTTTCTATGGTCGAGCTTGCAAGACTGAAGGTATTCATACTTTTTGACCAAAGTCAATGCTCTTATATTTGTTCGATTCATCCAGTCAACCTTACTTTTTGTTTCTAGAGACCAAATTAACTGTTTTGTCAAACAGTGGCAGTCTTATCTAGAATATGGCGCGGAACGCACCTGCTTTACCCTCCTTCAACTGCACCACTGCTATATAGACAGCTTATTTATTCTATTGCAGTTCGTAGCCAAAATATCATGACAATATACTAATAATGAATCTCTAAGTTCAAAGATGATAATTACGAAGGTAATTATTATCAATGGCATGGCTTTTAATATATTAAGTGCCCAAAAAATGTAAATCTTTGAAAACTGTACTGGTGGAGAAATAACCTACCAGCTACCAACTACCTAATACATCATGGAGGTTGGAAGTTGGCTGCAGTAGCAAAAGGGTATATGGAAGAATCACAAATTTTTAGTTTCCCATAGAATAATGTAATTTTTTGAGTAGTGAAATATTAATCACATTGTTTTGTATATAATGCCTGAGAATTTCCTAAACCTCAATTCAGTTTCAGATTCATTAACTTTTATATTTTTTGCACCTTTTATTCGGAAGGTTTTTTTCTCTTTTCGTTTTTAAGTAAAATAGCATGCATCACACGAAACAATCAAAAATTGCGCATTTGAAAAACGATTTTTAATTATAATACCATTTTGTTTTAAGCATTTCAAATTTGATGTAAATCATGTGTTTATGAGCCAAAAGCTTTGCATTATGTGGATAAATCAAGTAGATCTAGTATGCGTGTCCGTTGCAATATTACTTCCTCTACACGTGAGTTTCTAATACTAGACAGAGTAAGACTAAATTATTCGCCATGTTTAATGTTTATTAGGTTGCTGTAAATGACGGAGTTGCAATTAACGGCAAGCTGTGACGTACATAAATAATGCATTCGTAATTTATTAACGACCAAATAATCGTACATTACCTACTTAAACCAAATTAAAAAAATAACTTCTTAAAAAAAATTTTGCAAAAGGTAACTCGTGAAAATTTTAAAACTCTTCGAAACCGCAAGAAAATCCAATACTGAATTATTTTCAGAACGCATTCATTTTATAGTTTCTCGTTCTCAAGGGTAGTTTGTCTTTGAGACCGCAGGGCCGTGTGCTCTCCTGAAAATATAATTTATTACATCAGTAAATAATAATTTAAAAAATCAAATAATAGTAGGTATATTAAAATAGCACTTAAAAATACTAGTGATTAAGGCCATAATTGCCATATTTAGTTCGGCCTACGGCCTCGCAGCTTTGAATACATCAACGAATATTTATTATATAATATACATAGAGTAGATTATACACCCACCTAATTCATCAAATGCATTTCTGCTTTAATTAACCTGCATTACTGTGCGTGGGATGTATGATACGCGATGTACACGACCGCGTACGGCCTCGCGCTTGATTTCGGGCTTCGCAAAATTATAGATAAATTAATGAAAAGCTCTTTAGCCCTAAAAATAACAATTTTGCACCAAATTTTCAAAAAGGACCCCGGGAAGGAGCCTCGCGAATTAATTTTGCGTACACTACAAAATTAGGTTACGCTGCCACTGGTGACCAACCAGCAGTCTGGCGTAAATCAAACACGGATAGACTAAAGAGCGGGAAACCGCGGTTCTAATCCTGATTGCGTCGGATATGTGCTGTGATGTAAAAAGTCCAAAATCGATCTGTGGACTATGGGGAAGGCAACGGGAAACCACCCCATTAACATTTCCCTAGTAAAGTCTTCTTGGCTTAGCCAGGAGGATCGCTAACATCCGAAATCGGATAGGCACCTGAAGAAGAAGCCACTGGTGAGCTGAATCGTAAATGAAAGAAAAAGATATTTAACTATTAATTTAAGTATGCTCCAACAAGCCAACAAACCGTTCAAATTAGGTTACGAATATGTGCAATAGATAAAAGTCATGCGCAGAAGACAAAAAGCGTTGATTTTTATTTATTGCGCTTGCGTTGTAGTAATATTACTGGAAATTCCTCGTTGTTGAAGCAAACATATTATTAACTAATGAATTATATTATAAATGTTTCACTTTTGTGCATTTTCGGTAGTTATAATCACTTCCTCCAAAGTTTTGTCTTATCGTAAGTTTTAATTTTATTTTTTACTACAGCCCTCCAGTAAAAATATTATAAGCCGCCACTGTTTGTTGTAGTATGAATTTTGTTTAATTTTCCAGTCAAATTAAACGTTTCATTATGATAATGTAGGTAAAAGCACAATATAAAGCGTCCGGCTGATATAAGAATACATAAGCACTTACTGGAATATTGTTATAGAACAAAGCAGCAGATAAATCTATTATGAAATAATGGAAATTATGAATATACAGTCATGACATTAACATAATGATCCTGCATTTGTTACGGCGTACAAATTAACATAATTTATTATGACTAAGCTAAGACTATAATTATATAAATTGAACTGACGTAGCACTGCTGGGTGTGGGCGTTCAGATATTAGCAACATTTTATTATTTTCGTAAAACTATTAATAACCTGTGCAGAAGTTGTTACTTTAATTATTCATTATGCCGAAATTGTTCCTTTTACACCTTAATTACAAAGCAGTTAAATTGTAATTATTTTCAACTGAAATGTAAAATCAAGAGTAGTTTTAGGAAAATATATTTGGTAACACAGTAAATTGAACCAAAAAATGTATTACCATACATGTCAACATAATTTATTATTTTTATATTAGTCTTACGTATTTTTAAAAACCAAATGGTCAGTTTACCATCGCCCAAGTGTCGGATTCCGGAAAAGTTGATCAAAAAAAGAATTAATTGAACGTCGAAATCCAATATTTGTATAAGCCAGCCCTTTTGATGATAAATCAGAGTAGCCGGGTTGTGAGTCCTGAAATAAAATTGTAATCGGGGGCCAGCTTCGCAAATAAAACATTAGCTGAATAGACAAATGGATTTAAGAAAGTTATATATTTGCATTTATGAACACAGTCAAAAGGTGGTTCCAATCAAGTCAAGCAAGCATCTGCCAAAACGTAACCTTTAACGGTTAGCATTAATAAAATGAAGTATTGTATGTATTGTTTTATGCCTCCCATCCTTTAAGAGACAATAAAATTAAATGTCCTAAGTTAATTTTACCAAAAACAAGAAAACGGTTTCCAATTTATTTCTTAGTTTCTAAGTTTCTATACACTTTTGAATTTATAACAAATAATTTTAACATTACCTGTCAACTGTTAAAGATATTAAGCACATCTTGGTAAATAGATTTCCAAAATCTGAATTAAAATTTGTTCATTGTGCGATGAAACAAACTTTTTTAAAAGTTACACCGAATTCACGAATATTATTCAAGTTTTCAATGGTTTTAATTCACTTTAGATAATAAAATTGAAACTAATAAACTTTTTCTTTCAAATATCCCTGTAGATAAAATGTTCAGGGTTGTTAAATCAGAGGTGATTTCGAAGTTCTGGCGTGAATTTTTAGAGATTCTCTTTCATTACTTCTGACGGTCGATTTTTCTATTCCAATTTTATTCCAAAGATGTTTTAGTGACATAAAGTCGAAACTAGCACTTTTCAGACTCAAAAACGCTATCGTCAGCTGGGGGTAAATTTGTCCCACTTTTCCATGATTTTAGATTCTCTGTTAGTAAAAGCTTTGAAAATACCAGGAAAACGTTGCATCACAAAATTATGGTACAAATTTTTGTTTGGTCGTTAATAAATTTTTATATTTATAACAACGTTCGGAAATTTCATTTACATTTTTACTATCTTACGCTAAGTAGTTCTACTTCTGCGTTTTAATTGCAAGACTGGCGTCCGAATTCTTTTTTTTTTCTTAGTTAATAGCGAAACGATCCCTTGAGTCAAGAACCGACGAACCACGTACGCGCGATCTAAGTTTTGGTACTAGACGGGGTGTAATCCCTTAGCTGTCCTGTCTACCATAACATCGTAGATCAACGGGGCAAGTGGTCCAAATTAGAGCAATTTGTGTTATAATAAGGGTTCAGAAATTCTGAAGAGGATTTCAATAAAAATATTGATCTTTTGGTCGTCAAAGGTTTGCGAACTTCAATTGCACGATTAATTCATGACCTACAAATGCAGTTGCACGTATTGTAAGTACCACAAATAGTTCGAATAAGTTCGAATTCCACATTTGCCTGTTGGATGAGAGTAATGACATGGCTGATAATAATGTTTAATTCAATAATAAATAAAATACGAAATAACTTGTGCAAATTAAAATTTTATAACAGTTTTCCGTATTTTAATTAGTAGTAATTAGTTTAACTGAGTAAAATATTTTGTAAACAATTTATTCCTTTCTATATTTACAAGAAAATAAAATAATACAATTTATTTTAATTAAAAGTATTGTTTAAACTCCGTCCTCGTTTTCTAAGTTATAGGATAGCATTTGCTTATAGATCTGAAGTCTGCAACAATATTCACGTATAATAATGTCTATAATATTTTGAAGTTTCACAAAACTAAAGTTATCCTAACGCTAGTGGCGATTATGCATAATCACCGCTTATATCGATTAATATAATCTGTATGTTAAATAGCCTAATTCTTCATTTTTACTATTTAGGTTGAAAATTTTGTGGTAGAGTTCAAGTCCAATTAGATTTGGTGTATATAAAACCACAGGCCTGACAGTAATAGCACAGTGCCCAAATTGTTATTAATTTATATGCAGTCCAGCTCAATTTCAATTACTTGCATCACAAAGGGCACAATCTGAAAGTTACAAACAATAGTAAATTTCTACATAGCCAACAAAATACAGGGCTAAGTTCTGGAACTCTGCAGTGCAATGAGATAAGATAAGGCAATCATAAATCATCGAAAGGCTTTCCTACAGTTAGTTAAGAAAGGTTTAAACTGTATTTTCATTTCCGTTCTTATGCCGGTCCTTATGGTGCCTTCTGATGCAATTGCCTCTCTGTATCATAACACGGTATGGCTTTGTGAAAAACAATAATGTATAATACCAAAATTGGTACTATTGTTGATGAAACTGCGATGTTAGCTTCATATCAAGACTTGAAAAAATGTGGCTTCTATAATGTTTCTTCAAGAACAGCAAGAAGTGGTAAAAATGTGGCGGATTAAGGTCAATATTACACGGCTACTCATATCAACTTGACCCTTAAAAAAGGAACATGTCCTGCAGAGTCACCATTTAACAGTGTTCTCTCGAAATATGGGGAATGTGAGGAAGATACGAATTACCTCAGTGTCCATCTGGATAGAGACTTGATATGGGCAAGACGCATTTGGAAAATGCGACTGCACTTAAGTCGTATCTATCGTAAAAATACTGAATGATGAGTGGAAGCTCTCACTTTAGCAAATCTTTAAATATACAAAGCCATCATAAAGCCTGTATGGACATATCGTCCCCTGATGCATTGACAGCGAATGTGCAAGAATTTTAACAGTCTATGCATTGCAAAAACAGGAAATGTGACCACCCATTTGAATTCCGCAGGAAAGATTATATCAGTTTCGGAAATGTGCGAATGTTTTCTATTCCACAACGCCAAAACAACGAGTGTGTCACCCCAGTAAATACACACACGTTGAATTACGGTTGAAACAACGTAACTTAGGTTGAAAGTACGTTATACATTACTTTTTGGTTGAATATATCAACGTTGGTAGTCCATTGATAGCAAACGGTTAATTTCCAACGTTATAACGACGTAGATAAATACTAATAACTCCACCATTGGTAAGACTTTGATGTTAGTTATACGTTACTTTATATGGTTATTGTAACGTGTTTTTCAATTGTATATGCAACGTTACAAATAGATCTCATTGTCAACGTTGCCATAATATAACGTTATTTATATCGTAATTGTAACGTTGAATTAGTATGAAAAGACAACGCCTTGGTGATATTTCCGTCAAAAACTACGTATTATTTAGGTATGGAGAAAACCTGGAGAAAACCGTACATAAACACACGTCTATCCATACGTTGAAGATATCCAGTGTTTAAACGTATTTTTCTATCGTAATTTTAACGTTGAATTAGTATGAAAAAACAACGCCTTGGTGATATTTCCGTCAAAAACTACGTATTATTTAGGTATGGAGAAAACCTCGAGATCCCTTTTAAACTCAGACATAAATTAATACATCATTTGTTCATTCAATAAATTTCGCGACTTTTTCCGCGTCACAACTACAAAATTACACCAATATTAAAACACAAATTCAACCTCACGAATCTTTTTTTATTTTTGTACGATAAGAGCGCTGGGTTTTTACACTCATTTTTCCCAGCAAATACTTCAATCTGTAAATAATAAATTAAACTGTAAATAAATCAACATAATGTTAGATAAATTGTGGAAGCAATAGGCACTAACTTTAAATTATAACGCTTATGTAAATACTTACAAGGGGAGACCGCCTACTCGTCATCGCCGATTTCGTCCAAATTCACAGTATATGTAGGGCTTGACTAGAAGTGAAAGTGACCCAAGTGGAATCACCAGATGGCCAAGCGTTTTTTAGAAAATAATATTTTTGTCGGGTAATAATACCATAAGTTCATTATTATAATAATAATAAAGACTTTTTTGCCTTTCCGGGAGTAAAGTTACCACTTTACAGTTTTGCGGGAGCAAAGTACCACTTTTCTTAGGAGGGGGGGAAAAGTAAATTAGCGGGAGGAAAAGTAAATACCACCAACTTAAGTTGGTACTTCATTAATGCCATGTACAGGTCTGGCTTTAGGCTATATGGTTTGGTAATTCTCGCTTATTCTAACAAATATTTGTTTTGAATTTTTTTCTTTCTTTCGGCTTTCGGAAAGGCAAAAAATAGTATATTCGCGCTCGGGATTAAAGTGACTTTTCGTACTTCGGGTAATTTTTCCACTCGGCTGCGCCTCGTGTAAAAAACCTTTACCCTCATGACGAAAAGTAGCACTTTACTCCCTCGGTGTATAATATACTATTCCTCCCGCTGTTTTACTTTTCCTCCCGCTATTATTTTTACCCGCCAAAAATGTTATTTTCTAAAAAAACGCTTGGCCATTTGGTGATTCTACTTGGGTCACTTTCATTTCTAGTCAAGCCCTACATATACTGTGAATTTGGACGAAATCGGTGATGACGAGTAGGCGGTCTCTCCTTGTTAGACAAATAGAGTTCTTTTATCTTATCTTATGATCACGATTGAGGCTCAATGCCACACCAAAAATTTCTCTAAAGTTATTTTTATAAAGATGAATGAGATAAACGGCTAGCTCGGAAGTACTCCGTTGAATGCCAAATATGATACTGATGAGTGATGACTATGAGATCTAAAACTCATTGACCCATCCACCATAGTACCCATAGGTACGTTAAATGTACCTAACGGTTTACGTAATTTAAATTTAAAATAAAAGCAAACTAAAAAGTAACCTTACATTATTATGACGGGTTTTCAACGTTACGAAGTGGTTTAGGAATCACGTAGAACGCACGTTTGAATGTAACCAAAATAAAACGTTTCAACAACACGTTAAAATATACTTTAAAATAACGTTACATTTTGCCTGAGATGGTTCAATAAAGGTTAAAATCAACGTTATAAACAACGTTATTGGTTGCTAAGTTGAAATTTACTTTAAAGCTCGCGACATTTCTATGCAAATAATACGTTACTCCATAACGTATTGCAGCGTTTTATTCGAGAGTGAAATTCTTGATAAAAAGTAAAGTCAACTGTCTGCCGAAATGCTGGCACGATAGAGAAAAGTTGTTTTTTGTTGTTTCGAAAGCCAAATTTTGTCACAGTTTACACTTACACAAATACAAAAATTTATGCTTGTTGTTCTGTTTTGATAAAGTGTTGCGTTTGAATCCTATCTAAAAATCGAATTTGTAAGTGTTAGTGATTTTCAAATTTACCACTCAAAAGTTGGGAACTTACATTTTGGAAATGGAGTGCCGTTTTGTAAAAGGTAGGAGAAAGTGGAAGGAGAATTTTTGTCTTTTCCGGCGACCATTGAAGACCAGAGGTGTTTTTCGAGACACCTATAAAAAGGTGAATTTCGGTAGTTTTTCTTGGAACCAGATGTCCGAGATATGATTTTTGTGTAGAACACAAAGTTTACAATCGCTGGAAGTGAAAACGTGAGTCTTTTACGTTAATTTTGATACTTTTCACTTGAACATGTGGCCGTTTGTCCTCGTCATAAATTTCACATAAAATGCGATCCAGTTTATGATTTGATGATCGTGGGAATTATTGATTGTGCGAAAGAGTTATTTATTCGATTTATTACATCGAATAAACCCTATAAATGAAAATTTGGTTAAATTTGGATATTGAAAAATTTGAGGTTAAATTTCACCTTACAAAGCGGCGTAGTAATTTGGATGCCCGTAAACGTTAACCAGGATTAACTTAATAAGTTTTATTTGCTGGAGAACACTGAAGCTTCTATGAATTTACTAATGAATTTGATTTGGATGGAGTTGGAAGTCAACATTTGTGAAGCAACTGTCAAATTTGGTAGTCATAAGGAAGCTGCTGATCACGAAGTCCAGTGGTGTACAAAATCCAGTGGCGGAGTGCATTCCCTCAATGTGTAGATGTTCTTTTTCATCACTTTTTATTAACTGCGTTACAAGGGTTAGTGAAACCATTAATTATTTTTATAACCAAACTGATTATTTTTGTAAATTAATTTATTTTTATAAACCTTTTTCTCTAACACATTTACAATTAATCCAGTCGTAAATTCGTTCAGAATTTTCTATGAACAGTAAATGTAACAGAATTTACGACTGTGATTCACCTTTACACCTCACGGCAGAGCAGGCATTTATGAGCCTGACAAAGAAGAACAACTTTTCTCCTGTTCTTTTTTATTTGAATAAAATTCAATATTATTTTTATACTCAAGAATTTTATTCTGGCGCCCAACAAACCCTTGTTACCTTTCTTAGGATCCTGCTAACTGGGAAAAATGGTCTCCAAGTAACTGTTTAAGTGCTCACCGGCTTAAAGCAAACCGTGGACTCAATTCTGTCATTCGTTCCGGTGAATGCCGACTACCCCAAGCGTCTAATTGAAGAACTTGGGAAGTCAAGGTCATCTGGGACACGACAGTATATTAACGTATGGTTATCGTTTATTTCTAACGTTTATTCCACGTACGTGTGTTTACTGGGACATTAATACGACATTTAAAATGCATTATATTATATTGTCACAAAAACTACTCTCCGAATCGCAACCCCTAATGAGAGGGTTAGACCAAACAGAGACCAGAGTCGATAACAAACCGGAGAGAACCTCTCCAGTTTCTTTGCCACGATATTAATAGACTATTTATAGCTACAGCCTACAAGCCTACAACAAAGAAATAATTAATTCAAAGTTTGAATTTACCACCAAAAACCTATAAAATTTGGAAAGTTTTGCAGATTTTTGAATTTGTGTAGCGGGGTCGGAAGATAAGGATTCGATGGTGAACATCTTGAAGACGACGGGTGTGGATTTTAACGTCCGGAGTTTTGCGAATTTTACGTTTTTCTTTGTGACAAGTTTTGGTCCAAAGATTTCCTTAGAGAGATTGATTAGTGCTTTTCCTGGTGCAGGAACAGCGAGTTATTTGGTAATTACGATTAAAGTGGTGAAGTTTTCGAAAGGCCGACCATTTTGATGAACGTGGTCAAGTTGCATTAAATTGCAAGAAATCAGAAAAATTTGTGATCATCCGATAGCAGATTGCGCTTTTATTTGAAAATTCGAGGGTTTTAACTTTTGATGACCCTAAAATTATTATAATTCGAAGAGATTGGAAACATTATTTGAGGTTAGTTACCGTAAAGGTGTTTAAATTTGGATGTTTTGCCACGTAAATTCACGTGAAGCATACCAATTATTATCCGTGGAACAATACGACGACACTAATAATTCACACAAATTGGTAAAAATTTGGATAAAACCGAAATCGATGACAACACGTTTACGTACCACATGCATGAGGGTTACATAACAAAACCAGGGTTAATTTTCGAGGGCAGAGCGAAGATTCCAGTGCATATCAAACAATTTTTGGTTAATGAAAAATCTTTATTTAAATATTTAAATAAAAGCAACTCAGGGTTATCGAAACACCATAGAGAAAAATTGACTATAAATGTAATGGTGCTTTGATGCACTTGCACACATCTACACTAACGGCAAGAGGACGATTTTATAATCGAAAAAGCGGGATTATATTTTCACTGTTTATTTCCATTTCATTAAACAAAATAATTTCAGCCGAGCCTTTTATTACGAGTTTGAATCTAGCCCTGTTTGAAGATTCTTAATTTAATGCTTAGCGACAATAAAGCTGTCGGCGCACTTTATTTCGTCTGTGTTTACAACACTACAATATATTCCTACGCCGGAAATGTTCATATCAATTCAAGACCTACTGAAGTAACACGGACTGAGAACAGAGTGTCCAATAAAGTCGATAATCGAGCGAAAATTGGAAATTTTAAAATCGATTATTATCCAAACTAATCGATATAATGACATTCCTACGTGTCCAGATCGCTTCATTTTAATAATATTTTTCTAAATCCGTCGAGTTTTCTTTAGAAAATTTTTAATAGAAACAACGCCTATGAAACAATTAAGTTAAATTAGGTGACAAATGAAATGTCAAATGATGCCATAGTTTTCAGCAAATCACAACAAGTTTTGGCGCCTGTGCAGATATCGTGGTTGGGATGAGGGTAAGGAATGTTAATATGCTATCTGGAGTTGTCAGTCAGTTATTGGCTGATTTGTACATCAGCTTGCTTATAGCTAGCTAGTACTGGAAGCTGGCATCAAATTACTAGCTCCTTTTGACAGATTTTTCAGCCAACTACCTATTACTTGGGGGCTACAAGTCAGTTAGCTAGTTATTATTAGCTACCTCTCAGCTAGCTCTTATTGGAAACTATCAGACAGTTATTACCTAAGTTGTAGAACTTGTTGTCAGTTAGCTATTATGAGAAGCTGTCAGCTTCTAATTAGCTTAGAGCTTGCTGCCAGCAAGCAATTCAACAATTATTTAGGAAATTTGGTACTTTAAACTAAAATCATTTTAATTAGCAAGCTAGCTAATTGTCATCTATAAAAATTGAGAAATATATTTAGAATAACTGCAGTCATGGTCCGGTACAGAAAGAGCAATAATGAGCATCATTTAGCTAATTAAGTCGATGGTAAATGGGAATAATTAATTAACGAAGGAATTATAAACGTAGAACGACGCAATTATATATAATTTTTAACAACGTATAATTATGATTATCAATAGAGTACGGACTTATATGCATAAAAAATCGTGAAAATAGCGCTTAAAATAGCACAAAAAATTGCCATTATATGCATAAAAATATGCATAAAACTTAAATATAATAACTAATAACTAATAACTAATAAGCATTAAAATAATTTTTTGAAATAAAATTTATTTGAAAAGTAACACAATAAAATATGTATACAAGGACGTGCCTACGGGGGGAGCCTCCCCCCACCCCAAATAATTTAGGAAATTGGAAAAAAGTTGGCAAAATCACTCAAAATTTGGTCAGGTTGGCAAAAGCCGCTAAACCTATAATAGGAAAAATTGACAATTACAAAGAGTTGGCAATTTTGAATTAATTAAGTTGGCAAATTCCCCCCCCCCGCAAATAAAAGTTGGTTGTGCACGTCCCTGTATGTAGATAATTACTGTACAACGTTTTTACCACAATATTTTTCTAAAAAGTCTCTAAATGAACCGTTTCCTAATTTTAATAATGGTATTCGCGTTTTACATTAACAAAACGCCACCACACGGAATTATTTCAAAGTCCATTCTGGATGTACTATAGTGGCGCCACCAACGGTAATGTAAAACGCGATATTTAAATCTAGCGAAAACGTTCTCTGGTCTTGTGATGAACTGGAACCAGCGATTGACTCAAATAAAGTTTGTTGTTTGCTTGCATTCTTTTTTAAATTTGTTCATACTTTCCAAATGAAATGATGTTTTAAGATGTTGCATTATGTTAAATTTCTTTTCGCTGTTTATCTCCTATTATAACAAATATCAAGTCTTGCAGTTAGTTACCGGCTAATATATCTGTTATATAAACAAAACCTGTTGTCACCTAAATATTAAATTCAAAGTAAGCAAATAGTAAATTTTAGGTATTTTTTATGGATCTACTGCAATTTTTTTTTAATTTATCGAAAATGTGCTAAAATAAGCACTAAAAATGCTTAAAAATAAATCTAAGCATAAACATGTTAAAATAAGCCGAAATAAGCATATAAGCATAAAAAAATTAGTGTCAAGTGACTTATTTTTTTCAAATTCGTGGACATTTATAACAATTATTAGGCTTCTGCTATCAATATTTATGTATAGCAAATTTGCTAGAAATCCGTACTCTAATTATCAAAGTGTGAAAGAGGTAGATTTAAACGAGGACTTATTCTGTGTCTGTTTTGCAAATATTATTAATAATAAGCAATAACTAACATCTTTGTATCTTCTTCCGTTTTAGAAGCAATTCTCTAGAGTATTCTCTTCTAGTTTAGGCCTTCAGACTTCTTACTTCCCAACATCTGCGTCGTTTCCTTCGCAGTGTTAGTACTATGAAGCCTGTACCCTGTTCTTTTATGTTAATGATGCCGACCACCGGTTTAAAGTGCCTTCCGAAGCACGGAGAGTAGTCATAAGAAAGTTCGGGATGATATGAACATAAATATTTTTAAGAAAAATTACAAAGCGAACAATTGAATGAAATTGTAATGTTATGGGAATTTGGGGAACTTTAATTTTAGTTTTTATTGTTTTATTTTGTATCAAGGTTCATAACTGGTAAACAATTTTTATTCGCCCCCGAAGAGCCAAAGCGGGATGTTCTATTTTAATTCCATACCGGGTGACCGACCGCCGATCCAATCATAAGAAAATAACATGGGAAATACATTTTTTTAAATTCAAAATGCTACTTTTGAGGCCTAGGACATGAAAGTAAAATCATCACAAGCGGACAGAAAAGTAGTAACTAGTTATTTTTACTTAATAATTCAAATTAAAATATTTTTCATGGGCGGAAGTTATTTTCTGTCATTGGAACATAAATTACTATTGTTTATAAATTATGTCGACTTAATGTGGTATAGTTACGATATAGTAATAGCAAAAGCTCGATGTTAAATATCGAATAAAAGTCAGTGATGCACGTGGAACAAAATTAAACATTTCTACATAATTTATATTACCGTATAATTATATACTTACTGCATTAAATTTTACTATTTTCTCCCAACATGTGCAACACACTTCATAAGAAACAAAGAAGAAGCAGTAGTTTGGTGTGCTCGTACTGATTTAATTACGTATGTACAAGGATCATGTAGATAGAGGATCAAATATTTTATGATAAATATGCTATTTAGCAATACCAAACAGCAAAGATAAAAGGTGACTACCCTAAGGCACATCCGACAGAATATTTCAAGTGTCTAATCGCGTTCCATCAATCTGCCCCAAAAATATCAAACTAGTTAGCTGACAAGTGGAATTGAAAAAGAAATACTTTCTACCTATGTACATAGGTGTATGGACCGAATCAAAAGCTTGACTCAAAAATCGATATAAATTATACAGGGACGATTTTGTTCGGATCATAAATCAAAAAAATACAATTTTCAAATTTTTGAAAAGTAGCTCAGCGATGAAAGTTTTATTTTTTGAATACTTTATTGTCTTTTCGTAACGAAACTATTTTAAATAGAATTTAAAAATACACCCTCGTTTTTTAGCAAAACGCCTGTATTTTCACTAGGCAATATATCAGTATTATAATAATCCTGCAACTACTTTAGAGAAGACCGTGACTCATGGGTTAATAAATGAGATTCAGAACTTGTCTTATAATCAATAAATTCAAGTTAACTCATAATTATCGTCCAAATTCACCACAATTACTAGAGGATAATAAATTTACATATTAATTTATTGCATTGATAATGCTTAATATTATGCATAGGCAGCAAAATTTTTTTATTTTAGTATAATTTGAATAAAAAGTTTTAAATTACTTTACAATGTATTTTAATATAAATTATTATTGCTAGTCACGTGCGTTAAGGAAAATATCGGAAAATATAGTTGCGTGTACAGCATCAAATTTTCAATATCTTTTCAAAGGTCATCTCAAACTAACAATCTGCTCTACTTACCTTGTCTTACATATTAGACGAATGTACTGATGAAATAGAAGAAGAAAATTCAATTCGAACTACTATCATTAGATATTCGCAGGACTAAACAAAATTGCTTGTTAATGGGAAAGTTTGGCAAGTCAGCTTTTCATTTTGAGATATAGTTAAAGTAAGTAAGGCAGCGAACTTGTTTAATATAACACCAAATTATTTAAATATTGTAAATTATTTTAAAAATGATTAATTTAAGTCAACATTAAAATTCGAATTTAATATTACATACCTAGATATTATTCTTTTACTTGAAACTAATATTTTTTTTATCAATTTTACCGAAATTCTCTTTCAGAGTGAAAGAAAACTTATTAATTTTAGAATTTAAACTCGTCACCCCATCTTTTAACTCGTTTTATTGGCAATTTAATCATCTAACTACTTTACTTCTTTGTTTTATTGAATTACCTGGCGCTCGGTAATTTCTTTTTTCTTCATTAATAAAATTAGTGTTATGTTACGTCTTTATTATAACAACCTCACGTTAGGCGCCATTTAATTATGCAATGTTAACTCTTGTTATTTGCGTAAAACCCCAGGTTGGTCCTGACATCTCAGGATCAGTTGGACTACCATGATGTACCATCAAGTAAGGTTTTTTACTTGATCTTTAATTTATCTGGCATACGTAGAGAAAACCGGAAAATGTATAAATGGTAAAGAACCGGATATAAATATATAGGTATAATTAAAACACCAAATTGAATGTTTATGTACGTTCTACGAGAATATGTGTATTTCCTTTTCGTATTTAAGTTAATGGTTTAGGAGCAGGGAATACTGTGATAGCTTATGTTAATCGAAATGCTAATAGAATCAAAACTCACTCAGATAATGTGACATATAGATGTAAGTTGATAGTCATTCGAAATGGCTTAAGGTCAATTCAAATGCGATATCGCCGTTAATTTCCTTAGAGCATAATGGAGCCTTATAAAAGCCACATAAAATAACCAACCCTCTTATTAAACAGACGACAAGAGTTCACGTAGCTATCACAAAATTTGTACATCGTCAAAAACTAACATGAAAATTTTATTGGAAAAGTGAAAATAAATTAGAAGTAGGAAAAAATAAAATAAAAATCTTAGAATATTTCCATTAAGTTCTCGACGATTACCAGTCATTTTTATTATATCACCTCAAGATATATTAAATATCTTTCCGATTTATCTAGGTACATAATATTATATACTATTATTATATTACTTACATCTTAAAATTGTGTTTAAGAGAGAGGGAGAGAGAGAATGTCAAGACTTAAAATTGTCCTGTTATCAAACGTTTACTTCAATAATAATTTATTATATTGTTGGTTTCCAATACCGCGTTGAATCCTCTATTGTTTATTATTATGTATAAATTGACAAATAAAATGTTAGTAAAAAAAGGTAATTTTCCTAATGTTTGAAAATTTAAATCATTATTTCTTTATTTACCATCAGTAATATATTGTTTTAACTATTTTTAGTTAAACTAAAAAAAAATAATAACTAACAAGGAGAGACCGCCTACTCGTCATCACCGATTTCGTCCAAATTCACAGTATATGTAGGGCTTGACTAGAAATTAAAGTGACCCAAGTGGAATCACCAGATGGCCAAGCGTTTTTTAGAAAACAACATTTTTGGCGGGTAAAAATACCATAAGTTCATTATAGTAATAATAATAAAGACTTTCTTTCTTATAAAGTTACAGTTAATAATACTATATCTACATAAAATTCATAATAATACATAATCTGACCGAAAAAATTCGTATTAGAAATCTTATGTATGTAAACTTATGGTATTTTTACCCGCCAAAAATGTTATTTTCTAAAAAACGCTTGACCATCTGGTGTTTCCACTTGGGTCACTTTCATTTCTAGTCAAGCCCTACATATACTATGAATTTGGACGAAATCGGTGATGACGAGTAGGCGGTCTCTCCTTGTAAGTTAAATATTTGATTTTCAATAATTTTTTCTGTTATCGAATATTACATGAAGGTACAAGCTAACAAAAGATATTTGGTATATTTTACGATTTTAACTTTATAATGGGGGTTTATAAGACAAAGGTACACTCAACGGGGAAGCTTCACCTACCTACAAAGGGATTTAAAATAATACAATTCTCAAAATGTCGTTGATTTTCCTAATTATGGTACTAGAATATTTTTTATTTATAACCTACTTTTATAATAATTTTATTATATCAATCCATTTTCTCTTCTCTTTCTTCTTCAAAAATTAAAGAAATTTTTTAAAAGACATATTTATTTATATAGGTAAGTTATCTTAACAAAAGTTTGGCATGCATAGACCTACGTCGTGTGATCGTTTGTGCTATGGACCCCTATTATATAGTTAAACCAATAAATCATAGAAGATCTAATACATAAATTGTACAAAATATTTTAATGTCCAATCAAAGTCAGTTTAAGTTAAATCAGTGCAAAGTAAAATGATACCGTTAACTGAAAATGCTTTATGAATTACATCAGCATTTAACGACTTGTCAAAGTTAACAAAGCGTCAACTACTCGACGATTAGGGAAGTTTTTATGAAATCGGTTAATATTTTACTGTTTCATTTTCAACAACAATTAAAGCTCCTTTTATTGATGCTATCTTCAGTAATATTTATTACAAGGGAAGGCAGGAATCTTAAAAAAACTTAATTAACCTTGTAAATTCCTTATGGTGCAGGTTATGTTATGTTAACTACCTAGTCTCTAGTAACTTGAAAAACAATTTAGTTAATTAGTTATTAACTAGATTGTCAACTAATTTTACTATTTTAACTAATTTTACTATTTTGAAGTTTACTACTACTGATAAAACCATTCCAAATCAACATCGGGGTGATAAGTGTAATTCATAACGATCTCCAATATGTGACGCCGAGTGCAGAACAACCAAATTAATCACGAAGTAGAAGGCAACGATGGTCGTATGGTCTCCTGATCTACTTATCATCGCAATAAAAAACATCTAGATTTGTCCGTGACTGACGCAATCGGAATTGGTTTGTTCATTTATTATCAATCTAAAAATAAGCACGAATTGGAAAGAATAAAAAGTACTTTCTTCGAGCTCTGATAAGTTTACAAACTTTTTGGAGACAAACGCTCCTTTCCAATCGAATGTTGACGTGCGGCTTGGAAGTTGAAGAATGGTGAACCCGAGGTGAACCTATTCCAAATTAAAGCTATATTCTCAAAGGGTATTGTATGTGGATTTGGATGGTTTTCCACCAGATATTTACACAGGTCAACATACCATTCACATAAACTTAAAATTAGGTGTAAAATTATTCGAATGGTTACATTAAAGTAACACTAAAGAAAACATTTTACATTAGTAAAAGAGGTCCCTGGTACAACAAGCACAATGCATTATCGTTTTTAAAAAATCGTCGGAAGTGCTTCAAGATTGTTTATTACAAAATCAAGACATCAGAATTAGGTTATGTTACTAACCAAATATAAAGTGACAGTCACAAACACCGCCCTTCGACCCATCTGATTGGCGCTGGTAAGAATTCTTTCCCAATGTATTGTAAAAGTTAAAAATTTATTAACTTTTCCACAGGTCGTTCCACCGGTTCTTCCACCGGGCAAGAAATTAAGTCTACCTGAACGCTTCTACCCCAGGTAATGCTTTTTAACTCTTACAAATTTTACCATCCAAATACAATTATACCAATGCTGCTTAACGGGCGACACTTGACCGTTGTTAACACTGCTTGTAGAGACGTCGATGGACTAGTGACAGAGCTGCTCTTGGTGGCGGAAAGCAAAACTGGAAAATTCTCCAAAGTGATCGGTAGTTTCCAACAGAGAACGAAGTTCATAGGTTAAGTTCTTCTGGTTTGACAAAACGACAACACCAAAGAATTTTTTACAGATTTACGAACCCGAAACTGTGTAGAGCTCGCTCACAAAAGAGCCTCCCTATCTTTGCTCCCCAGATGTTCCATAGGAGCCAAATAACATCAAACGACAGCTGAACTCCTTGTCTTATACGACTTGGCACGAAAAATAGTGACTTTGGATACAAAAATATATTCGTCTACACAATACTGGAAAATCGTTGTCCAAATTAAAATGGATCCGCTAGTCACTATGGGTATCAGGGGAGTAAATTCAACGTTATTAACATTTGCATCCAATGCATGGATAAAATGCGCATGAAGGCAAGTGAAAATGCAGGGCCGAATAGAGGAATATTGTGAATTGCAATTCAAGGGGCAACCAAATAACAAATACGAAAATTTGTCTTATGCTCGCAAACAGGCCCTACGGGGTGGGGGGCCCAAGACCTGTATTGCCCCGGGCCTGACAATTTTAGGTGGTCTGAATTTTGAAGTTCTTGTCGAAATTATAAATCTTTCAAGAACAAAACCAAGCATCTTATATTTTCTACCCCACAATTCTTAACTTTGAAGTGGGAAGGGGAGCCTTTGTAATATCCGTTACTTCGGGCCTCTCAAATTATTGCTCATAAACATTTCCATTGACTGTTTAAAATTTCTTGTTTTAAAATCCATCTAAATCATATTTGAAAATTAATTTAAAATTAGATACTGCTTCCTCCTGCCGCCGTCTCCTTATTATTAGTCGGAAATCCAAAAATTAAATTCTTATTTATAAAACTATAACTTTCTAGTGAACTTTTAATTTACCCAAAAAAAGTAATAAATTGATTAGGCGAATTTGTCCTTGGTATTTACGAAAATTTAAAAAAATCGTTGTAGATGTTCTTTTTCCTCTATATTTTTAGATTTCCTTTTTGGTGGAAAATTTTCTGGCGTCAAATTAAAATACTACATCTGGCATCCCGAACCTGGGGCATTTTGGTGAACATTTCTGGGGATATTTTTGGAAAAGTTTGAAATGAAAATAAGTGTTCACCACTGAACTCGCACTTAACCCTGAGGTATTTTAAAATTTTGGATCGTTACCACGATAAATAAAATGGCAGCCGAAGAAATAGTTACGTTCGAGGATATATTATGAGGTTTCATGAATTGATTGAGATGACAGAATTCATGATTAGCAAATAGTTTGGGTTGCTAATTAATTGATTGGGTAATGTAAATTTGATCGACTTCATGCATTAATAATTATATTATAATTAATTTATAAATTATTTTGTAGGTTTTGATTTTTTTTACGAAATTTGTTCTCCATTTTAATAATTTGACGTTGGATAATAATTGGACGACGGATTCTCTAAATCCCTTTGGGATGTTTCGAAATCTAGGGAGGATGATGTCATGATATTTTTGGGGTGAAGAATATTTGTTTTTGAGTTTATAAAATTTTGTAAAGTTTTAAAATTGTATACGTACCTCTGCTTGAATAGAGGAGGAAGGGGGTCGAGAATTTTTGATAAGCTCTCTCGCGAACGAACTTCGTTCTGGCGAGGTTTGTAAAAGTTCGTAAAAAAGTTTGTAAAAGTGTAAAAATTTTGTAAAACTGAGAAATTTTTGTAAATTTTGACTTTTTGAGATGGAGAAAAATAAATTGAGTGAAAATTAAATGAAATTTTTTAAAAAAAGGTCGAATATTTATTAAATAAACGCAGGAGGCGTTTTGTAAATGAAGATTTTCACAAGATTGCGAGATTGCCCAAGTAGCATTTTTGACTACCAATTTTCAATTGCTGCAATATTGCTTGCAAATTGCTGCCTATTTTGGCGCAATATGCAAAATTGCTACAGCGGTGCATAAATAGCTTGCAAGTTGCTAGCAAATGGCGCTTAAAAATTGCTGGCAAATTGCCCTTCAAAATTGCTAGCAAACTGCTTGCAAATAGCGCCTAAAAATTGCTAGCAAATTGCGCCAAAAATATTGCTAGCATATTGCTTGCAAATAGCGCCTAAAAATTTGCTAGCATATTGCGCCTAAATATTGCTAGCAAATTGCTTGCAAATAGCACCTAAAAATTGCTAGCATATTGCGCCTAAATATTGCTAGCAAATTGCGCCAAAAATATTACCAGCAAATTGCTTGCCAATAGCGCCTAAAAATTGTTAGCAAATTGCGCCAAAAATATTGCTAGCAAATTGCTTGCAAATAGCGCCTAAAAATTTGCTAGCAAATTGCGCCAAAAATATTGCTAACAAATTGCTTGCAAATAGCGCCTAAAAATTGCTAGCATATTGCGCCTAAATATATCTAACAAATTGCTTGCAAATAGCGCCTAAAAATTGCTAGCAAATTGCGCCAAAGACATTGCTAGCAAATTGCTTGCAAATAGCGCCTAAAAATTGCTAGCAAATTGCGTCAAAGATATTGCTAGCAAATTGCTTGCAAATAGCGCCTAAAAATTGCTAGCAAATTGCGCCAAAAATATTCCTAGCAAATTGCTTGCAAATAGCGCCTAAAATTGTTATAGTAAATTGCAAGCTGAAATAACATGCAAACAATTCATATTATCATTGTCACGTGTTGTCGGATTGACCATCGGAATATCTGTTTGTATGATTTTCATGTCTTTTATATGTGTCACTTCTTTTAAACTTTTTGAGAAGACTGATAAAATCGATATTATTTATCAATTTAGCTCTTTTGATTCCCGCATTTTGTATTATATAGTTATCCCACGATCGTGAGTTAGCCATTTTTACGATTTTAGTTGTATTTTGTTTGATTTGTGTATGTAAGAATTCTTTAATTCCATTTACCTATACTAAAGTGTTTTCCTAACATTTATTTATCCAATCAGCCATTTACTAACATGTATTTAAAAAGATTAAGAAGAAATTTAAATTTCCCTCAAAAATCCTTAATTAAAACAGTTTCTATTGCTAAAGCAAGAGTAAATTTAAAATACTTATAAAGTCTTCATTTTAAACTTAATTTAAAGTAAGCCTGCGTAGTCGAATCGATTAAGCGTTTTATATGCGTATACATCCAAGCGGTAGGTCCTAGGTTCGAATCTCACCTCAGCCTTTAGGTAAGAGTATAATTTAATTTAAAAATTATTTAATTTATGTGATGTGATTTTTACAGATACTACATTTCCAGCATTATTCATCGTCTAGGAAAAAAAATGTAGGTATAATTTAAAAATAGATTAATAAAATTAATTAATAAAATAAAAAGGTAGGTATAATTTGAGATATTAAATAATAAAATGTTAATAATAATAATAAAATGTTAATTAAAAATAAATTCTAACAAATTAATTTCTGAATTAAAAATAAAAATATATTTTTAAATTTAATTAATAATTTTTTATTCGCCCACAAAATTTCTTTTTCATTAAAAAAAAACCAGCAATATTTTGTAAAATTATAAAAGCAATATTGCAAAATATCAGCCAACAATTTTGCAGCAATATCGCAAAATATCAGCCAGATATTTATTAAATATCAGCCAGATATTTTGCAGCAATATTGCATACCTAAATTGCTTGCAAGTTGCTACCAAATACTTGCTTGCAATTTGCGCGCTGTCAGCAAGCAAAGTTGCTAGCTGCTTGCTCAAAAATAGTGGGGCCAAATTAGCAATTTTGCAGCAATTTAGTTGGCTGCGGCAGCGCCTATAGCAATTTTTAATTGCAAATTGCTAGCAAATTGCTGCAATTCAGCATCAAAATGCTACTTGGGTGTGGTAGTATAGGAGAAATAACTGAGGTGGCTGTGGCTATGGATCTTTAAATCGACGATTTGGAAAAAATTGAGAACAATAATTTTAGAAAATTTTATTCTGATTTTTATAAAAAGTTTAAGGATCGGTTTAACATATTTATGACCAGAATAACATGGTTTTGTTGTCTGTATTTGTGTACATAATATTATATTTTTGAATTTTGAGTGCGTTCTAGCTTCCAAACTAATACTAACAATTTCACAACCAAATTTCATACTTGTTTATATGTTTATATTGAAACTTAGAGCTGATTAGATTTTAGTCGAAATTGGTTACGGAAATTTGAGAGTGGCAATGACAACCATTAATGGATTAAAGAGATGCCTACGGATTTTCTTGAAAAATTACATTTTTGTTTGTAATTCAAGGGCCATGTGGGTACATTTGTGTACGCCGCACATGGACGCCGAATCATTTCTGCCACGCCAAAAATATTAACTATTCGTCGGAACATCCCAACCACTTTATCAGTGAGGACGAAGGCCGAAAAGTGCATTTTTATTATTACAGTTTATCTTGTGTAAGTTGAACACGGAAACAAAAGCACAACAAATTTTTTAGTTCCAAGTGGTTTCGGTTTATAGAGGTTTCACAGTAATTTGTTGTTGTTGCGTGATTATTCAACAGTTTTGTTTATCTGAAACAATGTCTAAAGTTTTCGTTTATATCAGATAAATGGAACTCGACCGGTAACTGTTCTCGGGTTCTTGCTTTATAAAAAATTATTTTAATAGTTTGAATGATGTGTATGTGCAAAACTACCGACATTTTGTATTTTAATGCTTTTGATCTACATTATGTCGAACATAGTACTATCCTTTTCGAATCAACCATATACAATAACCCTATTTTTATATTCTGTGTTTGCTTTTTTTTTTCCGATCTAAATTACATCATTTCTCTTTGCCCAGAGAATGTATTTTCAAATTATGTTGTTATAACGAAAAAATTATTAAAATTAAAATAAACGTCCCCATAATTAGCTTAGCTGTGTCTGACCATTTTTAATGTGTAAAAAGTATAAATAAATGATTAGATTAATGCATTTGACTTACTGTTAAGTTCAACCAATTCATTAAAATTTACCTACTGTACGCTGCACCGTGATTTCACTTGCATTAACACTTTTAGGCTTTTACGCCCATATATTAGTTCTATATGAGGGAAGCCAGGTAATCATTCTTGATTTTCTAACCTCTTCGATGAATAAATTGTTCTAAGCAATACATTTTTTTAAATGTTAATAAAAACAATAAATTAAAAAGTTTTAGAAAACTTCGAGAAAACAGAAACTTTAGTGGATAAGTACAGAAATTTTAATTGTATAACAGAAAACCGCATTTCAAAAATTTATTGAAAAAACAATAATTAATTAAAATAAACTGAAGAAAAAAATGAAAAGCAGAAATAAAAGGGAAGAAAATTGACAGAAGATCCAGGGTTTCACCCTTTTCAGGAACTGCCAGTTAAGTAAATTATTTTAAGCATTTTAAAAGTTGATATAGGTAAACTTTTTTAGTATCAAACTTTCACAGTTAATTAAGTGGTAAATTGCAAACAGCGGTGATCCTGTGACATTCCTAATAGTACCTAGTTTTTTTTTATTGGAAATTCATGGATTTCGAACAGTTAAACCGATGAAGCAGTTAATTCAGTGCTTTCCACCTAACGAAAAAGTACTCTGGTGGTTTTCTATTGCTTTTCGGGAAGAGACTGCGAGACTGTTACTTTGGGTTGAAATCTAAACGGAGACTTAATTTTAACCTAAGATTTAAGGAGAAGAAGAAGCTAAGGAAGTAAGAAATTTTAGATTAGAACTTAAATGCAATTCAACTACAACAAACTGTTTTTTTTTTTTAATAAATTTAGAATCATTTCAGTGTTCTTTTCAGTTTGTTACGAATAAAAGCGGATGTTTAAACGTTATCAATTAACGAATATCGCATTCCATTTACGATTGCATTAAATTTTGAAAAGAAATTAATTACAATAGTTAAAAAATATTTGGGTCTCGGGCTTGGAAGATTACAGAGGTAATCATAACTGGAGCACTTAATTAAAATATTATTTGGAGTGAAGACGAAATAATAGACTGCGAAATTTTTAAGGAATGCTGTTGACCTTGTTGGTTTTTCTTTGTGTCCTGCAAGAGATGATCTATGGTTCGATGAGTTGCAGTAGCTTAATCGGACTTGTGAAAGTGGTAAAATATTTTTTAGTTGAAGTTTTAGTATGGAAAATGAAAAAAGGATTTATGGTAAACAGTGTGTACCAAGGAGTATAGGTATAATTAAAAAAATTAGAGTTTCTGAGAATTTGCATTAGACATGCAAGTTTAAATAGGTTCTAAATTTCTAAAGTAATCTACAAGCGCCACGCAATTATCTCAAAATCTATATTAACTATAAGAAGCCCGATTTAGAAATTATAGCTCTAATTCCGCCCCTTCGCCCCGAAGAATAAATCATTAAAGCACTATAAACTAACTCTCAACATAATAAGGTGATCTTTGTTGCTCTAGTTGAATGTAACGTCAACTATCCTTTTTGCGTCATCACTTAAACTCCAGAATAACGAACTGGACATTACGAAATCTAATTACAATCTTTGCTCATGCGTGGCCGAACGGGCACGGATGGGGTTTACTCGTAGGGGCGCCGGTAGGGTCTGGACACCCCGACGCAGGGGCAAGTGAGAGACCACGATAGGGTAGGTAGGGGTAAAATGAAGCCGCGCATCGCGAGCGCGAAGCTCTTATTTTGAATGCCAGTAGCCGATTCACTATTACTTCCATAAGTGCGCGTTAGTTCTTGTGGACAATCCCCCACATCGTGAACACCACTCTCGCAGTACTTTTTACAAGTGTTATGATCGACGAACAGAGTAACATAATAATCGCGTGCTCGCCCAAATTAACGTTAGTTTTTAATGTAATTATTGTTGCCGCTTTCAATTTTTAAACGCAGGTGAAGTGTTGCGTGTTATAATCGACTTAAGCAAATATACATAATTGCATAAATTAATTGTTACAAAAACATACGGACGACTTCTAAAAAAAAGTTTGGTTCGGGTTTTCCTCTAAATTTGAAAACTGCCCGCTAACTGCTATATTGCGCTCAATTAAAATGAACAAACACACCAATTGATTGTTGTTACCATCAGTGAATCAGTTCGAGTGAACTTTGTTGAACTGTTTAACTATTTCATTCAAAACGGCTTCGAATTATAAAAATATTTATTCAGCCGCATTCAACACATCCTCAGGTAATTTTTATTATTTCAAATTTGTACCAGATTTTGCGCATTTTACTCGGATTTGGCGCGAAAATTATAAATTTTCGCGTCTCGTTAATAAATTCATTAATTCGCTTACCTCAACTTGATCCAATTTATTACTCATACCATTATAATCGCTATCGACAATTAATTATTTGGTAAATTAGAATATTTTATCGCTATTTTAATTATAATTAAAAAGTGGAATTTCCTAATTGTTAGGTATTTTTTATTATTGTAATAATTATTTTTGATGTATGAGTCAGTTATGATTTGTCGTAGTATAAAACCAAATTACACTTAAAGTAGGTACATATAAAATTATATTTATATCATATGAATCATACATATTTTTGAAATTAACATATGTATAATACCGGTATAATTAAGTATGTTTATGGGTGTGTTAATGTTTCTAATATATGCGTGTTTCTAAAATTACCCGCAAAAATAAATCAATTACGAGTCTTGTATTTGCAAAATGTGCAATTAAATTCGTAATAATTGTTTTTCATCCAATCCACTCACGCTAATAATAACAAAATTACGAAGCACCCTGTGTGCGGTATTTAAATGCAGAGGCCGATTATATAGAATAAGTTTTTATTTATAATAAAAAATGTTACATAAATCTCCTTTGTCGATTTTATACACTGTAAAGTTTTATTAATTAAAAACGGACATTAATTTTGCATTATGAAAATTTCAATTATTAAACTGAAATAATAACTATAAAATAATTATAAAAACTTACAATAACAAAAGTAAACATCTAATCTAACAATTATTTATTTAATTACATAATTTTGGTCGTACCAACAATATGAATTACTCGTTAAAAATTAATTTAGACAATTACGTAATTACAATAATCAAGAAGCGTAAATCGTTATTAATTCATAAAATATTATAATCATAACGACAATTTTGTTGTATAAACATACATTATCGGCGAATAGTTTTTCAAAGAAGCACGTGCTGTGCGTGACATAGTATTACACGTGGTCGCGTCCTTTCACTTTCCGCGAGTAGACGGAGCTTTCAAAGGCGTCGCGAGCGTCAAGGTCGTCTACAGAAACTGGCAATTTCCTACGCGGCTTAAAAGTTTCAAAGCTTAAATACCGCATTTCACATACACAAAGATTTTTTTTACCCAACTTTCAATGTTTTCCTGTCACACTGCTATTTCCCACTAATTAATTTAGAAACCTTATTGCTACAATTTGAAAAATTTAATATTTCACGAAAATCTTAATTACATCGATTCCGTTTTGTTAGTTTATTTGGTTTCGCGGAACTCGAATTACAATAAATTAGCGTTGTTAATATTAATTATGTAAATTTGCGGTGAAATAGGAAATTTTGTTGTTGTGGAGGAAAGTAAAAGCGTCCGACGTCTTTATTTCTTCTGCAGTGGGTCAAAGCGCACGCCCAAATGGTCTTAACTTTTCGCAACTTTTATTTTAGAAGTTTACCAAACTTTACACCTAAAACATTCGTTGCACTACACTTCAATTGGAGGTATGGGAAATTACTATTAGGAAAGTGTTGAACGATTGATTTATTAAATTTGAATAGAATAAAGGTCACACCGAATTAATTGCATTGTAAAATAATTAAAATAAGTTATATGTAATCTTGATGTTAGGACAGTTATTGTTATTAATATTACCAATTCAAATTAATGTTCATAATAAATACTTAGCAATTATTAGTAAGTTGCTTTCCTGATTGACAGTTTAACATAATATTACCATACAATAATCTATTTTTAATTTTTAATAAAAGTAATTTAAATTATAAATATTCAAAATCAATTTGCTTTTTCAGCACAAATCAAAATCATAATTAAGAAAGTTTTAAAATCTCTACGGCCACACTATCAAATCTAATGAATAGAAAATTCTACAACTGACAATCTAATTAAAAGATTTGGTAATAAATAATAATATAAAACTAATAATTAAAAACTGAAAAAAAATTGATAATAAGAATCTAAAATTCTGCAAGCTTAATTATCAAGCAGGAGCTTATTTAATTACAACCTTCTTCTGTACAGCAATTACTGATTATTGTAGACAAATCGCAAATGGAGCTCCACGTCTAAGACATTTTTATTTCTATTATATGAATGCAGGTAGTGAAAAGCGTAACTTTCCACACGTAGTTTTATGATATTTTATTATTTACAATTTATCATGAATTCGTTTTTAATTTAGCTTTTATTGGAGGTTTAGCCGCCTCCGAGGTTTTCCGCCCGGGTGCTGCATGTCACCTTCATGTTCACCTTGGCTTATTAGTTCTGGATAATGTTTAAAAAAATAATGCTTTGATGTTCGTTAAAAACCAGATACGTTCCAATTCAAATTTTTTGGTTGTATTTTGTGCTGTAGCGTTAAATTATAATATTTAAGTGGTTTTTTATACTTATCCATATTTATAAAAGCACTAGAAAATTATAAAAGAAAGATTTCAAAATTTTAAAAATGTATTCAAAATCTTCTTTTCAAGTAAACAAACATACAATTTACCTCAATTATTTTATTCAAAAATTCAGAGCTCTCTCTGGCACTATATTGAATTTTCTACTCATATTGGGTTAAGATTTAAATAAACTTAAAATTTATTTGATTTATCCAATTAAAGTCTTCTTGTTATACTAATAAAAAAAACAAACAAATTACTTTTTAGTTCGTTGCTAAGGACAATTTTACTTTTCCGCTCCAATGCGTAAATGTAGTATTTTTCACCCTCAAAACCAGACTAAAAAGTACTACTTTCTATGCTATTGGACAAAATAGTAGTTGACATTCCTAATTTTTAGTCCAATCAAATAAATCTCAAAATAATATTTTATAAAATAAAATTTTGATTAGAAGAAAGAACAACTTTTCCGTTTGTTGGTAAGGATGGTATTATTATTCGCTCGTTGCTGAGGAAAGTTTTAATTTTCCGCAATTCCGGCTTGCCTTAAATGGCACAAGAGAAGATCCAATTTTACACTGAAGATTTTTCACATTGAAAAATTTCTTACTTTTCCTAATAAGATGTAAAACTAATATTTTTAAAACTGGGCTGAAAAGTGCAACTATATTTTCTTTTAATAATTTACCCCACAATAAGTTTTAAAAATTACAAAGATAAAAAAATAACTTTTTCCAATACTTAAATTATTTTTAAAAATTGGGGCAGTGAAAACCAAACTTAGATACTTCCTGAACTTATTAGCTAGCTCAGCGGAATGAAATGCATAGAAGACTCTTTTTTTGTGTTGAATCAAACAAAAACATTTAATTTTATTATGTTGGAATTATTGTTATCATGCCAAAAGTTATTATAAAATTTTATCCGTTAAATTTGTCATACCCAAAATTCACTGTATAAAACGAACCACCCATTTGTTGTTTACAATTTCTCCCGAACGCTTCTCTTCTACAATTTAAGTATGTCATCCGAACTGCAAATGTTGCAACTTATTTACGTTAGCATAAAAAGCAACTAATAGTACCAAAACCAATCAAATCTTCTATACCAATAGATATAGGACAAAACCATATAACATTTATCGCAAAATTCTGGTACCTACGTGTGTATGAAATGTAGGTTAACCATAAACAACTTTTTTTTAATAAAATTTTTATCTTCCTAAAACTTTGCAGACACAACGCATCCAAAACCAATAATCACCGTATTAAATTTATTCTCAACCATGCAAGGCTGCAATCGAACTAACCGCGTTCTTTAAAGATCAAAAGTTATATCATGTGCGTGTCAATTTCTGCACGCATTTAGCTTTTATAAAAATTCTTTTAAATTAACCAGCCCGAGCGTTGCGGATTTACCAAAACACTATGATTGGCTCCCGCTATCAAATATAATTGATTTGTCGCCAATTAACCATCAATTACGCACTAAACTCAAACATTCAACGAACTATCGGTACAAGAAAGTCAAAATTGTACATCAAATTTTTATAATGTTGGTTCTATGCGATTTTTGTACTTAAATTTCTGCTTTTTGGCTGCAATATGACAATACGTAAATTTTTGTTACTTATAAATTTAAATTTTAGAAATTTAGCACTTGTTAAGGTATAGAGAACAATATTTAGGCACTACAGGATCCCCAACTTGAATTACAAGAATAAAGTTCTTACTTCAATTGGATTCGAACCGGGTATTTAGCGTTCACAGCGTGACCATTACGCCCCTACCGTCATTTTAGTACCTAACTTTCGAAATTAAGGGTAGGTGCCAACTTCGGGGTTATTCACATTTTTGATACATTCTTCCTGACCCTCTACAGCAGGGATGTCAAACTTATTCCAGCAACATTTTTGCGGGCCGCACAAATGATCATTTTTTTAACACTATCTCCATTTTTGAATGACATATGTCCATTATACAGTTCATCCTACATGCTAAAGTGAAATTTTTTAGATTTTTTCATAATTAACATTGTTGAATCCTATATTTGCTCCGAACAACATGCGCCGCCCGGTCGATCGCGCCTAAAAATTAGCTCGTGCATGCAATTTGGTTCATAATTTTCTGATTTTTTTTAAAACATAGTTCATAATAATTAAACTTGTAGAATCCCTCGCCTACATTTGGTCTGAGCAACATGCGTTGATCGGTCGAGAAGTTAATTCGGGAACCAATAATATACTAAATCCCAAACTAATGGATATTTTGGATTTTTCCTAATCTTAAGGATTCATATTAATGTTACCTATCAAATCTCGGTGAGTTTTTTTTAATAACTACGTTAACTTCCGTGTCCCTTTTTCGTACTCAAACCGAAAATTTTTATAGCACAATACCCCCAGACCCCCCCCCCCCGGTTTTCTTACCAAAACTTTTTAATATTCTTATTTGGAACGGTTTATATGTAATAAAATCAAATTCCAGAAAATACATTGTGTTGGTTTTTGAAACCGGGAGGTTTGGGGGGTATGGAATACCCTCCAAGCATACACGGAATTTGAATTTGTTAAGCACATGTAAAATCTGAATTTTAGCACCTCCAATCGTGAGGTGAGAAATATCGGTTCTGTATTCGAATTAACAGTGCATATATTGCCATATTACATTATTCACTAAAGAAATGGAAATTCATAATGGAATCAATTATCTTGATATTTCAATTTTCAAAAAAAATAACGGCCACTCTTAATATTTTGCTAGGAAGCTCCTCATCCGAGATTTAATTGAAAAATTTTACAGCATATAATTAAAAATTGTATAACTATTAATATCCAGGCCCTGGGCGGTTTGTTGGTTTTTCCTTGTCCGGGGGGTTTGGGGGTACGGAATACCCTGCAAGCATACAAGCAGTTTTTTACTGACGATTTATTGCAAACCTATAACATCACGGTTTAATATTTAATAAATTTAAAATTTTACGGTTTACTACGAATAATCGACATCGAAGATATTGTCGTTATTTAGAAAAACTCGACGGAATCTGATGGATAACCTTAAGATTAAGCATTTAAAATTTCTCAATGTGAATATCAAATTTATATCTATTAGTTTTGCTAATAATTATTGATTTATAGTTTTGATATTTCATTATATTTTTTCTTCTTTTTATGTTGACGGTACGTGTGCTCCACGTAAATACGTGTTATTGGCTTAAATATCCAGATTTAATTTATGAGTTGGCCTTAGAGTATATTTTTAATAAGTTGAACTGTCTCAGAGTTTCTGATTTTCTAAGAACCCGGTTGATGGAGTTGCGTGGGGTACAGAGATATTTTTAAAAAGCAGTTCAACTGCCTCAAAGATCCACCTTTTCTAAGATTTACTGAACTAATTTGCATATTGTAAGTGGCAATTTCAATCAATCCAGATGCAACATAACTCTAACGTCGTAAACTCGGTTACTTTCAAACAATTAACGAAAGTTGGAGATTGCTGTTAGCGCAGCGTCGTGGACTTTGAAAATCATTACATGGTAGTTCAAAGCAATGCATGGTGTAATGCATGCAGAGCCTGGATGAGAATAACTTAAGGATGAAGTAAACACACAAATGCAAAAATGCAAAATTTGGTTACAATTTAAGAGAGAAAAGTTTTAAAATTAGGTGTCGGTTTATCGTACTTATGCCAGATTAATTTAATAGAAACATAAGAAATATTTACGATTTCGTTACTAACTCGTTCGGAAATTTTACGTTTGATATGTCACAATGATATTTGGACTTAATATGCTTCAAGTTAGAGCCCATGCAAGTTTGCTTTAGGTGGGTAGGTTTACAGTTTAATATTAATTACATGTTATTAATTTTTACGGTAAAAAATATTTAATAACTGAAAGTATAAATTTGTAGAGTGTAGTCAACCACGAGACTAAACCGTCTACATACATAGCCCATTTTGTGATCTTTTCAGCTCTACCATAAATGAAACCAATACACAATTTGTTATCGCATGTAAACTGCTTTGTTCATTTTTCAATCGTATCAGCATTTTAGAATAACCAAAAATCCACAAACACTTTTCAGAACTAAAATATGCAAAACTAGGTTTGTATGTGCTATATGAAATATACTGTCAGCAATCTCAAACATTTTCGCATACTATGTCTTCTCTAGGTTAATTACTTTCTTATCTAATGAAATTTAATTACGTTCTTATTTATAAAATTATTCGCATTAAATAATTCACTGTATGTCGTTTCGTGTGGTAGCTAAAAGTTAAACTGCATATCTGATGGTCCTGATTTCAAAACTGTCACCACCTAATTATTTATGCCGTGGTTCGGACTCCACGTTAAGCTGTTGATTGATAGTTTTGGTAAACAAAATTATATTGGTATATTGTGAGATAAAGTTAATAATTAATGATCAAGAATGCTAATAATTAAATATTCAATAGGTTATCTTAATGATCTTAACAAATCTTCCCAATTGCTTGGTAAAGTTAAAGCTTTCGACTGTTGTCTAAAACTATAAAAAAAAACAGTAAATCGATTACAGTAGTAGATTCATGTGCCTCTGATCGAATTACAGAACGGAAATTTCAGGTTTGAATATCGGATATCACGGGATGCCTTAGAGGTTTGGTACTCCGATGAACACGAACATTTTGAGTTTTCAGTAATTTTTTTGTCTACTAATTTTCCATAAATTGACGAAAACAAATATAAATAACAATTTAACGCTTTTTAAGAAACCTCTAATTTCATCCATTAAATTTTGAAATGAGAAGTAATTAATTTTTTTGTCGTCTTTGAAATTTAAGAATTCAACCAATTAAAAAAAGAAATTGGATATAGGTACAAATAAGGTACCTAACCCAGCACCTAACCTACCATTGTGTAATAGATTAGCAGTTAAATAAATTACATATCTTGACAATTTTTTTTTAATATAATAAGTTAATTAATATGTGAAATTTTATATTATGTACAATTCATTAACAAAAGTTTATTGCCTCATACAATTTTCTAATTGAAAAGTTTGTATTATTCACATTTTAAGACAACTTTCCGATTGCTCATCCAAATTACAAATTGAAATTTTATTGTTAACAATAAAAATTAATTCACTGCAAAGGTCAATATTATATTATATAAATCGCAAGTTTTTGTTAATTGCAATTTTGATTCATTTTAATACAAAAGAAACATTAACAAAAATGTTTATTACTACTTTTTTTAAATTATTTTTCTGTTCAAGTTTTTGTGCTCGTTTAATTTAAAATTGATCACATTTTGCTAAAATTTTAATTACTTTTTTTGATAATTGTATTGTATTGTGTGTTTATTTGTACCGCTTTAAATCCTGATATAATTAACCTTATTTGACGATTCTTCATTGATTGATAAATGCTTGATGCGAGAATAATATAGACAGTTACCCCGTATATATGCAGTCCTTAGGTCGGCCTATCTCAACTCGAACTTGTTAGTAATTTCATATTATACACTCAGATAATCCAAGTGGAAAACATGAGCTAGGAGGTTAGAGCGATCTTAAAATGAATATAGACGCCTTAGCTGACCTTGGTTCGACCAATCAGGTTAACTGATTGGTTGGGAACACTGCTCTCAGTTCGAACTAACTAAATGCATGCATAACTCGAAAGTTAAGCTCGAGCTAATGACTGCATAGGTAAATAACTATCTATACCGCGTTGGCCATTGCTATAAAACTAAAGTTGACGCACATGAATGGACCAACGAGATTTCTATAATTTTTTAAATGAACTTTTCTTAATTTGGTGCTTACATGGAACTCTTGTTTCTCTCATGCATTTAGTGTCGCAAAAGATTGATGATTCGTTGTTGTGTTTGAGTATTCCAAAAAAGCACTATATCATCAGCAAACACTTTCGAAGTTTAAGCCCACCTTATGATCATCATTAATAATTTTAACTCTCCGCTGTAAGACATGACTTAAAGTTTTTTCAATTAAAACCAATGTGAAATTTCTCCATAATAATTATAATCTTAACACAGATAGCGGTAATTAATCGTTATACAGTAATGAGAGGGTGAATTCCATAATGTGGGAAAAAAAATCAGAAATACATCGAGTTTTTAGAATTTTTTCAAGACAATGCAATGAACAGTGGAAACTTGACTATGAAACATTAATGGGTGTGGATGTATTGGAATTGCTTGATGATGACAAATAGCTGCCAAATTTGTCGTGATGTATTTAAACAATTAGCAATCTCTTCTTGCACATAAACGCACATATGAAATGTATTTTTTTCAATTAAATATTTCGTTATAGTTTGCATAGCATAGTTTGGCAATGCAAATAAGAAAATTAAGTAGTAGGAATGTGAACTTTTAAATGGTGGAAGAAAAACATTGAAAATTATGATAATTGGATTAATTGCATCTTATTGATAAATTAATCTAAATTGCTTTTACTTTAATCCATAACTTAGCTGCAGTTTATTACAACAGGATATAGAAGCGAGAAAGTTCTTATTCTCTGCAATTGTAAATTAAGCTACACCCAGGTAATTAATTCAAGGTGTGAGTAACGAGGTATGTCAATCAGGTACGCGACATATATTATTTTCCAACAACGTCTTTCTAACATTAAGAGGTATAAATACTAAGTAGCATAATATTTTTGAGACTATGTATGTCGGTCAGTGAACCTAGTTCTTAATTGCATTAGCATGACCCCACCCACCAATGCATATTAATAAAACACGTTTCTAGTGATTTATAGACAAAGCACAAGGCATTAAAACTTCAATGCGCGTTTTCAATTTACAAAAATTAAAGTCATTCGTATATTTTAAACAATACTTAAAAAATTTAAGTTTAATTGAGCGCATTTCATTCTATTCTTGTATGCTCGTGCAATAGCAATATTTATTGTATAAATCTAGCATAATAAAAAATGTGGATACTCTGAATCAAAATAAACACAATAAAAAATCAACCTCGTTTTATTTTTATACCATTCATCATTCAGGACGTACCTACTACTGCACTGCATTTCCACCTTTATTAAGTATTATTGTATTCAATGTGTTAAAAACCTATTCATTCTACATTTTGTTAGCTTTAACAATTCTGTTTACAGCTTTAAAAAAAGTGTAAGCACGCAAGATCGAATTACAAACTAGTACGTAAAGTAAACTACAATCGAGAGTTTAACGTGAATCCCAACCACGGCACAAGTAATTTTGTTGCAATTGAGAATCGAATCTAGGACTCTGCGGTTTCTTATTTTTCATCATTTAAAACTGAGTGTAGTATTTTTATGAATTAATATTTGATGTTTATTATAATATAAATAATGTTTATTATTAATATTTTATTATTATAAAAACAAAAACTTAAAAACTATATTTATAATTAATTTTATTACGGTCAATAAAATAGATAATTTTAAATCTCAATTATCGAATTATCATTCATATATAGAATATATTAGAATATACCTACTGAATTAAAATTATATATTATAAATATTATATTAACATTTTGAGATTTTAACTTGTGAAAATTATATTATTTATTTTTTTTGAATATTATGAAAGTGAATGAAATTAATATTGTTTGTTATAAACTATAAGAAAATTTGATACACATATAAAATATATAACTCCTATTGTATTTCAATATAATAGATGATATTATAGATACCAGCATATAGATTATAATAGATATAGGATATACTAAGGAATAATCTATGATTTATTATCTGTTTGTATGTAAATTTAAAAAACTACAAAAGTTAAACTGCTGAAAACTTAAAAATATTATAATTGATAATATTTCATTCAATAATTGAACATTATGTACAAATATCTATTGTATTATAGATGATATGGATACCTGCATATAGATTATAATAGATATAAGGTACTAAGGAATAATATATGATTTATTATGTGCTTGTATGTAAATTAAAAAAAAAACTATAAAAATAGCTAAAAAATATTACAATATTGTTTTTATTACATACAATAACTGAGTATTATGTACATAATATGCCTATCTATTATATTATGCTAGATTCTATATTATATTTAATTTAGTATTAATTAAATAATTTTTATTTCAATTACTTTTATTTATAGTATCGAATTACATAAGATTAAAATATAATAGGGTATATAAAATAATCTATGTATATTATACAGAAAATAATAAGAAAACTGAATTTTTATAAAATTTGGAAAATGAATGCAATAAGTTTAAAAATCAAGCAATGCATTCTATAAAGATAAATAAATAATTTTTATTATATAAATAATGCTCTACATTTTACTGTAAGATCTAAATCGTAGCGGTAACGTCACGTGTTCTCTGGAGGGTCACCCATTCAAGCGCTAAATATTTTGTGATTAGTATAATAGGTAATAGGAAAAATTATAAAATATACAAGAAATTTGGAGTGAAATGTGAATAAGCAGTTGTGGGTTAGGCCAATAAGACCCAAGATGCTTAGAGCAGAAAAAGAATATTCCGTAAACAAAAAAAAAAAAAATGAATATTCAAAAGTGCTCATAATCACGTTGATGCAGAAAATTAATTATAAAATCAACAGAATTATAATAACTTAAACTTTAACCTTATTGAGTTCACATTATTAAAAAATTCAGAAAAATATTTTAAAACTTGTTATTATGACTACGTATTTGAGTTTTAAAATTTGTATACAAAATATAATTTGATAATCATTTAGATTGAAGGAAACATTAGCTCTATTATAATAATAAATGTAATAATCATTAGTAAGCTTTTTACAACCGTCGGTAATATAAAATACAATTTTCTCGTTCAAAAATCCGGCTCTACAATAACAAAAATAGTAAACTAACGTGGAAAAGTTGTTTATTTATTTTGTCTGATCTGTCTACTCCGCAAAATTATCATAAATTGAAAAGCCTCCCATCCAACTCAATTATTGATAGGTATACCATTTGCAGGTTTGAAAAAAAATTTTATTTAAACTTTTTAAAGTTGTTTTGACAACCCTAACCTAAAAATTGAACTTATTTACTAGATTCTTTATTGAGAAACCTGATCATTGACCCCTAATTTCTTTTTGAAAGTTTCTTATCATTTTCGACCACATCTCAAATAAATAAGCTTTGATTTTCTTGGTTATTAACTTCTTAATTTGTGAATTTGCAATGGGAAAAATGTAGATTTCTTGTAAACTTCTTCTTAACATTTTCGGCAGGTTTGCACAGATCTAAGAAATCATAGTTGTTGTACCCTAATTACAGTTTTTATGGTGTATGAAATTTATAGCAATCTCATTATTTCATAAATAAGTTGCAATTCGCATTACTGATGAAACAACCCCTAACTGTAATTTAGAACGACTAGCATTAGCAGTACTATTGCACCGAGGATGGATAACAAATTAAAAGCTTCATTATGATTTGGGGTTTTTATGCACATTAAATGTTTTACATATTAAAAGGACAATACATTTCGCTGCAGCAGTAAGCAATAATTTATAATAAGTTTAATTTATTTATCTGTTAAATGTACTCACAGCTCTCAGCCGCACGAGATTGTAAGGAAGAAAATGGTGACATAAATTTAAAATTATATTATTATTAATAAGTAGTCAGCACCTTACATAATTAAAATTCTTTGGCGCATTTAAAATTTACAACATCATGTAATACATTGTAATTATTTCAAGCATACGAGAATGCTAAAGCAACAAAACAAGTGACATTTGAAAATTTACAAAATTAGCTTTATATACTTGGAAATTTACCAAAATATTAATTTTGAAATTTAATTGCTTTGTACCAAAAAATAAATTTTACTTATACTTTGTGAAGTGACAATTTCAGATTATTTAGTAAAATACCTAAGTTACTAAAGTTTATTTAAAAACCAAGATGTTTTTACCTGGACAACAATTTTGGTTTTTCTGGGTTTACCAAACCAGGGCATTTTTGTTAAAATTTTGTTCAGGATCAAACATTTATAAAAATAAAAACGAGAGTTATTAGGGAAAAACGATAATACCGTTATCAGCTCCCCGACTCTATCGGTATTAAATGGTTTTGTATTCTGTTGCATTTTTCTGTGGGGTTTGTATCGATTTTTATATTTTTAACTTCGTTCTTCGGTTGCTTTAAATATTTTATTAAATTCTGTTTTCATTTGGGGGATTTTAAAGATTTTTAATTTTATTTTCTCTTTGTTGCCTTTACTTGGTTACTTTTATGCGGTTAAAATTGTTTTACTAGGTAAGTCAACGCAGCAACATTATGATTATAATATATTACCTCCGTTTCTTCCTTCCTAAATCATTTTCACCTAACGTAATTAATGTTTTCATTTCTAAGGGTAACTTTATTAAACATTTTTACGAATTTTAAGGATACTAGAGTAAATTTTACTGATTATACGGCAATAAATATACAATAGTTAGTTACAAACATAATAGTGGGACATAAAAACAAAATTTGGTTATGGATTTTTCGGTAAACATTTTAAAGAAGTTCCAATCGCAATTAAGGGGTAGTTACAGACCAGCTCTTTGCTGTCTACATTAACCCTGAAAGTTGAACTATCTGCATGTTTTAGTGGCGGCGCGTCATGTTTATGCCAGTACAGTCAACTAAATACAAAATTAAAGTATATTTTGGGTTATTAACTAGTGAAAATATACAATAAATTACTTTAATATTATGTAAAACTTAGCTTGTATCAAGTTATTAGAAAATCAAATCAATTAATAAAAAGATATAAACTATAGTTTGCAACTATGTTTGTAAGCTCCTCAGATAGTTATAGTATAAAAACATAACTTGTCGCAATCTAATCTTTGCATAATTCATTGTAAACAAAATACATATAAAACGTCCCCAAAACATTACAATCTAATGTGATATCGTGAAATTTACCTTCTCACACCCACATCGGTGTTTAAAAATACAAATCATCCCACAACTCGAAAATTGCTGTGCTTGGTTTAACTCTTAGATTACATAGCAATGCCATGATCGATACATTGAACAAATCTTCATGAAAATAAAATGTGCAGTGAAATTACAAACAGGTAAAGATTATTTTTGAAACCTGCGAGTTTCTAATGATGCTCCTTATTAGAAAAAAGATTTTCATTAGTTTTAATATTAACATCTAATAGAATTGCTGAATTTATGTCATATGCAATGTAGTGCCAAAGTCCTTTGGGATATTATAGCGATATATTATGTCCATTCAGTTTCATATCCATAGACATATTATTATTGTGATATGGTCAAAGCAAACCTACATTGGGCTTATGATTTTGGAAATACAAATTCATTATTATTTAACACGTAAAACTTGTTGTTTATCCTTCGCCCTAAAGGGTTTGTGGATTTTGGTCACACAATTTACCAATCGACAAACTTTCGTAATATGAAAATTTATTCATCGAGTCCCCGATATATTATTATGGATAAAATTATGATTGAAAAAGTTGTAATTAAGTACTTATTGAAAATTGTGTAGGTAGGTGCAACCATACGATTTTTATGCATGTTATTACTATTTTTTTATTTGCGACGATATGAAATACTTTGCACTAATATTGTTTAATTAAACAATAATTACATTATAACCTTGTAATTTTTAATTCACATTAAAATTAATTTTATGTTCAAGTATCAATAATTACCAGGAATTCATACTTAATGACGTTATTATGAATATAGCTACGTTTGTTTATTTTATATCAGCCTTTCCCAAAGCATGGTTTGCGGTACAGTACCGGCCCGCAAAAAAAACCTAGCGATCCGCAGATTTATCTAATTATAGTAATAAAACTAAATTGTACGTTTATAATTTATTAAATCCATATCTATTATGATGCCCCCAGACGTCTTTCTTTTTAACAAAAAAGTGATGGGCATAATTATCTCCTAAATCTACGAGTATAATAATTATTATTAATCAAAGTATCTGTTGGAAATAAAAATCTGATTAGTGATTGCAAAAGTTTGGGAAAGCCTGTTTTATATTATTACTGATGCATCTGTGTAGAATATCGCATAATTAATATTTAAGTCGAAAAAAAAAATATTCAAACATAGGGTTTAATTAATTACTACAATTTGAAATAAAAAGTGTCAATTTAAAAATGAGTGATTGATATTTAAGGTGTGTTGTATTTCCGAATACATTTGTTTCAATTAGGCATTACCATTGTTAAGCAACTTCAAATTTATCTTATGCAATTTGTATAGTAATATACCTACAGGGTGAATAATAAAAAAATTGTTATTAGTTATACTGAGACTTTCCTATTGTACATGTAATTTGTTTTTTAAAATCCTTATTTGATATTTCAGACGAGTCAGGATGCGAGGCTGACATGGCAGAAGGTGGTACCGAAGAAGACAGTGGCGACATGCTGGGGCCCGCCACGACACCAGCACATCAACCCCCCACTATTAATATGAAAGCTGAAGTAAGTTTGAATTTTTATTTTTGTAATTACCTCTTGAAAAAGCTAATTAAATAGCTATGATAATATGAATAATTTACTCAATGCGAAACAAAGTGTGGGCGACTGATATTTTATATTTTATTAAATTGTAATTGAGGTCTACTTTTCCTTCTTGCTAATGTATTTGAATCACGCTCACTGATTAAAATATTTTTGGCAAATTGCCGTGATATTAAAACCCTTTAGCAATTATGGAACGAATTAGTAAATATGGCATTTTAGCAAGCGCCATTTCAAAATAATGGATATCTATTCTTAAGCAGTTCCTATTTTGTGATACACTGGGTACTTAATACATAGATGATAATTAGTTATTGGAATTGCATTTCTGAAAAATAATTTTATTAATTAGCCTAATTATGTTTCTACTTAGTTCAAGCACTAATGAAGATTACTAGAGGTTAAAAATTTATTTCTAATTGAATATCATTTCAAGGTTTTTAATATAATAAAAATTTCTAGATAATGAACATCGGTTGCAATATTTATTTAATTTATTGATGATGCAATCAAAATTATTATAAAATAAGGTATATTTAAATCGTATCTAAATTATAAGGTAATTACGTAAATACATATAATATATTACGGAGTAGATATGAAAAAGTGCGTGCAGAGCAATATCATCAGCGATGTTTATTTACAGCGATTAAATTTGATATAACGAATTTTTTCCATCAATTTTGATACAGAAAGCGAATTTAATCACGAAGTCATTTCATAATAAACAAAATTTGATAATGAGTTGCTCTTTCAACAGGTCGAAACTAGCTATCCATTCAAACGTTTTCGTAACGTAAAATTTTCGTTCGATTGTAATTAAATCAATCAAATTCAATTAAATTATTATAAATGCATTGAATGCAATTTAATGCAAATTGAATTAAATGCAAACAATTAAATGCAATTAATACACTTAAATCAATGTGCACAGTTTTTTAGAGACATAAAATCGTAGTAGATTATTTGATATTACTATGATAATAACTTTCACTCTTTAAATTAACCAAGCAATTTTAAATCTTTGTTCATGCAAGAGTAACAAAAAATTCTAATTTGACCTTAGAAGAACATTTTAGGGCATTTCCAAGCTCTAATTATTATCATTGAGTCAGAATCTTCCTCGGGATTGCATAACATCGAGTAAAGCGTTTAAGTAAACTGGGGGTCAACAGATAGACAATTGGTAAGCGAAAATTTATGGGAATGAAGTTCGAAAAGTTAACTGCACGGTCATCCGTTCATCTTCAGTATAATCACCAGAAAATCACATTTAAAAAATAAAATGCACAAAGTTGTAAAGTTCGTGCATTTTGTGCACTCTTTAGCTGTACTAAAACACCGTCGTTATTAGCAATTTCAACACAATATCAACCATTGATTTGTTCACTTTAATACATGATCCACACACTTTGTAATTTTCAAGTTTATGTTTGACAAATCAGGAAGTAACATAGTAGGTAGAACAATTAAGAAACAATAATGAGAAAGTAATCATAACATGTAATTGGTAACAAAATTCAAGCTTCATTGTTTTGGTTTATACATGACTGTGATTTAATTTCTTGCCCATTTTATTCATGTAATGAGAATCGTACAGTGAAGTAATGATCAATGTTATGATAGGCTTAGTGGGTGTGATGTGCAAGTTCAGGTATCAAAATGTAAGTCTCAATTACATCAATGACGAATTAAGTTTAGATCTTGACAGCGAATTGAAGATAACCGCAAAATAGTAAAAACTTCTTACCTTGAGCAATCGTTTAGACACAAGCGGTGAGGTATCGCTTCTAACAATCTTGAGAGTAACTTTGACTGGTTTGGCTTAACTTAAGCTAGTGGATTTGGACTGCAATAGCTGAATCGTGTGTAGAATCTGATTCGATATGCATTTTTTAATAAAAGTAAGCCACTGGAGTGTATTAGTTAATAATTAGGGGAAATAGGCCTATGATGGCACCCTTAACGTTTCGTTATCTAATAAGGTTTAAGTTAAAAACCTTACATAATTAGGCGTACGTTCGTAAGATTTTAATATAGTTAACAATACAGATAGATTTTCTCCGTGTCAAATAAAGGAAATATGTTGGTACGGGATCGAGGTTTATCCTGAGTAACAGATTCTTTTGATTACATGGTTGTCTGCAAACTAACCTTGAAAAGGTATACCTTGTGCCAAGTAATTCAATAAAACTAAGAGTCGATTTAACAATAAAATTAAGTTACATAATAACCCCCTTAAACTCTCTGTTAACATAATATTGCATTTCATAATGATTTTAAAACTACTGTTAACTAATAGAGCATTTAGTACTACAAATAATAAATTTGAACTAAAATTTGACAACTATAACCTCAAAATCGGTGTGCTAGTATCTTAGAATATATAGCTAAGGAAGGACTACTTGAATACAAAATGCGAGTAAAAGTAGTGTCCTATGGCGGCTTTGTCAGTGGCGTAGCATAAAAATATTGGCAAAGGTCGTCAGTAAAATGTTTTGAACACAAGCGTGACGATGGAATTGGAGACCAATATTACGGCATTTTCATTTCTTTTAACCAAAAATAATCTTTCTCATCTCATTTTTTTGGAAATCTAAATTATAAAAACGATATTTAATGTAAATATATAGAATCACTGTACGCCTATGATTTAAGCACATTGTGGTAATAACCTCACAAATTTATATTTTTGTTATAAAATTATTTACATAACTCTAAGTACTTACGTATGCCAAGTTATACCATTTTTAACATTTTTCTTGGTCTTAGAAGTCCCAAAAACACTACAACAAATCATTATAACAATTTAAAATATAATAATTATGAGTCACCGAGTTAGAAGTTAGTGTCCTGGGCGGAGCTTCTACCCACGATTTTTGTCTCGCTTTTTATGCATATGGAATTATGCAAGTAGTCCTTCCTTAGCTATATATTCTAAGGCTAGTATCATAATTGGTTTTCGGAGTCTGCAACAGCTTCGTCCCACTGCCATCTACTAATAAATAATAATTTCTTATAACAGACTTCTAGGTTATGTTTAAAGGAACTTTTAACCGTTAAATATTAACAGGTCGTTAAAATTGTTTATGTAATTTATTTTTGTCTTAAGTCTCCTTTTAAATTTTAATGCCATATTAACTTTTATTATATCAAATCGACCATTAGACTTACATAGTTCAAGTTAAAGTGGGAATTAGAAGTATCATTTTGAGAAAAGTTATCAAATGTATTTGTAGAACAAAATACGGCATTTCCAAAATGAAGCAAAATGTAATTACCTATATAATGCAATAATAAATAATCAACAAATAATTATAATTAATTTTTACTCTGCTAAATTAGTATACTTATAAATTTCGGCTACATTAACTTAAGTTTTATTATCTCGTCGAATCAATTAATTGTTTTATTGCTTATACACTATAAAATCTTCAAGTAATGTTTAACATCCACCTATTTGATTGAACCGCTGATTAGTACTTAAAAATCGGGAAATGTTTACATTTTTTCGTTTTAATTTTTTTAAGTTTTTAAGCTGAAACAAAAGCGGTGTTTACATCAAAGTTCTTGTCTTGCCTTGCTTAGATAGAAGCAACACTGGGATTGTGGTATTTTTTAAACATAGAAAAGGATAGAAGAAAATACTTCAATCTGATTAGTTCTTGCTAGATTCTACCTAAGCAAGAGGCTAAGCAGAAGTTATTGAGCTATTGTCAAAAAATTGGAACATGCTAAAATTCAAAATTAATAAAAAAAAAGCAGAAATTGAAACAATGGAAAATTTAATATTGGCGTTTAATTTTTGAGGCATAATCGGATTTAAATGAAGAAATAGAAAGTAGAATTTAACAAAAAGGTATAGTGTATAAAATATGTAAACTTTAATTTCAACAAATTATGAGGTTAAAGCTGAACTTTACCTAGTTTAGTTTTAGTACCTATGAAATTTAATAATGCCTTTTAATTGTTAAAAATTTCATTCGTTCTATTAGTGTGAAAAGTTTGGCCACATAATAAACAGATTTTTTTTTAACTCATAAATAAATATGAATTCGGGTACAGAGTGTTTGGCCGAACTCGTTAATTTAAAATTTACTAAAGAAAACTGAACGGATTTACATATAAAAAATATAAATGAAGCGATTAAGGTGAGGATGAATGTAGTATATCGATTAGCTTGACCAATAATCGATTTTAAATTTTTTCGCTCGATTTTCTTACGTCAAATGAATTCTGTTCTCCGTCCGTGCGCTCTGAGTTACTCTTAAACTTGGAAATTTGTTGTACCTACTCCGTCGTGCAGATAAAGTCGACATATTTTCACTTTTTAGTGGTATTTTTGGCTAAAATACACTTGGAAATTCATCGTACAGTTAACGTCGAGCTAAATTCACATTTTAAACGTATTTCTAGCTTAAATTTGCAGCAAAAAAAGCTAGATTCACCCCTTCACAGTAAAACACCCTAGGGGGCTGCTTTTAATGAGTTTAGTGTTGCCAAAAAATGGCTCTGAAGTGTGCGGAGCGCAGCGTAGCGCGCGTAAGGGCCATTTTGTCAACACAACCACCCCCACCAGAGTTGCAAAAAAAAGTGAAATATGCCAACGTTGTTAAATCAGTAACCCTTTCCAAGTATTTTTGATTCTAGAAAGGGCCTCTTTTCTTATCCAGCACTTTGCTAAGTAACAAGCGAAATTGTCGCAGCGATCAACGTTAACAACGTCTTCAACGGTAGACCCATCCATTGAAGACATTTTACATAGTACACAGCTTATATTTATAAACTTTCGGGGGGGGGGGGGGCGTAGCCGTATTGTGCGAGCCAATGAAATGTTGTAAATCGTTTGTAACTCGTAAGACCGCCTCCAAAAAGTCAAATTTTGAAAATTTGGCTGTGAAAGGCCCTATTTGCAATGGAACTCCAATTTTCTTTTTTAGAATTGTTCTTTGGACCCTTTTTTTATGAGAATATCACTTGAAAATTTTTAAAATCGAAGTTAAGGTGGACGCTCTATTCCCCTTATAATCTTTTACCTATTTTTATTTGCGAGATATTTGCAAGTAAGTGCTAGGTTATCCACTGGCTATCATAGATATATTCTCTTTAACCTTCATTCGCTCGCGCCTATCAAATTCACACTTCCGATCGCATAGGCGGTAATTTGGCTGCATATTATGATTTTTATCGTTTTCATGAGTTTTTGGTGCAAAGTGCACGATTTAAATTATTTAGGACTTATGAACTCTGACATAACATTACAAGTACTTTTTGTACAAGAAAATCTGTATTAAAATATAAAATCAAAGTTATATTTAAATTTAAAAAGAAATAACAGTAAAATTAACTGAAACATTCAAAATAATAGAATAACCAGTTCGAAATATACTGTTATCGTTTACGGCACTCAAATATTTTATTTCTCAAAATATGTCTCTAATTTATTATTTTATATTTTTGATATTTTCTCAGTAAAACCAACATTCGAGTATCGATAAAAAGTTCTCGTTATCGATTGCACTATGTGGCAAGCTGGCCGCAGTATGACACTTATGGTAGTTTGTGGCTGTACTGAGCCGGCTGGTGGATCTTTGTTTTATCAGAACACAGGCATGGTCTAGTGGAGGGGATAGTAATTATAGAATACAAGTCCTTCCCACCCCTCCCATGGAGTTCTGGAAGGAAATGGGAGAGAAAATTAAAAAATGCGGCCAATTTGCCACATACGCGAGCGGATGAAGGTTAATTGTTCAAAGTTATTGGTATACTCACGTACATAATATTGACTACATACTATATACAAGGTATAGCACTTCCATATGCTTATGAGTAAATTACAAATTTTTCCTCCTACATTCTTTCATTTGTCTTAGTGCATTTATTCCAGATATTGCAATCATTTCTTTATTATCTTCTTTCTATATAGTGTATTTTAAGATAGACTAATTACTCGCTAACATAAAAATTCAATTAATGGCTAAAAATAATTAAATCATAAATAAAATTTTAATAGGCAAATGCGAATTTAAAAAATTTTATATCTGTAATATTTTATATAGCCGGATACTGCAGGGAGTTCGTAATTGCAAGAAATATTCATATGCTAATATAAAATAGAGAAAAATCCAATTTTAATAATTTATCAGAAAAATTATATAGAATTTCAGGTTTCTTCTTCAATTTAGACTTTAGGATGAGTCAAGAATATCAAATGAATGTATGCTAAATTTTCTAATGCTTTATTATATTCTAAAAAGATACATTATACCGAGTGTTTATTCCATCTTTAAGGTAACTGAATTGAATTTAATATTGAAAAAAGTTAACTAATCGGTTTAGATTACATAATCTAAAGGAGGAGACTGCGATTTTTAGGTTGGAAAAACCAATTAATATCTTAAGTGGCGTTCACAATGAAATGGGGTCTTGCCTTGCCGCGGTAGAAAGCTGGCAAGCGCCAATTAGATTAAAGTGTTTTCATCTATCCTTTTCTATGATTAAGAAATTGTTAATTTTGATTGGCTTTTGCTAGCTTTCTACCAAAGCAAGGCAAGACCCCACTTCATTATGAACGCCGCTTTAATCTGGTATAAAGTTAGAGTATTTTGACTATGCGAGGCCAAAGGCCGAGCTAAACGTAACCTCTAGAAATCGGTAGTCTTGCTAGTGTTAGGGGATAGTGGGGGCAACATGGGGTTCTGATGTATGACGGGGTGATATTTAGTACCTTTGTGCTACCTACTACCTGGCGGTATTTATCATTAACTCCTCAAGTTTTATGAACTTGATTCAAAAATGCGGTTCTAACAGTACTTTATCAAACAATTAAAATAGAAACATAACAATGTATCAATATATAAAATTGAAGTGTATGCTAATCCAAAACAATTAACCATTGTTAAATTATTTTAACTACAGTAATAAAACGTACCAATAATTATAACAATTCTCCTCGTTAAAACTAAAAGTAATACCCCTCTGTAAAATATAGTACAATTTGTCTATGTCTAAAACCAAAAGCATCAAACGTGCTTTACGGCCATCGCCTTGCCATAAATTCAGTTAAAAGAGGGCGTTTGGTTGCCCAACAACTTATCGCCCAAACACGAATAAACACAGACTAATCTACATTGTTGTAATCTAACAAAGTTTACTGCTATTATTAAATCTACTGGGTAGTATAAAGCATGAATATGTTATATACGTATTAATTAATAAGTCTGATGCCGCTACAGCGTGACTAATAGTTGTTTGTCCTTAACATAACACTGGCATAATAACGCCATTTTTATATATTTCTGAGTTATTGATATAAGTCATACAGTTTAACTTTGGAGAGAATGTGATAAACGGAAGTACAACGTCGCCAAAAATGTCTTTCCAAATTCCCAAAACTCTTGTGAAGTTGTGGATGTCATACATCGTACTTTTGCAATAATAAATTTCTAATGGATAAATAATAATAAGTTACTTATCAATTTATTTGGGTATACAAATTACTCATTTGAATAAATAATTATTGTACCGAAAGTGAATGATACTTAAAATTAAAGCATTAATCTAACCCTTTGAGTACTTTGTAAAGTTAGGTACAATAACAGAAGCAAGTAGATAGTAGAGGGTTTTGGATGCAAGACACCGTGAAATTACACTAGTGCGGGTTGGAGAAGTTCCCTGGGGCCAAGCGGTCCAACATCCATCTCTCGGGTCACTACCGGACTTGCTGGACAGACCAAATAAACGTACAGCGGTACCAACATATCTTGTTTGACTGAACATTGTTGTTTAATGTAGGTTTGGAATATCTATAACGAAATATTCAAGCAATAAATTGTTTAAATACATGAGATTTAATTGCAATATAAAAGCTTCTCTATATCAGTTCCTAATTAATTATAAAACTAATCAAACATCTTTTTATGTTGGTTATCGATTAATTAACCAGAATTTTGATAAAAAAGGGTTTTGTTGACTTTTCTAAGGGTAAACAGTAACTACCCTAGATAAGCTTATTAATATTAAGGGCAGAGCGTTCTTTTCAGTCGAATATTTTCTATCAAAATGCTTTTGTCGTTGGCGATTTTTCAACAAATAACTACGTAGTTCACCTGCTTATATAATGTTATTCCTTGAAGATTCTTCAAGATAATAATTCAAAGGAATAAAATTCTCTGAAAATCTCAGTTAAAAAATCAATTTTAAAACCTCAGAAAGGTTTTTGAAACAAAATCATATTCAATATTTGTGGTTGTTTTAAATAAAACAAAAGACTTCTCATGCTATGACCATACAAAACTAAACCGAAGCGAAGCAATTTTAATACCGCACAACTTTTTGCTTGGAAGAATTGTTTCAAAATTATTATTCTCATTAACTGAAATTTCTAAAATTTTTGAAAAAATTATCGGCAAACAGCGGTCGCTAATGACTGCTCTCCATGTATTCTTATGGAAGCCACGGCCACGGCAAGACAGCGGTCGCGTGTTGTGAATTGCATCGCAATTCTGCAACTGGCGATTAGAAATAGCCATAAAATATAAAACAGGTGTTTCTTTGGCAACTAATTATAGAAAAAAACGGGCGCCAGGTAACTCAATAAAAGGAAGAAGAAATGAGGAGTTGCTTTATTAAGTCACCAACAGAAAAGAAGTGATATTTGTGAATTGAAAAAGTAACCACACATACAATGTACTGTAGTGGAAATGGCTAAAAAACTGCTTTCATATGACAAAAATTCTGCAACTACAAAGTTTTGCAAATTACCTGGATGTAATTATTTTATAAATCCGTATAAAACAAGAACATCATATCGTCTTTTTCATAAGTATTTCGCAACACAAAATTAAATTACATAGTCTTTGTTATATCAGTTACATGACAATAGAAAACAACTAAACTGTATAATTTAATTTTTCACATGTAACAAGGTGGCAAAAAATACTGCATATCTAATTGCAACAAAATTTCACACGGAGAGTTCACTTGTTCGTTTAAAGAATCACCCAAGTCTCCTCTATTAGGTCGGAAAAGTATCAGTAAAAAAAGGCAAGAAACTATTTCGAATTTTTTGAAACTTTTGCACCACCCTGTATTTATGATATCGAATTTAACTTTATTCATGAAGTTCCAGATGTATTGAACGCTTCAATTCAAGTTTTTTCCATATCTTTTTTTGTTTTTTGATGTTATTTCAATCAAATTTTTACTTTTTTGATTTATTTTTCTGCTGTTATTATTCTGGTTTTTTGCTTTCATTGATTTCTTATAAGTAACAAATGTTTTTCTTATTTCTTTTTCGTCTCTATAATATCTCTCATGTAGATAACTTGATAACTTTCAAATTATTTATTGTATAATTATTATTTAAATTTTTAAAAACAATTTTTATACCGGCTACCGCATATTATTTGAGCTGACTTTCTTTTTTAAAAAAGGATTAACCAACAAATGTTCCAATTTTATTGTGCTTTTCACATGTTGGGCGCCATTAAATTTTGTAGTGTTAAGGTGGCCGATTTCCATGGGGATTATCTACTTAACTAAAATTTATGTAACCCCCACTGCATTTCAATAATACTATCGCCAAAGCTACGAAAATTTTACAGGTTGTTGCTCAAGGCTTCCTGTGTAACATACATATCCGCTCGTTTATTTTGGAGTTTAAATTTGCCTGTTTGAATTTTCTCTCCAATTTCCTTCCAGAGAATCATGGGACAGGTGGAAAAGGCTTGTATTCTCTAATTGCTCTCCTCCACTAGTCCATGTCAGTGTTCCGATTAAAAAAGCTCCACTAGCCGGCTCAGTATAGCCACAAATTACCCTACGTTTCATAATGCGGCAAATTTGCCGCATACGCAGGCGGATGAAGGTTAATGTATTATTTTCTAGAAAGCCCTCTCTTCATGTAATTTATAAATGCGCCTCTGATTTGTTCGTCCATTTATTACTAACCAAAAAGTTTGTAGGTGGAATAATAATGGCCTGGCCGCATTACCTCTGAGCGAGGTGGAATCATCGATCACATCTGTATGATTTATTCTATTTGGACAATTTTTATTAGAATTTTATTGAAGAGTTTAATACCTACATTATATTTAAAATAGTAGAACTTTTAATTTCCTTACCCTAGGGGAGTATTAACACACATCCCAAGATCCCCCCTGGGAATGTTCGAGATTTACTAAAATCAGTATAATAATATGAAAATAAGATTAACGAATTGAGTGAGTGAGATTTCTTATGATGATCGAATTCAATTTGCGTGCTTTTCATATGAAATAAACCTGGTTTTGCCATCGTATCATTAATTCAACACCTGACATGTAACAAAAATTAATGATAAAATCAATTGTAAACGGTTTAATACGGAGCATTTGTTAGTTAACCTTGTCTTTCGGTAACTGCATTTTATTATTACCAGCAAATGAAAAATTTCCGCCTACATTTTATAAACTGTACACTTTTAATCTCGAATTTTCATTGTTAGTTACTTTTTTTAAGTTTCTCAATTAAAAATTAGCTTTAGTTACTTTTATTTCTAGATAAAAGTGAGCAATAACATTTGAAAAAGGAGTTTTGTTAGCTTTATGTGATCTAGGGAAGGCTGGTGAACCATAGTCCACCTTAGAAAAACATCAGAGATTTTCTGGATTTCTCAAGAAATTCTGAAGGTGTATACTTAATGCGCACTAGTATAGGTACATAATATCATTATGTACATTATGGAAGTATTAAATAAATTTTATTACAATATTATCGAGTTAACTTAAACACAATAAAACCATTTGGAATATTAGTTTAGGCTTCACTTGCAGTTGAAACTTTCATCAGAAATCTATTTATGTATTGGTTCGCCAATAGTTTTTATTTAAACTTATTTTAAATTGTGAACTATTTAATTTCAAAACAATTTCACATTTTGTAGTTAAAACCATATTAGACTTCAACAAGAAAATATAATTTAAAACGTAAGTTTTTTTAATTTTCATTAATTTATTTTTACATCACCTTAGGTTCCAATTAATTTTATATTATAACTATCTGAGAAGCTCAAGTGAAAGCAAAACAATTGTCATAATTGACACATGTACATTCATTCATTTCATAACTGATAACTTGTATTTTATTTAAATTAATTCATTCTATAATTTTCTTGAACTCTCATAAATAGGTAGAGTGGGGCGAAAAAGCCATGGGGCGAAAAAGCCAATTGAATGTCATTTCAAGAAAAATATTTCAAATCGCGCGTCTACGGTAATGTAGAGTCGCCATGATAGTCCGCAGCGATGGCAGTCAGTTCACTGTCGGAGCTGTCATGGCGTAGTTTGTAGAGCGTCAGTCGTGAAAAAACGTGTTCAAGGAAAATATTTTCTCTGCTTTCTTTGTTGAATAAAGTGCATTCAAACTACACACATAAAAATCCGGCGAGTGTTTTCTTATGTAAGAAAGGGTGCTGAACACGAATATTTAGTTGGTTTCTCGATATTTTTCGCATTTGATTCGTGTATCGTGATTTTCTTAAAAAAGTGGTGGTGGGGCGAAAAAGCCAAGCACCGTAAATGCTACGGAAAAGTCATAATTTACAAGTGTGCCCACTGCCTAATTGATCCGTACGAAGAAGACATGGATGTAGACGACGAATACGACGAAGATGCTGAAGAACAATAATTTTCTCTTATTTTTAATTTTCTTCATTTCATGATTTTTGGGCCGCATATTTTCGACATTGGCCAACTCATATAATGTTTTTCATACTGTTAATTCACTATTGGACATAAATAAAAACTTTTTGAATCAATAAACTGCGATTAGCACAACTTTTGTGGTATTTTCTGTCCCATAAAGCGACTGGCTTTTTCGCCCCACCCCCTGGGGCGAAAAAGCCAACTGAGAGGTTTTGGTAGAACGACTGTAGCTCAGCACGGACACAAGTTCCACGAAAGTGTTCCATGGCGATTTTGTAGCCAAAGAATCAAGCTTTCCAAAATGGGCTGGCACTTGACGATAGCTTCAAAAATACGTGCTCTACAGCTCGACAACAAAAAAACTGGCGGTTTCGCCCCACTCTGTTTAAAATTTTTATAATATTTTTTATAATATATTTTAACTCTATATTTAATTTATTGTAAAACAACATTTTCAAACGACTACTCATCATTATCTCTCAAAAATTAATTTACCGATTTTATTCCCCTTCGACTATGGGCATTCCGCTTAAATTTTCTCTGATGTGAACTAAGATTATAAATATTTAAATTATTAAGTTATTAACATGTATAATATTTTAATAATAATAATAATAATAATAATAATAATCTTTATTTAAACAGAAATAAAATTATACAATACAACAATATTTTGTTTAAAACAGTGGAGATCAGCTGCATATTATGCTGCTGGTTTTCATCTCAACTCATTGGAGAAATTCCGAGACTTCATACAGAGCTTTTCCGATCAGAAGTTCCCTGATTCTCCTTTTGAACTGCATCAAAGGAAGGTCCTTGACACTTTCTGGCAGCTTATTAAACAATTTGACGCCCAGGTTTCCGCCTTCACAACATTTAAGCCTGACCCGCGTTGTCTGTAATTGGTTTCTTTGTCTTGTGTCATGGGTGTGACTACCAGTGACGTGTGCCGTAGGATTCATCTTAATGAACATTACGGTGGCGTACACGTACGCAGAGGGTAGTGTCATTATTCCAAGACTTCGAAATAATGGTTTGCAGTGCTCCCTGCCAGGTAGTCCTTCTAGTGCTCGTATGGCTTTCTTTTGGATTATGAAAATACGGTTTAGATGTGTCGAATGACCCCAGATTCGAAGACCATAGACCATTTTTGAATGAAACATGGAAAAATAAACCAGTCTTGCAGTGTCCTTTCCAACAGTTTCTTTTATTCTTCGTATCGCGTATATGGCTGTGCTTAGGGAATTTCCTAAGTTAGTAATGTGGTCATTCCAAGTGAGGTAAGTGTCCAGTGTGATTCCTAGATATTTCACTGCCTTGTGTTTGTGTTCGTCAGTTCTGTCTCTGGTGAAAGTTATTTTTTGGGTTTTTTCCTCATTTATCAGTAATCGATTTGTTTCGAACCACTTCTTTGCAGTGCCCTGATTGCTGGTTATCATGGTGTCCTGGTGCTCCTCTAAATAAGCAGTATCGTCGGCGAACAGTATCGTTAGGCATTTCATATTTGGTGGGAGGTCATTTATGTAGAGGACGAAGAAAAGTGGTCCTAAGATGCTGCCCTGGGGTATACCACGTGTCATAATACCTTCGCGACTCGATTCTTCGTTCCACATCACTATTTGTTTTCTGTTCGTTAGATATGATTTTATCAGGTCATATGCCAATCCTCGGAATCCATAATGTTGAATCTTGTCGAGAAAAATCCCATGATCCATCATGTCAAATGCCTTTGACAGGTCTTCGAAGGTGACCTGGCACTTCTTTTTGTCTTCTAGCATCTCGTATACGTGGGATATCAGATACATAATTGCGTCCGTTGTGCTTTTTCCTTTTTGGTAACCAAATTGAAGTTTCGTGATTACCCCCTCCTTACTCAAAAAGCTCAAAAACCGGTTACATAACAATTTTTCAAATATTTTTGAAAAGATGGGGAGTATTGATATGGGTCTGTAATTTGTCGCTTCATTTTTGTTTCCTTTCTTGTATATTGGGATCGTTCTCGATGTTTTCAGGACGTCCGGAAAAATTCCTTTTTTCAGACATGCATTTATGATGTGACACAGCACCGTTTGTATGTCTTGTTTTATGAATTTCACTATTTTTAAGTTTAAATTATAGATATAGTAGGATGACGAGTTTTTTAGTTGGTTTATGGTGTTATCTATCTCTGTTTCAGTGATGTCGTATAAAAATATGGTATCTCGTGTGCTGGGAATTCCTGAATTTAGGTATTGCGAAGGTTTTGTATTTGTTGCTGGGATCTTCTTGTTTAGGTGATCTGTTGCATTGGTATAATGATTACAGAAGTCGTTTGCTGTAAGTATCGAGTCGTATTTAGGTTCGTTTTTTTTGCCTAGTTCTTTGTTGATGATGGACCATGTTTCTTTTTGGATATCACTGGATTGCGTGATTTGTTTCACATTCATCTGCTTTTTGTGTGCTTCAAGTTCTACATTAAAAAGTTTCCTTAAATTGTTGTAGCTCTTCCTGTTTTTTGTGTTTGAGGTGTCTTGTTTGATTTGTTTATGTAGTGATTTCATTTGCTTCTTTATGTTTTCAAGATCTTTTGTGAGTTTGATTTTTGTTTTGTTTCGCTTGTAGCTTTTTAATGGAAATGTAGCGTAAATGTATAATACATTTTATTACTCTGATGAAGGACGTACCCACGTCTGAAAGCTAAATAAAATTATATAATTTAATTTAATTCAATATAATTGGTTAATTATTAATTCGTGAAAATAAATTAGTAATATATTTTAATAATTTACGAATTAAGGTAATAAAATTAATATTGTAATGAGCTTTCAAATTAGAATAATTGCATTAAGCTAGTGTCTCACTATCAAATTATTATCATAAAAATTATTATAATAATTATTATACAAACGATGTGACGTCATTTACGTAAAAATATGTCAAAGCCATGCAGAGCCACGTCTCACTATCAAATCAAGTTTGTATAATAACGATGGCAGCCACAGGTCAGCTGTGAAAGTAAGGTTAGAGTTGGTTTTATACGTTCAAATATACTGGTTATACTGGTTCCAACTGATACAAATCAATTAGCAAACTGATTTCACGTACCAGCCATAATAATTGCTAACCTTTTAGACCTAATTAAAAACCGCGTTAAAATTAAAAAATAAAACTGAAAGTATGGTTATGTCCACGTTGTGTCAAAGATATAAGAGTGGGATATCGAACAACCTATGGGAAGCCTGATAGCATCAAAATTATAGAAACTGTTCTAAAATCTTTTTATCAAAACGTTTGTATCAAATCGAATCCGTGACGTCATGAAAATAGAAGCAGCATATAAAAATATGTAGCTTACGTCATTTTGATACAACTACGCGCTGTCACACTATCAAAACCGTTTGTATACTAAATATTATGATAATTTTTACGATAATTTGATAGTGAGACACTGGAGACATTTAGAGTTGCATTCATCATCAGAAAATACATTGTTTTTTTTTTAGATGTTACTGTGTATTATTAAACTGACAGTAATTAAATTCCTTAAATTATGCAGTTTTAAATAGAATCTGATGCATCAGACCAACTTGCAAATTCTCGAGGAAGTGAGGGCATTTTTAATATGAAAATACGTCAAAAATTTTTCATCGTGTGCCACATATTCGCCACTTCTAGGCAAGAATCTAATATTTTTTTAAATATATTTTATGTATGATTTTTAATCCGACATTTGGTTCGCAATTAGTTGGTAAATTTTCATATGATGAAAAATTACATCCGTCCGATTAAACCTGAAAAACACTCTGCTTTGATCACTTTGGTTTCTTCGCCTAATAATATGGTATCTCCTATATTTGCTTCAAATTCGATAGGATTATTTATCAAAGTATTCTATAAGGTGTAAACAAGTCTTGAGTTTTTGTTTTCGTTCGTCTTACGTAAAGGTGATTTGCATACAACTTCGACCTTGTCCACCAATTCATCGGATTGAAAATTTATGATTTTCTGCAATTGCTGCCGTTGTTGTTCCGACAATTTGCTTTCAGTTTTTACAGCGTACTTTGGTTTTACGGTAGTGTATGTTTCTTGGACAGTTTTTCAACATTTCCTGGCTCTAAGTAGGAAGAGCAGTCTGGCGTAAATCAAACACGGATAGACTACAGAGCGGGAAACCGCGGTTCTAATCCTGATTGCGTCGGAAATGTGCTGTGATCTAAAAAGTCCAAAATCGATCTGTGGACTATGGGGAAGGCAACGGGAAACCACCCCATTAACATTTCCCTAGTAAAGCCTTCCTGGCTTAGCCAGGAAGATCGCCTACGTCTAAAGAAGATATGATACTAGAAGAAGAAGAAGTAGGAAGTGTTTGGTTGTAATGAAAATAATCTTTGCAAAAATCATATGCGAGGTCCTCTTTTCTTTCAGCAATAACACCACGCCTATGATTAGCTTTGTCGTTCTTATTACTCTCTTTCCTATCGTATACGAACTTCCTTGTGAATCCTAGAATCCGTTTAGGTATTTAAGTTCCCAGATAGAGACGGTCATTGCCTTGTAGCTAACGCAGTTGGCTGCGAATGCGGGGCACCGGGTTCAAACCTGGGAAGAGTCAAACTTTCTTATGACTAGTCTCCATGCTTCGGAAGGCACGTTAAGCCGGTGGTCCCCTGGGTTAGTGAATTGCCACCATTAACATAAAAACCAGGATACATGGCACATCTGAAGGCAAGTCTAGAAGCTACCTAATGGATGTAAAATATGTATATGCTCATAGAACTAACATTGCCAAGGAAACGCCGCAGATGTTGGTAATAACAAGCCTTTTAAGGCTTTAAGCTTTAGCTTAAACTACGTTGAAGAAGAAGAAATTCCCAGATCTTGTTTGTAATGGTAACAATTTCTACCAGATAAAATCAAATCGATTGTTTCCCTCTAATTCGCACAAAGATGAAATCATCTCCAGTAAATGTTTTTGAAGCATCTTTGTCTTCTCCCAAATCTTCAAATTCAAATCCAATGTCTTCTAAGGAGTTTGACGAATCTGATGGTAATTCATCCTCATCGTTAGAACCTATGAAATCATTTTGCAATATGGCTCTTTATTTTCGATACTTTAGCTTTTTGAGAAACATTTCTTTAAATTTTAAGAGCTTTGAGTCGTTTATTGCAGCGATTCTCAACCTGGGGGTCGCGGATCTATTTTAAGGAGTCGCAGAAAATTTAGCGATTTCTTTACAAAACTAGTTTTGAATTTGAATTGGAAATTATTAGTAACCTGAATTTCCGCGAGGCAGGATTTTCAGCTTTATGCATAACTAAAACAAGGTAAAAAATCGACTTGAAGTTGAACCTGTACTTAGGATTTCCCTTGCTCGAAAAATTGAGTATAGGATTGATAAACCAGGCCTGTAGTTCGGGGGTGGCAAGGTCGGGCAACGCCCGACCTTTTAAAATTAAAATATGTTAATTTAACCAATTGTTTCTAATTCGTGATAATAAATTAATTGATATATTTTAATAATTTACAGAAAATTTGCCCATTCCACATTGGTCCTTTTATCTGAAAACGTTCAATAATAGATTGAACTGGTAAATTTTCTAACTTTTCTTAAACCGCGTTGACTTTGAAATTTCAAAAATTTTCGCCTGCGGCGCTTAAAAGGAGATCCCCCGCCGCGCAACCATGCTACTAAAATTTGCCCGGTCATACAAACCGTTTGCCCTACCTTCATTTTCAGTCTGGCTACAGGCCTGTAATAAACTCGTATGAAAACATCAAGATCAAAGAAGTCATTAATAAGTAAAAAAAAAGTACCTACAAGTTGAGTATTTGTGTTTTTTTTTTTATATATTTATCTTTTTTTAATATAAATTTAAAAAAAAATAATTTATAACTATTTTTGATTACTGATATTTTTGTTTATTGCATTTCGATCTTGTGTTTCTCTGGCGTATCCGTCAATATACGACATCTTCCATGCTTTCTTCCGCCTCTTGTTGCTTTTCCAAGTTTTGATTTGGGTAGGGACATTGTCTCATGGTACGTACATAGCAAGGGAATATATCAAATAGATTGTAATATAGGGTGTTTTTTTAGCTGCATGAGAACTTCAAAATGAAATAAAACATTAAAAACCTGCGGAATGTTTTGGTTATAATTTTTTTATGAAAGTACAGTTAAAGGCATTTATGATTTGAACATGACTTCCGGCATGTGACCACCACGACTAATGGTTACGAAGCGCATCCGTTCAGTCCAATTTTTGACCACTTTTTCCAATATTTCTGGCTTTATTTCATAAATGGCTTGCTGAATATTAGCCTCCAATGCTTCTAGAGTTGTTGGTTTGTTAGCATAAACCATGGATTTAACATACCCCCACAGAAAATAATCTGGAGATGTCAAATCAAATCAAAGTTTCGTTGGCTGTGTGGCACGTAGCACCATCCTGTTGGAACCATAAGTTGTCAATGTTTAGCTCTTGAAGTTTTGGAAACAAAAATGTATTGAGCATGTGTCGATATCTCACACCATTCACCGTAACGGTAGCTCCTTCCTCATTTCGAAAGACATATGGACCAATGATGCCGTTGGCGTGTATTCCACACCAAACAGTCAATTTTAATGGATGCAATGGAGTCTCAAGATAATGTCCCGGATTGGTCTCACTCCATATACGGCAATTTTGTTTGTTCGCATACCCATTTAACCAGAAATGTGCCTCGTCACTGAACAAAATTTTACGGTAAAAAAATGGATCCACTTCCAATTGGTTGTGAGCCCAATCTGCGAACTCACGACGCAATCGATGATCATCAGGCTTCAGTTCTTGAACCAACTGGATTTTAGAAGGTAGTAAATGAAGATCTTTCCGTAAAATTTTCCATGTAGTGGACGGACAAAGCCCAAGTTGTTGAGCACGATGGCGAATTGAAATGTTTGGGTCCTGTTGCACACTTTCACTCACAGAACTGATAGCTTCTTCGGTACGCACATAATTTCGTCTCGCTGGTGTTTTTATATCACGCAACGAAGAAGTGGTACGAAATTTGTCTACCACCGCACGAATAGCTTGCTCAGAAGGTCGAAAATGTCTAACATAAAATGGGCGAAGGGCTCTATATGTTTGGCGAACAGAGCTTTGATTTTTAAAATATATTTCTATAATTTGGTAGAGTTGTTCAATGGTCAATCTATGCATTATCAAATGCCAAACCTTGCTAAACACAAATGTCAAAAAACTGTTTCCATAGCAATCTTGATTCAATTGTTATCCCTATTGAAAGTTCTCATGCAGCTAAAAAAACACCCTATACAAGAAATTTTGTTAGGTTGGGTAAATTACTAATAAGAGAAACACATGCAAACCATTCCACATCAGCATGTAATTCATATGTACCTATATGTAAATAACCAATAAGCGACTTACCTTTATTTAGTGAAGCCATCCTCAGGACTACAAAAAGAGGAACAAAAGATCTAACAAACGGTAATCAAAGATGGTCTCAACTTAACAATTAAAGTTGGAAGATGTCTTAGCGTTAAATAAACCAAACCACGATCTTTCATTTATTTCTACAGTTGCCAGCGTTATGTATATTTTGTAAGCAATATACCAATGTTCATGTAATGTTCAGTGTACCAACTGAAGAAAACTGTGCTTAAAAATATCACAATTTTTGTCTATATTGTTTACAAATCCAATTTGTGTTAAAATTACGTACAATTGTGTTAGAAATAAGTACAATAATTGTGCTAGATATAAGTACAATGTTACTAGAAAAGAGTACAATAATTGTACACAATTGAATTAAGTTATTGTTTGATAATATTTTAATTAATTTTCGACAATATTATATTGTCGAAAAATCCAAATTGTGTTAAAATTATGTACAATTGTGTTAAAAATAAGTACAATTGTGCTAGAAAAGAGTACAATATATGCAAACAATTAAATTAAGTTGTTGGTTTATAATATTTTAATTCATTTTCGACAATATTATATTGTCGACATATCCAAATTGTGTTAAAATTATGTACATTTGTCTTAAAAATAAGCAAAATTGTGCTAGAAAGGAGTACAATAATTGCACACAATTAAATTGAGTTATTTGTAGATAATATTTTAATTAATTTTCTATGTTTGAAGAAAAAATAACATATAGGGTAAACTAGGGTATTATTAGTGATATAGTAAATTTGGTGATACTGTTTTAAAAATTAATTAACAGAATTATTTGTTATCAAAATTATGACATGATATGCATGTAATTGTGCAAGTGCTTACAAACTCCTACCAGGCACGTAGGAGCAGGTTGGGGGCAAGCTTTTACCAAGGGGTACACAATTTGAATTTGTAGATAATCTAGACTCAAATTGTGCTACTTTTAAGCACAGTGTTTTTTAAATATAAATGTCGGATTATTATTATTGGTATTAATGGTTTTTAAAAATAAAAGTCCGCAGCTTGAGCATGTTGGAGTTGATCCCTATTTGTTTATCCTGAACAATAATAGCAGAACATGCATAATAATAATAGGAAAAGTTAGAAGTTTGCAAAATTAATATTACACAATGAAGATAAATACCGGTAAATAATTATCAATTACATCGAAATAATATCTTTACTTATATAAAAAATAATTTGTGGTCGTTCATGAACTTCATTCTGCTTCAAGCTAGCTATACGCTTGATGTAGATTTCCAATTAGAAATACCAATAATAAGCAGTAATAATAAAAAGGTTGAAAGTTAGATGAAATAGGGAGTACGATAATAATTATTGTTTTATTGCTAATTAAAATTGTACAAGTGCTATCCGCTGTTCTTCTGTATAATATAATAAATTTATTGATAAATATAACATATTTTTATTTTTTTTTAATTTCAACTACTCCCGTGTATGTATGTATATAACATTATTAATTAAAATCGAACATGGTTTATTTACATATTCTGCCCTGGTGGTACCAATAAAACAGAAAGAATCAATTAACAATCTCCACGTTCAAGATTATGGTAGAAATTGTTTGATATTTGTAAACATTTTTTTTATATTTTATTATGAATACAAATCTGTAGAAAAACTTATACCTACGAATAATTTAATTTGATTAATTGATTAGCTTGTCTAGAACCAGTCGTAACTACTGGTAATTAAATTTGAAAAATTATATTACCTACCTTCTTGAATAACAGCCACGTTGTAGCACTCTGTATATTTTTTCATGTCATTACATTCCAAATGCTACTTGCAATAAAATTTGAGCTCATTTGTACTTTTTATGACCGAGTCGTTTATGTGTAGAACTTTTTGAATTTAATTAAATTTTTTGCTTCAAGTTTCACCCAAATTAATTAATCGAAAAACAATTATTTAACTTTAGATGAAATAATTTGAATTATTAATAAATTTGTGCTCATTAAAATCAATAGTTCACTTTATAAGAGGAAACCCAAACCAACAAGAAAACAACTTACAAACTACTATCGTTGACCGACCTAATTAAATATCACACACGAGCTGCTTTGCTGTAATTTTGTAATTTCGACGAAGGGTACTTTAGCAATTTATCGCATAAATTCAATCTAATGGAGCACTAGATAGGCTTTGGTCAATGTAAAATGCATGGATGTTAGAAAATAAACCGCCGTTCAAGTTAAATCAGTAAAACAAAGATCATTTTTGTTAAAATTTACAATTACTGTGAAAACTTTTACCTCAACGCTTGGCCCAATAAATTTAGATTTGGTTTTTCGAAAAAATCTATGTTTTGAGTAATTATTCAACTGTATTACCCAAAGATGCTACTTTGCCGAAGAATATAGTTCAGTGAAACCCGGTCAACGTCAAGTGAAGTCGAGAAGTTTATCCTTATTTAATTTTCTTATGCAAAAGTAAAAGAAAAGCTTTGAGAGGTTTACCTTTTTGATTCTTGTTTGAATTGTTTTCTTTTTTGTAACAAATCTCATTTCAAAAATGCTTTTACTACACATGAAATTGTAATTGAAATTGTTAAACTAACTTTTGATATATACAAGGGTATCTAACTGTTAACACTATCAAAGTCGAAAAAAGTTTTCGTTTCAAATGATTGCTTCAGAACATGTTAATTGTATTAACTTGACACCGTTGAAGTAATTTTAGTTTTTGAAATACAGACACAAATAGTTTCCGTAGGAGTTGAATTTGGGCCCGGCTGCTACAAAATTATTTCTTCCATGCTTTGGAAAATCGGAAATAAGGATGAAACAACTTTGTAATCTATCAAAGATTTCAAATTTTATTAATACTATTTATTGTTATTTGTGATGACTTTTTGTGGAAAGCGAAATATACCTAATTTTATTTTTACTTAACTTTTAATATATTCGGTTCAGGTATTTTTGTAAAATAAACCAAATTATTCGCGATTTACAAAGTCGTGAAAAAAATCTTAATGCTCAAATTTCATTTCAAAAGTTTACCTGTAATTCGGTTTTGTGAGATTTATTTCGATTATTGAATTAAAAATTACCATAATAATAATAATAGTAACCAACCTTGGTTCATTATGTCAAAATGAAAAAGCGTGATTAATGTAGAAATTGAAAGAAATTAAAATATTGTACGTTTTTAATTCTCAAAATAAAAATAATTTAAATATAAATATTATTGACGTAACAAAATCAATTACAATATTATTGAGCTACATAATATCAGCTATTTTTGTAGCCTTTATCAGAAATTTAATAATTTATTGTAAACCTACAAACAGTTATAAAAATAGCTGGGAGCTAAAAAATATTGTAATGGATTTAATGAAGTTTAATTAACTCGATAATTTTTTAATTTAAATTATTTGAAAAAATTCCTCTATACTAATAGCATAAAGCGCGGGCGCCCTTTCAATTCCATCTTAAATCGTTTTATAATCTTCATTTGTAACCTATCTACATTATATTCTTGATGAGCAGCGCTGCACTCTGTACCTGCCTCGTAAGCTCTTGATTTTGAGGGCGGCTAGCTTTTATTCTCAGTATCTAGAGCTTAGAATTTGGTAAATTCTTCACTCAGATTTCTCCAAATCATTTAAAGACTCAGTGGATTTGGAATCTTATTATAGTTGAGGAACATTCCGATCCGAAACTCGGAATAAACCTGCCAACTAAAACTAAATTGGAAGTTAACAGTTAGTATTTTATTAATTGAGGATCGATAGTTTACAGTATAATCCTAAATATGGAAGAAAAATACTTACTACCTATTTACTACCGAAGTGTGTTGAACTCATTTGCACTGCAAGTAAAGTGCAGCTAAAAATACAAGAACTGGATACATATTAACAATGATTAAAACACATGTGACACGCTCCTACGTGTCTGCATGATTGGGTATCATTAGTTAAAGTAAAACCCACTCATACACACGATTGCATAACTATTGTGAATTTTCCGTACGTGCGGAATTTCATTGAAAATCGTGAACCCATTCTACAACCTGTAGATAAAGTTTAATGAGATGGTTAAAATTCAACCAATAATTTCGAAGGCTATGACACAATTCATATACAGTAAATAAAGACAGAGATACAGCTGCAATACAGAATACTCTGAGCTGATCTGAAGTCTTCTTCTTATTCATATGCTTCATAGTAGTAGCGTCGTGACCTTTTTAATAAAGGCTGTCATGGCAGATTACACTCCAGTGATTTGCCACTGCCTTCCGAGGCGAGACGGTCAGAATAAGATTCTTACTTCGCACTGAGTTTAACCGGGTTTACTGTACTAGCAGTCGGTGCGCTTCATCGCTATGCTAATGACCGTCTCTATTATCTGTATAACTTCTCACAATTAACCAGATGGGTAGCTGTGAAGTCGGAAGTACTGGTAGTAGTGTAGTCGGAAGTGTAATAATTCAGGGGTGTCAAACTCATTCCAATCACGGGTCATTTCCTGACAAGCAAAATCTTCGCGGGCCGCACAAATGACCTTTTTTTAAACCTCTCTGCATTTTTGAATGACATGTCCATTCTACAGTGGTGTAACAAGACGGCTTAGCGCCGGCATGCAATTTGTTTTTTTAAACCTAATACTTTCTTTTTTAATATTTTCCGAAAATTTTTTGAATGACTTTTTTTAAATTTTTTAAATTTCATAATAATTGACCTTGTTGAATCATATATTTCCTCCGAACAACATGCGCTTAAAGATGACTGGCGCGACGCCCATTTAGCTCGTACGTACAATTTGGATCATAATTTTCTGATTTCTTGCCTTTTTTTAAAACCTAGTTCATAATCATTGAATTTCTTGAATCCCTCGCCTATATTTGGTCCAAGTAACATGCGTCGATCGGTCGAGAAGTTAATTCAGGACCGCAAAAAATACACGCGGCGGGTGTATAATGAGATATGCTATCTTCAATAAGATCAAAATTTGCGTAAAAATTTAAACTTTAAAATCGATTTTTGACCAAACTATTTAGGATTATTCCTAACCTTAAACACTCCATTTTAATGTTATCTATCAAATTCCTGTGAGGTTTTTTTAAGTACATTAACTTAGGTGTCCCTTTTTCGTACTCAAACTGAAAATTTTTACAGCATATAATTAAAAATTGTTTAACTCTTAACAACCAGGCGCTGGGGGGTATTCCATACCCCCAGACCCCCTAGTCTTAATACCAAGACATTTTAGTATACCTATTTGGAACGGTTTCTATGTAATAAATCAAATTACAGAACATACATTGTGTTGATCTTTACAACCGGGGGGTTTGGGGGGTATGGAATACCCTCCAAGCATACACGGACTTTGGATTTGTTAAGGACATGTAAACTCTGAATTTTAGCACCTCTAATCGTGAGGTGAGAAATATCGGTTTTGTATTCGAATTAACAGTGTACATAATTAAGCAAAGAGTCCTAATCAAAGAAAATATGGTAGGTCCTCATTAGGTTTGTTCCAATGAGCCAAGAAACCGTACGATGGACGGTCACGCTCGTACGCAATAGCTATAGTGGAAATTTTTATCTATTGCGCATGAATTTTATCCATTGTTCATGAGCGTAACCGTACATTGTACGGTTTCTCGGGTGCTTGGAACAAATTTATTGAATCATCAACAAATCAGGAGTTTTAATTTACCCAGGAGGTCTGGGGAGTATGGAATACTCCCCTGTATCAGGGCATAAAAGATAAATAAAAAGGATGAAAGAAGTACCTATGTAACATAAAATAAGCAACGTTACACCTCTAATAATAATAATTCAAAAACATAATACCTGCCAGGATTCGAACTTCGAATTTCGGTGTGAAAAAATGTAAATCCAAGGTCAAATTTCATTCATTTCAAGGTCAATTTCATTCACGTACGTACCCTTATGCAAAGGACCAAATGTAGGAGCATTTTTAGTGATACTAAGATTTTCGAGGTTTTCGACATTTTCTCCTCTTTAAAAAGACCTTTTAATGAAAAGAGTCCTTTTTTCCACTCTATCCGTTTATCCAAAAGAACACCGTTGTACCACACTGTGCCTCATCTCCACGAAACCAGGAACCATCACTTCCCTTATCTGGCCCATTTTCCCAGACAAATTTCTTGCGGGACACTACAGCGGCGATTTTTTAACCTGCTCCTTTGCAAACCCATCAGATCAGGCAATGCTCTTGTACTCTGCACACGTCCTCAAGTTCACCGTTGCATACGTAGTAAACTTTTTCAATTAATAAATTCTTTTAATTAAAGCTTAATAAAAATTATACAAATAGAATTAATCCTACCATACAGTACCAATGATGGAATTGTTGCAGTTGCACGAAAAACATGGATCACGGAACCTTACTGAATGATCATGATTTCGACTTTAACCAATTATCTTTCGACATATCATCAGATGCACAGTGGTCCGCAATGCTGATCCCCGACTTTCAACTACATAAATAAATTGTTATCGTTATAACTTTTGATACTTCTTAATAACTCAGGGTATCTCTTGATGCTATTCATTTCCAGATTTCCAAATTTCCAGATCTACAACAGTTTTCATATAGTTTCAATTTGATTTAACGTGAAATTCTAATGTTTACAGTCGATTTTGACTTTCTAAAGCCAACTTGGCAGTGCTTCAGAAGGTTTTTTGAATCAGGATTTTAGCAAGTTTGTCAAAAATCAACAACTTGATTACTTTCCAGAGTTGTAAGTGCAGAGCTATCGGTCTATAGTTATTTACACAATTCCTGCCTCCTTTCCTCATATATAAGCGGGATGGATTTTCTGAAGTCTTTTGCATTCCCTCTATGTAGCGCCTGATTACAAAGGACGATTTATGACGCGGCTAAGCGTTGCGCATCATCTGCAACCGACTTCTTAACACCTGATTCGGGCAGCATGTGATATAAAGAATTCGGTCTTTTTCTATAAGGTAAGGCACAATTTCACTGTTCATCATATGAATATCGTTAGTATAATTGCTCTCATCGTGGACTATTTTCCAATATTATAGCGGACGAATTGCTCAAATATAGAACTGATTTTGGTGATCTACCTGCGGTATTGAGTTTTAAAATTTTTTTGAAATATAAAAACCTGTCTAGCGCTCAAAAGTTCAAAAAATATATTCACTTAATATGAATAATTTCACTCTTTAACATATTAGTTTGAATAGTAGTACGAAAAAATTGCGAATAGAGAAGTCGTCAAAATTGGAAAGTCGAGTAGAACATTTAAAAGTCTTGTGACGAATTCGGTATTAGTCAATGGAATTGCAAAATTTTACATCTCGCACCACTTTCTCTAAACAAACAAAAACTTTTTCCAACACAACGTAAACCAGTGAATAAATGAAAACGAAGGACTATTGGTTTTTAGCTTTTGTCTGTTGTTCAAATGAGTATATGTTCGAAAATCAGTTTGGAGAACAAAACGATTCCGCCCGTCAGCTTTAGCTACCCTCCGAATGCTATGTTATATAGACCCCTGCACCCTTTCCAAGCACCACACGTTTGTGTTTTTTATATTCTTTGTGATTAGTCTGCAGTATTTTACTCTTTTCGCGCATGACTTTTGTAACTGGACGCTTCAATCTGTAATTTTAAAACACGCAAATGTAAGTATTGATTTTTAATAAAATAATTTTTTTGGTGTTGCTACTATGTTTCATTAACTTCAACTATCCTTCTATTTTTAAACCATTCCATTTTACAACGCTTATAGGCCTGGTAACAAACTAGAACGAATTTTCTTTTAATTAAATTTGTGAATATTTGGCAAATAAATTTTTACTCCAGTAAACGGTGTAATTTTAAAATTTGTATTATATTCGTTCACAAATGGCAACAGATTTACGTATAACTTACAAAACGCAATACAAAAGAGAAATACCCAAGTACTACATCGTGTTTTAAACAGAACATTGTTGTTGTAGAGTCAATTGCTGCTAACGTCGAAATCATGTCGACATATTCAAAGGCCTTTTTACAGGTTAACCGAATACTACGAAATTTTAAATTAACCTGTTAGTTTATAATAGCTCTGTTGGTGTTTTGATTAACTAATATGAGACCAAATATTTTTTTTATTGTTTTTTTATCTTCGCAACATAATACTCTACAATGTGGAATAGCTGCAAGTTATGACAGGACAATCTCAAAATTTGAACAGAAACCCAGGAAATGGAACCAAGACCACCTCATTATCATTTGAAGATGGTTTTTCATTCATCTTCCCAACCATATTATAAAAATATTTTCAAATAACCTAAAAAAGAACTTCAGAGGTTTCAAGAAATGCATTATAAATGAAAGAGAATAAAAAGAACTTCAGTGGGTGTCTGAAGCTTAAATTAAGTTTCTTTTTTAACTTGATCGTAATTAAATGTGTTGTGAATCGAGTAGAAGGAATGAAATATAATTATAATGACGAGAGTACTTTTCATCAGCCACCTGCTGAGCTCTCGTAGTGTACGCATCGATGACTTCCGATTGACTTTTCTTTATCAAATTGTTGGTAATTTCAGTGTGCTACTACCGACAGTTGTATGATTTTTAAATTAGGGTTTGTCAAGAAGGGAGAAGAGTCGTTATTTTCAATTTCGAATTTATGGACGATCGAATCTTTTTGTTTAATCACTTAATTTGTTTTCAAAAAACATACACTTTTTTGAGATTTTCAATTTTACATCGAACTACTTAAATTTAAACCAATTATTGTTCGAGGATACAACGTTTCGGAAAGATTAATATATTTAAGGTTCATTTAAATGGGAAAGCTTTAGAAAAGAAAAGCTACTTTAATATTAGTGAAAAATAAATGATAATAACATTGCTCTATGAATAGTTGAGTGTCTGCAATTAAAACAAATAATTTATATTACATCCTGAAAAATATATATTTCTGCGCTATAGAGAAGTCATAATGAAAAATGAGAACTTTGTAGGGGAAAGAGAGGGAGGAAAAGGGTGGAAAATTAATGTTATGCAATTCTCGGAAGGTGGGAGAGAGTAAATGTAATTAATTATCTCTGTTCGTAATGACTCTGACTGATGAGGTGTTTGGGTTCTAGCCGAGAGGTAAAGGTGGTTGTTAGTAAAGTTCGTTCTAGCGATAATCGACGGATTATATTTAGCAAAAAATAATAATAATATTGCGGCGATGCATCATAACTTATCAAAGATAAATTTCAATTGATAAATAACTTACAACGAAGTGTAATTTGGCGAAAATGGAATGCCTATTATAGTTGTTGCCCATTGCTTATACAAGATAAAAATTAAACCTCTGGCATTTTGAGTTACCACAACCACACTTTCCATTTACAAAATTTAACACAAACTGAAGTTTATACCGATAATTTTTATTAAAATGTTTGGAAAAACACAATTTGAAATAAAAAATATAAAATATCGATTTTTAAGTTTTCGGTGTAGCACAGTCATTTTAAGTTAAATATAAGTGAAATTACAATCGAGCTAAAGTTTCAATGTATCATTCGCCATGCAATTCCTCTTCCTAGCTACGAGCAAAAGTTGAACAAGTGAAACTCTCAGATTATTTCACTGCATTAATTTGAACACAACTTTAATAAATTTTTTAACAAAATATTGCAATAAGAATATAAACCCAAAAATCTAATGTTGCATCAGTACTATTCAATTTCACTCTTTTAATATATTACATAAAGTAAAACTGTTACAAAATTAGAAAAAAATAAATTAAACGGGGGTATATATTAGGAGGTGTAGGTAGAGAGAGCTATGGAGGCACTGCTTAACCTAGAAAATTGAAAAAATATTTAGAAAATGTGAAAAATTAAGTACATAAGGTATTTTTTTCTTCAAAATCATTATCTCCACCTGGGGGGTACGGACCCTCCGGTTTCACAATTTTCACATGCACCAGGGGCTGTAGGCTTCTCTAGTACTGCAGGCTTGCTACACTTCTGTTCTGTCCTACAATCGCACAACGAATTTCTTATATTGCTATGGGAGGGAAATATGTGATTCGATTTGCGTTGTTTCAACGAAGTAATATCGCATTATCCTAAACCATAATCCTTGCACTGCACTGCACTGCTGTAATCTTAGAGTTATAAGAAAAAAGGGGTTATGTAGGAATAATCCACTTCATAAAATGGATTGTAATGACTTCAAAAGAGAGGTGGTTATATTTCTTCAGGAAAGAAAGCTAGTGATTGATTTTGATGTTAATTATACAGAGTGAATGAGCCAGTAGTCTTTTTCTCGCGTGGTGAACGCTTAAATAACGCTTGGGTTGTCTCTTGACCAGGTTTTCTATGGCAGCATTCTCTACACTTTCCATTTTACCAAACATCTATTATTTTTATAGTCAGCATTTCAACTTATAGGAATCATGAGTTTTGAAACAAGGATAAACTAAATCCTTTATGGTATAAACGGAAAGAAAGCAGGTTGCTTGCTTGTAGTTACCAGCGCTGATCGGTGCACATGAATATCTTTATAATTACTTGCTACGTGGAGATTTTCCGAGTCATTAGCTTCCTTCGGTCTGTTGATATTTTTTAGAAGCGAAATTGAAAAAAGAATGTTGGAAATTACGAGATATAGACAAAGGATGAAAGCACGTGGTTCAATGAATAGCCGAAGAAATCCCAGCATCAGAAGAAAACACGAAAGACTAGATAAAACTTTGCGCATAGCAAGGCTAGGCGGATGATGAAAGATGAGGATTGGATAAACTGATAAGTTTGGTGGAAAAGATGAGTGAAACGGATGCGAACGTAACATATACTCGTTCATAATAAATAATAAAGCAGTACAAAATATATTATTGAATAATACCTATTTGATGGCCATAAACATGTAACTGGATCGAGTTAATTATGTTTAATGTTTAATGAAAATCGCTTAATCTTGTGCGTAAATAATTATAATAAATCGAAATTAGCGTTCAAAATTTGCAAATAAAATTGAAATTCACCTGGCAACTTATTCCACAACTGTCCATTCTTAAATATTTGTACAAAAATATTGTTGGATGTGGGGTGGGCACTTCGAGATGGCAGTTTTGTGATTATTTATAAATTTTTCTTGATAATAATTTTAAACCTTAGCTTCTCCTCCCCCTTTAAATTACTGTGTAACTATTAATCAAAAGACCAATTTTCACCAACGCTTTAAAATAATAGAATTACGTGTAGATCACCCTACAATATTTAAATTAATTCGGGAACCGAAGAAAGTTCAAGTAGGCAAGGATTTATTTTATGAGCAGTTAATCGCCGGACATGACCCGCCTAAGAAATTAAAAAGGTACAGAGATTGCGATGAAAGAATTTTAGGATGGGTTAACAATTATAATTGAATATTTAAGGGTAGTTCTCATAATTGCTTACCTAATGAATTCATACAACATATATAATTTGTTGTAAAAATGTTTATGATGGGTATTTAGAAAAATATCTAATATCTGATATAACACAGCACATGACCTTCCCATTCAAAAATGTAAAAGTAAATAGTAACAAATTAAATCATTTAACTCCTCTTTCGCCCTTTATTATCATTCCGTAGGTGCGGGTCTGCTTAGTTTTCATTGATCCACGATTTTCAAGGACAAAGAAATGAGAAATTGCCTTGAAACATTTTATCCCTTTATATTTTAATTGACCATGTAATTTTTTTAATAAGAAACGGAATCTCGTTAATCCATTCATGTGCGTCATTTCATTAAACATCACCGAAACTCAAATAAAAGAGGGTTCAATTGAGGAATTTCTACCAAAATCTAATCAGATCTTTACAACGTTTGTTAAAACTATTTTTGCAAATTTCAAGTTGATTGGTGCACCCGTTTGTTCATATTCGTAGTAGAAAAATGTTCATACGACACAGACATTGTTTCAAAAATCGTTCACGATCAAAAAGATATCGTTAAATGGTAATTCGAATATGCCTCCGCGAAGTTGGTTTTTGACTCGATTACAATGCTTTCCTTTACTACGCAACTGGGATAGTAATAATAGAGTAGTGGGGTCAAGTAGGTAGGTTTTTTTTGAAGAGCCCTTGCGACGGTGTTTTTGCACCGATTTCGAAAAATAAGCATTCGTTGGAAAGGTTATTTATCTGGCAACATTTTCGCCATACTAACTTTATGTCTAGCATAAATATTTTGAAAGCTACATTCGATTAGGCGAAGGTACCTTTTTTTGATATTTTAAAAATTTGGGGGTATGATAGGTCACGATATTCGAGGTGAAATAAAACTACAAGCACATGTAAAAAATTAGCTCTAACGCTTTTATTTGAAGAGTATGAATACTCCTGATGTTATAAAAATTAGTAACACTAATAATAATTCGATGGTTTGAGCAGTGGAGCTTTGGGAAACAGCCGTGTCTTCAATTGCAATTTTTCGGGTCGAGATTTGATGGACCGGGCCCTTGATCGGCATTCGATGGACCAGCCTCTTGATCGGGTTACGATGCCGGCATGATTGATGATGAAAAAATTTTTTTAATTATTTCCGTGAGCGTTAAAAATAGTGACCTATGATGTCCCCAAGCACATGTTTCATGTTGGGGTCTGTATTTTTTTCAAAATAAAAAATATCGAAGAACCAACACAATATTCGTGTTCAGCGTCAAATTCTACATAAAAATAAACTCACTTGACAATTATTTGCATTAATTTAATGCACTGCATTTCAGAGAGAAAACAATGCTTTTTCACAGAAGAACAAGCGTCAAAATGAATGACACAATAACTAAACTGACAGATGCATGACGACAGCCAAAATTTTGCCGTGAACGTTTTTCGCCACTATGTATCTAATTCACGCAAAACGGGCGGCCTATGTGATAAATTGGCGACTTCAAAGCCAATTACCTATTATGCCCCCATACCTATTTGACCCCATTCTACTCTACATAGTAAAATTATTGCTGTATATTAATTCGGAGCCGGGCATTTTGACGCCGTCGTTTTGACGCCGTCGTTTTGACGCCGTCGTTTTGACGCCGTCGTTTTGACGCCGTCGTTTTGACGCCGTCGTTTTGACGCCGTCGTTTTGACGCCGTCGTTTTGACGCCATCGTTTTGACGCCGCACGTTTTGACGCCGCACGTTTCGACGCGAGCACGTTTCGACGCCGGCATGTTTTGACGCCGCACGTTTCGACGCCGTACGTTTTAGCGCCGCACGATTCGACGCCGCATGGACAAAAAGTACGCAAAATTAATGTCGAACAAACTTCACTGTTTAGGGGTATCTTTAGCTTACATTTGCCGAAAAAAAGAAAACCAACCACTTTAAGATTGGTGTTAGGAATCGACTTGTATATAAGGAGAGATTCACGATTAAAAGGTGGATCCCGGTTGAGGCTAGGTTAGTGTTTGTTTTCGACTTTTTTTTAAAGAGAAGATCATTAAAAGGTAGATACACCGGTAGAGCCTAGATTGGTGTTGGGAATCGACTTGTATTTAAGAAGAGATTCCCGATTGAAAGGTGAATCCCGGTTGAGGCTAGGTTAGTGTTACTTTTCGTCTTTTTTTAAAGAGAACGTAATTAAAAGGCAGATACACCGGTAGAACCTAGATTGGTGTTGGGAATCGACTTGTATTTAAGGAGAGATTCCCGATTAAAAGCTGGATCCCGGTTCAGGCTAGGTTAGTGTTAGTTTTCGACTTTTTTTTAAAGAGAACGTCATTAAAAGGCAGATACACCGGTAGAGCCTAGATTGGTGTTGGGAATCGACTTGTATTTAAGAAGAGATTCCCGATTAAAAGGTGGATCCCAGTTGAGGCTAGGTTAGTGTTAGTTTTCGACTTTTTTTTAAAGAGAACGTCATTAAAAGGCAGATACACCGGTAGAACCTAGATTGGTGTTGGGAATCGACTTGTATTTAAGGAGAGATTCCCGATTAAAAGCTGGATCCCGGTTCAGGCTAGGTTAGTGTTAGTTTTCGACTTTTTTTTAAAGAGAACGTCATTAAAAGGCAGATACACCGGTAGAGCCTAGATTGGTGTTGGGAATCGACTTGTATTTAAGAAGAGATTCCCGATTAAAAGGTGGATCCCGGTTGAGGCTAGGTTAGTGTTAGTTTTCGACTTTTTTTTTAAGAGAAGATCATTAAAAGATTGATACACCGGTAGAGCCTAGATTGGTGTTGGGAATCGACTTGTATTTAAGAAGAAATTCCCGATTAAAAGGTTGAGGCTAGGTTAGTCATCAATGAGGCCCTACCAAATTTGTTTAATAATATTTTTTTATTTAAATTTAATTTATTGTTAATTCAAATTCAAATATAAATAATAATTTGAATTCTCGCGTCGAAACGTGCAGCGTCGAAATGTGCTCGCGTTGTAACGTGTGACATCGAAACGTGCCTGCGTCAAACTGATCCCGCGTCGAAACGTGCTGCGTCGAAACGTGCTCGCGTCAAAACGACGGCGTCAAACTGCACTAGTCCCATATTAATTATGTTAAATAAAACACGAAATGTAAATAAATTACACGAATATATTGTGGTGTTCTAAAACCAACTGCATAGTCCTTCACTCGGAAACTGAGGTAGTTGTGATGTTTCGAACATTCACAGGTCAACTTCCGACTGATTTTTTGTCAGTAGAGCAAATGTGAAACTACGTATTTCTACAGGGAAGGCTAGGTTCTAAAATTCAATTAAAGAGACTCGGGAAATTTTATACTATTTTATGGATTTGAACGTAATTATTTAAAAATGCATTCATGATATGTAGACTTACTTAGATAACTTCCTACATTAATATTATACCAATCAGAATAATGCATTTTTGATCACGTGAGTTACATTGACTACTCCAAACAAACTTTACATGGTAACCAGATTCGAAGCGATAAGTACCCGCAAAATGCGGGCGATTTGTTAAAATTGAGCTGATAACTACCCTCTAAATTAAAATTCAATAGTTACCTATGAAATAAAATTTTGTACTGTCAAACATAACCTGAATAGACGTAGGTTTGACAATCCAAATTTTATTTCATGGGTAACTATTGAATTATATTTGACAGTAAATGTCTGTGATGTAGAAATATAACTCATTTACTATTCTTTTTCTAAATTATTGTTCCTAAATAAGCAATGTAATTGCTTATTTAGGAAGTTATCTCACCGAATGTACCTCGGTCAATGATAAATCCTTATAATTTTGGTTAATAATTCCCTCAAGTGTGTTGCTTGAAGTAACTGCCCTCCGCCTATGGCGTCGGGCAGTTACTAAGCAACACACTTTCGTAAATTATTAACCAAAATTATTACGTGATTATCATGGCCCTCGGTTCATTATAGCTGATAATAATTGTATTTCAATGTATCTACATACTTTATAATTCACCTGTATCAATAGAATCGAAGCATATACTACACTTTTAACAAAGTTACGGTTTTAGTAAAAGTTTTAGTTCGTGCACAAAAATTATACAAAATAAAAGGTTTACTGTGGATACTATTAGCACCTTCTCTTATATAAGCGAGAAAACTACGAAGTAGATACTATATCTCGTAGTATTAGCATGTACTAATATTTTATGCATAGCAGCCATTATATTCAAAATTTAAATTGTTATGTATGACTTCGCGTCAAAACGCACATCACCTGCGTCAGATCGTCCTGAATCGAGAAAACCATTGGTCTAATGTCAAATTTATGATCTTATTTACATTTTTCCAAACTGATAATGATTACTACATGGCAAGACCTCAGGTGATGAATAATCTTTTGCAGGTACTGCATTATTGTCCGTTACTATATAGATATAATTTTAAAACATTGTCAAACAGTTAATGGGCATCAATTTGCAAATTTATTTTAGTTATTTATTACTTTTATGTTAATTAGTATGGCTGTTACATCATAGCTGCTTAGACATTCACAACCAATTGATTTCTTAAAACATGTTAAATTATTTTTAAACAATAAAATCGACGTTTTTTTAAATTAAACAGTTATACTTGTTATTTGGCAAGCACACTGTATAATAAAAATTGAATTTTAAATAAAAACGTTTATAGAAAAAGCTTTTGAATATAATAAGTCGCAAGGAAAATTGTGATTAAGTTCAAGAGTAATGCATAAGCCCATCATTTTGATATCTTTTTTACGAAGTAGTCTGGAAGAAGCATCATATAGATATTACATCAAGACAATCTTATCCTTATTTACATAGGGAGAGCAGCGGGTGACCACCCGCTCTGTAATTCAGTCTATCCCGAAGGAATAGGGTCGGCTTGCGATTGGTACAGACTGATAGCTGTAGAATAGGGTGATGGAAATCATCTTGGTATTTGTTATGCATTGCTGGATTGTGGACAGTGCCCGGTATAATATTTCAATATATTTTCTTTTGCGTTAGAAATGCGAGCAACGCCTTTGATGTAAATACATAATATCTAAATAAAATTTTGCTGAATAGAAGTTATATATTAAAATAAATTATACTTCGTGCACGTTATAAGAATAATCCCATTTATATGAATTTATAGTTTTACATTTTTTAAAAATAAATTTTTATTTTCAAATTTTTCTATAAATATGTACCTACAAGTTTACCACACGATTTCCACCTTTACACAGCTTTCATATAGCAATAATTAAATATTTACAGTAACTCTGTAAAAATATAACTTTTTTTAACAATCCCAATTTTAAATAATATTTTTTTAATATGATTTCTTTCTTCTTCATAAAAATTAACTTTTTTAATTATCATATCTGTAGAAGATTTCAAAAACCATTATTATTTTATCCGATAGAAAAGTTGCAATTCATAAAATTAAACATCATATAATTTTGATTATTTCCATGTACTCTTGCAATACATAAATAAGTGTAGCTTGTAGCAGCTTTGAGATGAAGTATAACGAGGGGTGATAAATTTTTAACCACTGAGGGTACTAAAACATTATGTAACACAATGTTAAAATGAAATACAAATTTCGCTACAATAAAGATTCGAATCTTAATGTTTAGATTGATTGTCGCATTTTGGATTTTGAAGTGCTATAAATCTCCTGAACCTCAAATTGAAAGTGTATCGCAGCTGTTGTAAAGTGTGACGTAGGAACGAATGGTGTCAATCTAGAATTTTCAGATGTCCATTCACTTTAGGTTTTAGTTTGTGTTTGTGTATAAAATTAGTTTATATTTTGGGGAGCTGTGTCTGTCAATAAAGAACAGATCACCTTAAACCCTTTCCTCCCATTGAAAAATGGAGCCACAAGCGTCGGGACGGCTATTACTCCCAACCAGCATGGCGTTTTAGGAGGAGGTCGTTGTAGCGATCCTAGAATTATAAAAATTATGTCAAATCATCTCAAAGTGGATCATATCGATAAAAAATCTTTAAAAAGTGTTAGAAAACTTATCCCTTTTTTTAAATTTAATAACATAATTTCAATAAATAAACTGAAATACACAATTTAATCATTTCTAAAAGTAAATAAGTTACTAGAGTTATGAAAAAGTCGGATCAGTGAGTTTTGGCACGAGAAGTTAACACGCCAACCGCTCTACCGTTCACTCACCCTATTTAAAAAAAATGCTTGATACGTAGCAATGAAATTGAAAGTTTATACAAGTAAGACAAATTATAGTTATTAATTTTAGAGAGGGTGGGGGGGTGTTCATTATATACTTATACAAATTTTCAATATAGTTAAAACCGAATCGTATATTAAAATGCACTAATTCTAAATACATTTCAAAAAACTTCTAGCCAACGGCAGGCTGTGTTCTCAATCTTCCTACTTCTTCTTCTTGTTGTTACGAATAAGAATGTTTCTACTTCTTCTAACTAATAGTTCTACTAACAACCTTGTAGAATTTAACTCAGATTTCTTCCTTTTCTAAACTTTTTCCTACCTGTCGAATGAATGCTGCGAATTGTTTCAATAGATTTGATTTTACTTACTATCAAAACTGCAAAAACTAAACTAAATACCCTTGAATTATGACAAATTGATGTAACGACGAATCATTAAAAGATATCCTTTGATATAAATGGTGACCAGCCTTTATATTCAGTCCTGAGAGCTGGGATTTTGCAATTTATTTTCCTTGCCTTGCAACTAACTGTAGAAACAAATGGGCTATAGATTTTAATAAATTAAGGAAAAAGAACTGCTCTATTGAGTCGCCAAGAAATTAATATCCGAAAAGGTTCCAATTTAGTTCATAAACAACTGATAATTCAAAGTTGGGACTATTCTAACAGTTTCACGCAATTAAATGACCTGGCAAAAATTCTAATAACAATCAGCATTTATACGTAATAGAACAATGGTCAGTATCAAAGCCAAACTTGTTAAATAACTTACCCTACTGTTCATACAATCAACTGGGATCTCGAACCACTTTGGTGCAATAACCAAGGTAAAAGTGGAACCTGACAAACTCTGTCTCTGTGGGAACCAACATTTAAAGATCATTGACCCTTAAGCAACCTAAAAGAGAACCTAATGGGTTAAGGTTTAACCCATGCGAGCCGAGACTTCGACCCACCTCATTATAAGTTAATAATACTTAATAGTCTTGAAACAAAAACTGCCCGCTGGATCGCGACCCCTAATGAGAGGGTTAATCCCACCAAAGACCAGAGTCTGTAACAATCCGGAGAGTTCTTCTCCAGTTTGTTTGCCACGATGTAAATAGACCAGCTCTTTATTCTTGTGGAGGCATGGATCATGGGTTTCTGAAAAAAACAAGTAGCTAGGGGAACTCAAGAAAACACAATGGGTGGTAAACGTATTTTAATAAAACAAAATTTGAGAGACGCTCACACAATCTCCAACAATTGCAATGTAACACTGAATAATCTCAGCAACAAATGAACTTGTCACATAGTGCACCCTCCTTAAATTTACTTGTTGTAAATTTAAATGTTCAGTAACATTTCCCAGGCCCATCTTATCTTAATTAGCATAACAGTTATAATAGGTCTGCTTAAGCCAAAAATATAATTCTTCAAAGTTCAGTTGTTAGTTGTTGCAGTAATTTTTCATCAATTGTTCTATCATCGTAGCGAAGATGCACTGAGATGACGTTCAGTTTGGTAAGTCGAGTATAATCATATTCAGATTTTCCCAATAATTGTTAAAAATATCCCCAAATTCTCCATATTAATTCTGAACTTGTGTCATCTTAAATCTTGAATATTCTTAAACCTTCTAAAAATTCATTTATTCAGTAAAATCCATGTCCTAATGTTGTACTACCGTAATTATATTGATTCACTTATCATCTCTACGATTGGTGTGCCGAAGAGCAAATTTTAGTATCATATGGGATAAGTTACATCATGTAAATGGAACGAGAGTTTTCCAGATTTTTAATTTTAGTTGAAAATATAAAATAAAATTAATTCAATAAATTACGTATACAAATAAATTTTCCAAATCCTACACGACAATTCAAGCAGCTTAAAACTGATTTCCTCCACAATTTTTTCCGCGGAAAGCTTTGTTCATTATTGTGAGTATTTCAGGATTTTTTAGACACCACCTACAACCATCTCTAGCTAACTAAATCAGAGAATTTAATTTTTATTTTAAGCCCCCAAAACAGAAACGAGCGCTTCAACTACCACTGCGAATTAAATATTTTAAGAGATTTTCGATAACATTTTGTAACACAAACTGCAAATTTAATAAATTTAATTGTAAATCTTTGCTTGTGTATTAATAGTTCTATTAGTCAGTGCTTGTAATATTAAATACTACTTAAATTAATTATAATGCACGTAACCAATTGTAAGTTTTCAGTTTGCGTAACAGCTGCACACTTAATACAAAAGAGAAAGAATATTGTAAGGGTTAATGCATGACTCATTCTTTGATTAGATAGAAATTCTGCAATAATCTTGAAACTCTAAATCGATTTTTTTTACATAAAATGGAAAATATGGATAAATCTTGTCGAATTCTTTCGGTAATATTTGAATTTTCCAAACGGGAAAGTTATTATTCAGTAAACGATTTCAGTCATATTTCTATGTTACACTATTTGCAAATGAAAATGAACAATAGCCAAAATGAGAGACGGTTTAAAAAAAAGAGTTTTGTGAAATATTAATTGAATTTAAATTTTTAATTTTCAATCAAATTTATTAAAAGTTTTTGAAATGGCGATTGCAGATTTTTGTAACATAATGAAGTAAAAAATTTATCTCGAAATTTGTGGTGGTGGCCAATAATGATGATTTATTGCAGGGTTCAAATTGCAAAATCGCTAGTGCATGAGCAACATTTGAAGCGTTCAAAGTCTAACGAGTGAGGAATATATAAAAAATAGCCACTGCATTATATTTTTCCACCACATTGATAGAATAAAGAACAAAGATAATTGGGGGTCTGAACAATGGATCGTTAGGATAGAATTTTTAATAGTTAAATTTGTACTTTTCAAATAAATTTACACGTTCTCTAATTCCAAAATATTCATTGGTCAAATAAATTTTTAAAATTAAATATCTTGAAATATGTACTGGAAATAGGTAAATGAAGTTTAAAAGTTTGTACTGCATTAACCGTAAAAGAAATTGTACCTTTAGGTGGTTCGGTGTAGTGGTAGGTAGTTAGACTCCCCATCTAAGCAAATATGCCTTTTGAAACGTGCAAATGGCTACCTATTGGCCATAACGGAGTTCGGAGATCGGCTGATGCGACAGCTTCGCATCAGCTTGGAGAATCACCTAAAATATTAGAGGAGTTCAACTGGAGCAACCGATTTGTAACTGCCGAAAGTTTGACAGTTCAACATATTCTGGACTACATTTCTTAGTTTTGTATTCACCCCCCCCCCTTTATGGCTAACAAAACGGAATATAATAATAGACGGTACAGTCGGACCGACTGTGTTTGGTAACATTAATTAACATTGGAGGGATATGACGCTAGTTAGGCGGCCTTAAAACATGATTTTACTGTATTCCTAAACGTAGAATGTATGGCGTGTGGTACCGTCTTGTTGGAACCACATATCTTTGAAATTGCTGTGATTCAAATTTGGTCACAAAAGTTATTTTACTAGGTAAAATACTAGGTTATTTTCACCAGAGCTGACTTGAGGTATGTGCAAACTGTCGTGCTCTTCGTGAGGTCCAGCGCTTGTTCATGATATTTCAAAATTCGATTTTAATATTTAAGGTAAAACAGCAAACCAACAACCAAAAATTGCGCCAAAGAGCAATTTTAAAATTGTAAAATTTCATATACACAAAAAGCCCTTTCGTAAATTTTGCACAGTTCCTCAAATTTCCAGGCCTGCCCTGGTGTTTTTGTAATAAACTTCAATTATTTTAATGCGTTCTTGTACTGTGATTCAAATGTGTGAATGATAGCTGGGAAATATAACCATAAATAATGTTTGACGTTTGGAAAACACCCTAAAGGTACTACTGAAAACCCAATTATATGTACATAATATGAGGAAAACTGTTCTGTAATTATAATAATAAGAATAATATTTTTAACGAACCGATTATTATTATTATTAAATTGAAAAACACAAATAATAAAATTACCGTCGTCACTTTCTTGTCAAGTTATTAGAAACCAAAATTTTCTGCTAAATAATATTTAAGAAGTTTCTCATATGAAAATTTAGTAGTTAGTAAAAAGAGGATACTTTTTGTGTGCTTGATAGTCGTTAAAGTGGATTTACATTGTTTACAAAATTTCGAGAGTTTCTTATTTTGTTTCGTCTTTAAGCGTTTACATTTTAATTAATTTAAATTAATTAAGCAAAAAAATTGCGTGTGATTTCGTCGATTATAATTTTTATGGATTGTTAATTTTTGAACTGACTAAGTTGAGTGTTAAAAGCGAGTGAGGATAAAACGAATAAGTTTTATTGTGTTATATAAAAAGTTTAATGTAAAATATAAAGGCTGAATTTACAAACGACAGTGGTGCGGAAACCTAAGTCAACTGAAAATGAGACAAATCAACAGGAGTTTAGCAAATCTACTAATATAAAATCAATTGAATTCGGACTGTAATCCTAAGTTGTTCAAGTAGTGGGGCAGCATGAAAGGGTGAATCTGCAGGGGTCCGATAGGGGAAGGCGGGCACATAGTCCTCGCTCTGCAAGCACCACCTCATTTGAATTTCTAATTAGCAAACCTCCATGCAATTATTGGATTAATGTAAATTACGAGGACGCGTTGTGCTCACTGGCAGGACCGAGAGGAAAGGGGTCGGGATAATTAAAATCCGTTGATTAATATGTAAATTTAATAAGATTACAGTTCCAGGAACGAATGAAGCTGGGCGCTCTCCTATATAACCCATCTTCTCGTTTCAATGGAGTTTGCGAGTTTTTGACGTGGCTTGCAAGGGTTACCCCGATTACATTCTACAAATTGCGTTTAGTTTTAATGCAATAGCCTCCTGCTTTGTGTAACAATTTTTGTTTTTAATTTGAATATCCCTTCTAATAGGCAACTTGACGTCACCAATTTTAAATATCAAAATTTAAATTTCGGTTATAGTTTCATATTGACGTCACTAAAAACTTATTTCATTACAGGTTCCTGGCCTTTAAATTTCGTTTATCTTTTTCATTAGCAGTGGTAATTTAGAGAAAGCCATGTCTATTGACGTGCTAGCGTGCAAGAAACATTTGTCTTCGTTTATTACCGTTTCGTTCAACATTTAAGTCGCTAGTTCACATAGAATATCAATGTGTTTTACAAATCATGTGCACTATCAAGGCATTAGCAATTTATCTACTTTGTGCCGCATTCGACATAAATAATTCGCTTTAGTACAATAATTTTACACTCATCAAGTTATTTCTGATCTTTGCTTTACGAGAGCGATTCAAATAAAAAGCAACCCTCACGCAGCCTCAAACCCTCACAGGAACACGACAGAAAAGAACAAATAATGTTAAAGGTTTGAAAGTGTTAGACATTTTGAAAGGGTTGTTGAGGTTTTTGGACATGTTAAAGGAAAACTACAACGTTTTTCACCTGATGTTTTAATTAAATTTCTTACGGGGTATAGCTTATTTTCTATGTCAAAAGACTTCATGAAAAACATGCAATACCTTCATGTTAGGGAAATAATTATTCAAATTATAGGATAGGTATTTCCAAACTGCCCAAAAATGTCGTCAAACCTTGACTACAAATCAACAAAAATTACAGTAATTAAATATTTCAAATTACCAAATCGAGATTAGGAATTAATTTAAAACGGTCGCCCGTCCAAGTATGAGCCGTTAGCAACCTTACCTGACTGTTATAACCAAAGTGGTGCTTTTTCAATAAAAAAAAATGAAATCGAGGAGGACTAGTAATAAAATGAAAATTACTTTCAGTTTTCTTGTTCTAATCAATTTTCAATTTCGCAATTTTCCCTTTCACGTTCGCTTTTCGTTTGAACTATCATCGTATCAGGTTTTAATTGTTTTTATATTGACGTTCGTGAGGGTTAAGAACGTAAAACACGAATGAAACGTGGGTGCAATTTAAATAAACGATCTTAAAAAGTTTGATTTTTTATTTTCTGAAAAGTTGATTATCTCATTTTGCGACAAAATAAAAACTTAAATAAAAATAAAAGTTAAACTAAAACTTGACTAAACGAAAATTCAACACTTATACTAATTTTAAAACTTTTGGAATCGGGTTGTAAGAGAAGCTATGCGCTTGAATTTCAAATTATAAATTTTCTTAACTTAAATATTAAGGTGGAGTGTTAAAAATTAAGTGTGAGAATCTTATTCACCACGGGATAAAAATAAATGTAGGATGACAACTGATTTAATATTTTTTTATTTACTTTGCTGGTAAACCAAATAATATTTTTTTCCAATCTCAAATTTCGTGTGGACATAAAGTTTGAGTTTTCTTAGAGAATATAATTTTACGACTCTTCCTACTTCTTAAATAGAGTTATTTAAGCAGGAACAAATACCCCCCCCCCCCAAGGCAGTCCAAATTTCCAAACATTGGACTAAAATGCATTACAGCTGCTGATAAAATTGTGACGTAGGAACGAGCAAGGGCATCTTAACAGCTGTGGCGCATTAACAACTTGCATGACCACTTCGGGCGATGAGCCGATCAAACCTCAAATAACTGTGAAATTAGGCTGGCCTTCAGATGGGCTATTTTATTAATGGTGGCAATTCATCAGTTCAGGGGGCCGACGATGTCCTTCGAAGTATGAAGACTACCATAGGAAAGTTTCATTCTCCTCGGATTAGCATCTGATGATGTTAACTAAAATGCAAATGATCGACCAATATGAACGTCAACGATTTTGGTGGCGTTACTGATCAAATATGTGCTCTGTACAGTGTGCGACCTACATAACAAGTTGAATTTGAATTAATTTAATGTCCAGTGTTGCCTCGCAATTTAATGTTTTCTTTTTCTTTAACATCTTTTAGATCAATGATCTGTTTTATAAGCAACTGTATGAAGTTTCCTTGCCAGTATTGCAATTGTGAGTAGGTAGGTATATAATTGCTTTACATCTGGTAGGTAGCTTGCTGGGCTGCTCTGCAGATGTAGCTGCATCCTGATTTTTTATGATAATGTTGGCAATTCAGTAACCCAGTTAGTTTAATTTACCAAGGAAATTGTTGATAATAATACTCAAAAATTATTTTTCAAGTGACGTTAAAATGAAAAACTATCACACAATCTTGCCGCAATGAAGAACTGTAAGTCTTTGGTTAAACAGAAACTGTCTGAACGAAGTAAAATTTGTAAAGAAAAATTTACTAGAATTATAAATACCATTACAATTTTCTGATATGGCTGAGCTCCATTTATTAGCATAGAGTTGGGACATGATTGGTTTGAATTCTGTTTATTTTTACCCAAACTCTGCGTGGGCCATCACAACCGTAAATGATAGAGTCATGTTGTTAAATGCATAATCCTAGAGAAAGCTCCTTTATTGTGCCGTCCAGTACGTAGAAATATCACTTCTTTTATTACTTCTAGTGTTCGTTGGAGAATATTTTGAGAATTAAATCGTGTGAGACGAAAGAGATGCTTCTCTTCCAATTTTAAGAGCATCAATGTGAGCAAAAACTGGAAGCCAAGAGTGATAATTTATCATTGCACTTTTTGGATTGCAATCTATTCTGAGATATTCTGCTTCAGTGCGTTTCATTCCATCGAGAATGATTCAATATTTTAAGGTTACATAAAAATAAATCGATCTGGCAAGCTTTTTGACTGATACAACCTTCAGATTATGCTCCATCGCACCAAGCCATTGCAATGGTATCTAAATCATCGAATACAATGATTGGTCAAGCAAAGCAGCTTGTTTGTTTCCCAAAAAAATCACGCACGAGAAAGCAATTGTTACTAATTGCGTTGTTATGCAGCACAGACCAACTTCCTCTGTGAGAATTGCATTAACATAAAATTTGATACTCTGCGATCATCCTAATTGTTGCATTGTTTCATTTCTCCCAACTTTTTCGATGATTTGTGTTGTTTAACGCAAATCCTCATGTCATAATCTGTTTAAGATTCGTTTATTGTACAGTGCTGTTAAACATCAACACCGACGTGAACATGGACAGCATCAGTTTATAGGTAGGTACAGGAGAGCTATTTAATCATGAAGGTTCAACAATTTCAACTTTTACTCACAGTGTCTCACATTTACAACAAAACCAATTAAAAATTCCTGTAGGAAGTCTCTTTCTTGTCATTCTCACTTCTTCAGAGTATGGTAGTATTATGCATTCATAAGTATGATAATCAGCAAGTCGTTTTACCATGTCTGGCTGCCCTTGTTTACTTTTAGCCTGCAGGTCAATTCAATTGACCGGAGTGTGGCGCGTTGAACCATAAGTGAGAATTGAATAGAGAACCCTATAAAAATCAGAAATCAATATTAAGTAGAAATTAAAAAATTTATTGAAAATGTTTATAAAATTGTATACAATAATAATGTAATATTTATAATTTGATTTCATATGAAATAAAACATTACATATTTATTCTGAAATAAATTTTTAATTTATGATGTCATATAGAATAAAGTAAAATTTTAAATAGTATTTAGAATTTAAAATTTTTTTTAATTAATCAGGCAACTTTGTTGTAGTACATTGTCCAAACTGTGCAGTTTATTGTCAAATTTTTTAGGCTAATTCTTACAATGTTGATAGTCTTTGTTATTTTAAGTTGTAATAAAAATGAGAAATAATTCGGTTTCTAGATGTTGGCCGGCGCCGAACCGTTAAGAGGTTGGCCGTCTTATTATTTACGTTTTTCTTAAGATTCTGTGTAGCCATTGAAGAAGTAAATTTGAAAGAGTAACAAAAAAGTTGCGTTATATTTTTGTAACATAATTTCATTTCGATTTATTTACGGATTTATAAGTTTCATCGGTTCGAAAAATGAAATGTCTTAGTATTTTGTTTTACGCTTAAATGTAAAATATTTTGTTATCAGCCTGAATATTAATATAACAAATCTGCATCCTGTAGAAAATGAATTTTCAATTGATGTGTGAAACCTAACCCATGTGTTTAATTAAAAAATGCTTTGTTTTTAAGTTTAATAAGCTCTCCATTCGCTAAACACGCCCTCTATTGAACTCTATAGTGTACGAACGAATAATTCTAAATACAATTTAAATCGACGAATTCAACTTTTCAAGTGGGGCTCTTTATTCTCAATTTATTTTTTTGTTGTATTTCATCTATATGTGATTAATATGTTTTCTTTGTTTTAACTTAATTGTATTGGACGCCATTGTATTGAATATACCTCATTCAAAATTTTATAATATAGGTTTTTCAACTCCTAATTTTTATGTTATTTTAACAAGCCCTGTTTAGTACGCTCTCTTTTCAATAAAATATTCAAAACAATTGGGTTGATTTGATTAAATCCCATATTACCAACATATCGCATTTGTAAACAAATTTGAAATTAAAAATTTAGTTTTATATTTTTGTTCGTAATCGTCTATTTTGAATGACATTTTAAACTATTAATAATTCTGGTGTAATTCATGTTTTGTTAACCGCGTTATGTTGAACTACGAAATAAGAAACAAAAATATTATGAGTCAGCATCAAGTTGCGAGAGTTGAGCGAGCTTTCAGCACTCCGAAATCGGAAGGAAAATTATATGTTTTTTAAAGCAAGGGTTGAATAATTAAACACGACTTCCAATTTGATTTGCATATTTTCACGCGACACTCGTTAGTCATTACTCATTAATAGTGGAGTGACGGTCACCGTCGACTCTGCCCATGATTACGTCACATTTACCCCCAAACCAAAGTCCCTAAACTGTCACTGTACTGTTAAACAAAAAATAAAAGGAAGTGATTGGCGAATTGTTTTTTTAGCCATTCGCGTTGGAGCACAAGTCATTAGCTAATGTCGATATGTTGGAATAGGTTTAAAAAATAAATATGAAAATACACATAACAGACTTGCTCGTATTTTTATAATTCAATTTTTGAAATCAATAAAATTGGATTTAATTTCATTAGCGCTTGCATTTTAAAAACCCTTGTTGCAAATTTAATCGTGTTCGTTAGACGGAAAAGCAGAGCGCAATAATTATCACCAAAAATAAAAAAACCCTGTCGAATAATTAAAATATTTTGTTTTAAATTTATAGACGCAATATAAATAAGTGGCTACCAAATCAGGAAAATTACTTTACATCAATGATAAGAGGGCAATTGAAGGTATCCGGTGGTGGCAAAGCGGTATATCGATTGAGAGTGCCGGACGCTGTTCGCTGCCCGTTGCGGTCACCAAGATAACGACCAGGGGGAGAAGAACGATTGCATACAGTAATCGCCTCAGCACCTTCTGATTTACTCCCTACTTTTCACGAGATGTATGGGTTTTATCAACTCAGATTTATAATGGCACTTTTGGTTTGCAATGCTTATTTTCACAGTGGCTATTTAAACTTTTACGGATTACCAACTACAATATCTTTTATTCCACGCTCTTTTTTTATTTCCACCGTCAGTTGCTTCACTGCAAAATAACTTATTTAATTTTTATACTTAATTTGATTTGATAAATCGAGTATAAATATTTAATATTTTCTATAAAAAAAGTTTATGAGATACAACCTATCCGCAGGTGATCTGTATTCCTCAATCTAGATTCGAACCCTGGTGATTATATTAGACGAATCTTCTATTATATTATAACCAATTCTATTACATATCCGTCTTCTTATATAGTAACTATCTGAGGTATAAAATCAGCAAGTGCTCACTGCGAAGTGTCAACAGCAAAGAGGGGGTAAGATGTTTTATTTATATTTATCACGTAAAAATGTAGCACCAGCGGTGGAGTGATGTGACCGGTGGTTGAGTTCCGGAGCGGAAATTCTGGGTTCAAATCGCGGACCGTACAGAATTTCTTAGCTCGGCCTTCCAGTGGACATCCAAACACTGTTGGTGTTATCTGTACAGGATCTGTTGTATCGACGTCATTACCGTGAATGCGGCTGCGTCATACATGTAAAGTTTCTGGAACAGATTAGACAGAGATATCTGGTTGAGAGTGGGAAGATGTGGGCTAGTATAGCCACTAAGCCATGGGCCTTCTAGGCCTGTAGTGCTGATTATATATATAATATAATTCCCCAAGCCCGTGTAAGTGGCAAAAAGAATCTAAATGCCTAAAATAACTTTAGAACGGCTTGTAAAATTGGGAACTCAATATGTACCTTATCACCCTCAAAGCACGGTGACTGTGATTTTCTCACACAAACAAAAGGTTCTCTATTCGAGATGAAAACTTTAATTGATAAAAAGAATACTTTTTTATGTAACGATAAAGTTGAGGAACAGATCAACACCTCGATTAGGTCATTTGAAAAATAAAAGCAATTTAAACCAACAATGCCCTTTATTATCCATATAAACAGATATTTACTATGGAAAATCATCTGTTGCTTACTAAAATAACAGAGGCAGTTCAACTATTTGACAGAAAAGTAATGTACCTTGTTATTTTCTTTCGTTTCGCGACTACATTTTACAAAAATACCAAAATGAAATTGCATAAAGTTGACACCAGTTGCCATTTAGTAAATAATAGTGTTGACGCGTTGCTAAGATAAACGGCTGTACCAAAATTTGACTCAGTTCCAAATGGCATTTATAAAAAAGAATAGATAAATTTTCACTGAATCGACAATTACAACGTGTAATTTATTGCTAAATCTTCAGTAAACGTAAATGATATCTTCTGCATTTAAAACTTTAGTCTTCACAAGTTATCAGAGCACATGTTATATTTAACTTCCAAATTTATAGTCATCTGCATTAATAATCGACTGATAGCAATCAAATTAGATCAATCTCATATAAAATTATTGGATCCACACCGATGATAGATGATAGAATTGTTAGTTTTAGAAGCTAGATGTACAGTTAAGATATATTTTGCATCCCCTTGCGTTCCCTGAGGGGATCCTAGCTTCCTTCCCGATTTCGTTTAGTTTTCGTTTAGGGGCAGATCTACTACATCATGCCGGCTAAGTTTCCAGGTTCCACACTTTTAACTTGGTTATCAGAACAAAGGTGGTTCGAGGTCCGAGCTGTATGGATTAAGGTCTATTGTCCCTTTATAGTTCACCATGAAGGAGTGCCTCTGCAGGATTCGGGTGGAAACCTAGAACCTTGCTTTAGTACTATTACAGCATTTTCGGTCAACTTTGGCCAGCAAAATGTAATAGTACTATAATTGTATTTTTCCTTGGTGGTTGGGGAGTGGCTAATGTGCAGAAATGAATATTCGTTATTCGGTTCTATGCTTGTGTCAATTGGTGGAATTGGGTGTCACGGGTGTCTCCCTCCACATTTTCCGCGCAAGGCAAAGTCACGTGCCAACCACTAACAAAAATTTTAGCTCTAACAGTCCCAGAAAGCAGCTCTTTGATGAGTCTAGTTAATGACCATTGGCGCAACTAGGGTCAAAAGTTTGGGGGGGCTAAAAAAATATTTTCAAACAATTTCTTTAAAGGTGGGGTAAAAATAACGAAAAAGTGGGATATTTTGGGGGGCTTAGCCCTCCCTAGCCCCCCCCCCCTAGTTGCGCCTATGTTAATGACCGTTTCTCCTTGCTCCTGTTTGCATATTTATGCAATCAGTCCTTGCTTGAAGCTCTTATTAATAGGAGTTTATCCCGGCTTCAGTTGGCCATTAAGTTTTGGATCTACTGCACCTCAAATACAATCGTGGGTTAAGATCTTGATCTCTATGCCATTGGTTTCCAATTACGTTCAATATTGCGCGTAGCGTCTAAGAGTTTATTTGGCGCAAGAACCTTATGGTCCCTTATTCAACTTTTGGTAGGTGGTTAGATCTTCTATCATTAATTTGGTAATCAGCCTGCTCGAGTCATCGATTCACACTCCAAGGAATTGAACCTTACTCAAATCTACCCTGCAAGCCCGAGCAGCCTTACGGTCGCGCACAGGTGGCTGCTTGCTCTTACCCACCTGGTGACCCTTCGCCAGCGCAATTGGTGGAAACCTGGGACTAAAAAATGTCCACACAGATAACCCTTTCGGGGCTGTCACGTGGAGGCTTGCACTTGACCTTACCGTACAGCCCAGAGATTCCTATGGATTCCCGGAGGAGAACCACAAAATGGATTTGATAAGTTTATTTTTACAAAAATAGTCAAATTTTGGTTAAAATAATATATTTTTTAATATTATAACAAAGAAACAATCAAATGGTCAAAAATCTACCTCATTTTAATTTCTCTTATAGTTTTCATGATTTATTTCACATTTAATTAAACCTAAACAGTTACATTATAATATTGAAATATAAATTAACAAATTAATAATTATTAATTAATAACAAGGCAACATTAATTTTGCCAACAAAATTTTTTTAGTAATTACGATAGGTACATTGACAGTTATCCGAAAAAAAATTATATTTCATAAAAAAGTTTGCTTTTGTAGCCAGGAGAGCTATTTAAAATTTTTTTAAATATTTTAAAAAGTCTTTGATTTTAATTTTCATCTGTTATAAAAACCAAACAAATATATTTGCTTATTATTTTTATTAACTTTAACTATTACAGTAGGTTATAAAATAAAGGAAAAAAATTTAAAAGTGAACCTTAGTACCATTTCTTTTATGTACATGGGTACTTTCTCTTATTAAACCCCAAATATAGTCTCCCATCATATTTTCATCGTATTAGCCTTGATAACGGCTTTTAAAGTTCATAACGTCTTGATGAAACCTAGAACCAACCCACCGAAGTGGCGGATTTCCGAATAGGCGCATGAGGCGCGCGCCTGGGGCCTCACAAATCAAGGGGGCCTCAAAATTCAGCTTTTCTGAATCACCAACTTTGAATTATAGTATAGTAGTCAAAAAGGCGGTTTGGCATAGGAAAATTGTAAGGACCGTTAAAAAATAGTTATCCTAGTTAACTATTTTTCCAATGTCCTTAAAATTTTCGCAGGCCAACCGCCCCAATGATTACTTATACCAGAGTAATACACGTGCGCGTAGAATACATACTGTAGGCTGTAGGGGTAGTGAAAATATTGATAAGGGAGCCTCAAAATTGAATTGCGCTTGGGGCCTCTCAAGTGCTAAACGCCACTGACCCACCGAGACTAAATAAAAATATAAATAAACATTTTATTTATAATATTTTTCTCACTGAAAACTGTTTACCTTATAACATCTTTTGCAATTACTACACGCAACATGTGGAGCCCCTGGCCTATCATGATTCCGAATAGGGCACTCAAATTATGTTTCTTAGGCTTCACAAAGCTTCCCACTGATGTTCAATTTAAATGTTATACCTCGTACTTTAATAAATTTTCCACATATATAACAAAGTGCATCAGCATCATTCTTACACTTTCTCCATGACATTTTAACCTTTTTGAGATTGGTACATAACACTTTATTGTTGTTTTTGGCGTAAGCGCTATCTGGAGATATCGTAGGTACCGTACGAATGTGAAAATCCCTTTTATTTTTTCGCGGTGTATTTAAATATATCATAATTAGTTACTGTTTCTATAAAAACAAACGCAAGAATCAGTATTGCATTACAACTACAAAAGCAAACTTTAAAGGGGATATGAAAATTTTTCCTTCATTTTGGTGTATTATGAACAGGAAAATCATAAAATGAAACCTAGGACAGAAAAAAGTTCTTTTTTTGTCGAGTTGTGATAATATGACATTAAATTCAGAGGCGGACTGGCTATAATGGTAAAATACTAGGACATTTTTTGTTCTATTTATTTTGTTGTTTCTTTTAAAAATAAACTTTATATCAACATTTTATTATATGACATGAAACTCACAATTTAATCTTTAACAAACAAACAACCAATAATTATGGAACAATATTTTGCTCCGAAAACCATACACAGTGGACCTGCAAGTTACGTAAACGATAAGGTTAATCCATAAACATGAAATGTTCGGTGCCGGTATCTATTAAGCAGGTAACCTGCTTTCTTTCTATTCGTATGTTTACGTTTTCTCTCCTACCATGGAAAAATAGATAACATTGACTACTGCATAAGTTGAACAGATTAATTTATATTAATTATTTGATTATAGTACACAGATATGTGTACATATTATATATTACGTAAAGAAAGAAAGGCGTAGCCAAAATCCAGCACAGGAGCAAAATCCATTTATGCTGTCGTATAAATGGACCGAACCAATTTTCGTTACTGCACATTTTAGCTCCTCCCTTTTTTTCTTTATGTAACGTAACTATAATTTACTACAGCTTACCAGATCAGCATTGAATTCATTTGTATGTTCAAGTAGAGGGCTTGGAATTAAGTAAAAACCAATAGAGTCCAACACAAATATTTGAATTGCTTTTCGCTAGCTTCCGAGCATTCTACTGAGTCAAAAAACGCATTCATAATTTTCAAAAGTGGCAATAAAACCATAAAAACATTTAAAGCGCCGGTACTCTTATTTACTATTAAATGTTGCGTAAAAAGTTTTCTTTTACAGCTCTGCAATATTTTTGAAATTATGAACTTCTACTTCTTCGGCTTCGGCATTTTATATGCAAAAAAGATATTAGAATTCTACATCATTCAATGGAAACCACTTAAAGGTGCAATAATGCAAGTCCTTCTTTTGTTTTGTTTTTCCATTTTAATTTTACAACTTATCCAATTGATTTACATAATTAAGATCCTTTTAATTTTCAATATGACGTTGCAAAATCTGCCAGGAAATGCAATGTAATAAATGGTTTTCTGTGATTGTCTAAAACTTAATTTACATGACTAGAGGGTGGTTACGATGGATAGAACGCATTTTCTAGAAGGAAATTAGTACGAAGATGAGATTTGAAATCAAAATCTAATGCTGACATCCTCAAATTAAGAAATGGAACAATTACCCCACATAGTATATTTATTTGGCGGAATAGAATTTTTATTTCATCATCATCATCATCTGCATGTCTAAGACCGGTGGTCCGTTACGTCACTCGAATAATTGGTCGCTCCATCTTTTTTTGGGGCGGCCCACACTTCTTCTTCCTCTCGGTTTGTATTGTAACATTTTCTTTGGCAGTCGGGTCTGATCCATTCTGTCGAGATGCGCCATCCATTCTTTTCGATACTCTTTTATTTTCTCATTTATGCTATAGATGTTCAATTCAGTTCTTATATCCGTGTTTCTCTTTCGATCTATCCGTTGGTATCCCGCTACTGCACGTAGGAACCTCATTTCGGCACTCTGAATTCTTCTTTCGTTTTCTTTGGTAATTGTCCAAGTTTCACTGGCGTATGTTATGCATGGTACCGATATTGTTTTATAGAATTTCAACGCAGTATTCTGACTAGTTCTATTATTAAATGTTCTTCTTATTGTGCCGTTTATATAATTAAATTTTTCAATTTTGTTGGGTATGTCGGCTTCCTCGAATATGGACATTGTGCATCCCAAGAACTTAAAGGATTTCACTTGCTCTATAGGCTGGTCATTTAATACTATTTTTGAGCGTATTTGTTCTTGGCCTCTGAATGCCATCACTTTTGTTTTATTTATAGATATGACCATATTGTAGTCTTTCATAGTTTGACTTAGTTTAAAAAATGCGTACTGTAGCGAGTTCTCGCTGTTTGCTATTATGGCTTGGTCATCTGCGAAGAGTAGGGTTATTACAAAATTTTGGTCGTTCAGATTTGTTGTGTAGCAAGGTATCTGTTCCTTCCATTTACGTATAGCGTCGTCAATGTAAATATTAAATAATGTCGGCGACATACTGCACCCTTGTCTCAGCCCTGTATTTACTATTTCATTTTTTCCTTCATAATCTGCTATACATATCTGGGTTCCTTGGTACATTTCTTTTATTGAATTTATGATATGGTGTGGTATACCTCTTTTCTCTAATATTTTCCACATTTTAAATCGCATTACTCGGTCGAATGCTTTTATGAAATCTACGTATGCTACATGAGTCTCACGGTTATATTCTCGGTGTTTTTCTATTATTTGTTTTATGCTAAATATATTGTCAGTACATGATCTGCCTTTCCTAAAACCCGTTTGTTCTTCTGAAATCGTGTCTTCAACGATGTTCTTTAGTCTTCTATTTATAATTTTCGAGTAAACCTTGTATGTCGTATTAAGCAGGCTTATTCCTCTGTAATTTTCACACATCGCTCTATTTCCTTTCTTGAAGATCGGTACGATTTTTGCTGTTTTCCACTCGAGGGGTGTTTTTATTTCCCTCCAACAATGATTTATAAATGTTAATAGTCTTACTTTAAAATTATCGGAGCTATATTTAAGCAATTCGCTGTTAATTCCGTCAGTTCCCGTCGCTTTACGGTTCTTGACTTCGTTTAGTGCTTCTTGTAGGTCTGCCATCTCTATCTTGTCTACCTCTTCATTTTCTTCTTCTATTTTTACTGGTTTTTCTTCTTCGTTATGCCATAGCTCTTTATAATATTTAAGCCATTCTTCGTTGTCGATGGTTGTAATAGACGCCGTGTCTTTTTCCTTGCTGTTTAAATGTTTCATGACTTTGTAAGCGACATTCTGTCTCCCGTGTACGTCGTTCTCAATTCTACTTATAAATTCATCCCATTTGTTTCGTTTTAGGTCTCTAACTATTATTTTGACTTCTCTATTTCTTTGTTCATATTCTTCTTTATTTTCTTGAGTTCTATTTGTGAGCAGTCTAAGATATGTTACCTGTTTATTTTTGATTGCTTCTTTAAGTTCTTTACTCCATATCTTTATACCTTTTTTTGAAGTTTTTCCTCGACGTCCAAGGGCTTCGAATGCTGCTTTTCTGATAATAGTTTTGATGTTATTCCATTCCTCTTCTATATCTTGAGTTGGTTTCAGCGTCTTACTGTGTTCATCTAGTCTTTTTTGATATAGGTCTCTTACGGAATCTTCTTGAAGTAGATAGACTTTAAATAGCTCCTTGTTGTCAGATTTTTTTGTATTTTTTAGCCATCTTGCTTTGATATTTATCGTGGTGCATAGTAGATAGTGGTCCGTTCCGATATCCGCGCTTCTGTAAACTCGTGTATCTCGTATACACGTAGAAGTTTTGTCGTTAGCTAACATATAATCAATCGTGGAGGTATGTCCCCTAGCAGACCATGTATATTTGTGTATCCTTTTGTGTTTGAAAAAGGTATTCATTATTTTTGTTCCGTTGTAGCATGCGAAGTCTCTCAATGTTCTACCATTTCCATTCAGTATATCCTCGTTGTGTATACCAATTATGTTATCTACTGGCACTCTTCCAATTCGAGCGTTAAAGTCTCCTCCTATTATTATGTAGTCGTTTTTGTTGGTATTATTCACTGTTTTTTGTAAATCTTCGTAAAATTCTTCTGTGTCTTCTTTTTTGCCTTCTTCTGGTGCATAGACTCCTATTATCGTCATGTTACCTCTATCTATTTTGCATCTTAATGTAACTATTCTTTCATTTATATAACTATAGGAGTTAATGCGGGGTTTCCATTTTCTGTTGATTAAGATTGCGACGCCCGCAGAGGCTCTCTGTTCCTGTGGAACTCCGCTATATATCATTGTATATTCATCCAGATCGCATGTCCCCTTCAATTTTTTCTTAGTTTCGGTGATAACGGCAATGTCTATTTTCCTTTCTTTTAACGCCGATTCAAGTTCTTCAATTTTATTCCTCACCCCACGTACATTCCAACATCCAATATTCATGTAGTCCTTTATACCCAATCGTTTATTCCTTTTCCGTTTGCATTCCGTCATCATTAGATCCGATCCATTATCCGAGGCAAAATTCGAGTGAGCTAGAGTCAAATTTATTTCCCTGTATAGGAGACTATCCTATAGCAGGTAAGATTGGTGAGAGGGATGCTCTCTCTAAGCTTCCAATCCAGCTTCCAGTTCTTCGTCTCCAGTTCTGGTAGGAGTATTTTATCTACGATTTCCCGTAGATAAGTTGTTATGGTTATACCGCCAATATTCGGTCGTCAGTGCCTCGTTAGCGTAGCAGGGTGTACCACTTGCAGGTGAGGTTGACATTTGAGTGTGAGAGGCTGTATGTTCGCTTGCAACACCCCATTAACACCCCATTTTATATATATAGATAAAATTTTTATTTTATCTTAGTAATTACAAGTGATCCATTCCGCCATACCATGTTGTATTGCAAGGGGGAAAAGGGAAATAAATTTCTAATTCGGTAATACTATCTGTAATATTACAAAGCACAGAAAGCTTTCGTATCAAAAAATTATGCGGTAAGGGTGCCAGACAACATTGAAAGCAAGTAAGAGTTATCCAAAAGTGTCGGAAAATTTAAAAATTGGAAAGAAAAACCTGTTGGTTTGGATATGTACTTAAAAATTGTACTTTTTTTAAATTATTGATCTAATAGTAATACAAAATTTCCTCATCCAAATATCCAGAAATAGTCATGCAAATTCTTAGAAATTAAGTTTTCTTCTACAGAATATTCGGTTTAAAAAACTTGGGAAAATAAGTGAGTGAAAATAATATACAATTTATAATAATTGTGTATGTTTTTCCTGTACGCAATAAATTTATTACATATAGCGTGTCCACACTAAACTGTGTAATTACTGTTTTGTAATACCATGTTGCATGATTTATCTGAAGGGGGCGCTGGTACCCCAATAGATTTTGAAATCGTATCATGTAATCTAGCTTTTCTTTAGTTTTGTACGTTTTGTATTATACATTGTAATCGAACTGAAATCATTAAATAACTTAGTAAATAAATTACAGCGCACATTGCCTTTGAGTGTATTTATTTTATTACAACATTGTAACATAGAAAAAGTTAATTCTACTAGCAGTGGTTAAATATTGACGTCAGATTTTATCGCGACAATTATTGGTAAAGTGGATTATAGCATTTTGTTCTACTTTATAATAAATAATGTTTACATTTGGCGAAGTAAAATGATTTTTTGATAGTCACGAGAACTACTTGCATTTGAAAGGAAGGGCCCTACATCAAATGCTATCTTGATTAGCATAATGATAAGCTTCTCGTGGTAAGTGTACGAGTACGTAGTGTAGTGAACACACGTTGCAGCCGCCAAGTTCTACTAATGAATAAACATTAGCAACCCTTCACATTATGCAAGCAGCTAGTATTAAACATTCTGGCCAATTCAATTATAGAACACAGCACACATTTCATATTCTGGATCTACATAGTTTTGTACGTCGGCACGGTTTGGTTTAGATTCTTCAGCATCGTTAATCGTTACAAACTATAATTGAACTGTATATATAATTTTGTTACAACTATGTATAACTTTGCTACAACAGAACATCTGGTTCGGTGTTCAACTATATTTTCTTCAAGTTTTGGTTACATAATTATCTAACCACGACGTTCACCTAACTTTTTCAGTTTAAACTTCAATTTTCTGTTACTTTATTTGGTTTTGAAAATACCACGAGCAAGAGGGGCGGTACAAAATTGCGACTATACAACGGCACGTGCTGCATGAACGCTGGCATCGTACAATTTTTATCATCTTGTTGTGTATTAGCTATCTCAGTCCATCTTACTGCAACCCAAAATTTCAATTTTTGAAATCCGATCGTTAATTCCCGAGTAAATGCGTTCTAAAGAAACAATTTATTAAACTAGGTGAGCCACCCTGTATAATATGATTACTTCAAAACTGCAAATTTCATTGATTCCTTGCCGACCGTGCAAGAATAATAATCACTACAGTACAAACGTTAGTTCTCTACTAACGTAAAATTCAATTTGAAATAATCGTGTCCGTTTCATCACATCGTAGTGGACAGGCACCTTAAATGAGTGTAAGGCAGCCACACACGTGCGGTCAAATTACAGGGACTGCAAAAACGTAGATAAAAGGCATGAAATTGAAACTGAAAAGCAGAAATATAAGCAAAATCCAAGGGTTTATGGTTTAAGTCCCTGCTCGGGCGCCAAAATGTAACAGCTTCTTTGGTTTTGCTTTTACATGCAGCTTAATGGACGCAACAGTTTATAATAAAATATAAGAGCAATAAATATGCGTCAGATTTATTATAAAGCCAGAAATAAATTTTCATAATTTTCAACATTTTAGATAAAAAATTTAATATTATAGAAAATGATTGAAGATGTTTGACAAAGGTGAGATATTTAAAACTGACTAACCATTTAGCAAGGTAAATTAAATCTTGAGTTAAAATATTTAATAATTTATAGTTTTTAACTTATGAAATTTATAATATGATTTCTTTTAAATGAATTAAAATTTATCGGATATGAAATAAATTAATACAAAACTATGACATATTATGTTTTGCTCTTATTTGAGCTTCTGGGATAGATATAATATAAAGACGTAAATATGAAAATTGTAAAATTACTTGGAAACTAAATTGATGAATCGTTAATAAATAGAAACTAATGGAAAGCTTAAAAAAAGCAAAATTTGCTTTTATTAATTTAATTCATATCCGATAACTTGTAATTAATTTATCATAATTTATATTATAAGTTAAATAATGCAACCTTAATAATTCAAACTCACGATTATACGAATCTTCATATTAATTTTTTAAACTAAGATTACAATAATTGTTTGGGTAAAAATGGGCTCTGGGTCAGAAAAAGTCAGGAAAAAGTAATAGCAATTTTCTTAAAATATATTTAAAAAAGGGTCGAATTTTCCGGGTTCTAGAAGCTTCCCAGGTTGTAACAAAAACTACCCTCTTAATCGCAACCCCTAATGAGAGGGTTGACCCAAACAGAGACCAGAGTCCGTCACAATCCGGAGATCACCTCTCCAGTTTTTTTTGCCACGATGTTAATAGACCAGCTTCTAATTAAATACGTGCGGAGGCCAGGCCGTGGATTTCTGAAAAAAGATCGGTAGCTTGGGTAAACTCCAAGAAAATAGTAATCAAAAGCTTTAATTGGCATACATATACCTTGATAGATGCAATCACAGTTCCCATGATTGCAATTTAATTTACTGTAGTAAACAGACACACAGTAGTAAAGAATGATTACGGTGTTATAATCAAAAAGTGCACCCATCTTAAATTTACAAGCACCAAGACACACATCAACCCCTATGGGTTACCAGTAATTAAATACAAAAGCCAAAAATGCACATCGGTCAGACGAGTAAGAAAGAATTCAAAAATGATTTACGTACAGGACTGTCGTAAGTTTACAACTATATCTGGTGACAAGCTCCTCCTTCCACCTGACATATGACGGCTGGCCCAAAAGATGGAAATCTGTAACTTGTTAATTTACACAGGAAAACACTTGATCGACAATCGCGACACCAAAATACTGCTTTCAGATCTGTAGCTGGAACTGGTACTGTGACAGAGATGGTGCTGGAGATGTCAACAAGATTGGACCATCCAAGCAACGAACAAATTCCCCAGGCGTCATCCAAAGCAACAGCAATAGGACATTGCCAACTGGAGGAAATTCAAAATGGTTCCACAACTTGCGCGCCAAAAACTGCGTAATACGCTAATAGGCTACACAAACGAGCCTCTCCTGTTTACTAACAAGAGCCAAAAACATCACACGACAGCTGACTTACTTATTTCAAACGACTGGTACGAGAAAGATGGCGACTATGGACCAAAAGCTAACTGTACAAGCAAAACTATTGGAAATTGCCAAGGTCGCTCTGAAATTATGTACGCTTACTATCGTTAAGCTGGCGAGACTTAAGGCCCAGGTATTCCGTCTGGCGTAAATCAAACACGGATAGACTACAGAGCGGGAAACCGCGGTTCTAATCCTGATTGCGTCGGATATGTGCTGTGATCTAAAAAGTCCAAAATCGATCTGTGGACTATGGGGAAGGCAACGGGAAACCACCCCATTAACATTTCCCTAGCAAAGTCTTATTGGCTTAGCCAGGAGGATTGCTAATATCCGAAATCGGATAGGCACCTGAAGAAGAAGAAGATACCCCTTCTTTATACATTATTATTATTATTACCTAAATTGTGTTGGTTAATATTTTGCATAATCTAGTGTGGTCTTCAGGCCGAAAATATGGAAATTTAACTTCTTAATCCAGTTTAGGCACGCTTTTACAATCTTCAGTTAAAGTCAGGTATAACTAAACTGATGGTACAACTGGGGGCAACTTATACCGTGAGTTGTCCATGGTATAAATTTATTAACCACCGATTGTAAATGCACACCCTAATAATTTGCTGGAAAGCACCTTTTTAATTTTACCAATTTAAAAAGAAGTTTACGACGACGATGAATGACGGTAAAGACCGAATAACCAAATCAATGATTATATCTTTGAGATTCATTCTATTGAGTTATTAAAATTAAATTAACAAAGTTTAAAGTTTAGTTTAACAACCTCCCCCTCTTCTGGTTGTTATACCGTAACAAGTTGATTATCTATTTGGAATGACTGCGATTTAATGAATTCTATGATCGGGGAGTTTTTGGGTAAGGAAAAGAAGTTAATGTGGGTGTGCCAATGCTTTCTTCCACAATAAATTATGGGGACAATTTACATAAGCATTTAATACAAATCAAGTAGAATCCAGAATACTCTTAGAGAATACCTTGGGATAAAAAAATGCCCAACGCAGGCATAAAATGTTGTAACATAAATTAATACAAAAAACTCATGCGGGAGGAGTTATCCCCGAGTCAATTCAACGTAACGGTAGCATTTCAACTTACTCGTCAGTCATATCTCGTCCAATTCAACATCTCAAATCTTTCAAGCAGGCCGAAAAATCAACGGTTCATTGTTTTTCAATTGTGAAAAACTAAAAATTCCAAAAATATGCCCTTAATTAACAATAATCAAATTACCTACGAATTGTTGCAATTTTTCATTAACCTCGATGAAGCAAAATGTTGAATTAAGCTAATTTCTTGAATACGCATAACAATAAATAAATCATGGAATTCTAACTGTCGTTAACTGTTTCACCTACTAAAGATGTATCGGTGAGATGAATTCTAGCACCAGTCGTATCCAAAAAGACATGTAATAGTAAAGGAAGGTTGGTAAAAGTTCCTAGCCTATCATGGTGTTTTAAAATGAATCAAAATTAGCAAGAAATTGACTGATGAATACCATACCAGCAGTATTGTGTAAAGGTATCCACATAGTGAAAGCTGGTTTCAGATCCCGTTTACTCGCTTTGATGTTTGAATTAAAATATCTGTCCGGTTGGCTACTTCGTTTGTATTCGGTTACATTAATTAACATTTGAGGGAGATTACGATAGTTAATCGGCGTATAAAACCTGCCTTCACTGCGGAAGCGGGTAAACACTGCTGCTGATTACGCTGCTGTGATCTAAAAAGTCTATGATCAATCTTCCCGTTAACATTTTCTTCGTTAATATTCTTGGTCTACGAATTATTGATAGTTGATGGTGCCCAAAAAACAAGGAAGCTACCGAATAATAGCTTGAAAGGACCAACCCACTTTTACAGATGGGAACCTGTTGCCTCAAACATAAATCCTTGTAGAGTACATCACAGTTGGCATAGAAAATGAAGTAGGAAGTTAAGGTTTGTTTGCAAGTAAAAGGATAGAAAGAAGCATTCATGAAGCGGACCAGCGCTCACGAATTTCCCACCAGAAGACAAAAACATTACAAAATTGTCTTTTCTTCTTCCTATTTTAATTAAACAACTGTGTATCCAGTTAAATCAAGTTTAGATCCACTTGACACTATTCTATGAACATATTTGTTTAACATCCGGTAGGTAGCTTGCTAGGCTGGTCTTCAAATGAGCCTGTAATCGTTTTTATTTTTGGTAATAATGGCAATTCATAAACCCAGGAGAACCGACGACTTAACGTGCCCTCCAAAGCACAGAGATTATTATAAGAAAGTTTAACTCTTATCGAATTTGAACCCGGTACCCCGCATTACCTTCTGATAGTACTAACTACAAGGCAAATGATCATACGAATTTGTCAAATTTGTTGATAGGTACTAATAAAAATTTAGTAATCAACTGACGCTAAATTTGGAAGCTAACATTGCAACTGTTACACCTTTTATTTAACTTTTAATTATGAATCAAAGAATAATTTCTTATTTTATAATATTGGTGCAATTATTATACAATGAAGTGACGAATGAAAATATTGTCCCAATATACTACATAATCGGAACTGTATACCAATGCTAATACAATGATGAAATTATTTTAGAATAAGTTAAACCCATAGCAAATGGGAAAGTCGTATGTTGTGCAAATACGATATTTTAGGTTTGTTCACAGTTTTAAGTAAAAAAATATGAATATTATTGCAAATGATAAAAACTGATTGAAGATTTGTACACTAGCGGCCAATATGCACGGCGCGCCCCTGATCACAGCGTACATTAATGCTTTGTTTCGATGTCGAAGATTGACCAATAATAAATCTAATAGAATTATGTTCCAAGAAAATCGTTTTCATTAGTTCGTATTTTATTAATAGAATAACAACCATTTTATTCAACGTAGTTTCTGACACTAAATTTCCATAATTATATTCGTACTTAAGTTATTTCTGCAATCTGCCAGTACATAATGTCTTTTAGTTCGTTAATTAACAGTATTCATTTTATATAAAGGTTTCTAATTACATAGCACATAGCCTATAGACTTAGGAGCAGTCGCATTAATTAATTATAATTAAGTTTTAGTTCGAGTTTGGGTGTTGGGTTGGGGTGAGGAGGAGGTCGGTACGTGATGTGCATTTTCATCTTTATTGGTATTATGCACATCGACCCAATTGAACCAAAGACTCTTTTAGCATTAATGGCTCATGTATTATAGGAAAACAGTTTAATATTTTTATAGTTACAGCTAATTTTGTAGTTCTCGTAAAATTTTCCAAATTTAAAAACTCGAACCAAATCTTTTTAATTCTGGGTTGAATCAGTGCCTTCCTCTATTTTAAGCATAATTATTGTTTCCTAAACAGGAATCATAAACACACCACTGTTTTAGTATTACGGATATCTTCGTAGGTTTGTCGATATCGCGTCATTATAGTGCAAACTATAGGGTGCGATCATTACTGTTCAAGTACAACCCCACAAATTCTTGAATAAGCTTTCTAAAAAATTTAAAATTAGTTAAACCCTTTTTATTATCATAAATATGTATGTGTTTCTTAACTTAAAGCTTTCGACAATTTAAATTTTAGGATGAATAATATTTCCAATCGTTTCTCAATATTATGCACTATTGGCAAATGCAGATGTCTGCAGATCTATAATATTCATTTATTTCTAATTAAATTTGTCGGCTGGTAGATAGAATAATCAATGGAGAATTAAAGAAACTTTGTAATGAGTCAATATCCATCAAATGAAAACCGACATTAAGTAGGAAATATAACAATTTGAATTATCGTTTATTTAATATTTTCTTTTACATCTACCACAGCCTATACCTAATGGTTTTTTCGATCTGAAGTAATTAAAATCTCTGATCCTCCGAGATAGAAATTTGTTTGTTTTAAAATTTCATCTGTGAACATGTCAATATGTAATGTTTTTCTTTCATTATTGTAGAAAAATAATTATGGGAAGCGCATTCAACGTTTAAGGGCTGAATCGTGCACTTGACATGAAGAATTTATTTATTTAAAAAACATTGTTTTGTTTACTCGAATTAATGTATCGCTGGACGGTTTAATAAACATATCAAATTGTTAGATTAAGGTAGGATTGCAGTAATTTTAGAGATCGGTGTTTGATTTAGAAATACGTGCCGAGGGTAATAATAAAATCGAAGTGGTGATTTACGAAGTAACGATTAGAAATTTTATTACATTTTTGTCAAACGTCTTAAATAAACTTATATGTTGTACCGTGTGACAATGTGAAAGATTGTGGTGGAAAATGTAGCTGCCCTTTTTACCCTACATTAAATGATTGAGCCCGCACGCGTCCGAATGTGTTCAACCCTTCAGACCCGTGAGGGTGGTTGTAGGCGTTCGTAGCAGTAAGTAGGGTGAGGCGCATTAATATTGCGAAATGAAGCTCATTTGCATTTAAATAAGGTACTGCGGAAGAGGGAGGTGGGGCGGGAGGGTACTAATTACACTAACTACACAAAGAGCTCTCGCCTGGCCGCTGTCCGGCCTCCCCTTGCCCTTGCGCTCTTATTATCCATCGTACCCTATTCCCCGCTTGCTTGATTATCATTATACCAGAATAGATTATACTCAACATATATGTATGTGTATATTCTCTCTCTTGATATTGTTCGTTAAAATTTATATTTCTAGTGGCAAATACAAAATTATTATCCACAACAATTTTCACTTTAACATTCCGATTTGGAAATTTCTTGTTTTCACAGTTTTTTTTAACTCGAACCTCAATTAATTGTAGACTTCTCAAGCCCTTCATCAAATTTCCTTTCTCTTTCGAGCGTGTAGCCATAAGTATCCATAACTATTGCTACCGTCCTGATTGGAATGGAATAATTATTGATAGTTTACATAATTTTCCAACGTTTCCATCATAATAAAAAATTTCCAAACAAATTCATTAAGCTATTAAGTGTACGAAGTGCAAATTCTATTTTGGGAAACACGCTGTAGATAATAATAATTCTTAGAATTGCATTGTAGATCTAATTTATTATAATGAAAATTTAAATGCAAATTTGTCTTCATTAACCCCTTCTTTATACATTGTCAACTTGAATTTTCAAACTATGTAGAGAGATAATCAAGTCACCGTAAAATAATAATGCTACTTTAAGGTTTTGCTTTATTTATTTGTTGTTACATTTTGGCATAATTTTCCCTAAATGTATGCTTAATATTTGCATGACATGGATCACTTCCGAACCAAGGTAATTGTGAACCTTAGGCAAAAACTGAAATGTTGCTTCTTCCACCTGCAACATAAATTTAGCTTCGAGTTGTTGTGAATCATATAATTAAAACAAACTTTTAAAATATAAAAAAAAAATATCTACAATTCTTTTTTGTTACAGGAAAGCGATCGAGAAAGCAGCGTTAACTCTCCAGAACCGGCGTCAATGATGGGTGTAGATTGTAATACGGATCTCTATATGTCTCAAAAGTTATTACACAATAATTCAATATCACCAATGAGTCCCAAAGAACATCGAATATCACCGTCGATATCAACATCGGCCCATCTCAATGGAACAAGTAAATATTTTGAACCCCTGTAACCTAGAACGAATTAACTTTAACCATTTTAGTGGCAAATTTGGTTTCCTTTCAAAATCTACAAAACTTAGCTTCCTATCAACATAATCTTCCTCAAACAACATCACTGACATCTGGTATTCAAACTTTGGCAGCAGGTCTTTCAGCTACGAGTCCAATTGCAAACGCACCGTTAAATCTTAGCGTTAACTCGACATGTAAGACCATGAAAAGAGTTTAATTTTTATGATGCTTACAAATTTTGTTTCAGCTAATTGTAAATCTCAAATATTGACAAATAGTGATTCAACCAGTAATAACACATCCAATAATTTAAATTCGCAGCAGTTAAACAATGCTACATTACCACAGCTTTTAGCTTCACAACAACCTGCTCCAATGCCGCAATTTATTTTAGCATCGGGGCAACTTGTGCAAGGAATTCAAGGAGCACAATTACTTATACCTACTTCACAAGGTAAAGATAATTTATTGATAAATTTGGTAACAATAAAAAATGCAGTTATGCGAACACACAAGAATAGATAAACGAGATCGGTTTATCATTTAATTCAATTTAAATTTAGTTAAAACACAATTAAATAAAGTCTATTTATATAAATAGACCAAATCTGTTCGTAACGCATGAAATTGGTCGCAGACAATTTTCTAGTTGACAGGCCGGTTTCCATCGGATGCAGGGTCTTTTAGAGAAAATACGATGCCTGGGGAAACCGATATTTTTATGCACCCTTTTTCGAATGAAATTCGAGTACCTACGGCCAATATGCGAAACTGAAGAAAAACTGACGCCGAGATCTTGCATTCAAATATGAAATAATTTGTATAGGAACAAATTTTTCGGTTACTAAATTTCTTACAATAAAATCCCTTATGGTATAATATATCTAACTTTAATGTTTAGACGTGGGAGCTGTCCAAATTTCACAGTTACAAAATTCAATATCGATACTTTTACCTTGGACAAAAGCTTCAAAAAAATTCATAGGAAAACTAGAGAGTACGAAAAAACACTTTTTTTTCCACAAATTAAAATTTTTAAGCGATCGTTTACCAGCACCGATTTACCTGTTTGTCTTCCTCCAATATTAATTAATGAAACATAAAACAAACGAAGCTGGTAACAAAACAGATATTTCAATTCAAATATCCAAGCAGGTAAGCTGGAATCAGAAACCAGCGTTTACTATGTTCCTAACCTTATCCGTTATTGTGTCCAACGCCGATGCGCATGAATGGATTAACGAGATTCCCGATACGGACCACAAATTTATTTTAAAAAAAGGTGTACTTTAACAAATAATTTAAACTCTGATAGTTTTGAAGCGTAAGAGCTTAGGTTATTGGTTATTCTATTTCTTGTTTTTGTAGAATTTTGTTGTTACTATGCAATCTATTCATTTGGAATATTGTTCTACGATGCTCTTTTTTGTTAAATAAATTTGTGGTTAATGAGTGATAATATCCAAATATTCTTTTGTCACAATGTTACCCTTTCCTTTATAGTAAATTATTTACCAAGAACTTATACCAAGAACAATAATTATTGTTTATTTTAACGTAAACTTTCCAACCATATTTAAGAACATTGAGGACAAAAATATATTCGCACTTGCTATTCTAGTTATAAATAAAAACTTTTGTATAAGGTAAAAGCCTTTAAATTGAATTGAGCAAAGTATTTAAAAATTATTTTTATAACTTTCAACTTTGGATAGTTCTCCCATGTGTACCAGAAAAGTTAAATATTTGCAGTGGGGAATTTTTTGTAGAAAATTTAATTACTTTGTTACAGTTTCTTGAGTGCGTTGTTTATTGCTCATATTTGAATTTCATATAACTTTCATCAGATTGATAACTTCAGATTGATCGACTCTTAATTTATCTAGTTTCAAAATTTAAATTTGACTGACCAAATATGAACAATTGTGACAATGGTTTGCTGCACTTACTTTATGCCCGTTGTTGAGTACGATTTTATTTTCCCATCCATTGCTATAAGAACAGTTTAATTCTGCCAGCACGTACTAAGGATGATAATATTACATTACCGCTGTAGTTAATTGTAATTACTGTAATTACTTTACAGTCCGCTAAGAAAGGTTTTACTTTACCGTCCGTTGTTAAAGAGCGTTTTACTTTACAGCCTGTTGCTAAGGTTTAAAAATTCAATCCAAAACTTAGAATTTAATAAGAATTGATAAAATTTAGAAAATCATGGCATTTTAAGAACATTACATAAAGTTAGTTACAGAACTTGCAGACCGTAGTACAAGGTGGCCCAAAATGAGTCACGTTTTGAAGACGATTTTGGTCAAGTGGACGCCACCATTGTTCATGACCATTTGGGCTCTTTTTACCGTATTTTGAATCGTTCTGAAGAGAACTTCTGGCGATAAGTTCTCGCACTCTTGTCTGATATTCTATTTGAGAGCTTCCAGAGTTTGGGGCTTGTTCTTTTAATGCATCCTTCAAAATGTCCATTGTCGCGCAAGCTGTGTGTGCGGTTACACCGTCCTGTTGGAACCACATGTCCTCTAGTCCCAATTCATCAATTTTCAGTAATAAAAATACGTTTCTGGGTCGCCTATTGTTTCGTTTTGACGATTTCCCGGCAAGATCGCCCGATTTAACCGCTCCACTTCTTTTCCTGGCTTTGTTTGAAGTCACGTATGTATCTCTAGAATAAGCCACAGATTCCGGAAGCTCTCAAAGAGAATATCCGACAAGAGTGCGATAACCTATCGCCCGAAGTTCTCGCCAGAATGATTGAAAATGCGGTAGCCCAAATGGTCTACCTTCTTCGGTAAGATGCCGAAGAACTTCGAACTTTATCGTAAAAATGTCCCAATAAATCTTTTTCACGTAGAGGTAATTTTATTCATAGTGGTTGGGAGTGGCTAATGTGCAGAAATAAATATTCATCATTTCGGTTCTATGTTTGTGTCAATTGGTTGAATTGGGTGTCAAGCGTTCTCCCTCCACATTTGCCGCGCAATCCCCAGTCACGTGCCAACCACTTAAATAAAATTACCTCTACTAAGTTATGGTGGCCACAAAATTCCGTTAGAAACTTACGCTGCGTGAAGAAAGATGCCGAACATCTACTACCTTTACATACATACATACCTTTACATAACGATCTCCATCGCATGTGGAGATTTTGGAACTAAGTTCCTTGTATTTGTTGGCATGTAAAGTAATTTTGAGAGAAAAAATGAGAGAAACTCAAATCAAACAAACGTTCAGACATTTGGTCGAACAATTGAGTTTGCTTATCTGCTATGTAATGTTCTCTTTGACGGATTCAAGGTATGTGGCTTATTGACATTACATAGACCAATGATTTAAAATAAAATCTGAGAAAGAAATTTTGGAATCGGCGATCTTACCGACCATGGTAATAAATTAATTGTGTCGCATACTGTCAAATCCCAATTTGTTCAATTAAGATATCAAATAATGTCACTTAACTTGGTACTGTAGCGCTCAGGATATTTAGCAAACACTAAATTTTTGAGGATGTAAAAGATTATAAGGGTTTGCAGTTTCCCGAAAAAGATTATTCTATAAAACAGGAAGAAAATACCTTTTTCAACGATATCAATTTTCTGTTTTTAGGTTTAGCAGCCCAAACAATTTTAACAATTCCTGTAAATCATGTAAACAGCACGGACCAAATGGTTAACTTAGCGTTAAGTAACGGTCAAGTGGTAACCACCTCTTTGGCAAATTTACAAACTTTAGCCCAAACTAACATCCTTAGTCAACAAAATAATACAGGTAATTAATTATTAACATAAAACGTAACCGATCAGAATAAAAATAAATTGTTTTTAGTGCCAACAACAAATGGAAATATAAACACAAATTTGTTAAATCCTTCAGCGTTATCACATCTGTTCTCAAATGGTTCAAGTCAACTATTGCAAACTCTGCCGCAACTGCTAAATAATCCTCACGCAACGTCGCAACCATCTTTACTAAATTCGCTAACCCAACCTGTACCTAGTCTAATACCAACACCTTCCACATTACTAACAACCCAATCAACTCCATCATCCACCCCTCCGTTGCACAGAAACCATCATATTAACCAAATGACCCAGCAACAACTTATGGATTCAAAGCTTCATCAAATACCATCATCAAGAAATAACGCGTCACCTGCGAGTAGTTGTACGAATCGCGATGCATCAACAAATGGAGAAATTTCGATGTCAGCTCATGGTAACAATTCTAGTCATACTCTAAAAAGGCCTCCGTCGTCGTTAAGTATCTCATCAAATTGTGACAATTCAACCGCAGATTTACTGATCGATTCGCCAAGTAAGTTGAACGATTTTTTGTGTTAGGTAAAAAACTTTAATTCAAATTGGCAATTGCGAAAACCTAATTTCATTGTTAACATTTTTATATTCTGCAGTTAGTACGCATTAGGCCAAGAACTCGATAATATAAAAGACTTTTAGTTAAATAAAATAGTTTATCTTCATGACTCTTTTATTATGGTAATAACGACTTTATCATGCTTTATTGGCTTAATTAATAATACAACTGCAGATGATAAAATGATTAATTGTGTGATATTGCAGTATCACAAACAAAATTACTATTTAATTATTATTGATGCTTTTTATGTAATTTAATTAATAATTGTCTATTAAGTAAATTACCTTCAATTTTTGTAGTTGGTATTATTGGCAATTACCATTTCAATTATAAGTAAAAAAAATACTCCATGAGTAATTAGGTTCATAGACTATCAGCAATTAAATTATTAAAACGTTTAATTTTATTGGATGAGGAAGTAGAACTTAGAAACTTAGAAAATTTTGACTATCCTTTTCACTAACCAAAAATTTTTTCAGATCAACCAACCATAAATCAAGCCAGTAGTAACGTCGTAGATGGAATAAATTTAGACGAAATCAAGGAATTTGCAAAAGCGTTCAAATTACGTAGGTTATCCTTAGGATTAACGCAAACGCAAGTTGGACAGGCGTTAAGTGTAACCGAAGGACCTGCCTATAGTCAAAGTGCAATTTGCAGGTAATTGGCACCACAAATTAAGATACACAAACATACAAAAAATAAAACTGTTCGAATGGGCAGTAATCCGATAAAGTGGCCCCATTTTGCAACCAAGTTTCTTTAATTATTTTTTATTGTTTCTGTTTTATTTGAACTACCTCGGAGGTCGTAAATATAAATTTATACAATAAAACTGGCAGACACTAAAGAAAACGGAAAATATAATATCATTGCGTTAACTATCAAATAATTTAATTTGCGATTATATGGTAATAAAATCACAATTTTGGACAATTGATATAAGTAGTACAAAAACGGTTCATAAGAATTAAAAAAAATTATGAGCTATGTTTTTCATATTTGTCCAAAATAGTTTGCTGGGAATAGAAAAAGTATTTCCTGTGCCAGGACATTGAACATAATCGACATAATAACTAAATAAAAGTAATACCATCGCAATATGGATTCATTATTATTATTATTTCACGTAAGTAACCTCTTGGTTTGTTCCCAGTGCCCTGGCCTCTCAGATGTTAGCCGCCGCGCAGCTATCCTCTCAACAACAAGCAATGTACGTTTTATTATTACTATTATTATTTATAATAACCATTAACAACTCTTTTGAACTTGACAAAAAATTTTAAACCTCTAGTTAATCTTAGGCTATGTAGTATAGCCAGGGCACTGGCATATCTTACTTTATGTATTTTATAGAATCGATCAAATAAGTTGATTTTAAATTGTATGTCAGTGTCCTGGGCATTTTGTTACATTGGAATTAATTAACATATTTTTAAGTTAGGTTAGGTTCTATTTATTGTTGTGCAACATTCTCATCGAGGTTACTTGTACTTCATTATAAGATTGAAACTTGATTGATCAAATCAAATTGAAGTGTACATGTAGGTAGAAGAAGATATTTTAATATGAAACTAGGAATTCCAAAATGTCCCACCTCCAGAGAAAAAACTCTAGAATCTTACACTCTAACCGTCCAATACTTGATGGACCTCCAAATACCTAACTTAATGCGTTTTTTGCGCAGATCATGTAGAACAGTTCCTTTACTCATTCATCAGCGTGATAATCATTTGTTAAACATTTTTAGCATATTATCCTTAACCTCTTTGGGGCTGTACATAAATTGATAAGCAATTTAGGCAACAACAGGGACCGAAGGAATTTCTATCCATGTATACAAAAGAGCATCCTTTATCAGGATTGTTCCCGTCCTTGTCAGGTGTTTCTTTACACCTTACTTCTACTGTCTTCCAGTTGGCTCTCCAGTTGCTAGATGTTTCCACTTTGATGTCAATCTCAACCAGCACAATAATATAACATTTCAGTGCTTGCCATTTCATGCGTACCCTACTTTATCATTTTTAGAATTTCTATATACGAGAGAGAGAAAGAGAGAAAGAGATAAAGTGGAAGAGAGTATCGTAAATTGACTCTTCCCTTCTTTCTAGTCCCCTGTTTAATGGAGGCGGATGTTGTTGTTACCCCTTCACCTGATTGCTGTATTCTTAAATCCTGTTCTGGGAAGTCATAATACTTAAAGTATTGCGCGCCTTTGGAATGATATCAGGGACGTCATCTTTCTTCTTTCTGCAATCGATTTCATTTTCATCTTTCCAAAAATATTCAATGTGGCTTCACAGAAACTCAGAACATGAAAAGTATGTCAAAAACGTAGGGGGAGATCAAATTTTGGAACCCTCCAAATGAATACATTTGGAATTTCAAATACCAACTTCATTTTGATCTTCAACTTTTTATATGTAAATACAACTAATCTCCATGTGAATAGTACTTTAACATTTTAGACAAACAAATTCTAAATTTGTACTGTATTTCTTTAGGTTTGAAAAACTAGATATAACTCCGAAGAGTGCACAAAAAATTAAGCCAGTTTTGGAGCGGTGGATGAAAGAAGCCGAAGAAAGGTAATCTATTTTGCAATATTAAACAATTACCTACCATATAAAAAGTAAAACTCGATTATTAAATAACATAACAGTTTCTATTCTAGATACAAAAGTGGCCAAAACCACCTTACAGATTTTATTGGGGTAGAACCCTCAAAAAAGCGAAAACGAAGAACTTCGTTTACCCCACAAGCCCTAGAATTACTAAATGCCCATTTTGAACGAAATACGCATCCGTCTGGAACCGAAATCACAGGATTAGCACATCAGTTGGGCTACGAAAGAGAAGTGATACGAATATGGTTTTGCAACAAAAGGCAAGCGTTAAAAAATACTGTTCGAATGATGTCAAAAGGTATGGTGTAAGTTGCAATATGGAACTTTGAAACAAATGAAAAAAATAGTGTATGTAGACTGAGAAACTTTTAAATTTTAAAATGCAAAATCGTGTCCAACATAATTTGTAATAAAGTAGTTATTTATTATTGTATTTAATGATTGAAGAATGAAAAGTAAATGTATACGTTTTTATTGTTAAGAGACATAAGTAATAAATAGTTTAAAAAATGACCAATTGTGTGATGTATCATACCAACTTACCATATATTTTAATATAAAGATAACTGCAATTTCTACATTTTCAAAAGATTCAAATTTGAATAGGAATCAACATTATAGTACCATACCATGCCTACTGTACTATACCATACATTGTCATGCTACATTATACCATATTATACATATTATACCATACCATATATTGTACATAAATTATATTATGAAATACCATAGTGGTATAGTAGATATAGTGGTGCATGGGTGGTATATAAATATGTCCTATTTATATTTAAGTAAAAATTTAAAGATTGATAAATTCATATTAAATTATTTTGATACTACACTACCTGTTATACCACTTGTTTTAGTATTACCAACATTGTGAAACAAAATTTTTGTAAATTAAATAAAACTTTAATATGAATTTCAAATATTTAAAAAAATGTGGTAAGAGTCGAACCAATGGTTTTCTACATTAAATATTGTGCCATACAATTATTCCAAAATATTTTTGTAAATCTTAACTCTAAAATCTTGGATAAGTTTAAAAATACTCTATTATGCCTATTACTTAATACTTATTATTAGTAAACCACTATTTCAATGTAGCAGTTTTTGTACAAATTATTTTGGAATTTAGCAATCGAAAAGTATATGCTACATTAAAATAGTATATACTACTATTACTAACATTTTGCAATATGTTTTGTGAAAAAATATTTTATAAGACAATATAATTATTATTCTACTCTTCAGTGATGTATTTTATAATTTGCAAAAAAAAGTTTGTTTATAGACTAACATAAGTTAAGCATTTTAATTTATTATTTTTGTTTAAATAAAATTTTATCAGTAGGGGATTTTAAATCCTTGAATGAAACCAAAGTTCCTATTAACTTTTAAGTGAATGTTGTAAATAATATTAATATAAGAAATTATTTCATTAAGAAAATATCTACATTCAAGTCTGTGTCATATAGTTTAATAGTAAATTATTATAAGTAACGACAAAGTAAATAGTAGAGTGAATGAAAAATTATTATATATGTTTGTGATGTAGTTGTAATAAAGTAAACAATCATTGTGCTAAGTAATTAATAAATCATTTATTATAATATATATTTTAGATTTTAATTGAAAAAAGTTATCTTCCAGAAGTAAGTAAAATTAATCAGAACGTATAAATGGGAATCCCCTGATTTAGAGTTCAGTAGAGAGAACTTAAAAATAGAAATAAAAATTCATTCCTTTAAATTTAAATGGTTCTAATTTTCAGATGTTTTAAATTTTTGTTTTGAAATGTGGAAGAAAAAATCAGTAACTCAAATGGAATAAAGTCAGTTTATTAAACTAGTAAAATAAATAGATTAAAGCTGAATTGCAACATTTTAAATTTCAAAATTTGGGACACAAAAGTTAATCTTGGTTGTATTCTGAAGACAAAACCTTAAAGTAAAAGGAAACTCCAATAAAATATCGTTTTGCGTACCAAAATGATCCAAAAACTTTGAAATCATGATTGTCATAATACCATTGACTCCTTGCAAACAAAGCTTAGCTACAAAACAGCCATTATGGACTACATGGCGAAAAAGTAAATAAAATAAATCAACAGCTTGCTACAGACAAGAGGATTAAAAATCTTCAATTTACATACCACATAAGAAATGTGGTTGTAAAATTAAGAAGTGACAAAAGACTAGCAACATGGAAACCGCGGTTCTATTCTGGTCGTATCGATACAACATTGCTGCGATCAAATTTCCAAGAATCATCTGCATATTGCAATGATATTCACCCTTAAATGAATAGTCACCCCAAAAAAGCCCCAAAAACTAACGTTACGCCGGAGTTTGGTTTTTCTCTTCCTCAGGGCTGATAGGTTCGACGAACGAAATAAAAGGGTGAGAATTCGTAACAAGCATAATTTATTAATTGAACGTAAAATTTTTATAAACAAATTTGCATCAAATTTTTATGAGAACAATAAGTTTGTCTCAAACCAAATGTGTTTAGGTGTAATAATTCAAAAGACCCAAGCCACATTTAAATTCTCAATTACGGAAGCTAAACCTGGGTATTTTGATTATTCGTGTAAAAGGTGTAAATAATTGTTGTGTACAAAATTTATTAACAAATTCATTAACAACACATTTCGTTGCATTACTTGAATTTGTTAAATTAAAACAAATTTTCTACCTTACAAATGGTAAACTTCGTAGATTTCTCTTGTGCCACTGTAAGTTGAGTCGACAGCAATCATCACCTGTTCTTTTGCCTTGAGAGCGCCAGATGTCCCAAACATTATCCAATGTTCCAATTTTGAAGTCAATCTCCAACAACTTAATTCGTCAGAAATACACAACCGCTCACTAATTATAAATCGTAATTAGCAACTACGCGAAAATTTGATTTTCGCAAATTATTCACTTTTAGTGAATTCACGAAATTACTTCCCTGATCTTTAGATCAACAAGAAGTCTCGCGAGTTCTTCCTTCTTTCAGGATCACGAAAGAACTCCTCTCCGCTTGGAGGTCACTTAGGAACTCGCGTGTTCCCTCTTTCAGTTTCACCAAAAAACTGGCCACGCTCTTTGCTTGAAGGCCACTTAGGAACTCACGTGTTCCCTCTTTGAGTTTCACCCGGGAACTGGCTTCATTCTCGCTCGCTGGCCTTTTGTGTGTTCAAAGTTCGAAATTTGGATTTTTATGGTGGGAATCGATATTTCTGTTTACCAAAATCACACCTACTCCCAGGTACCATAAAGCTGTTAATCGTGTGCGCACTAATTTTTATTTTCACTTTTATTTTACAGAAAACTGTGGTTGTTATTAAAAATTAAAAATCACTTACAGGATGTTACAAAATATTTGTTTTACACAAATAACTTCAAATTTGTATTGTTTTATGTGTAAATTGTTACATGTGGTGGTTTGTTGTTAATTTGATGCAAATGTTTTTTATATCAGCCATATCAACTGATTATTGACTTAAAAATTAAATAAAATTGAATCACTACCTTATTTGCTTGCTGTCACTCTCTAATGATCAAAATACCACCACAATATATTATGCTATGAGGAAGGCAAGGGAAAACCACCTCTTTAACATTTTTTTAGTAAGTCTGTTTGGCTTGCCCAAGTTGTTTGCCTGCGCACTGCATAGTATTTGGTACGCGAAGAAAAAATCACAATTTTTGAAATGATGCTTCTGATCTAAAAATAGTTATATCTTCCTCTTCTTTAAATAAAAATTAACTTTGGTTGTTCGAAATTACTTTGACACAACTCAGCCCCAACTCCAAATGCTAATGAGGACTCAATGAATGCTTCAAACAAATTCACCTGCAAGCGCGGATCCATGAGAACACTTTTAATTATCCTTCCTAGAGGCACCAGTGGACCTTTAATTTAAGGTGGTTTGATTCTGAAGATTCAAATTTTTCGCCTAGGCCTAAGGTTCAATTATTTCTTCCAATCTTTGGCTTACCATCGCATAAAAGTTGCTGTATATCACCGTACCATCGTAAATAAGTTGTTCTTCCCTCTAGAACCAAGGTCTGGATCTGCTCGTGTAACGAATTTTTGCAATTTGTTACATGGTACAATTTTTCATATCATTTTACAATATTTCTAGGTACGTAATATTTGAATGCAGTGCATTCTGGCGAGCAAATTGTGAATAACGTGAACCTTTGGTGTAGGAATACCTAGGTCTACAGTCTCGCAATAGCTACGACGATGAGCGTACGAAATTTCAGAGCGACTTTGTTAATTTCCGATACTTTCCTTGGAAAATTTAGGTTTTTGGTCCAATGTCACTACTTTTGTCGTGCAAGTCGTTTGAAATAAGTAGTTTAGCTGTCGTGTAGTGTCTAAAGCACCTGTTGATAACATTTGTTCGAGCAAAAGTGATAACCTACTACGCAATTTTTGGTGCGCAAATTGTGGAACTATTTTGGATGTCCTTCAGTTAGCAACATCCTGTTGTTGTGTTTTTAATGATCGCTTGGGGAATTATTTCGTCATCTTCATGGTTCAGCATTGCATAACATCTCCAGCAATAACTCTTTCAAGGTCCAGCTACGAATCTGCAGCAGTGTTTTGTGTTCGCTAAAGTTGTTCAAGTGCTTCCGGTGTAAAGTTTACAGGTGTGCCAGAGTTCACCTTTTAAAGCCAGCCATCGTATGTAGAGTAGAAGGAGACGTTTGTCACCAGATAAGTTGTATACTTACGAGAGCGTTATATGGAAATTAATTAATTCTTTCTTACTCATCTGACCTATGTGTATTCTTGGCTTTTGTATTTTTAAATCAATAGTAACTCATACCGGTTGCGGCAGTCTGATAAATCCGAAAATTTTTTTTGGCCATATTCGGTTTTATTTATTAACATACGCTCCATTTAAATCAATACAACAACTCCAACGATTTTTTAACTTTTTTATACTGTTTGAATAGGACTCGATCAGAAGTTCCTTAAAACCCTCATGTTACCGAATAGGGGTACCCGGGTACTTTTTTGACTTTGCAGGTGTATATCTCAGTTTGTATTTTTCACAGCGTATTGGGACTTTGTGACATCTTATAAAATATAGTTCTAAATAAATTAAAGCAATTTTAAAAGTTTTTCTATATTTACAAATGCAATTTTTTCGCGATTATAACAGACTATGCCTATAATCCCGAATGGGGTACCCGGGTACCCCTAATTGAAAATTGCATATTATTGACCTAAAAACAGATGATTTTATTGAAAACAAGTGATTTATTTTTTATAATGCAAGTGATAATGCCTACAAAACACTAACAATCTCGAAAAAAGCACTAAAAAACATAAATTCGCAAAAATTATGTCGGGGTACCCCTTATTGAAAATCGCACATTATTGACCTAAAAACGGATGATTTTCTTGAAAACAAGTGATTTATTTTTTATAATGCAAGTGATAATTCCTACAAAACACTGTACCACAACTTTTTTTCTCAAAAAAAGGACTAAAAAACATAAATTCGCAAAAATTATGTCGGGGTACCTATTATTGAAAATCGTATATTATTGACCTAAAAACGGATGATTTTATTGAAAACAAGTGATTTATTTTTTATAATGCAAGTGATAATGCCTACAAAACACTAACAATCTCGAAAAAAGCACTAAAAAACATAAATTAGCAAAAATTTTTTCGGGGTACCCCGAAGGGGGTACCCGGGTACCCCTTATTGAAAATCGCATATTATTGACCTAAAAACGAATGATTTTATTGAAAACAAGTTATTTATTTTTTATAATGCAAATGATATTGCCTACAAAACACTAACAATCTCGAAAAAAGCACTAAAAAACATAAATTCGCAAAAATTATGTCGGGGTACCCCTTATTGAAAATCGCAAATTATTGATCTAAAAACGGATGATTTTATTGAAAACAAGTGAGTTATTTTTTATAATGCAAGTGATAATGCTTGCAAAACACTAACAATCTCGAAAAAAGCACTAAAAAACATAAATTCGCAAAAATTATGTCGGGGTACCCCTTATTGAAAATCGCATATTATTGACCTAAAACCGGATGATTTTATGAAAACAAGTGAGTTATTTTTTATAATGCAAGTGATATTACCTACAAAACACTAAAAATCTCGAAAAAAGCACTAAAAAACATAAATTCGCAAAAATTATGTTGGGGTACCCGGGTACCCCATCCGGGTGATATATGTTGTTTTTTTATTCGGAAACATGAGGGTTAAAATATGCCTTAGTTTCAGCTACGAACTCCTCATTTGAGTAAAACTGTTTACCAGTGAGCCATATCTTCAGGTTTGGAAACAGGTAGAAGTCGCTGGCGGGCAGGTCTGACGAATACGCTGAGGGACCAGTTCAAACCCGAAAAAAGTTTTGCTTATACAACTAACGATGAATGCACAGGCGCATTATCGGGATGATAAAGGATTTTTCTTTTTTAAATGCGGCCGTTTTTCGTCAATTTCACTTTTCAAACTATCCAATATTAATGAATAAAATGCGCCAGTTATGGGTTTACCTTTTTCCAAGATATTCGATGAATATTATTCCATGCGCATCCCAGAATATAGAGGCTATAATAACCTTTCCAGCCTATTGTTGCGTTTTCGAACGCTTCGGAGCACTTTCATCCGAAGAAACCCATTGTTTTGACTATTGTATCGACTCTGGAGTATAGTAATGGATCCAGGTTCCATCCATTGTTATGAATCGACGTACAAAGTCTTTCGGATTACTCGTAAACATGCTCAAATACTGCTGGGAAGTTTTAACACGAATTCGTTTTTGGTTAGGTGCATGTCGCCAGCCCCCCCCCCCCCAAATCGAATTTTTGGGATGAAATTTGTGTCAAACGTTTGAGCATCGTTTGAGCATCAATGAGCTTCCAATATTTTCGTTTGAGCCTCAACCGTCGCGGAATTATTCGCGAAAACTCTTGGGGGGGGGGGGCTGGAGACATGCTGGCCCCCCCAAGTGGAATTTCGGGGTGAAAATGGTGTCAAACGTTTGAGCATCGTTTGAGCATCAATGAGCTTCTAAACTTTTCGTTTGAGCCTCAACCGTCGCGGAGTTATTCGCGAAATTCTTGGGGGGGGGGGCTGGAGACATGCTGGCCCCCCCCAAGTGGAATTTTGGGGTGAAATTGGTGTCAAACGTTTGAGCATCGTTTGAGCATCAATGAGCTTCCAAATTTTTCGTTTGAGCCTCAACCGTCGCGGAGTTATTCGCGAAACACTTGGGGGGGCTGGAGACATGTTTTTCCCTTTTCGTTCCTATTTAGAATTTTTCTGTGAAATTGATGTCTGTCGATAGAGATTCGTTTGAGCTTGAATGAGCTTCCATTCCCATCATTTTATTTTCATTTTCTGAAAAGTTACGAGTATTTCAAATTTCGAGTACTCCGAGCAAGTTCCGTTCAATAACCCTCAATTTTAAATCTATTTTATAAGATTAAAATTTTCGATCCGATTAAGAAAACTAATCCTGCTTAATCTGTTAAGTGATCACTAGATTGATGGAACAATATTGAAGTTGAAATTTTCAAAAAGAATCTGTTTAATAGAATATCTTTGGTGTTTATCAATAAAACTTGGTGCAAAATGTTGGCTTTTAGAGTTGGGAAAAGTCTATGAAACGCAGAAAAACTCATTAAATGTTTAAGCAATGTAATAATTGTTTAAAATAATTTAAGAATTTTAAAAAGGGCATAGACTAAATAGGTTAAAACGGTATTTTTCTCTAAAAAATTTTTCGAAGCCCGAAATCAAGCGCAACTTTCAATATTCTGAAAGTTTATGGTTATACAGGTACAAGGACAGGGCTGACGATGACGCCCCCTAAATCGAATTGTTCAGAAAAATTTGTGTCAAATGTTTGAGCATCAATGAGATTGCAATAATTTTGTTTAAGCTTCAACCGTCGCGTCGTAGGTTTATATGCGAAAACTTTTGGGAAGGGGGGGGGGCTATAGACATGTTTAACTTAATCCCACCCAAATAGAATTTTTGGGTGAAATTGGTGTCTAACATTTGAATATAGTTTGAGCAACAAGAACTTCCAAATTTTTCGTTTGATCCCCAATCGTCAAGGTATTATTGGCGAAATACTTGGAGGGACTGTAGACATGCTGCCCCCCCCCCAAGTGGAAAGTTTATGTGAATTTGTAGCCAAACGTTTGAGAATCGTTTGCGCCCCAATGAGTTTATACATTTTTCGATGCCCATACTTTTTACACCAATTTCACATAAAGATTCGACTTGTGCATGCTCCCCCCTCCCAAACCTATTTTGCCAATAACTCCGTAACGGTTGCGGCTCAAACGACAAAATTTGGTTTTGATCCACAGTTTTGTTCTAGGACATTAAAAAATTTTAATTTCTTTTTATTATTTTGTTATAGGTAGTACCTGTTCTTTATAAATTACATTTTTGTGGTATAATTAATTTTTACAGATTTATTCCATGAAAATAATGAAGGTAATTATTTACAAATTTAAGTAGGATTAGCTTTTTAATCGGTTCAAAATTTTAATGTAAAGAGAAAAAAATTAAAATTAAGGATTAACGTACGAAACTAGCTCGGAGGACTCGAAATTTTAAATACTCTTCATTTTGCAGAAAATGAAATTAAAATGATGAGAATAGAAGCTCATTTAAGCTCAAACACAGGCCCGTAGCCAGGATTTCATTTCGGGGGGGGGGGCACTTGTAAAAATCTTTTGTAAAATGTAAAATTTTCGGTTGTTCCCCTTCCATTTTCTTTGTCTTTTCAACATTTCGGGGGGGGCACGTGCCCCCAAGTGCCCCCCCCTGGCTACGGGCCTGCTCAAACAAATCTCTATCGATAGACATTGATTTCACAAAAAAACTTTGAAATATGAACGAAAATAGAAAAACATGTTTACAGCACCCCCCCCCAAGAGCTTCGCGAATAACTCCGAGACGGATGAGGCTCAAAAAGACAATTTGGAAGCTCATTGATGCTCAAACTATACTTAAATATTTGACATAAATTTTAACAAAAAAGTTCACTTGGAGGCATAGATGCTTGGAGGAGATAAAATAAAACGTGTCAATAGACCCCCCCCCCCCAATTCTTTCGCACATTAACCTGCGACGGTTGACGCTCAAATAAAAATATTGAAAATTCAATGATGCTAAAATGATTTTCTACAAATTTTTCTGAAAAATTCGATTTAGGAGGCGTCAGCGACATGTTTCTTTTCCTTTTTAAATTCTAAAATTATTTTAAACAATTATTATAAAATAAACACACGGATGTGATGTGGAAGCACTTTTCCGAGAGGTCGTGAAGACATGTCATTACGACAGTACTAAATATGTTGAGGATAAACCTTCAATCAAGACCCTTCGCGAGGTCAAAATGGCGCAACTTAACCAGTTGCCAAGAATTGTAAAAATTCGAAAATAAGTCAATTATAACCAAACCACAACAACGACAGACATGTTTCGATCTTGTTAGATCTCATCAGTGACGTACAGTTATGGATTTGGTTATAATTGACTTTAACTTAAAGTAAAAGACTTATTTTCGAATTTTTAACAATTATTACATTGCTTAAACATTTAATGAGTTTTTCTGCGTTTCATAGACTTTTCCCAACTCTAAAAGCCAACATTTTGCACCAAGTTTTATTGATAAACACCAAAGATATTCTATTAAACAGATTCTTTTCGAAAATTTCAACTTCAATATTATTCCATCAATCTAGTGATCACTTAACAGATTAAGCAGGATTAGTTTTCTTAATCGGATCGAAAATTTTAATCTTATAAAATAGATTTAAAATTGAGGGTTATTGAACGTAACTTGCTCGGAGTACTCGAAATTTGAAATACTCGTAACTTTTCAGAAAATGAAAATAAAATGATGGGAATGGAAGCTCATTCAAGCTCAAACGAATCTCTATCGACAGACATCAATTTCACAGAAAAATTCTAAATAGGAACGAAAAGGGAAAAACATGTCTCCAGCCCCCCCAAGTGTTTCGCGAATAACTCCGCGACGGTTGAGGCTCAAACGAAAAATTTGGAAGCTCATTGATGCTCAAACGATGCTCAAACGTTTGACACCAATTTCACCCCAAAATTCCACTTGGGGGGGCCAGCATGTCTCCAGCCCCCCCCCCCCCAAGAATTTCGCGAATAACTCCGCGACGGTTGAGGCTCAAACGAAAAGTTTAGAAGCTCATTGATGCTCAAACGTTTGACACCATTTTCACCCCGAAATTCCACTTGGGGGGGGGGGTGGCAGCATGTCTCCAGCCCCCCCCAAAAGTTTTCGCGAATAATTCCGCGACGGTTGAGGCTCAAACGAAAATATTGGAAGCTCATTGATGCTCAAACGATGCTCAAACGTTTGACACAAATTTCATCCCAAAATTCGATTTGGGGGGGGCTGGCGACATGCACCTTTTTTGGTTGACAAACGCAGCACCCATAGCGTGCAGAGCTTCTTCATGCCCAAGAACGCATGTAAGATATTGCCCACACGTTCTATCGACGTGCCCAGAGCTTCAGCTGACTCCATTAATTTTGATTTGGAATCATGCAAAATCATAGAATGGATATTTCGATGTTTTCTGGTATAGTGATCTAATTCGGGCGCCCAGAAAGTTCAGCTTTATTGGCGCTTGTACGGCTACAACAAAAATCAGTAAACCACTTATGAATAGTTCCAATCGACGCGACGGTGCAGAGTCCAGGTAATACTAATCCAGCTAGGCTTTGGTTATCGTTATTTTCTTGAGAAAATAATAGTGTTTAATCAAAACTCGAAACTCACTTTTTTTCATATTAAAATATCTTCGTTGGTTGGTCACTTCTTAGTGCTGTAACTTGTAAATGCGCAATCATAAATGGCTGTAATTTTGACAAGCATCATATAAAGGATCAAGCTAGTTCACATTAGTGTATACTAACGCCATCTCTTAGAATTTTCAGGGACTTATCAGACTGCCTGGTAAGCTTTGGTGCTTGTAAATTTAAGTTGCGTGGACTTTTTGATTATAACACCGTAATCATTCATTGCTACTGTGTGTTTGTTTACCACAGTAAAATACATTGCAATAATTTTAACTGTAATAGCATCCCTCGAGTTCTGTGTGTCAATTAAAGCATTTGTTCACAATTTGCGTTTTTTTGAGTTTCACCAAGCTACCAATCTTGTTTTCAGAAATCCACGGCATTGCCTTCGCACTTATCAGGAGCGAGTCTATTAATATCGTGGCCAATCGAACTGGAGAGGTTATCTCCGGATTGTAACGGACTTTGGGCTCTGCGTGGGTTATCCCTCTCATTAGCGGTTGCGTTTCAGAGGGTAATTTTTGTTGGTAGATTATGTTGCTTATCGCTGAATACTGATCCATGGGGAATCCTGACCTGAACTATTCCTGAGTTTCCTTATTCGAAAGTTTTAAAAGTTAGACATCCCACTAAGAACAGAGCTTCAACAATTTCTCAGTGTACTTGATGAATCACATATTATATAACATCATTTATGGTCTCCTGGCATAGTTGAGTGGATGCTTTAGAAGTTATAACTTTAACTGATCATATTTATTTAATTGCGGATTCCGTCATTTACATATTATTTTTTTATAAACGTATCTCATTTCTCTGCAGTAAAATGTCCACCCCAAAATGTGCTTAGTTTTTCCTGATCATTCCCAAATTTAGAAGAGACATTTATGTCGATAAAACCGAAACCGGTCATTCGTTAAGGTTAATTAGAATTTATATTTTAGCTGTTTTATCATTCACTAAATTAGAAACCTGAGGATATTGTGCTGTATGACCCAAAAATCCAATTTTAAGCAAATCTACTAGAAATTAGATGTATTATTGGCTTACATTAGGGGTTCTAAAATATATTTTGGTTTGGACACAAAAAAGCTAGTTTCATTATTGTAGATTTACTTAAATAATCAACGATTTATTGATTTTTTAATATAATGTAGTTACTATTATTTGTATACACACTTGAATAACTGGTGGCCGCTTGTAATTTGTATAGTATGGATGGATCACGAAATGAATCATACCTTCCACTTCTCCACCTTCGGACTTCTAGTTGTAAGCATGCACTGGCATGCACGTTTTAGTAATTAGCCACAACAAACACTCTCAACTTGACATTTTTAGTTAAACATTTTTAAAGTGTTACTTAAAACTCAAGATGGTGGCAATGCATTTGTTTATTTACAACCATAGAAGATTATCAGAACCTTCATATCAATGAGACAGTACACATTATCGCACTATAATTTTTTGACAAAAGTAAAATGTGTAAGTACACCTACCCTATGAATAAAAATAATAGTTAACATTTTTCCGTTTGTTTAACCATTAATTTTTTTAAATTCACTATTTATTTTTATTAACTAAACTATTAAACAAATCTTCAAATATCTATACTATTAATTTATTTTAAGGCTTTTAGTTATCATACCGGATATTTTAGCTTTTGCCAAAAACAATGCGGTTAATCTCATTATAGCTGTTAAATTCTAAGAACACCGTTTATATAATTTACAATGTTATTATTTATTGATATTAATTTACCGCCGAAAATAGCTAAAGATTCAATTCATAAAAAATGAAAAAATACCATAAAACCCGCGAATTAAATTTAGTCCCATCTACTATTTGGTTTTTCTTGGATATAAAGCCTAAACAGTGCGGACGAGATTTTCAAATTGAAATTAATTCCAGGCAGAATCCCACAAATTTAACTTGTGCTAACCTAAAAATCCCGACATAACATTTGATATTCAAAAATTTGCGGATTTCTTCAGGGTTGCAAAAAAAAAAATTAAAAAGAAATTTTACCCGGTAAATTTTTTATTGCCGTTCTTTGAGTCGGTTCTGAAACAAAGTGACTCACCCTATGATTATTTTAACGGTTCTTTTTCGTGTTTGTAATTCCCAAATTTTTTTTAAAACTTATAAGGTTATAAGTGATAATCCTAGCTTAGGATCCTAGAGGATAAATAATATTTCCTCAATAATTTATATTATAATAATCAATAGTATTTTGTATTCTATTATCTTATCACTAAAAAAATTTCTAACCCGAGATAAGCATATGTAATAATTATGTATGATTGGGTATTTCCTTCACAATAAATTGACTACTTTTGTCGCAGTACATTGTACATTGTACATTGACACGCGGTTTGCGCGGAATCGATGAAAAACAGGTTAGAAATAATAATAGAACATGAACCAACAATAAAATCTTCAAAAATAAATTTTTTAATTCGAAATTTTCAAAATTTCTACTTTTTACGTAAAAATAGTTGTCGCCCTGGGATCTCTTTTTACAAGCCGAGGTGTATTATACAACCGAATACTATAGTTTTAAAATACATGGAGGTACAGATGAAATAAATAAGACTTATTTAAATAATAGGAACAAACAAGTTTTACCTATCTCAGTTTGTAGTCGTATTCTACCGGTTGCGGAGGTACTGGATGACCGCTTTCGAATTGCATCGTTGGGATTATCCTGAATTGCAGTATTGGCATTATTTTCTGGTGGATCGTATGGATCATTGATGACGATCTCATGCCTGTTTCTGCACGCACGATAGTGGAGCATTTCAGCCCGACTTTCCTGCTCTCACACATTTATTTCACAGCCAGCCTTGCAGTTGCAGCGTACAAGGTGGAGAAGAGGATTAGGCGCTAGGAGAAACATCATGGGAATCGGGATGTACTGGCCATTTTCTACTTTCTAACCCCAGTCCATCGGTTCTAAATGGTGACCGTTCCTCGCTTGGACTTAATAAAAAATGCGGGGGGTGTGCTCACGTACTGTACCAGAGGTCGGTGGAAGGGATGCTGAAAATTAGGGCTCATAGCCAATTTCAATGGGCCAGGTGTGATACCCGTCAAATATGACAATCACATTTTTACCGTAGTTCTTCCTGAGGTATCTGACATACTCATCACATATTTCACATCAGATACGTAACAGGTCTTTCCCACGGCACACAATGAAGAAGATCGCCGCCGTCAAGCACAAACAGGGGACTTTCTCAATTACCTTGGTTAGTTTGGACTTGGTGTATTTCCACATTGAAGTGATTCAAAAATAGCTTGCGGTCGTAAGTAAGTTCGTGCCGCAGGCAATCTTGAAACTTCATCAGTCCCTCATACTCACTCTAGTCCTCACGATCTAGGAAATCCTGTGGAAGAGTTGATTATGGTTTACTATTACTGGATCGCATCCGATGAGCACTGATTTACCCATAGCAGCTAGAGTATACTGATCTTTGCATCTTATATAGTATATTCTGGTATATCTTACCAACCATATTATGCTCCTAACTGCAGCCTCCCCGATCTCTACAGCAGTATCACAATTTACCCTCTCATTGACAATAACTCCTGATGACAAAGACAAAAGCTTCTAAGCGCTAATTTTTTTTATTGTTTTAAACTCTTCCTGTCATTGTAATTTCTCTATTCCAGAAAGTATTAGATTTAAAGAAATATTTGTCCAGTTGGAATTAAGAGTATAACTCTTATATGCTGCAAAAATAACTAGGTTGATCAAAGTATCCCCACGATCAGTTATCATCGAATTTAAACACACTACTTTTAATTTTTTCTTCAGAAACTAATTCGTTTTTTGATTTTAAATTTTTAGAATATGTAGCTAACAAGGGGAGTGTCAACTTTGGTTGTCACAGATCTGAACCACTACCATTAGACCTTTCGATCACAATTAGAACTTCATAAGATGAAAATTTAACAATCCAAAATTCAGTCAATTTTGAGGGTATCACTTTTGAAAAACGAATCGTTAAATACACATAAAAATTTTTTGGGTAACTCAAAATTTTGGGATAGGGATTGGGATACGTTTAAATAATTTTGAATGTAGCACTTTTACCAACGTCTCAATTTTTTTTGACTAAACATTTTTTTGTTCAACCCAGGTTTGGTGCTACTTCATTATTTTTATGATAACTTCTCGACAAATTACTTCAGTCTACACATTCATCATAACCTTCACAAATAATGAAGATGATAATTTTAATTCCGATTTATTTAATTTTAATTGGTGATTTTACCTATGGATTTGAAAGAATCGGTAAGGACTACTGCCCGTCAGTTATTCTGGCAAATTATTCGGTCGCCATGAACATTACAGTAAACGACAAAAATGAATCCATTATTCATTTTCCTGTATCTACCGTAAGTGTCCAACATTAAAAAATCTTCACCAATAAATTGTAAACGTTTTTGTAGTCAAAATACCCATATCGAGTCTATGCATCCAGTAAAATGGCCCAACCTGATTATCCAGTGTTCATCATGGTGAGACAACAACGGGAAGTTACATCATGGGAAATACCGCTACTTGTAGAATCCAAAACTGAAACTTTATCATTTTTCAATACCTCTAGAACTCTTTGCCATAATGATATGGAAGCAATTGCACATCAAACCTACGGTAGGGAAAAAAGTGTTTTAAAAATGTTTTCCCCGTTAATAGTTATGTTTTAGGTGACAACGAATATTACAAGCAACTCTCAGTTTCAATTTCTACATTTTCCAGCACTTCTGTTACAGTCACGTTACTTGTAAAGGATCAGGAAGATTTCTACATTGACCTAAATAAAAATTATACAACGTTGATTTCGCCCAGTTCTCCGAAATATTTTTATTACCGATATTCAAAGAACGATTCCAATTTTGAGGACACTGTAATTTTAGATATTTATTCATTGGATGTCACGTGTTTCATAGTTTCAATTCAGAATTACGAGGTAATTTTCTTTTTAATATTTTTGTTTTGCCAAAAATATTTTTTATTGTAGAATTTTTAGTGTCCTGTTTTCGATTTGAACGAAGATATCAAATACGATGGAGAATATGAAACGATAAATACACGAGGCGGAATTATAGTAAAGGTAAAAAGTTTAGCTAAGAAAACGAATAATTTTCATTTATTTTAGTGAAATTTAATTTCATCAATTTTAAGTTTAGCTAATTGTGTGTATTTTGCTCTTACAGAAAGAGCATTTTCCTAATGGATTTTTCGTCATCTTTGTAGCAAAACCAGATGATTTCGATTGCGATGGAGATAATTTGCTTCCTAATAATAAACCTAAAAAAATTAAACCTTTAAACCATACTTCTGTAATTACGTTCACCATTAAGAAAAATATCACTCCTCAAGAGTATGTATTTGCTATAGTTCTCACAGCGGTAGGGATTTTATGTTTTTGTGGACTTTTTGCAATAGTAACGGGTACATTTTATTTATGTGAAATTAACTGGAGAACTTCTGAAAAACAACGATGCGAACTTAAGGCTGCAAACAATAAATCGATTGTAAAAATATCATCGAAAAGCACTATAAATATAGGTACTAATACCGATGTGTGTACTGATAATAATGAGGAAAATACATCAACATGTAACATAACCGTAGATATTAACGCAGATGCCAGTAGTCATAACAGAAAACCGATTCAAGAAATTGCGTCCACAAGTACTGCAAATTTAGGTATAAATCCCGGTGCGAGTACTTCAAAATTAGATGAATTTGATGAAATTGATACGGAAAATGATACGGTATCATTACTACCGAAATCAGGTACCAATGAAAATACTGGTTATAGAATTGTGCAACCAAATATTGTTCCCAGCACTGGAAGCGTGGATGTTGTCGAAGTAACATTAGTTAATAAATTCGAATATATCGACATATTATTAAAAAAATCTCATTTAAAATTGAGTGATTTAGCAACCAAAACTTCGAAGATTCTAAATTCAGAATCCAGACATTACTTTTGCCACGTGATTACTGTTGGAATATTTTATGGAACACCGGTGGTACAGCTCGTTATAACGCATCAGAGGGTAAAAATTGTGACAGGCTATAAAAATTAATTTATTTTCTAAATTTTAGATTATGAATATAACTGGAAATTTGGATATGTGTTACTATAATTTCTTGTGCGCCCATCCGTTGGGTTCAACCAACGATTTCAATCACATTTTCTCCAATCTTGGTTATATATTTGCGGGGATTTTGTTTCTTAGTATTACAGCAATCCGAGATTGGCGATTAAGTCATATTGATGTAAGTATATTTTTTTTAGAAAAACATTACATTTATTTTGCGTCTAATGTAGTTTTTGATTGATTTCATGCAACAGAAGCGCAGTTTGAAATTCTTGGGGCTTTTTCATGAATTCTGTGATATAAATTAAATGATTTAACATTCAGTACGTTGTTACCGCTAGCTTCTCATCTCAGCTTATTACTGGTAAAAGCTGGGTTGTAGAGCTGGTTGTAGAAACTTCCTCAGACCGTGTTTATTATTTAAATTTATTTTTTTAGAATTTTGGCATCCCAAAGCACTACGGTTTCTTTTATGCCATGGGCACAGCAGTAATAATGGTAGGAGTATTATCAGCATGCTATCACATTTGCCCCAGTCAGGAGAATTTTCAGTTTGGTATAAACTACGAAATATTAAGGAGTTCATACTGTAGTTCTTCTTTCAGATACCAGCTTTATGTATGTGATTGCTGTCTTGAGTTTAGTAAAACTTTATCAAAACCGACATCCAGACATTAATGCGATGGCTCACGTAGTTTTCCTTTTATTATCATTGGCTACATTGATTAGTATGTTTGAGATTGGTAAAAAACATTTTTTTCTAACTTTTCTTTTTAGCTGTGATTGGAATTTTCGAAAACAATATATATCTTTGGGGTATTTTCATTGTTGTGTATTCGGGTGTTTGCATCTTTATCGCATTGAAAATTTATTTTATAAATAACATAATTCGTGGTTATCAGTTATTTAGGGAAATTGAGATAAATGATCTACACAGTTTTCTTCAAGCTATAAAACCTGTTAAAATGGGTAAACACTTTATTAACATTAAATACCTACTGATAAAGATTTTATTTTGAATTTCAGCACGATTTTGCTTTCTAAGTATTGCATTATTGATAAATATAATAGTAGCGTTTATGGGATTTTCATTTCAAATTCATGACACAGTGGATTTTGGTACATTCCTGTTAATAATTCTGATGATGAATACTTTTGGGTACTATATAGCGTACATAATATTTAAAGTAAGCAATAAATTCAAAATTGATCCCATTTTTTTTTTTAATAACATAAATGGTACTAAATCTGCTTATAATTTTAGATAATCTACCATGAACCATTTAGTATCCAAAGTATATTGTATATAATTTTAAGTGCCATTTCGTGGGGTCTCGCTATCGTGTGTTTTTTAAACCATTCTATGAAATGGACGGTAACTGATTTCCGTTATATTTACAATTAATAAAAATTTTGCATTTCTTTCAATTTTTAGGGAACTGCTGCCGAATCGAGACAAATAAACACGCACTGCATATTACACATAAAATTTTACGATTATCATGACGTCTGGCATTTATTGAGTGCCACTGCATTATATTTTAGTTGTATGTTACTTTTAACATTAGACGATAAATTGATTTATACCCCTCATAGTGATATTTACATATTTTAATTTTATATGAAATTTAAATAAAGCAGAAAATTTTTGTTTATAGTTGGTTGTCCTCTCTCCTACCAATTTTTGAGTAAAATTGATGTTAAACGATTGGGATTCAATGAGCTTCCATTTTTTGTTTTAGCTTTAACCTTCACACCATGGAAGTAGATTGAGACGGAATGTACACTAATAAGTAACACAAGATCTTTCTTCTTTATTTCAGAAACCTTTAACATTGGACATGAGCCTCTTGGAGAAACCATTTCAGGTTTCATCTGCTGATTGTATTAATGATCCATCTTTACTGGGATGAGTTTGATACATTTTCCCTTATCCAATAAATTGATCCTTATCTTTGAATTAGTTGAATTAGGTTCCCAAAGTTTATTGCAAGGACCTTTTCCTTCATAATTTTGCAATGGATTGTTTTGCGCCATCGATGTGGACACGTAAATCCTCTCCTTTTGTGTAAATTTTTTTGCCATCCTCGAGGCGAATTGGTTATCGATGTTTTAAAAACAAAGCGCCACCGGTTATGCATCGAAATTTTTGTAGACTTTACCAAAGGTGGCATTCGTGTTATGGTGTGGTCAGCACGCAGCCCCAACCTTAACTCTATAGAGAATTAATTAATAAGAGAAATTATAACTAATTATAAATTAAAAATATACGGAAGTCTGTACATCCGTTTTTATACTCTCTGCACCATTTTCGTACGTTTTTGATGCCCATCCACTGTTATCCACACACTTTACATAACTGTCGATAAATTTCAATAGGCATAGTGACTTTAGCACATACAAAACAAATCACAGAACGTAACTCACACCTGGCGGTAACGGCGAGTGGAAACTTCATCGCGAACGGCTACCAAACCAAGGCTAAGAGTCGCAGACAGGTCTGAGTGGTGGGGATTTGTAGGCGGGAAACCAAGTTACGCGCCAGTGTTACCGGGTCTTTCGTTAAAGCATTTCTCGCGACCCCAGCGCCTTAGAGACCTTAGTTTACGGACAACCCTCGTATTAAGACTCTTCAAAAGTTCGCCATCCAACCTGGTCTCCTTGCAATAGTTACTTTAATTTCAGTTAAATATTTAAGATTAAAAATGGAGTATGTATACTTAATTAGTACAAAAAGTTTTATTACTATTCATTCTCTATTTCTACTTAATTTTTCAGTAGAATAACTCGGCCTCGGGGATTTGATCTTCGAGGGTCCATCGCATTGCGACCATTGTTACTATGATAGCTACGTCACTGGATTCAAATGTGTACAGTTAGCTTCAACTTTGTCTCTTTGTATAGATCTATGCATTATAAATTTAATTTTTTTACCAGAAGATAGAAAACGGGCGAGGAAAATTTTGAAGTTAATTGCAATATTACGCTTTGTGGTTATTAATACAACTTGCAAGGTATTGCGTAGTACTACTGTTGAAATTAATTCAATCTAAAGTCAATTTAAAAGGGGAGTCGATAAAAATTCATTTGCTCCAAGAATATATTACATTTTTATAAAATTTACAAAATTTCTGACTAAATTACATATCACATAATTTCTTTAGGATGGAATTTCGCTTGCTTTCGTTTCGTCTTCAACTAGTTCAAAATTTCCTTTGCCTACATTAAATAACCGTTTTTTATTATTTCGTTCCATCACTTCAATAATTGCATATCCTATAATACCAATCACCAATAATACCATCAGAAGATAAATTTTAATGTTAATGCAAAGAAATGGATTGTAAGCGTAGGTTATTACTGACCCTGTCGATTCCCATAATCTGAAATTACTGTATGCTGCTTCTTCCTTATTAGGAAATAAAATTCCACAAAATGCTGTAAAAACAATTTTGTTATTAAAATCTTGAAAAATTAAATTTCATTGTTACCATTTATTTGAATAAGCCATATTGCATCTGACACTCCCCATAATCCTGCTATTAAAAAGAAAGCTATTTTGTTCTCTGAAGTAGGATTCCATAGTAAAAGCGTCAGCAGCAACGACATGTGCAATATTAACGCAAAAACCATCATCGGTACTCGACCAACTTTTTTAACAATCCCTCCTATAAAAATTGCTGTTAAAGCATTGCTAACTCCAAAACAAATCATAACAAATCCAATGTTGCTAATTCCCCAGCCGCACGAAACAAATGCCTAAAAGAAGGAAATTATGTTAGCTCCAATGAATGCAGTAATTTTCAAAAATTGTGCAATTAGTTTAAAAATAATTAGGAAGTTTTAATCCATTTTGGAACAATTCGAACTTTTACATTTCTATTTAAAATATGAATAATGCTGAAGTAACCTTAAATAGAAATATAAGTATTTACAGCATTAAAGTCCGCAGCTAAAAAGGCTTGTTCTGCGCCAATAAACATAGTAATTGGCAAAATTAAAATTTGATAAGGATTCCGAAGTTGCTGCAACGTTACTACTAACATCTTAATTCCGGATAAGCCATGAGAACTTCCCGTACGATTTCCTTGATATCTGTAAATTAATTCAAATTATTTCGTTATGGTTTCATAAGATGGCGCTCAGTGCTAGTATTTTTGAAAATATCAAAATTTGTTGTGTTTACCTTTTCAATGAATCAACACCAAAAATTACGCTTAAACATGCAACCGCCATACAAGCTAAATAAATTCCAGCGATAAGATTTATTTTATATGGAGGTGGAGGTTCTAAATTAGGATTTGAATGAACCGCACTGCTAGGACAAAACTTTGCGCCACATGAATTTTCAACTTCTTCAAGTAAACTAAAAGTTGTAGTTGTTGAGAGAAAATCTTCGGTTTTATTTACAATGGTGGTTATATTTTCTAACAAAGTTAATGGTTCCGAATCCGGAGAGGATAATACTAAAAGAAAAATTAATTAATTTTATTATTTTATCAACAATTTTATCATTAATTTGTTAAAAAGTTTTTTGGAGTTTAGTGATTCAAAAAGTTTTCAAAATTGGTAAAAGGGTTAATTCGTTTAGGCTTACTAATGACAAAATTTAAACTGGCGAATGCAGCTGTAGAATATAGGTTTTATAACTTCTAGATACAGAGAGCAATTAGGAGCGGGCAGTTGAATTAGGACAGTCTCAAATACAACTTCTATTTCTAAGCAGAACTGCATACACTAAATGCTGGCTCACCTAAAACTTTTGGAGACTTCAAACATTCATTGGCAAGCCCAAACAAATATTCCGACATTTCTCAAAACTTTTTGAATTACCTTTACGCTACTTACTAGCTGAACTAATGAGATTTCCCCAAACTTGAGAAAATTGATAAAACATAAAGAAAACTCCAAAAAAGCGAGTAACTATCATATCGGATGCTAAACCAGTTACTTGCGCATAAGATTCCGATATAACAGATAAAAACGTGCATTTCGCACACCATAAAGGACCTCCACCAAGTCCTACAAAAAGACCAGAAGGAATCATGGTAGCAAAACGTGGATAAAATTGTGCAGCAATAAACGGCATGTAAGTTAAAAAAGAAAGTGCAATTGTCCATTTACAACCAAACCATCTTGAAAAAAATTGTTGTTATTATTTACAATAAATTATTTTATTGCTAAATTTGTAACTCACTTTATAACGATAGTTGGTAAAAAAATATTGGAAAGAAGTAAGGATCCGTAGATAGCTGCTAACGTGAAAGTTCCTAAAGATTCGTCTGCGTTGACAGAACTTTGCAAGTTGGATGCTCCCCAGAATGCGGTGAAATGAATCATAAATGCAAAACCGAGAACTAGGACATTTCTCCATATCCTCCATTTTTCATTGGGTCCAAAATCACCTTTGCTTAGATCGTCCAATTTTAAGGAATTTACTCTTTTAGCCATTTTTTTTCTGGAATAATAAATTTCAGTTATTGTATGTTATTATTTATGTTGTGTAAAGTTTTGGGTTATTGGATAATACATTTTAATATTGTAAGGTTACAGGTTTGAAATTAGATAGAAGCTTTTACATAGTGAACAATGTATGTGTACATAATGTAGGTACATATTATATAGTTAACAGTTATTGTTATCAGAAATTGTATGAAATTTAATAATACTACAGTAAAATAAATTGTAAGTAAACAATTTTCTTATATGTTTAGTTTGGATAAATATAACTAGACACTAACTTGTATATTATTACAATGTTAAGTTTTAGTACACAAACTTTATAAAAATGCAACATTTTAGCATGTAATACAAAGTTATAGTAAATATGTATCTATTACTTACTATGGAATTCTTTGCATCAAATTTGCATCAAAATTGCGTCAATCAAAAATATGTTTATGCATAATATGCGTAAAATTATATTTTTGATTGCATTATACATTGCAAAGAATTCCATAGTATCTGCTATTTATTTACATGTCTTCCACAGGATCGAAAATATATTCAGGATTGTACGGTTAATATAGTTCCAACTGACTTGCGGTATGGATCAACAAGTTTATCACTGATTAGTTTGCAAAATGAGTACTTCCATCGCTTGTGAAATCAATAAACAGACGGATTCGAAGGCAGGTTACGAGATGCGGGGCGTCCAGAAAGAGTGAGGTTATAGTGAACATGAAACAGTCCCTCTGAAACACAGCCCCTAATGAGAGGGTTCTCAAAGCAAATATCATGAACTCTCCAGCACGCAATCGCAACCGTTGCAAGACTGCCTAAACAATACTCATTCACGCAGCGTCGATGATCTCGACAAGCAACGTAAGAAGTAACTAAAAATTTAAGAACTAATTAGCAAAGAAATGCGAACATTTCCCAAACTCCTTCTAAGCTTTAATAGCTTCCATGTTGATCCGTCACTGTAGAACAGCTATGACCTTCATCTACTAGAAGATAATGGCGGCTCTGGTATCCTATTAGTGTAGGTAACTGTGACAGTTACTTATTATCTATTATGACAAACAGAGACGGTCGGAGCATAGCGGTCAAGCGAGTTGACTATTAACGATAAATACCCACTTCGACTCCTGGTGAAGTAAGAACTTCATTTTGACCGTCTCTCTGGTCCATCAGATTAGGGGTTCTACGTCGGGCTTGCTCCTCGTCCTAGGTTAAAAATGTAAAATACTAGCAAACCAAACGCAAATTTGATAAGGGTGGTAGTTGGACATTGAACAACTTGTAGTAAATTATAATAACAAATTCAAATGGTCGGGGAAGTTTTAAAAATAAAAGGACTACCGGTAAAGACAATCCTGTGTCCGACTAGCCACGACTCTTGCTGCTTAGCAATTAAACCCCAGCGAATTCGCCGAAGGACACCCTATCTTCTTAATCCAGATTCTAGATTACCCCATAGGGAACTTAAAATCTTTTCAGTAGACATATCAATTAAAACGAGCTAAAATAAACCTTAATTAGGAACAGGGAAAGATAACAACATCGTATGACCCTTTACAATGTTATAACTATTATAATACTAATATGTATTTTATATTTTGTTAAGTATTTATTGTTTAATTTGCATAATTGAATCAATAAATCAAATAGAATAATAAAAATGTCACACATTATTATTAAATATTATTCATATTTTATTATTACGCCACAACATTTTAAATGAATTTAATTAAAAAGAGTACATTTAACTTACGTTACTATCATTGGGGGGTGCGATTTAGAAAATAAATTTAAAAATGGAGACAATACTTTACCATATTTCCCACTAGGATAGTAAATTTCATTAATAAGCGTGATCATTTGAATGATGTCTTCATTGTTGACAGTGAAGATATAAATTATTCTATTGAAACGCAATACAAAAATTTGTTTTACAAACAATTTTTTCAGTGTATAAAATTATTTACCAAAATATTATATTCCTTCATTCTATGGAACTTAAATAGTTAACAGGAATTTTGCGGTACATCTTGAATTTTGAATGTATTTTCATTTTAATATATGAGCCCATTATTTTAATTCGATAAATTCAAGGTTACGTTTAAAAAGTTAATATTACATCCAAAGGAATTTCAATCAAAATTATATATTTACCTGGTTTTTAAAAAATGTATACTTTATTGGGCTTGACATTTTAATATTTGTAAAATTGAAGTTTTACCGTTTTATTTTGATATAATTTTTGTTTTTCTCTTGGGAAAATTTTGTGTATAAAGCGGTATAAAGTAATCAATATTTGCATTCACAATTTTGGTGAAACGAGAAATACAAATATTTAGATTATTTGCTACCAAATTAATTATGAAATAAAATTAAATTTTGCAATTAAAAATGTAATGAAATGTAAATTACCTTCAGTAGATACGTTTAAAAATTAATTCAATGCATTTAATATTACAATCCCACTTTACTTTCACAATTCTACTAACTTGGTATAACTAATGCTGTAGCATAGAGTAAAATTTTAAAAAGCATTTTTTTATAAGAAGGTGAAGTTAAACCGGTTATCGAATTATTAAGTAATTATTCCTTCTTGTATTGTACCAATCTACTAGAATCAATATTAATTAACATAATTATAATACCACTTTAGTTTAGTGACAAAAAAGGAAGATACATACTACTTAAATTGTTGGGAAAATCCAATTGGTTTTTGCACAAGTATGGAAAAAAAAGTAATATTGAAAAAAACAAGAAAATAATTTTTGCTTTTAGTATTACTTATAAAATTAAGTTAAATTATAATAAATATAGAGCTACCAATTTTTAATTTTCTTGATTTAAAAATATTAAATTGTGATTTTTGAATTAACAATATTTTTTATGGTTGTTAGCCTAAGGGGTTAATTCTAAAACAGAAGGTGACTGCCAAGCTGAAATCTGCAATATTGTAATGGTGACATTTGACATTTTGATTTATACTTTTGTTTGTAATTTTTGTAAACAAGTACCTTGTGACTAACACAAAAGGTTTGATTTACCGCAATCCAGAATCCCAAGAACCTGGGTTTTAAATTTAACTTAATTAGTATCTACTTTTATCAATAAAATAATAAAAAGCGTTAATGACATACTCATTCAAATATTTAACCTGGTCAATCCGGTTACTAGAGTTCGTAGCGCCCTACAACGGATTTTTGTTGAAACTGAACGAAAACATAACCTTAAATTCTACAAATTTTACATTATCACCGGTATAGTTGCTAGCAACTAAACACCTAGAAGCTAAAATAGAAACTGCAAATGCTGAGTGTTCGATTCAACTCCTGAACAAAAAATATAACTTTATTCTGACCGCCACTAGAGCGGTACCAAAGAAAAAGAAAAAGAAAGAGCTAATGCGCAGAAACCAAAACTTGTACAGTCGTGTTTATCTTGGTGTCAATTGGTGGAATTGGGTGTCACGCGATCTCTACTGCGCAGGATTGTGTCTACGCCTTTTCTTCTTTCTTTGGAACTACTCTACCCAGATGTACTCTGTCTGCTAAGCATCTAACAATGATATATATAGTTACGTTACAGAAAGAAACAACGGCTTAGCCGAAATCCAGCGCAGTAAATGTGGAGGGAGAACGTGCCGGTGCTATCGTGTAGATGGACCGCATCAATTTTCGTTACTGCACCTTAGCTCCGCCTATTTTTCTTTCTGTAACGTAACTACACTTTGGTCTTTTATGTAGGACGAGAGAAACTGAGAGATAGAGAAAGAGAGATTTCCTGTTTAATAGATACCAGTCTCACTTAATTTTACTAAATGGTTACCATAATGGGAGTAGCTCCAGTTTATCGTCCAGGCAAACTCGTACTCATTAGAGTTCTGTTACTGAAAGAAAAAAAGGCGGAGCTAATGGCCAGGAACGAAAATTCGTCCGTTCAACTTTATGTTCGTGTCAATTGGTGGAATTGGGTGTCACTTGTCATCTACTGTGCCGGATTTTGGCTACGCCTTTTTTTCTTACAGTAACGAAACTCTACAAGATAAAAATGTTGCAATATAAAAATATGTATTTAATCACATCATATTCATATTCGTACAACAGAAGTTATACATAATTTTATATCTATAAAATGTTTTACAATCACTCAAGCAATTCAAGTTTGTGTCTATAAAATATTCTCGATGTATTTATACTGCCGTCATATAACTACATAATGAAACAAAATTTTTGTAAAATGATATTATTGCGTCATATTATCCTGGATATTTTTTAAAACTAAAATGGAGTAAATATTATTAGTTATTTTAGTTTCAAAAAGTAAACCTATTTGATATCAAGGAATCAAGGACTAAACATATACAACTAAATATAAGTATAACAAATTTTTATATTTGTTACTTGGTTCCTTCTTGAATGTTTTTTCACAATATTCCTTGATCCAGCCCTGCAGTTTTATTTACATTCAATCTCTTAGAGCAAAGGTTGATACTCTTTTCGTGAACGTGACCTTGAATTCAGTCTCCTAATAGCTTCGACGACAAGCGGGCCTACATTATTTCGCTACGATGATTTTCTTAAGTCCAGGTATTTTTTTGTCTCGACGTCACTATTTTTCGTGCCAAGTCGTGCATGACAAGTAGCTCAGCTATCGTTTAGTGTTTTTAGCTCCTGAAAATATCTGGTTAGCAATGATAAAAGAGGCTCTTTTGTGTTCGGCGCAGTTATGGTGTGCATGCAAGTCTGATGTCAAGTGTTGTCTTTGGTGTTGTCGTTTTGACAAACCAGAAGAACTTGACCTATAAATTTCGTTCTCAACAGCTTTTTCTGAACCGTTGGTTCAGCAACATCTCTACAAACAGTATACAGTGTCTTCGTGTAACAACGGTCAATTGTCTCCTGTTAATTTGGAACAGGTTCACCATTCTTCAACTTCCAAGCCAAGTTTTTCACGAACAAGTTTCTAAACTTACAATAGTTAGAAGTAAGTACTTTTTATTCTTTCCAATTCGTGCTTATTGGCTGATTCCGCCTTCTGTTTATTAATTTTTGGGTAACCATTAGAGTTTACTGTTGCGGGTGGACTTGAGAGCACTTTTACTTGTCATTAAGCACTACCTTTTTTCAGAATTCTGGACTTCCCTTCTCCCAAGAAAGTTGAGTGCTAACTTATAACATCATGGCTACATCAACTGGAGAGCTTCTCTACGGATTGCTACAGAATCTGGGTCTTAGTTTTGGGCAATCCTCTCATTAGGGGTTGCTTCACAAAGGATAATTTGTGTTTAAACTAGTAACGATGATATGCTATATCGCAGACTTCTATCTATAAAATTTACAAAAAAAAGTATCCTATTTTTCGTATTCTAATGCCTGTTTTTACCAAAAATTTATTTAAGAATTTCCTAGTAAAGAATTACTTAGCTAGGATTCCATAAATGTGATTGGTAAAATTTGACATAGTATTGACATAAAAAATTCATATGTCAAATTTGACCAATCAAATTTATGGAATCCTAGCTAAGTAATTCTTTACTAGAAAATTCTTAAATAAATTGTTGGTGAAAACAGGCATTATAGTTTTTGTAGTGTTTCGAATGTGATGTCGCACAGTGAGTTTTATAAAAATAGTGAAACAAATTTTGTATTCACTACGTCTGGAATATTATAGATAAGCTCCTTGTATTTTTGGCTTTCGCGTATAATTCAAATTCATGTACTCAGGGTCATTACGATCGGATTCTCTTTTATAATAAACTCAAAATAATAATTTTCGTGAAAATGAAGCCGTCTTATAAATTATAACACAATGTTTTGCAGAAAACCTAATCTCATCCTAACCAGAAATATGATCTTAAAAAAGAAATTTTTTCAAGAATAGAGTGTGATTTTAGTATGTGTTATGTGAAATATAAATTAAATTAAAAAAAAGTTAAATAAAATTTTCTTGTATGTTGTTCTTTACTTACAGTTAAAATCTAATATTTTTACGTCTAGTTAAGTTTTTGTTTAATTTATATTTCATCCTAACCAAACCCTAGTCTATACTTTTCAACAAAAATTACACTCTGAATCACAACCCCTAATGAGAGGGTTAATCTAAATCGAGACGAGAATCTGTCACAATCCGGAGATAACCTCTCTAGTTTGTTTGGCAACGATGTTAATAGACTAGCTTCTGATTAAATGTGGAGGCCAGGCCGTGGATTTCTGAAATAATAGACCGGTAGCTTGGGAAAACTCAGAAAGTGCACCCAGTCGAAATATAAACAAGTACCTAATAAAATCAGTATCCTCTAACGGTTACTCAAAATTGAACACAAAAACCCAGGAACACACATCGGTCAGACGAGTAAGAAAGAAGTAATTTACTTACATAAAACGTTTTCGTAAGTTTACTACTTATCTGGCGACATACGACGGCTGGCTTAAAAGATGGAAATCTGTAACTTGTCAATTTACACAGGAAAACACTTGATCGACATTCGCGATACTAAAAACACTGCTTGCAGATCTGTAGCTGAAACTGGACCTGTGAGAGATGTTGTTGGAGATGTTACGCAACGCTGGACCATCCAGGTGACGAATGAATTCCCCAAGTGATCATCCAAAAATAACAATAGGACGTTGCCAACTCGAAGAAATCCAAAATGGTTCCACAACTTGCGGACCAAAAACTGCGTAGTAGGTTGCGCATTAAGAGCCTTTCCTATTTTCAGATGTTTATAAACAGAAGCCAAAAATACCAAATGACAACTATACTACTGTTTCACACGATAAGGAACAGATAAGACATAAAAAATACTTGTCCCACGCACTACAGGCACTTAACAAAATCGTCGTAAAAACAGCGTACGTTTGCTATGGTCGAGCTTACAAGACTCAAGACCCCTCAGGTATTTCCTACGCAATACATTCCACGCTATCAACCATCTGCTAGCAAAAGTCATTAAATTTAATGATTGCATTTAAATAAAATGCATGGACTGTACTTAGAAATTTTGAAATGAAATGAGAAAGTAGTGCCATAGTGCAAATAATATTCTTTACAAGTTAAACAAACTTATTTTCTTTATGCCGGTGTAGAAAATGGGGTTTCACGTCCTCATTTGAGGTACGTAAAGTGCCTTTTTTCACTCCCTAAGGAGTGAAAAGTGGGGGTTCATAGATTTTCACGTCCTAGGGAGTGAAAAAGGGGGGGGGGGTCATAAAAATAACAAAGATGTAAAAACAACAAAATTTGTGCAAACCCAATTTATTTATGTGTGAGGTTCACTATTTGTCCGGCTTATTTCGACGTAAACGCACTTTGCTTGGCAGAATGCTCCTGTGGTTCTAATCAAACTGTAGGATACGCCCCCCCCCCATTGAGGGCGCTAAAACTGTACTGCGGGCGACTGCGGGAGCATCAAATGAATAAGGCATCAGAATTATTAATGCTGTAACAGTTTTAATTCTTTTATTTCCAGGGGGAGGGCAAAGTTATTCCGAGTAAAGAAGGGGGCATGAAATTAGAAAGTTTGAGTACCACTGGGTTAGATAGAGAAATTTCTCTAGGAGCCAAATAACCTAACTTGTTTATCTCCTATATGGAAAGTGAAAATTTATATTAACCATGTGTTTGCAGAGGCTGCGATTAATTCTTCCCTGTCGTCTTAATTTAAGGTTTCTTTATGTAATTATGTATTCTTCTTTTATTCTTTTTATCCGGTTTTCAGCTTCACTCCGATCAAGTCACTCCCCAAACCATTACAGCTGCAGAATGAACTCCAACATTGCCGGTCCTGTTTTAAGGGTGAAATACGCAACTTTTTTGCCTTAGGGTGGAAAAGTAAAACCGTCATATCGCAACGGGCTAAAAATAATTTGTTTTTTATTTACTAATAATCCAAATTACAAACTAATTATTAATAATTTTAGAATTTAATTTGATTGGACGGAAAACAGTCACTTTGCTTCGATTCCTTCGGTCAGCAATCTCAACAAATCGGACTGTAAACTAAGATTTTAAGGCCTTGGAACGTAAACTACAAATAATTGTATTTTTTTGCATAATATTTCATAAAAATTGCATAATATTGTATAGATGAAAGTACATAAATTAACACTTTGCAAATAATTAAGTACTTATCGAACCGAAAATGACCCTAATTGCTTGCGAACTGTTTGTTTATACTAATATTAATTAAAATAATAAATTATTCAATTACTGTGTTTTTTGTAATTTCCGTTTATTACGTAAATTTTGTTTACTTTTTGTTAAAAATATAATCAAGATGTGAGCGATTAAAAATAAACTGTTGTTTTCCTTCCAATAGCAGAAACACGCAGCTTCATTACTGTTAGAGGTAATATTTTCCTTAGTGGTTGGCACATGACTTGGGCTTGCGCGGAAAATGTGGAGGGAGAATCCGTGACACCCAATTCCACCAATTGACACAAACCTAGAATCGAAATGACGAATATTCGTTTCTGCACATTAGCCACTCCCAACCACTAAGGACAAATACAACTATAACAAGGTTAAAATTTCATTTCATCTTCATCGTCCTCGTGGTATTATATTCTAGTACTCTCATAGCTGGGGGGGGGGGTTATCCTGTAAAGTTAGGCTTCTGGTTTTCTGACATATTAAAAATCAAACATATTAATTTTTATTTAAATTATCTACTATTTTTTTATTATTTAATTTTTTAGAAAATATTTTTAGGTGAAAGTTATGAAAAATTATATAGCGAATTTATTTTATTTAAAAAAACTATTACGAAGAAGTCCACATTAAAATTAATAATAGGTACATACATAAATAAATGAAAACTGATGTCGGTTGTAAAAAAACATATTTAGTTATAATAAGTAAATATGAAAGTATGTATGTAATGTGAAGAACCTTTATGATACGATTTAAGTATGTCTTATAAGTTATAACAATATTTATATGAAATCAATATTTTAGTTTTTGATATGTGGTCATAATTTCTAAGCCGTAGAACTCTAAATCTGTTTATTATGCCCCTAATACATATACAATGTATTTGATTTTTGAACGTCTACGATATTGTCCAATTTACCTATAAATACACAATTTTTTTCGTTTCGTTTTCAATTATTTTTAGTAATTTTTTAAATTAATAGATAAATAACCATGGTTTATCTTTAGTATTTTAATGCAATTAAAATAAATATTATAAATAATTTATGAATGTACAAATAGAATTGACTAACTTGTAAAATTATAAGTTATATGTATACGACCTATTGAGCTTATGTTTTAATAGAGAGGGCAATGCAACATGGGCTGCATACCACTAAAGTTAATATAATATTTCAAAGATACAATTTACGAAATGAGTATATTTAGTTGCAGCCACTGCAGGGACCTAAGGCAGGGACTAATATAACTCACAATGCCACAAAGTACAAGCTGCCTACAGTTGGGCTTAAATAAATTGGTAGCTGTGGCACAATTTAAAATTAAAATGCTTCTTATGAACTTGGGAAAAATGTAAATTTTTTGAAAAAAGTTTTAGTAATATAAAGAACACGTATGCAAAAGGTTCATATTTTTGTATACAATAAATTTCTTTTTTACAATCAAATAATCATAACTTAAAGATGATTTCTTTCCTTTTAGCATAGTAAACTTGGATTCCTTCGAAATTTTTGTTTGAATTTGTTTGCGAACAGCTTGTACATATTATTATACGAATTTCTAACTGTAATTGACATCTTTACAACAAATTACCTATTAAACTTTACCAAAGCGTGAGTAATTACTTGCCGATATAGGAGATCTAATCTTAGTAATTATCAACAAATTTAGTCTTAAAAGTTTATCTTCATGTAACAACTAATATAATAGTTCAATTTAACTTGGCTGTTCTTGTCTATTCCAATACTTGTACGTGATCTTTTGGTATTCAGTCAACTGTATTTGTTATACTAGTAACTATCGAAGTTGCTATTAAATTATTCCACTATATTATGGCAGTTCAACGAATTCAAAATAAATATTTTAGGGTGAGTACAATAATATGGAGAGACGGCTTCACTTGTAGTTTCTGCACAATGTAACACCAAGAATTCAAAGAATTCTGGTTAGAACATGTGCAATAATTAAAGGTAAACGATTTTTCGGTATCTAATCAAGCAAAATCCTAAAAAACAAATAAAATCGCGTCGAGCAGCTTTAAGGCTCTTTCAAAAATTTTACGAAATGTCAAAGAACAATTTTATTCCATTAATAGCCGGTACTATATTATATTAGCCTTGATAAATTTATCTCGAATATATATATTTAACAACCTTGTTGTGGTGTAAGCGGTGCTTTGAAATTAACTTGACATTTAATTTCCAAACGCCATTTTTCATCTATTGAACTGTGAAAGTTCGCGTATCGTGTGTAAATTATAAAATAATATTTGCTTTAAACTATACCTATTTTAGTTTACACGATGTTTTTACACACGATACGCGAACTTTCACAGTTCAACAGATGACAGATGGCGTTTGGAAACTAAATGTCAAGTTTGAGACTACTCAACTCAGGGAAGACTAGATTCAAATTCGCATTAAATGACTCGGGATAATTTATATCGTTTAATGAGTTTGAACTTAAGGGTGAGAATTGGATCCTGTTGTTTGGACTGCAGAATTGTCCTATAGCCGCTTGTGTAAATATGTGCGATTGCATCAAACCACCATTACATTTAACGTCAATTTGGCTTAATGGCGTTTTGATACTATCGATTGTAATTTGTGTGGCAAAATCAATTGTCCACTATATAGTCCATTATATTGGATATTATATTATTTATGTATAAGGTTTGCCTATGTGTTTCTTTCATAACTATTTAGTTATGGTTCTTATATATTTAGTGTACGAAGTCCAATTGGGAGTGACGCTCCTTTAGGCATAATGGTAGGTATGGTGTTTAGTTTGATGTTGACTCATCGTGTGCTTCGAACCTTCAGTCGTTGGTTCTGATTGAGCACGACAGAGTCAAGTGACGTTCCCGTTAAAGTGACTCTGGCGCCCATTTCTGAAGTACCGAACTTGTCTAGTGAAGTCCGCAAAACATTAGGTAGCATTTACTTGTTTCGTTCTTACCATCTATCAACCCCCCCCCCCCCCCCCGCACCCGCGCTAGCAAAGTCGACACCATAACGCATATCGTTTTGTTACAGATGGGGTTAAATGGCGTTTTGCGGAGAAAGCCCGTAACAACTTTTAGTGTATTTTTACACTGTGTTTTCTTCGCATTTGCATTTTATTTTTAAATTCGTTAGTTGTTAACTCGTGATAATAAATTAATTTGTATATTTTAAAAAATTTACGAGTTAATTAAATTAAATTATATGATATTTTTATCAAGCTTTCAAGCATTTGTGTGCTATTCGTCAGAACCATTTTGTCTTATTCTGACGAAGAGCACACAAATGCTTGAAAGCTTGTTAAAATTAATATAATTTAACGCTTCTTATTGTATTCGTCAAGAACTGCTCTCTATTCACACGAACACCGAAGAAATTAATATTTTCAGTGTCTACTGCATTGGCCAAAAAGATGAATCCAATACAAATTAGATCCATTAATTGGATTTTGGGTACAAAGACAAGTGCCATCAGGATTCGTCGTTAAACATTTCATGAACTTTCAATACAGTCAATTGGGGTGGAATTGATCATATGGGGGTGAGATTGATCACTTTTTATTTTTTTAATTTAGCGCCAATATCAAATTTCCGAGCTCGCTCTTATCGACTAGGAGTTTACTAGTAGTGTAATAGTCGATATGAACGAGCTAGATTAGCAATTTTGACGCTAAATTCAAATATATATGCAGATGATTTTTGATCAATCTCACCCCAAGTATGATCAATTCCACCCCAAATGACGGTAGTAATTTTCTAAAATTTCTATTTTGTGATATAGGTAGTATTGTTCGAAGGATTTTAGGAGTAAGTACATAGTATAATAATACATTATCAAGTAATATTCAAATTAGTTAATGGTTTATAAGAACAATGTTTTCTTCGCAGAGCAGAATATAATTTTATTTTATGAAAAGCAGCCCATTATATTGTTAAAATTTTGTTTTCGTATTTATACAAATTTAATACGCCTACGTACATAGTGTACATTATAAAGTAAAAACTTTTATTATCTTGTTTTAGTAATTTACTACTTATTATGTAATGCTAAGTTAATTAAATAATTAATTATGTACCTATTAAATGAATCGATTTTTTACATTAAATACCTAGTTATTTAAATACAAAATTTTTGATTTGCGAATTAAAATTTTAATATGAATGAATTCGATTCACCAAAACATAAAATTTATGGTACTCAAAAAGAACTAAAATACTTATTTGGCAATAATAAAATATACTATTTCGTTATTCTGAGAAAAGAGATACACAAATTTTATTTGCATTATACATGAAGAAATTAATATGACCATAAAATATTATATGGTTCTATTTTAAAAATTTCTTTTGGAAAGTTAATTTGTTCAACATTGGATTAAATAAAATCATTATAATGTAGAAGAAATTTAGTAAAGAAAATCGTTTTTATATAATATTTAAAATAAAAACCATAGCTATCTAGTAGCAAAATTTATACCATGGAGTACATTACTACATTAGCACTATTGTGGTGGAAAATCTAAAAAAATTGCTATTCCATTTCCCACTGTATTCTCATGTATTCCCATTGATGTAAAAATTTTGGTTAACAATTTTGCATTTGTAAAACACAAAATAACAAAAATATCCGTTCTCCTAAGAACATTTAAAATATTTTATTGGTTATTACTAAAAACAAAAAAAAAAAAAAAGTTTTAGAAAACTCTGAATATTGCAATGTATTTTTTATAGTAGGCACCCCTGTGATATTTATTGTATAGTCCCTTGCGAGAGTTTAAAGTTTTTGTAAGCCTTCCGACAATCAGTTGTAAAGCGAAGATGCCTTCTTGATGACGCTCAAGAGACAAAACTTGTGATCTTGAATTAAATATAATGTAATTCATGTATAATAATTCAACTGTGGTGTTACAATTGGAATAAAGTTGTATCTGTAGTTTTACTGCTGTTTTAGTTAGCTTTCTTGGTTTCCTATTTAGTTGCTTTTTAAATGATTTTAAATAAAATTTAATTTTAATTTTTAACTTTAAATCGTTTTATTAATTACTATTATTGCGATTTGTTATTGCTTCAATTTATTTTCACCTTATTGACTTAATTTTTATACTGAATTTGTTTGAAATTCAAGTTTTTAAAATTAAAGGGGGCATTGAACAAGTGGTTTTACAATTTTTTTTTTTTTTTCAAAAAAGAGCTCTTTTTAGTGGATTTGCCACGACGTACGAAAGAAGCTTTGACGTAGTGGGTTATTAAATAAGAGAGATTTCATTAATCCACTTATGCGCGTCATTTCCACTGTCCATAAAAATAATCGTGAATAAAATTATTCAAAATGGAATATCTTGAAAATTGAAAAGGCTGAAGAGTTACTTTTAAAAATTTGAATTCGATAGGTTGGATGAAATCATTGCTTTCAATGTACAATTTTTCCATTGCGAGTTTAACTTACTTTACTGCACTAGTGCTATAAAAATTTATAAATCACGTTATCGCAACTGTAATGAACATGTCAATATATGGCAGAAAAATTATTAAATTTATACATTAATTTATTATTGTATAAATTAATAAATTTAAAATAAAATTACTAGTTATTATTTTACTTAAAAAGTTGGAAAAAAACTTGAATCTTCAGTTTATTACTCAATAAGCAATTCAAGGTTTTCAAAAAAAAGTAATTTGTCCTAAATTTAATGTAAAATAACCTATCCATAATATACGGATAAGCATCGACCGAGGAAAGTCACGAAATCGAAATGGAACAATTTTACAATAAAAAATCGGGAAAGAAGACCATATATTATAGATGTAGTAGGCAAGGAGATAATTCACTCGGACACAAACAATAATGGAAGCAGATCGACTGTGTGAACTAGCAGCGGCGTTGAACATGATAATATCGAGCACCAAGTATAAACAAAAAACAGCATAAAATTACTTGGACCAGGCCAGGAGGGAGTAAATCAGAAGGAAATCAAATAGATCATAATGTTGATAACAAGAAGACGAACATCTGTACGTGATGTGAGACGTACAGAGCAGCCAACGCGGACTCGGATCATTGCCTCGTAGTCGCGGATATCAAGCAAAATATATCAATGGATAGAACATAGCAAGAAAGAGTGAAGCAAATTATTGAAATCGAAAAACTAAACAATGATTGGACAGAGGTCAGGAGAAATGTAGAAAAGTTGAAAATTGAATTAGAGAATAAATAAGTGAAACGTGTCGGTTGAAATTTAGGAACAATGGAAAACAATAGCAGCGTGTATCACAGAAAGCATCAAGCAGAAATAGGATACAAAAAGAGACAAAAGTGGAAGATATGGTTCGACAAAGAATGTGAAAAGAAAATGAACGAGAAAAACACAGCAAGACTAAAATGGATAGAAATTGGCGACGAAGAAGACTATAAAAAAATTATAAATATAAGAAAAATAAATGGGTGGAAGAGAGGATGAAAGAAATTGAAGAATGCAATAGCAGAAAAGATATGAAGGGATTATACCAAAACATTACGAACAAGAGAAAGCAAAACACAGTCAAAACAAAAGGAATAAAAAATAATGAAGGTAGACTAGAAAGTGAATCAGAAAAGATAAAGCAGATCTGAACAGAATATTTTCAAAGGTTACTTATGCATAAACAGTATCGAGAACGAGAATAAATTGAATTAACACCGACAATGGACGAAGACGAAATAAAAGAACCACATAGGGAAGAGGTTATGCAAGCAATAAAAAGATTAAAGAATAAGAAGGCACAGGGAGGTGACGAAATGATGGCGGAGATGATTAAGTACGGTGGAGAGGCACTACATGATGCAATGAGTGCACTGGTAAAAAGAATATGGAATGAAGAAAAGATGCCAAAAGCATGGGGCAACGGAATCATCATAACACTAAGGTAGAAATGAGATGTGGAAGTATGTAACAATTACATAGGAATAATATTCCTAGGTGGTCGGAGCTCAGTGGTCACGAGAGTTGACTATGAACACTAAATACCCGGTTCGAATCCGAGTAAAGGACCACATCATGAGGAGTTACGATGAAGAGGTAGCAAAGAAAGTGATGTTGTAGGAGCCGAATGGGGCCCGAACCAGAGGAAACCTGAGACTACGATGGTGGGACGGTGTGATAGAAGAATTGAGAGTGACCGAAGTGACAAATTGGAGGCAGGATTGTGGTGATCGAAAGATCTGGAGATCAATAGTAAAGGCAATAAAGACACACCCAGATTATGGAAAAAAAGCCACCATCAATGAATGTTTGAACTGTAATTTGATCAGAACTATCCCCCTCTCAAAAAGGATTTGTAAGGCCCGAAAGGGTCAGCTCAATTTATCAATGAATGTAATGCAATTTAATTCGAAGAAATAGAGCTAAACTAATGGTTTAGCTATATAGATTTTCATTCAACATATTCAAAATAATTCTTTATATTCTACCAAGTTTTCAAAATATCGCTTTTCAAAAATGACTTGTAAATTATAAACTTTACAAAAAGCTTGTTAATATAAATCAATTTATTCGTTATCCTACTTCTAAAAATCCTTCGTATTAATGCGAGTAGTTTGTAATATCCTTTGAATGCATTTCTAATCTTCCCTAAAAGGTAAACGCGGTCTGAGTTAAACAAAAGTTGGCAGATCCGAAAATCCACCAACTTTGTTTATTTTTAACGCAGGACCAATGATAATCCGGTCAGATTGTGCAATATCTGTATGTGTGTGTGCAAGTTGATGACAATTTTTGAATCATTGATGTGGTGTTTCAATTGTTTTAATAGTAATGGTTCAAAAATTCAATACATAATAAAACCCCTCAAGATATGGCAAAAATATTAATCTTCATCTAATCTTTAAAAAAAGCATGATAAAAATATTATAATTTTGTTCCTTAGGGAACAAATCAGCTTCTGATGCTAGAATCTTAAAAAAATATACCATACTTCCAAAATCCATTTCGCAAGTTTTACCCATCCACCCATTTCACTTGATTGCGCAAACCAAAAAAACACAGTCGTGGAGTTCAAAATCGATGATATGGAAGAATTTTCATATCAAGATATTTTAATGTTCCCAAAATCAGTATTCACATCAGAGAAAAAAAAATTATCGAGATTGGAGAATTTACCTCTACAAAACGTCTGAATATCAGAGTAAAATATCCATCAAAACTCAAAAATAATTACATGATAAAATTTGATGTTTACTGGGAATAAATTATTCTATCTAACGAAATTTCAAACTACAACTCGCTTGTATCGGAAATTACTTTCGATTATTTATATAAAAAAAATACCTTATAGTTGGAGATAGCATACTTTATAGAGTTTTGACTTGACAGCGCCAGCGCCAAGATTTGGGACCGGAAATAAACATAATATTGTAATATTTTGTTTTACATTAAGTTCAAATATGATCAATAAAATCACAAATTACAATTTTTAAACGTTTTTTATAAACTTTATATAACGGTTAAATTTTAAATTATTTAATATTTACCTATTATTACGATAACCTTCTGATTTAATTCACATAAGTAACTATATGATACCAGGATAACTGTGGTAGCAAACCACATTAAACTAAATTATCCTTTATTGTTTATATTTATCGGAGACTGATCTTAACGCTTCCGTAAGTACAGAATCAAATAATTGGTTTTAAGGTGTATAATTCTGGATAATTGATGAAAAGTCAAGATCAGAAAAGGAGAAATGATAACAAATACAATTTCCCTTTTAGGAAGGAAATAGCGTAGTGCGGAAAAAGCTATATTGAACATCAACACTCACGTTATGCTAAATTGGTGAGGAAATTAACAGACTTCGTTTATTGTCATCGCAATAATCTAATAATTCGTTACTTTTAATGTGTGCGGTTAAATGTTTGCATTAATGTTTGTGCTTAGTTAAGCACGAATTAATTAATTTGTATATCGAGGTATCCCCGGTTTTTACAATAATAGGTTTGACTAATACAAAAAAAATTTAATTAATTCTAATTGTTAAATAATTATGTCACGATTACCTTAACCTTGGTTTAAAGCGGTACTCTTTAAAACTCCTACTATAAAATATTATTCAATTAGAAGACATCAACATACAACCTATTGAAATGGAGCACATTAGCTATTTATTATTCAACACACTTGTTGTTTAAACAAGCACTTAAATGGAAACCGTACTATATTAATCTATTCAATAATAGTAATGTTCTATTTACGTATGTACATTGTAGAAAACCTGTAGAATACTAATCCCATAACATAAAGTAATTAATACATAACAAAATGCTTCTTGTGCAGGTTAAGTAAATCTTGATCGATTTAGGATGCGTGAATGTAGCTTAAGCTTCTAATGGATTGAAGTAATTATTTTGTATACAAATCTATGCTACTTAGTACTTACGGCTCATCGACCCGATCCGATATTGTGTAAACCATTTTGGAACTCAAAAATACGCAAAATAAACACAATATTAAAACTCAACTACTTGGTTTAAGGTTGATAGAAAACTACCGGAGATTTTCTAGTTAGCAGATAGTTATTATATAATTTTCATTCAGTTTATGGTATGTAATACGTGCATAGTTTAATTAAAGGTTACATTTTTTTTTCGGAGACTTGGGTAAATCGATGGGTATTTGTAATAATTAAGTTCAGTATTATTATTTAATTGTTTGTTTTTTATTTAAATTACCAAAATAATGTAATATTCTTGAAGTACTAATTTTAATTTTTTTATTATCCTTATCAGGATTATGTTTCGCATAATTAACTAGTAATAAATGTTATAAGGTTAAAAAATTAAAGTGGAACAATAATTACTACCAAGTTTTCTCTTTTATGCTTGATTAAATTACATCATTATAAGTTAAAATTAGTGTAATGTTAAATATTTAATAATTATTAAGAAAGAAAGTAATTAATTTTTATTTTTAAAATTTGAGGGTATTGGCTTAAAAATAAGCAAACGGTCAAAAACAATAATCTAAAAAAACACACAGTAAAACTGGCCAGACGCAGGTGAGTAATAAATAATGACTTAACCAGATCTGGTAAGGTGGTCCAACTTAATAATACAATCAGGGCTTTTACCATAATTTTTCGTTATACCTCTCGGTATAGATTGAACTTATCAAAGGAATTGAGATGTAGAGACACACTGGCGTCATAATGTCGTCAGTTATTGGGCTTGTAGTGACGTCGAAGACGTCATAAATGACGTCACTTGACGTCAAAGCAACGTCTCTTAATGACGACGTCAACTTATCGCCTTGAAAGTTACGTCATAATGTACGTCAGTTAGTTATTCGGTCAATGACGTCGCCGACGAATAATGAATTATCTAGGAGATTAATTTATATTTGTGCAACTTCGGATTTACATTTATTTTTGACACATGAGGTGAATTAAATGCCATATTTTTAATTTTAAACACATTTTCGTATTTGTTATTAATTATAATATCAATTTTTGGTGTAAGATAACGTACATTTTACTATTATCAATATTTATAGTAATCATATTATTATTAGTTAATACTTTATATGACAAATTAAAATATATTTATTAATGACTCCGTTGGCCTTGTGCTTAGCAAGTCGGCTTTCATTTTGTCATTGCGAGTTCCATCCTCACCAGAATCATATTTTTTTATTTAAATTTTTATTAAGTATTATATTATTATAATAAGGGCCGACCTAAATGTATCTACTAGACTAATAATTAGTTTTTTAGTTTATGAATCTCCTAGTTAAATTTGTAGTTTGTGAATGGTGCTTTACCTACGTACAAATTTACCTAGGAGATTCATAAATTAAAAAAACCTAATTATTAGTCTAGTAGATACATTTAGGTCGGCCCTTATTATAATAATATAATACTTAAATAAAAATTTAAATAAAAAAATATGATTCTGGTGAGGATCGAACTCGCAATGACAAAATGAAAGCCGACTTGCTAAGCACAAGGCCAACGGAATCATTAATAAATATATTTTAATTTGTCATATAAAGTATTAACTAATAAAATAATATGATTACTATAAATATTGATAATAGTAAAATGTACGTTATCTTACACCAAAAATTGATATTATAATAATTAATAACAAATACGAAAATGTGTTTAAAATTAAAAATATGGCATTTAATTCACCTCATGTGTCAAAAATAAATGTAAATCCGAAGTTGCACGAATATAAATTAATCTCCTAGATAAATTTATCCCCAAGACTAATTTTATTCCCACCGTTATAGTCTTGGGCCTAAGTTTACTAAAAAGCTGTAATAAAGCTATACCAAAAGGGCAACGGCCTTAACGCATGACCAGTTCATGGCGCGGAAGGCTATATCCTGACGGAAGCCACTCCTGTATCCACTGCCCAATACGGAAATGGTTTCAACACATGATTAGACCATGGTTTGGAAGGCTGTACCTTGAAGGAACTTGAGGTAATCAAATGCTTCGTTATCAAAATGACTCTTTCTGTTTGTCATCCAAATAACGCAACCTGAATGTGAACTGAATGGCAAAGACCTGAACCAATGAACTTATTGTTCATGGCGTAGGAGGTCAACCCTGAAGGGAACCAACCCATAGCGGTCACTGACTTTCAACGAAATGGACACCTAAGGAGCAAACCTTCAATGTTTTCTTAATGATAATGGTTGCAAGAGGCAGAAAAGGTAATTTAGACTAGAACGCAGAAAGGGTAATGACCTTAACCTATGATTTACTCATGATGTAAAAGGTTTGATCCAGAAAGGAATTGGGATGACTCTCAGTGACTAATAACCTTAACCCATGGTTTCCATTGTGCAGGAAGTCAATCCTGGAGTAAACTTATTTATTGGGCACCTAAGGGGTTCTGGCTTTAACTCACAGCGAGGAGACTTGTCATGACGGGGAAGATCGAGTCCTGGTGGACTACAAAGTGACAGCTTGAACTTGAGATGGCAAGTAAACCTCTAAGGGTGTTTACGAATCATCCTTGAAACATTGGAACCCAAAGGGAGTTACGTTTGCAAAAAGTTAAAATTATTACGGGAGTGGGGGCCCCGTATGATTGTTTCTGCTAATATGTCAATCGTCAGAAGAAAATTTATGGGTCGTGGAAGATTTGTAGAAGACGACTGTCTTGGCCTGGCTTATGGAGGACCATGTTGTAATAATGCCATCGGGTCTACGAGCTCATCTGGTCTTAAATGATTTGGTTTGGAGTTGAAGATTTCAAGTTATTCCTTGACCTAATTTTCTGGTCGAAGGTTTATACGGTAAAGGTTTGGGCTCTATACTTTTTGCGATGGAGCAGTCTGGACGTTTGATATCTGTCTGGAGGTTCATGTTCTTGTTCTTCTTAACCAAATTGCAACTTTACGTCCTTGGAACGTAAACTATTTTAATAATAAGGTATACGATTACTAGATTAGGTTATAATTTGAAGAATGAATTTTTCAAAAATTTCCATACTAATTAACTACTACTTGCTAAAGGTATTTATTAATTATCATTATACCTTCTCATTAATTGAACAATTAGAAAAATGAAATTTGATCCAATATGAAATCATTTTTCAATCACAGTTTATGTAATTATGAAATAAATTCCATTGTCATTTTTAAAATATTATGTTAATAAAAATAGTTTACAATTTTATCCAATAATTATTATGATACAATAAATAAGTGCATTACAACAGATTGAATTATTTAGTTTATTTAATTAATTACCGATTGATTCTTGTTTACGTAGATTGTAATTTACATTTACTATGCTCAGGACGCAAACACATTAGCACAAAATTGTTGTGACATCGCCAGTGAAGTTCAATTACAGTTTAAATGCAAATCCATCGTTTAGGTGGGTGAAGTTATTGGAAACAGACTATTCTGTAATATCTTTGTTCTGTATTTGATAACTGGGTTTCATCAATTGAATGAAATAAATAAACAAAATTGTCATTAATAATAGTTTGGAACTCGTTCCCTAACAAATGCATTCCATTACGTGTGGTAATATCGAGTAAATGAGATTTACATTTTACCATCAAACTATTCGATAGCTGTAATGTAGGGTACACTGGGACGGAACAAGATAAAAGTAAATTTTATTAAATTGAAAAAATTAGAAATTTTAATAAATAGTTTTTCCATACTATTTATCATGTGTTCAATTTCGGGTATAGAAATACCTATACTCCTTTTTTATTAGAGATTGGGTGACATAGTTTTCAGGTTACAGATTAGTTGTTATTCGTCATCATTACTATCTACGCGTTTGCACAAGTTACGAGCCTATTTTTTATAATATTGAACATACGATATCCTAACTCACTCGATGGAAACCAAATACATGCTTTCGCAATATAAACACAATGTATCCTCATCTTCGGAACTTCCTAAATTATTTTATTTTCATATTCCTCCATTTCTTATTTTCATTTTATACAATTTTCTATTGAATTATTAGACTTTCTAGACTTTCAAAGTTATCTAGCCTTTTTGTTCATTTTTGCTCAGTGGTACCGAATACGTGACGGCTTTCTGACCAGTTTTTTTTAACCACTTTGCATATTCTAGTTTGAAATCAAAAATTTACATTAGTGAAGTCATTTTCAATTTTGACTTTCATCAAAAGTGTTATCGGTGTTGATGATAAATGTTTTTATTTATTAATAGGTATCTATTATTAATAATGTTGTCAGTATAATAATAATTCGACCTTTTGTTTGTTGGTTTTAACAAGACATTTTTATTTATTTATTTAAAGTTAAAACCTTTTTATAACAACGAGATGGCATCATTAGCTCATCTCATTTTTTTAAGAAATCTGGGGATTGATAGAACATAAGGAAATGCAGGTAGTAGAATTTTCGTCCATGCTAAAGATAGTTTTGAAAATGGAGGAAAATATTATCTATTATTTGCACAGCATCTTCACTATAGATGTGGTTCTTTTTATAATAAGTAAATTTTTTCCATATTTGCAAAATTGTCGGATACGTGAGCCAAAATCTAGCGATCAAAAATTCTTTGAAAGTATTATAATGTTATTTTGTCACTGACAAACTGATTGTCCTTATCGCGAGCAAAACAACAATCACAAAGGCTTAACGGTAAACTATGCAGTCGAGAGCAATTTTTTATGAGACTATCCCGTAGGGTCTGAGGTTCAAGGCTTGTGAGTTTCGTTAGTATGTGTCCTCCCTTAACGAGAATCACCAAAAATAAATCTACTTCTAATGCGGGCCAACACGATATTGTAAGTTCACTTGCGCTTACAATACGCAAATCTGGTGTAACTAAAATTATGAACGTCTAACGGTAAATCTATCTCTACCTATTAAATAATCAAAGAGCCAGATAAAAACGTCGTGCACAAATAATGAGATGTAGACGTCAACAAAATAATATTTTATTTTTATACTTGTAATGAGCAAAAATACCAAACAAAATTCGTAGTCGGAATAAATTCCGTTACGGAGCTTATAAGGTGTTATGTGTGTCAGCTGACCAAAGACAAATGCATTTACCTTTGTGATTTTGTGGTCACCGACTCAAATTGTCTACAGTTTCTGTTGTTCAGTGTACAAAATGTGTAAGCAAATAAATTTATGAACAATAATTTACAGTTTTTATTTACCGGTATCCACTTTTTGAGGACCGCTGATTCTACCAGTTGATATTCTTGACGTTGGACATTGTGCGCTGATGGAATCGAACGAAAACTGTTTTGTGCTTGCAAATCTTCTCCTGATTGTTTATTAATCCTAAAATCTCGTGATAAATTACTGCTAAATCGACGTCTATACGCTCGTGTTTCTACTTTATAACCTAAAATCTGATAAAGCACTTTTTGAAAAATTAATGTTGCGAATTTCATCAATTTTGATTCTCCCAGGTCGATTGACAATCTATCAACTCTAACAAGCTGTTTTTGTTACACGATGACTTCCAAAACGTTCAATTTAAATCGGAACATGAACTTTTTACAAAATGGCCGACCAATCTTTATCAACTCGATAAATCGACAAAATTCTGGATTCTTCCAAACCCAAATTTTCACTCATTCGCAATAAACACCACTCTACAATTTTCTCTCAAGATCAAGAAAATTCTTCTCAGGAATAACTTGAAATTTTACGTCGCACCTCTCTCGCACTCGACGCAAAAAGCGTTTTTTTTCAGATGTCAAAAAGCCACCCATAAACTATTAAAACACATAAACATCAATTGTGTTTAAGTGTGTGTAATTTGGAATATTTTTGCTCCTCTATTTACAAATTTTGCTTGGTTATTGGGGATGTAAATTTCACCCTTTCAATTAAACAAATAATTCTTTGCTGCTACCTAGCTTGCGTTTTGAAACACGACAGTATATAGATTCAGATAAAACTGTTGCATTAAGAGGATTCCATATGTCTATTGGATCAGATATAACTTGAACACATAGGAAACACTTTGTACAAAAAATGTGGCTATCAGTCTGCCAGGCTGAGAAAAGGCTTACAAGTTTTGTCTTTGCTAAAAGAGTCTATTTCTGATAGTGATAATACTTTGCAGGTCCATTGTTCTACTGTAGTACAAAGATGAAGGGAAGTTCTGAGTCAATCTGTTGAAAATCTTCTCTCTACTACAAAAAATTGTAGTCCATAAATTTGGAAGATAAATATCAAACGAGTATGACTTGATAAGCATTATTAAACTTACATACAAATGTATGTTTACTTACATAAAACCTTCTCGCAAGTTTACAACTTATCTAGTGACAAACGTCTGCTTCTACTTGACATACGACGGCTGGCTTAAAAGATGGCAATCTGTAATTTATCAATTTACACAGGAAAACACTTGATCGACATTCGCGATACTAAAACACTGCTTGCAGATCTGTAGCTGAAACTGGACCAGGGAGAGATGGTGTGGAGATGTTACGCAACGCTGGACCATCCAGATGATCAAAGAATTCCCAAGTGATCATCCAAAACAACAACAATAGGACGTTGCCAACTGGAGGAAATACGACTGGCACGACGAAAATGGTGACATTGGCCCCAAAAACTATTTGACCAAGCAAAAATCGGCACTTAACAAAATCGCTGTAAAACAACGTACTATGTCCACCGTCGTAGCTATTGCGAGACTCAAGACCCCGGTATTCCTACGCCAGACGTTCCCAGCCTAGAACCTGCATTAAATAGCAAGCCAAATGTTTGCAATACAAAATTATATTTAAATAAAATGAATGGGCCGTACTTTTAAATATTGAAATTAAATGAGAAAGTAGTACCACATAACGAAATGCAAAAATTCGTTACGCCACTGTCTTCTGATCATTGGGCTGCGTTTGACCTTCAAAAGTGTCTGCCTATACTGAAGTTAACAGCAAGTATAGCATTTTATAAAGGAAAGTTATGGACTTTCAACCTCACAGTTCGTAATGTAACCACAAAACGAACATTTTGCTACAATGTAGTACGAAGATATAGCGCAACGAGGAGCCTATGAAATTACTTCATGTTCCCATGTGTACAAATTCATTATGAACTTACCCGATAGTGTGGAGAAAGTCATATTCTTGATAAGTGTCCTGGACAGAATCGGAATAATATATTTCCAGTTATGGTCAAGGTGACATTACACCAGAAGGGCAACTTATAAGAAATCCACCATCAATTTCTTGTCCTGGCTACACTTTCCTAGAATGTGATAGCGATCATGCGTCAATCAAATGATTTCTTAAAAACTATGACAGCAAGATTGGGTGTCTATGGTATGAATGACAAGTGGTTGATTCGATGTTAAACTTACAAGACAAGAAGACTACTTTATTTTCTCCAAACTGGTATCTAATCATTTCATTAAGAAAAACATTGATGTTGGAAAAGTTTCCGTTGCTTGGAATCAAGTTTCTTGGCTAAAGCTTTAAAAGATCCTGTAATGAAGTGATTTTCAATTATATACTACATTAGATTCAATTGAATCATTTAGATGTTATTCCATATTAAAACGAGGCTGATCAGTTAATTGGGAAGATATCCATGTAGAACTGGGTTATTCTGCAGGCTTAATAATTGATAAAGTCTAATTCCAAAAATATTGGATTTAATGTAAATTTTAATCATTGTCTTCGAAGTTTATATTAACAAAGGCATGTATAAAAAAATTGGCCTTTTATTTATAGAATAAATCTTAAAATTACAATTAAACGGCTACAAGAACACGCACTGGAAAAATTTAGGATTGAGCTTGCCCAAAACATTAAAATTACCTCTAATATTAATTCGATTAAAACATTAGAAGAAAAAATCAAAAACCTGGCACTAAACATTAACAACGCTAAAAAGATCCAAATTAATCAAAATGATAACAAACAATGAAAACTTCCTAGACGAAATAGATTAAATTAATTAACGACAGAAACCATTTTACGTTTTAGAACAACAGCAACTGCTAACATTTACAATTTTACTAGGACTTGAATGAGGAAAAATATTCAAAACTAAATTCAAACATTTAAAAATAGAAAGTTGAGTGAGTTTATATATGAGATAATTCCGTTTGGAAATTGACAGGAAATCTTAAAAAGCTTTTAAACCAATTCCTTCTCTAAACTTAGAGAACAACGTCATCGTATGACTGATAAAAAAAATCAAAGGCCTTAGCGGTAACTTTTCAAAAAGTTTATAATACGGACACGACGGATACTAACGCACAAACAAAAATTAGAAGAGACATCAAAGATTTTTTAGGCAAAGTATCCACACTAACAACCTACCAACACACAAAAGTATTGACCAACCCTAACGAAATTAAAACTTATTCTATAAAAATTTTTCGAACAAAATAATCGTGCAACTAAATTATAACTTAAATGCGATTTTCAAATTACAACATTTTTCTGTGGACTGGAAACTTGGCCTTGTGGTACCCCGGCTAGAAACCCAACAAAAAACACCAATGCAACCAACTAGTTACAGACCGATCAGCCTGCTCAATACTATTTCGGAATTGACTGAAAAAATTATATTTGACCGACTGCAACGTGAGCAGGACGACTGAAAAATTATCAATAAATGCCAGTTTGGACTCACGAAAGGACACAGCAATACAATACAATAAAATAAAGTAAGTCATGGCTCTATTGTAGCCATTTTGTGATTGTTATGCCAACAATTTTTAATAAATTTGTTCTCTCTCTTTCCCATAGTTTTGTTTTCCAATTTTATATACCTACTTCATTTCGGTAAAGGTCTTGAAAACATTCCAAGCCACTTGAAATATCGATTAAATTGGAATCTAACTCTTTAACTAAAGGGATACAATCTAACGAGATTAAATTTTCTCAGGAAATTTAAAATTTCAGTTTACTTGGGAAATTGCTTTTCTGTCAGTAAAATTAAAAATAATTTAATTTTTATCGTTTAATAAATTATTATAAAATGCACACTTCTTATCTCGCCGGGTTGCGGAAATCACATCGCAAATTCTCGTTATTGTAACTGTCTTAAATGCAATATTTTGAACAATAATTAAAAAGGAAATTAAATCTGCACTTTTCAAGACTAGATTCGGTTTAAAAGTTTCAGTTTCAATAGGTGCGAAATTTACGCACTACATTTGAGATTTAACTGTGCAAACTCTTTAAAACTTTGTTACAGTTTCTAGTAAAATAATAAATTAAAGTTATATTTCGCCACAATGTGGAACGTAAATCATAACTAATAAGTTTTGAGTAAAATTTTACACAAAAACAACCAAATTTTAGTGTTTACTTTCTTGTAAGCACGGTAAGGGTTGCTAATTTATTTGCTAATAAATTTCTTGTAGCTATTCTTTTAGAAATACAACACATGCTTAGTGTTAAGGGCCCTACACACGATCATGCTTAGCTTTATGTTTGACTTACCAGCCTGACTATTCATGTTAAAACTGTACGTGCAAACGTTTGATGACTTGCAGTGGTGGTGAGAGCTAGGAGGAAATCCTTGAGTTCAATACAATTCTATATTTTTATTTAGAAAACCAAAGTTGGCAGTGTCGCAATATCTACGTTAAAGTAAATTTAGCTTTTCTCCTCTTCAACCATTCGCTACTGATGGTTTGTAAAGCCATTAATGAGGACCAAACGTGCTTTACATTTACTATCATTCCTAACTTTGTGACAATCCGAAACTGATTGTTTGTAATAGGTAAGATCAAGCCAGGAATGTCGGACCGAAGCAGTCAACTTTCGCGAGTATGTAGCCGTGTATAGGGACCTTAAAGGAATATTATTAAATTAAATACCAATTTTATACATGCACTGTATAATAAACATACAAATAAAATAAAATTGAAGTTAACTTTTTCCTTGGAATTGTTATTCTGTGCGTTTTACGATTTTAACAAATTTATATTCAAATATTTATCTTTGTTAGCTTAAACCTTTTTAATCTCCTTAAATCTAAGTAATACTTAAAAGATTAGTTCAAATTCGTGGCAGTTAATCATTATGTACATACATGTAATATGTAATTCGGAATAGGAAAATAGTATAAGCTTGTGTGCTCGGTGTGCTTGGTGTTACGAAAAATTAATTATGTTTTAGAGTCTCATAGAGGCAAAATTAATTACAACAATCTTTTCAAAATAAAATCGCAGGATGATAATATTGGAAACGTTGTAGGTTTGTATGCAATTATGTATCTACTATCTTCCACTCCAATTCCAATTTTAACCAAGTTGCCATAAAATAATGCAAACAACTTTACTGAAACGCTTAGGAAGTTTTACATTTCTATTTGTTTTGGGTTAAATGAGAAAGTTGATAATAGGAAAATATGCGAATACCTTATAAATGTTTGGTGAAAAGGATTTAAAAAATAATGAAACAAATAATATTTTTTATCAAAAATAATGCACTTTACAATAATAAATAATTAATTTTTTACTAATCTGTTTTAGTTGCCGGTTTTCTAAATGATTTAACAACTGTTGCTAATCCTATTACAGATGGAAATATTGGCAATGCAGTGAGGCTTCCTATTCCCATAAAATTACCAACTCCTCCACTAATTAAAGGACACACCAATCCTGATAACGACAAAGCACTGGTGAAAGCTCCCATTATAACTCCCCTATCCTTGTCTGTAGTTCTTGATGATAAAACTTCCATGATTACAGAATCCAATAACACCTTTGCTATCAACTTTACCATTATCATTGCAATATAAAATTCCCAGGTATACGTAAAACAAAGAACTGCCAATGAAAGAGTCATAACAGAGAATCCTTGAAGTAGTCGTCTGTATCCGGTAACATCGTTTTTATAAAAGATATCATTGACACGATTTATCAACAAAGTACAAACTACCATAACTATACTAATGAACGAAATTGTGTAACCGATATGAATTTGTTTAAAGGAATAAATGGTCGTTAATGTGACCCCCATATTCATAAAAACCATGTTAGTGGTAGCTTCGAGCAGAAATTTGTATGATAATATATCACCATATACCGACCAGTCGACAGCTTTGAAACTCATGAAAATTTTTTTGAAGCCACTAGAAGGTTCTTCTTTATCCTCTTCCTTTTTTTCATTCGATTGCTTCTGTGCGTCCTTGGGCTTATATTTTTCTTCTACATAGAAATTCGCGATTCCTAAAAGTATAGTTCAATTAATTTAATAATTCTGATTCGTTCATAATCATACTTACCGATTGTTAAAATATTCATAGCACACAAGAAGATGCCAATGTATACGAAGTTTTGCAGTTTTTCATATAAAATTCCACCAAATAATGGACCAAACATGAATGCTAATCCGCCTATGGCACCCATTTTGTTAACGTAGGTGGATACATCTTTTGCAGGTACATTATCCGCAATTATAGTTCTTAAAACTGGGTCAGTGTGATGCGAAACACCTGATGTAATAAGGTAACGAAAATGTTAATATTAAACTCTCATTTTAGAAAAAAATAGAACTTACCGAATATAATTCTAGCGATCGTAAACGTAAACAAAGATGGAATTATTAACAGACAGTTACTTATAAGCACAAATGACATAGTTATTAGTAATACTGGCTTTCTTCCACGACTATCACTCCAACTGCCCTATAAATAAACAAAAATTTAGGAAGAATTTAATATAGCGGATTATATTGTTAATGCATGGTAAGGTAAATTAGAAAAATATGTGGTTAAGGGATGATCAGCAAGTATTTTGTTGCATAACATGTTTCATGTGTCTAGCACATATCTTCAGGTGGAGCTACAAATTAAAATACAAATGATTGCATTTTCACTGCTGGATTAGGCCTCTCCAATAATGGGGGTTGTTGGCCATAACTCGCCACGATGGCCAGACGGATTAACGAGGGTAGTCCGCAGATCGATTTTGGACTACATTTGTTTTAAATCCAGTTGGTAGCTTGATAGGCTAGCCTTCAGATGTGCCTGTAGCCCTTTTTTTAGACTTTGTTATATAAGAAAGTTTGACTCTCCCCAGGTTTGAATCCGGTACCCCGCATTTGCAGTTAAACACTTTAGCTGCAAGGCAATGACTGTATCCGTCGAGGCGACGAAATATAACGAATAATATCAATAAAATACCCACAAGACTGAAGATTAATAAACAAAACTTATCATTATTAATATTAACATATTACTAAAATGAACGGGTTCCAAAAACGGTGTTGATGATCAACATCAAACAATAACCTTGAAACAAAAATGATGAACTCGAGCGATCCGTAACTATAATTACGTCCGTATTCAATCGCAGCTCTGGGTAGACTATCCCCTATCAACTCACAGTCAAATCACACATTTCACGCTAACTTTGAAGCCATGCAATTTTATGGACGTTGCAATATTAAAATGCATGCAAGATGCAATAAATGCAAGACCATATCACTAAAAATTAATGAAATTAATTTGAAACTAATTTAAAAACAAATGTATAATAATTTGTTATACCACACTTTTAAAATTTTATTTATTATTATTTAATTTTATTTGCCAAATGAAGTAGATTTTTAAAATATCTTCATTTTATTTATTCGATGTTATTTTAAAAACATTCAATTTGTTATATTATTTATTTAATTATTAATTAAATTTATTATATTGTAAATGATTAATTAATTAGATATTCACAAAGTTCTGCCATTTCTCACTTGTCACTAACACGCTATTGTTTATCTGGTGGCCTTGTACTCGTCCAAAACCAATCTAAATGAAGAATAATTTATTGTAAAGTTTCTTTTAGTTTATTAAATTAGCATTCTACCAATTAATTTGTTATTATGCTAATGAATTCGTATTTTTAGCTGTAAATTCTGACTTGATCGATCTATTAATTTTTACTTAAATTGTTACATTTTTAACTCTTGATGATTAATTAATAAAATATTTAAATATTTAAAATAGAACGGGTGAACAGTAAAATAAATAATAAAATTAAAAAATGAAAATATAAAATAATTTTCTTATTTATTTTACTCCATATATTTTTAACAATTTTATTTGTAAATTTCAACCACTCAAAATTCAATTTTTAATAAAATATTTCATTTCCTCATTAAAGAGATACTCATTCGCCATTCGAACAATAAATATCATTTTCGTTGGGTTATTCGATTTTTTAAAACTATTCTACAAATTTTGTTTTCCCTTGGAAGGCGGATCACTTCGTGGAATTCTTTTATTATCTGGATGGTGCAGCGTTGCTTAATTCACATTTATTAGAATTTACAAGTGTTCCAGATTCACCTTTTGGAGCCAAACGTTGTATCTCCAGTGGAAGAAAACGCCTGTCACCAATAAGTTGTAAAGCTTACGAAAACACTCGAGAAAGTAAATTTTAATTCTATCTTATTCGTTTGACCGACTTGTTTTGGTTTTTGTGTTTAAATTGTTGGTAATAGCGGTTATACTGTTTTGTTTTAGGTGCTTGTAAATTTAAGGTGGGTGCATTTTGTGATTGTGATACCGTATTCTCATTTGCTACTGTGTATGTTTTCCACAGCCATTTATATTGCAATTGTATTAATTGTGAAAGCACCTCTCAAATTCTTGTTTCAATTAAAACACTTTCATTACCATTTGCGCTTTTTAAGTACCCCCAAGATACAATTTCCTCCATAATCTATGGCACAGCCTCCGCACAAATCGAGGGCTAGGCTATTAACATTGTTGCCAAATAAACTGGGGAGATCATCTCCAGATTGTGAGGGACTCTGGTCTCTGTTTGGGTCAACCCCCTCATTAGGGGTTGCTTCTCAGAGAATGTGTGTTTTCGTTTCAAGATGTTGAACGACAATCCATTGCCATTTACCAGTACCGTAACTAGGGCGTCGTAATGGTGGTGAAGCTACGGTTGCACATATTTGAGACGAATATTAAATCATATTTCGTACTCTATTTTTTCTTTCAAAGAATTCTTTAAAAGCAATAGAATTACTGTCAAGCTAAATATATAAAAAAAAAAACTAGACGTTAACATAATAATGTAGGTGATAATGCGGAATTGCACTGATGAATAGAAATGCATGTGAAATACAGGTAGGGAAACCAGCGATTCTCATGTAGCATTTTTTCAAATGCTATTGTTTTTGCTTGGTATTTTTCGTTAAACAATTTTTATATTTATTAACAGCGTTTGGAAATTACATTTTGTGTAACAATTTGTGAAAATATTGTGGCTTGAAAACCTATGTGTGTTTCAAACATGCGCAAGAGTTTTGAATTTTCGAAAATTTATCGAATATCATTCTTCCGCTTATCATTATGAAAGGTGGAAGTTGCATTTCTCGTTGTGTGTAATTTTATGTTTTAAAAGCCACAAATTGTTCAATGATTTTATTTTATTGCAGTGATCTTTTAATTTACCTTCAGCGTAATACTTGTAGGTAAGATTACATATTTTCCATCTAGAACAGAAGTTCCATGTTGATAAATTTCAGCTTTTTGTATTATCACGTCAAATTTTATGTGACGTCCATTTTTGGTTCCAATTTTGATTATAGTTTCTGGAAGCGAAGTTGGAGTGGTTTAAACGCGGATATATACGTTTTGATATCGGGGGTGTTTATCTATTTTAACCATTGTTGGTTTTAATGGTGTTCAACAACTGGTCCCGTTTCATCAGTCCCCACTTCACCCCACGACACCTCTTATCAGCCGTGACCTCGTTTGGTTTGATGTTGGAAAATAATGAAGTTTATGGAACTAATATTTCCGCATATTTTTGGAAGTTCGTCCACTTCTATCCAACATCGAATGCTTGTTCTCTGGCAGCTGTTGGGGATAACAGCGACGACGTGGGACCGCCGGAAATCCATATATTATTTATTTTTGTAGAAGCGTATTTAGGATATTAGCTAGCCTCAATTATTTATATCGATATGGAGATGATATTCTGTTCGCAGGTGAATTGATTCTTGTTTAATTGAGTGCAGTTTTTGTTATTTTTAGCTATACACCTGAAACTCAGTTTAAATGATGAACCACTAATATTCCAGAGGTTCCAAAAGAATTGAGATGTTGAATCAAACGGATTGAGGTGGAAGGATAAACATATCATAATTTTTTAGAAACACTAAAAATGTAATAGTCAGTTTTAGCACTAAAAATATAAAATTGGCATAGATGTTTACTATCAAGTTGCACTACTTAGACCACGCAACTTTAAATTATGGGGAAGGATAAGTTGAAAGGAGTCAATTTTACTGACATTTTTATGTCTGCTTTGGGCAGTCTCCTAGATGCGCGAATTAGTATTTCGAGTTGTATTTCGATGGTAACTCATTTTTTATTTTTTCTAATGTTGTCAATGGCAACGTACTTTATAGAATTATAATGTAACGTTGTCAATGACAACGTACTTTATAGGATATAATAGTATATTATTTAATGAGTGTATAATGCAGGCCATATTACATGAGAATTGTTTACAACACGAGCGAACGAAGTGGGCGAGTTTTGTAATTATTCTCATGTAATATGGCCAATTATACACGAATTGAATACTATACTTTATCTTCGACTGTTAAACAATCATTCTTTTATCTACAACTGCATTATTAAATTATTTAAGTTTTATCGTGCTCAACTATCAAAGTTGCCATGTTTTTATCAAAAATAATTAAATAATATACTATGAAACGTCAAAAATAGTGTTTTGTTTCTAAAAGCCGTGGAATATGAATTCATATTCCACTAGTGTAATATAGACTAAATTATGTGTCTATGGTTACGCACATAATAACAGTATTGTTTAACATGAGTGGATAAAATACATTAAAATTATAATTTTTATATTAGTGTTAGAAAAAATATTGAAGAAAACGCGTGTTTTATAGATTAAAAATCTTTCTCAATTAAATCCTCACTCCCTATGGTCGCTCGGATTTAAACTACGACTTCTTAATAGCTATTATATCTATTTTTATTCGATTGTCCCAGGGTAACCCTTCAGAGTATCCTGGATTTTACTGGATTTGTTATATGTTTTTTTGTCTTCTATTGAAGTTTTGCAATCAAACATTGTCAAGCCCATCGTTTACCTAACTTTGTTTTCTGCATAAAACCAACTCTTTTTTACTTTTGTGTTTTATTTAGAGCACTGAGCCCCGGACATTTTTTCTTAGTTAGTTGCCAAACGATCGTCCGAGCAACAACGGAAGAACCCACGAACCGCGTACCCGCGCCCCAAGTTCTGATACTGGACGAGGGTGTAATCCCTTAGCTGGTCTATCTACCATTCCATCATAGACCAGCAGGGCAAGTAGCTCAAATTAGAGCAATTTATGTTACACTCAATTGGGGTTCTCGGGGGGGGGGGATAAAAAATCATCCCTGGTTGGGTAAGGAGAAGAAAATATTGTTAACAAGGTAGATATAAAAAGGTTATAAAACCAACATTATTAAGTTTACTATAAAAAAATTATTTTTAATCCCTTGTCGATGAGGTTAAAAAAGAAAAGATCAAATGTAATAGAATTCTTTTTCTTAATTATTTGTTTGTTGTTGAATAAGAACTGTAAAATGTGTTTTGGTTTAACGCAAAAGTTTTCAATTGTATAAATAAATATTTAACATTTAAAAAAATCTTTGATTTGAGCGGGCGGGGGGGGGGTAATTTATTGTTGGTCAGGACTTGTTGAAATTATTCACGAAAAAGCGGTGTTTTCCCTTTTCCACCCTGGTCACTTTTTTAAATTAAAAATGAAAAACGATAATATGTAGAATCATGATTGCAGTTCCTTAGGAAATTTGTGTTTATTCCTACATAAAGCCTTGTTTTCAAAAAACGACTGGATATGTACACCGCTCCCCCAGATAGCTGAGAAATCAATCGAAATTGAAGGCGAATTTGCAGCATGTTACATAAAGGTGAAAACATTATTATTGTGTCAACCTATCGATCACCATCAGGAAGTCTCAATAAATTCCTAGAATTGCTTGAAGATATTGTATCGAACTTAACAAGACTCTATAATCCACAAACCAAATTAGGTAATAATAACGGGCGATTTCAATATAGACCTAAATACAAATTCACTCGAAAAATTCAGCCTCGAACAACTCATGAAATCTTTCAATCTGGAAAAAACTATATTTGAACCAACACGATACAATCAAATATCCTCAACCTGCATCGATAACATCTTCACCAACGTAAACTACATTTCTAGCTACCTACCCGAAACTACTATATCCGACCATAAAACAATTTGCATTGAGTGGCACACAGACAAACAAAAAAAAACAAGACAAAATATTAAAGAGAAAATTTTCAAACAAACTAATAGACATATTTAAAAACAAGATCAGCATTATAAATTGGGAAAGTGTATACCAGGAAACGGACCCAAATAAGAAGTTCCACTCATTTATCAAAATCATTCAAGAAAACGCTGACGCTACATTTCCATTAAAAAGCTACAAGCGAAACAAAACAAAAATCAAACTCGCAAAAGATCTTGAAAACATAAAGAAGCAAATGAAATCACTACATAAACAAATCAAACAAAACACCTCAAACACAAAAAACAGGAAAAGCTACAACAATTTAAGGAAACTTTTTAATGTAGAACTTGAAGCACACAAAAAGCAGATGAATGTGAAACAAATCACGCAATCCAGTGATATCCAAAAAGAAACATGGTCCATCATCAACAAAGAACTAGGCAAAAAAAATGAACCTAAATACGACTCGATACTTACAGCAAACGACTTCTGTAATCATTATACCAATGCAACAGATCACCTAAACAAGAAGATCCCAGCAACAAATACAAAACCTTCGCAATACCTAAATTCAGGAATTCCCAGCACACGAGATACCATATTTTTATACGACATCACTGAAACAGAGATAGATAACACCATAAACCAACTAAAAAACTCGTCATCCTACTAAGGTAAAACACCCAGCACTTGAACACCGCAAGAAATGGAACTAGTACTTGAACAGATTTTTGAAATTGTATTAATGCAAAAACCGAATATTCATAATAAGTAATATCCGTATTTTATAATTACTTGATGATTTAGCAATTGATTTCTATAAGTTTTTTTAAATTATAAATCGAAATAATTATATTTTTGTTTACTTGAAAGTTGGCATGTGGAATAGCCGATAAGCATGCTACTTTTGCCATGGAAAGTTAGTAAACCGTAAACCGCGCAATCACAGTTTTTAGGTTATGAACTTGAACTCGAAAAAACTAACATAAAATGATCACGTTTGTCCATTACGTTTGTCATACATAAATAAATCAATGTTGCCAAATGTATCTTTAGAATATCGATTGGATTTTTGTTTAATTTTGACTGATTTTGACTATTTTCACACGTGTTCAAGTACTACCACCACCGGAGTGTTCAATTACGGCTGCGATTCAAAATAGATTGTTCAATTACTGCTGCATTTGAAGTATATTTTAAAAACCTTGTAAAAATATGATAATTTTATTAATTATTCCTTTTTTCTTTGCTATTATATGCAAAACTATCTATATTTTTATAAATAACATATTTTAATCAAATTAATCGAATTTTATTTGCTTAAGAGGACTGTATACCTAACTTTTAACGAATATCGATATAGCTCTTTTATTAATCTATGGAATTTAATGCGGTTTGAAGTAAATGATTAGAAAAAAAATCTAGTTTCACGGAAAGTCATTAAGAATTAAAAAAAAAAAAATTTTCATTTTTATTATAATAATTTGTCACTCCAGTGACCTGCAAGTGACTTTCCATGAATATACAAACTATTTTAAATTAAAACTATTTTAAAAATATTTATGTAGGAAGACAAAAACCCCTATATATTTGCTTATTAAGAAAATGCATTTAAATCACCGCGAGGTAGCGACCTCTGGCAAATAATTGTATTTCAAAGATTGGAGGCGTGCGCTATTTCATAGACGTGCATTATGTTTATTTTCTTAGGATAAAATTATGTTGTAGCTGTGTTTAAAACGATACTACATGTAACTTTAAATGTTTTATATCACTAACTTTGTCTAAAATTACTTATTTTAATTTATTTACACATAAGTTAATTAATTTGTCTTTTGCACTTATTTTTTAAAACTTTCCTAATTATTAATTTAACTAAATTTTCCTAATTTAGTTTTTGACCCCTCAACCACAAGTGTTCTTTGTTTTTTCGATCACCACATCGACATTTGTTACTAATAAAAAATCTGTATAAGAATAAAAATAACAACGTAGGGGAGACTCAGACGTATCTTTGATATGCCGACCGAACGGCAAAGAATAATTCGAATTGACACGCTAGCTAAATTTTTATCCCTTAAAATGGCAGTAGTACAAAATCCTTTTTGTCTTTTTTTTGTGAAAATTTTTGGTTTGATTCTAGTTCTAACGATAGAGACATATTTGCTAACAATTTTCTAAGAAAATTCAAGTTGATAGGACGATTGGTTCAAGAATTATTTCTAAGTTTGTACTCATAAAACTTGTCAGTAAACTTTTTAACCCTTATGTTACCGAATAGGGGTACCCGGGTACTTTTTTGACTTTACCGATGTATATCTCAGTTTGTATTTTTCACAGCGTATTGGGACTTTGTGACATCTTATAAAATATAGTTCTAAATAAATTAAAGCAATTTTAAAAGTTTTTCGATTTTTACAAATGCAATTTTTTCGCGATTATAACAGACTATGCCTATATTCCCGAATGGGGTACCCGGGTACCCCTTATTGAAAATCGCATATTATTGACCCCAAAAAGGGATGATTTTATTGAAAACAAGTGATTTATTTTTTATAATGCAAGTGATAATGCCTACAAAACACTAACAATCTCGAAAAAAGCCCTAAAAAGTATAAATTCGCAAAAATTATGTCGGGGTACCCGGGTACCCCATCCGGGTGATATATGTTGTTTTTTTATTCGGTAACAAGGGTTAAAATCTTTTTTTTTTTAATTATTTTTTTTTTTGTAAAAGTAGGGGAGACCGGGCTAGTTGACTAACTTTTTAAGTAGGTCTATATATCGCACCGCCAGTTCAATAGGGTTGCAAGTGCAAAAGGAGTAATTGTTGAGAAATCAAGAAAACAGTTTTATAGTTACTTAACACTTAATGAGTTCATAGGAACTTATCTTTTACCTCAGTTCGTTTCTAAACAAAATTTTGCTGATATGGCAGTATTCTACAATAGCTATGATTGAAAACAACTGCAATACAGCAATAACTAAAAACAGACCAATTTTGCACTTGCAACCCTATTGAACTGGCGGTGCGATATGTTTATTACATTTACCGAAAATATTTTCTTGATTTTAGATATGTGAGTAGGTCGTATATGTCTTTCTCAATTTAATTTTAAATATTAGATTGCTTCTATTTTGACCAGATAAAATTATTTTCCCCATTTAGAATAATAGGTAGAGTTAGTCAACTAGCCCAGAGAACGGGGTTAGTTGACTTATGTATTTTGGTTAATTCTTCTTCTTCAGGTGCCTATCCGATTTCGGATGTTAGCGATCCTCCTGGCTAAGCCAAGAAGACTTTACTAGAGAAATGTTAATGGGGTGGTTTCCCGTTGCCTTCCCCATAGTCCACAGATCGATTTTGGACTTTTTAGATCACAGCACATATCCGACGCAATCAGGATTAGAACCGCGGTTTCCCGCTCTGTAGTCTATCCGTGTTTGATTTACGCCAGACTGCTGGCTTTTTGGTTAATAAATTTATCAATTCAGTGTCGATATTTAAGTGCCTAACGGATGAAATAAATAATATTAACCCTTAAACGTCACCGTTTATACAAGCGCCATATAAGTTAACCAATTAGTGTACAACGTCCGTTTAATCTTGAAACGGACTAACAAATTAGCGACAATTCCATTGAATTCCATTCCATTAACGAATTGGCGCTAATTTGTTAGTCGTCCGTTTAAGGCCGTGTTCTGGTTTGGAATGAAAAAAAATCAAGGTTTTGTTTTATTGCATAATATTCTTAAAGTTTAGACCTTTAAGAAAATTTTCAAGAGAAAATTTTAAAATTCCAATAGTTTAACACGTTTTAGCTACTTTAATGACGCAGCAACTGAACCTAGCAGTGAGTAACTTATCGAAGGTCGTAGTAATTATGTATTTTATGACATTTTAACATTTTTCAACATGGTTGACATAATATCTCAAGTTCCATTTGACCGATTTACTTCAAATTTTGTACAAACTTTCACTATATAACTGTCTATCGCCCCTACCACTTTTGTATCAAAATTATTTGTTTTACGGGTTGAAACTTTTGCTTAAAACTTTAAACGTGTTTTACTCAAAACAACATTTTACAACCTGGTTGACATGATATCTCAAGTTCTATGTAACCGATTTGCTTCAAATTTTGTACCAACCTTCACTATATAACTGTCTATCGTTCCTACTACTTTTGTATAAAAATTATTTGGTTTACTATTTTAAAAAATTAAAAATTGTGAAAAAAACAGTCAAAAATAGATATTTTCGATACAAGTTAGAAAAAGATACTTTTCCACGCGTTTCCCGTTTTCTCTTTGGTAGGGACGATAACGACATTCTTACTAATTAAGAATATTTTTTGAAATCTTGTCTCCGATTACCAGAAGGGTTGCAATCGTGTCAACCAGCACACCCTCTATATTTTTTTATACCCCCAACTTTACCGGGTTAGTGTGAACTCCGCCAATTCGGCAGGTAGAAAAAAACAAAAAAGTGTGAACTACGCCAAAACCAAAAAGGTCGACAGTAATGGGGTAATGTGAACTCCGCCAAGAGTGTTGTGAACTCCGCCAAATGCAAAAAGGTCGACAGTAATCCAATATGTGAACTCCGCCAACAGCCATTTAACAATGTGTTAACTATTTATATCATAAGCCGGAGATTATGGTTATTGGATTTTAAGCCAAAATGGCTCTGGAGCGCTGCAAAGCGGAGCGGAGCGTAGCGTCAATTTTGGCAACATATCCACCTAGGACAGAGTTGAAAAAAAAAGCTAGATTCACCCCTTGATAATACCACAATTTGCCCAGTTGGATCACCCCCGGGGGATGTTTTTAATGAGTTTAGTGTTAGATTTCGTAAAAGCAGTCTCCTTTTACGGTACCCCTATTATAAATAAATAAATTTTTGTTATTTTTAAAAGTAAAATTATTGGTAAAAACAGGGATGCGTCGGTAGGTTACTGTTACAAACGATTACTTTTTTAATTAAATATAAATTTACTAATAAATCCCTCCCTAAATAAATCCCGTAAGCCCGTATGTTAACTCCACCCAAAATTGGCGTGGATTACATTTCAGATTACTGTCGACCTTTTTGGTTTTGGCGTAGTTCACACTTTTTTGTTTTTTTCTACCTGCCGAATTGGCGGAGTTCACACTAACCCTTTAAATCATGGTCAACATTGCATATTTTCACTAAATATAAGTGAAAATACAACAAAGATTACAAATACGAGAATAATTAATAAATAATGAGAATAAAAATATTTACTTAGCGTCGATGTTTTCAGTTTTCTAAATCTTTAGAACGCAACTTGCACTATTTTATCACCATAACTCATAATAATGGTAGGTATGACATGCATATACAACATGAATATCGTACTCTGAGCGCCATCGAGTGTATTATTTAGAAATTTTGGGCAATTAGTCAACTAACCCCTATGGTCAACTAACCCCGGTATCCCCTACTGTAAATTTTTAATTTTTATTATTTATTTACAATTTCGGTTACTTTATTGGTCATATATATTTAAATAATGTTATAAATATTGTTCAATTTGTTTCAACCTTTTTTTTATGTGATCATAAATTAATCTATAACCAAAAATATGGCGAAGCTAATGTGTTACGCTTGATCTAGTGTGGTAGTCGAGTTTAAATGTAAAGGGGCCTACAGACGACAAACATGGTATACAACATCGACTACAACATGCCATGTTGAAGTCCATGTTGTCCGTCTGTGGGCATGTTGGTGGTTTACTTTTCATGTTTTATTCCATGTCACCAACATGCTTTTTAACTTCCCATGTTAAAAGCGTTCGAAGCCCTCGAAGACCCCAAGCTGTGAGCAGGTAGCTGTTGCATTTTTCTAGTTTTACTATGGATTTTGCAAGATCAAAAAATTTTGATATTTTGTGCAACATATGTGGGCGGAACGTCGTACCGACAAAGAGAAAACACATTCACGCATGTTACCGTTTGTAAATTTCTTGTTTGCAGAAAGTAAAAAATTAACGAAAATATCATAAATTTGTTTTTTCGACACTTTTGGTTTTATAAAATATTCATTTGGGTCACCGTAACATGAAACTTTATCTTTAGCTACCTAAACTTACGAGATATCGGTGAAAGGAGTAATCCAAATAAAGCATTTCATTTTTAATTTCTGTGTATCTATATTATAATAAAAAGATTTAAATACAAAAATTGTATTCAGTTTAAGCTAATTTTGATTGTTGGATTTTGATTAATTTTGAATGTTGGATTTTGATATTGGTTCACTAGTTTCACTACTGAAAACCAATAGTTTTTCAATTATTATTAAAATTTCCTTGTTGCATCACAAAATTCAAAACCAGCCACCCCTAGTTTTCAAATTTTCCGATATAAAACAAATGATACAATCCTCGAAAGTGATTTATTATAATTTGGTTGCAAACATCTCTCTTCGTCTGTGGCAAAAGCCATTAGCACGCTTCACAACATGGTTGCACACTATGTCTCTCGTTTGTGGGGGCCTTAACACAACCTTGACAATTTTATGCAAAATACTATAGGACATTATATTATCAGACCCTTTATAAGAAAATAAAATAAAAAATAATTGATTTTTTAAAACTTGCAAAGGAGAAAATAACGAACGTCTATGAAATACCTAAAAATGCAAATGATTTATTAAAGACAAACGCAAGCGTACGAAGCAATAATGTAATATTAGCACGAACAACGAGATGTAGAAACAATAGTATGTAGTAACTACATCTATGCAAATAAAATAGTATACGCCTATCAAACACATTAAAAAGTAGTGGGGACTTTCAAGTCGGAATTTAAATGTACATATACAGCCGTCTTAAATTAGAGTGAAATAGGTTTTACTTTCAAAATTGTTCAACTAGTGGGTGTTTTACCTTATATCTATAATTTAAACTTAAAAATAGTGAAATTCATAAAACAAGACATACAAACGGTGCTGTGTCACATCATAAATGCATGTCTGAAAAAAGGAATTTTTCCGGACGTCCTGAAAACAAGGGCGGATCCAGGATTTTCTTCTGGGGGGGGGGGCACAAAGGGGCGGACGGGCAAAAAAGTCAACAATAACTGTTATCATATCACACAAAAATATAAAAATATACATAAAAATACACCGTCTGGGGGGGGGCACGTGCCCCCGTGCCCCCCCCCTGGATCCGCTACTGCCTGAAAACATCGAGAACGATCCCAATATACAAGAAAGGAAACAAAAATGAAGCGACAAATTACAGACCCATATCAATACTCCCCATCTTTTCAAAAATATTTGAAAAATTGTTATGTAACAGATTTTGATCTTTTTGAGTAACGAGGGGGTAATCACGAAACTTCAATTTGGTTACCAAAAAGGAAAAAGCACAACGGACGCAATTATGTATCTGATATCCCACGTATACGAGATGCTAGAAGACAAAAAGAAGTGCCAGGTCACCTTCGAAGACCTGTCAAAGGCATTTGACATGATGGATCATGGGATTTTTCTCGACAAGATTCAACATTATGGATTCCGAGGATTGGCATATGACCTGATAAAATCATATCTAACGAACAGAAAACAAATAGTGATGTGGAACGAAGAATCGAGTCGCGAAGTTATTATGACACCTGGTATACCCCAGGGCAGCATCTTAGGACCACTTTTCTTCGTCCTCTACATAAATGACCTCCCACCAAATATGAAATGCCTAACGATACTGTTCGCCGATGATACTGCTTATTTAGAGGAGCACCAGGACACCATGACAACCAGCAATCAGGGCACTACAAAGAAGTGGTTCGAAACAAATCGATTACTGATAAATGAGGAAAAAACCCAAAAAATAACTTTCACCAGAGACAGAAATGACGAACACAAACACAAGGCAGTGAAATATCTAGGAATCACACTGGACACTTACCTCACTTGGAATGACCACATTACTAACTTAGGAAATTCCCTAAGCACAGCCATATACGCGATACGAAGAATAAAAGAAACTGTTGGCAAGGACACTGCAAGACTGGTTTATTTTTCCATGTTTCATGCAAAAATGGTCTATGGTCTTCGAATCTGGGGTCATTCGACACATCTAAACCGTATTTTCATAATCCAAAAGAAAGCCATACGAGCACTAGAAGGACTACCTGGCAGGGAGCACTGCAAACCATTATTTCTTGGAATAATGACACTACCCTCTGCGTACGTGTACGCCACCGTAATGTTCATTAAGATGAATCCTACGGCACACGCCACTGGTAGTCACACCCATGACACAAGACAAAGAAACCAATTACAGGCAACGCGGGTCAGGCTTAAATGTTGTGAAGGCGGAAACCTGGGCGTCAAATTGTTTAATAAGCTGCCAGGAAGTGTCAAGGACCTTCCTTTGATGCAGTTCAAAAGGAGAATCAGGGAACTTCTGATCGGAAAAGCTCTGTATGAAGTCTCGGAATTTCTCCAATGAGTTGAGATGAAAACCAGCAGCATAATATGCAGCTGATCTCCACTGTTTTAAACAAAATATTGTTGTATTGTATAATTTTATTTCTGTTTAAATAAAGATTATTATTATTATTATTATTATTATTATTATTATAAAAAGATCTCAATTTTTCCACAGATATTAATAGTTATTAATATGTTAAAATATTAATCAATTTGTGAACCAAAATATGCATTAGTTTCAAAATGACAACAAATTTAGATGGATAAAGATAGATTATTATGGATCTATTTCGAGCTTACTCGAAGTCTAGAAGTATGGGAAAACCCCGTAAATTCGATTTTACAGGGCTTTTTACATGATTTATTATAATTAAAAGTTTAGTCTATCGTGTAAACTGAGGCATTTGCTGTAAGACTTAGTCTAAAGATGATGAGAGTGATAAGGATGAAGAATTGTAATGTCAATCTGCTTTTAAGAGATTTACCTAGATACTCGAATTTATAAAGATAACTATTTTAAAATTTTAGTATTACCATTGTAGTACAGATTTTTACGAAAATGAAACTCTGATAAATAATCAATATAATATGCTAACTCGTAACCTCAATGAGGTCAAGTTTGTTGCTTATCAAATTGCATCAGAGTTTGACCAACTTTTATTACTTCGAAATTCCACATCAGGCGTTCCATATAGTTTGAGATACATCACATCGAATTAATTCAGAAATTGATAGGTGAATAATCACAAATGTGCATTGAATTGTTAATAGCACAGGAAGTGAAGTTGAAAACCGGCAATAAAGGTACCTATATGCACACAGTAATTAAAACTTCGAAGCCAGTCGATAAGACCATTATGTAGAGTTGCGATATTTACCGACTTGAGTTTTATACAAATTTTGTGAATTTGCATAGACTTGTTTCAATACTACATAGAATAATTATGTAATCCTTATTTAAATTTTACTTTGTCTTATTTATTTGTCTTTAAACAATACTTTGGCGAAAATTAACAATATTTTGGTTTACTTACAACAATGGGACTTCCAATTAATTGTGCTGCAGATGTTAAAGATGCTATAATACCAACCCACAAAAGATTACCGCCTATGGAAATGATTCGAGGGTTCATTAATGGCAAAAGCATACTTAAACCTAGCAGGTCCTTAAAAATAAATAAAATTTAGTTATTAGTATAATAAATTTTTTAAAAATCATTTACTTACTACGAAGTTCAAGACGTATGTATGTGTTAACGACATTTTAGTAGTTTGGTTATTTTCTGTGTGATATAATAATTGTTTTAGTACGTATATTTTTTAATTATATATTTGCGACACAATAGGTATAATAGTATATCATACTAACTTGTAATAGATATATTAGTATGATATAACTAAAAAAATGTTATCACGTTATGTTATCTCTAGCACCATGGTTATGCTTATCATTGTAGGAAACAAAGTGGCACTTTTTTATGTTTCTCTTCTACCACAATTACACGTAATATTAAGCCTGCATATTTTTTGGTAAACCGGATCGTCATTCGGAACCAACGTTCACTGTATACGCAGGCTTACGTAGTACTCGCCAGTAAATTTTACAAGGTTTACCGAGACCAATTACCGTGTAATTAATTTATTATTAATCCAGTTATAACTGGATTAAGCGAGAAGCATGTTATCTCAATGACATGGTATTTTAAAATTTAGTATCATTGCTAAAAGGGTGCTTTTTAAATGACATTTCTAATCACGAAAACACTTAAGACCTTCATTATACATTTTAGTGGTAGCTACGTTCAATTTGCATCCAACTAGTGCTAATATTTACTGCTCTATTGCAGAAAATGTTGCTTCAGCGTTGACATAGCATAAAGCAGCTTAATGGATTTTTTCATCTTCATTAGTAATTAAATAGATACCTACAAATTTTGAAAACGTTCCTATAACTATCGAGAAACCCATATTGTATAGTAAATGATTTTGTAATTTATTAAGAAAAATGGCAATACTGTCATTCCATATTTCTTTAATATTGGAGTTTTTCAATTCGATAGCAATGCGGAAATATTAAAACTTGAAGATGTATCGATTCTATTTCATTGAATGAGAAAAGTGACACTATTGTGTTATCAATCAATGAAACGGCCAAACTGTTAAACCGTGAATATATGGTAATTCTGATTGATGAATATTAGTGTCAACTATAATATGACAAACTGTGCAAACAAGTCAACCTTAACTGTTAAAGAAAAAAATGATAATATTAGTTTGCTTGTACAAGATTATAATATTTAAAATTATCTTTAAATTTGCTATTAGTACGTACTACTTCTTAAATTCAATTACTACTTTAAAATAATGGTAATAAGCTAAATAATTTTTTTTTAATTTTCCTCAATTCCTGATGAATTTCGCTTCGAGTGGTCAATAATTAAAATCGTAACTGTGTAACCGCAGAAATATCTACATAAACTCGTCCTGTAGCATTTCTAACCAACATTCGTTGAATCCTCTAAACATATAAGTAAACCAAGATGTAATTAATTAATCACGGAAAGAAATTAAAACGAATTAGAATAAGTTATTAACTCGTGATAATAATTAAATAGAATATTTTAAAATATATCGAGCTACAATTAAAATAATTAAATTATTTAACCTAATTTTATTGAAAACTCAATACAAATTTATTAAATAATTTTACGATATATTTTAGAACATCCTATCGAATTTGAATAACTAATACACAACGATGGTTAGAATTTATATAATCCAGATTTCGTAAACACACAAATATTGTTCTAAAATTGATAATAGGATTATGTAAACTAATATACTATACACAATACAATAATAATAATTTATACAATCACAGTAGCTTTGATTTTTTCTAGTGTTTTTTTTTTTTTAAATATTTTGCTGGATAAAATTTTACCTTCAATATTGAAAAGCTCATTCGTTACAACTTTGAACCAATACCTTAACCTTATCGAATCAATATCGAATCAAACCTTATCAAAAAAAAGATTTTTATATTAAAATTCATTTTTAAAATGAGTCTAATATTACTTAATACGAGGGGAGTTGTTTTATGTTATCTACCTAGCTATCTAAAACCTATACATGGTTTTATTTTTTGCTAATAAACTTTTATAAAATTTTTATACTGGCTTCAGTAGTACTAAAGGCCAGTAGAAAAATATATGTAAAAATAAAGCAAAATTAAACAAAATAAATAAACAAATCGCTATATTGTGTGCATCTTTTTAAACGCCTGTACATCCGCGAGAGGACGAACATCCTAACAGGACCTTGAAGTTTTTTTAATTTAAAGGTAAGAACTATGTATCCTGTAAATGTCAAATTTTTGTCTCTTATCAAACACGTCCAAATTGTAGCGTGAAACATGCAAATTCTTAAAATTTCAAAATTTCAAGCAAAAATTTTTTAATAACCAGTCAATTTTAATTTTTTATTCTCTTGGTATAATATGTGCACTCTGATATCTGAGAATAATTAGACTTTTACATTCAACAGCGCATACACTGAAGTCAATTGAAAATAAGAAAATCAATAAATTACACGTATTTTCAATACAATGTTATTTTTCAGGTATAAAAATTATGTAAATTATTATATCTTTTTTTAGAAACTACCATCTTTCAGCTTTAAAGTGCCACCTTGGTCGAGTAGATATCTCCAATTGAAAAATTTTTACAGCTAAAACCGCAAAGCACAATAATAAGAATGTTTAATTACTTTATTTTGTGTGGACCGAAAGTGGCGTGTGCAAAAATTAATTCCATTTGGAGTTTGGTCTTTGGAACTCCAAAGAACATTTCCACAAAGTTTGAGCAAAATCTAAAATAGTGCAGCAACAATTACTATTTTTTTTAAATGATTTCATATGGAATGATTCACAAGTTAATAGTTCAAGTGCCTCAGTCAAGTAGCTAAAATTTTTGTTTAAGATAAACATAAGGAAGTCGTTATAATTATGATAAAATAATTTCACTTTAAAAATTTTGCACTTACACGGTTTTCTTAGATATGTGTGATATGAATAAAAGTGAGCATGAAGTAATTCTTAAAATTTTGAAATAGCTACTCAGATTATACGAATAAAATTTATAGGTAGATGCGCATCGCACGTAGGTATTCTTTTTATAATAGTCCAGTCAAATAAGCATAAAAACAAGGTAAACCTCGGAATGAAACATAATAAGCTGAAAATTTGCATAAGTCTTTGTTTGGACTTTTTATAAGTTGGCTAAAAAGTCTCCTAGAATCTCGTGTCCGCGTCTTAAGATATTGTTGGTCAAAGATGACAAAAACCGGTTTTTTGTATATAGCGTGTTTCCCTTGCTCTAAATGACATTTTGAGTTATAAGAAAAGTTGTAGAGAATACAATTCTCTACAAATTTGGCCTTACGCAATATTTTATACAATTAACGGTTCTTGAGATAGAGCGTGAAGAGTGAGCAGCTCTTAGCCATACATATTAAAGGTAAAGCTAGGAATGTGGAATCCAGTACTTTTTTTAAACTCCCAACACCACAGTATATTTTCAGTGTTGGGCCATCTTATTTCTTGTAGTGCTGTTTTCATGGATTCTATATGTTCTGTGGCCTGTGGTGCGTCTCCCGTTCTGTACCAGTTAAGGACATTCTAAGAACCCATATTCATTATCCATTTTCTTTGCTTTGGTCGTTTCCGTATATCCGTTCTATTCCGAGGCGCTTGTATAGTCTTCACAACATGAAATGTTTTTCGAGAAGAAGATGTTGTTAGCCCCTTGCTCAACCCTCCACCTTTATCCGGGCTTGGTATTGGCAGTGACATCCGATAAGCTACTCAATCCACCCACATCAGATTGCCCCAGGCGGAGGAGAAATGTGAAAGTTAATAATAGGAAAATATGTGAATACCTTATAAAAGTTTGATAAAAAGGATTTAAAAAATAATGCGCTATATAATAATAATAATTTAATAATAATATAATATCATAGTTTATTTACTTTCTGTGTTTATAGTCTTTGATAATGGTTTCTAGTAAATAGGCCGAAACAGTCGACTTTAATAATTATTGTTTTGTTTTATCCACAAGAAAACCGAGATTTTATATCCTAATAATAATTAATTTACTAATCTGTTTTAGTTATCGGTTTTCTAAATGCTCTAACGACTATTGCTAATCCTATTACAGCTGGAAATATTGGCAATGCAGTGAGGCATCTTATCCCCATAAAATTACCAACTACTCCACTAATTAAAGGACACACCAATCCTGCTAACGACAAAGCACTGGTGAAAATTCCCATTATAATTCCCCTATCATTGTCCGTAGTTCTTGAAGATAAAACTTCCATGATTACAGAATCCAATAGCACCTTTGCCATCAACTTTAGCATTATCATTGCAATATAAAATTCCCAGGTATACGTAAAACGGCGAACTACCAATGAAACAGTCATAACAGAGAATCCTTGAAAGAATCGTCTGTATCCGGTAACATCGTTTTTATAAAAGATATCATTGACAGGATTTATCAACCAACTACAAACTACCATAACTATATTAATGAGCGAAAATGTGTAACCGATATGAATTTGATTAAAGGAATAATCAGTAGTTAGTATGACCCCCATATTCATAAAAACCATGTTAGTGGTAGCTGCGAGCAGAAATTTGTATGATAATATATCACCATATACCGACCAGTCGACTGCTTTGAAATTCATGAAAAATTTTTTAAAGCCATTAAAATGTTCTTCTTTATCCTCTTCCTTTATTTTATTCGATTGCTTCTGTGTGTCATTGGGCGTATATTTCTCTTCTACATAAAAATTCAGGATTCCTAAAAGTATGGTTCAATTAATTGAATAGTTTTGGTTGGTTCATAATCATAATTACCCATTGTTAAAATATTTATAGCGCACAAGTAGATGCTGATGTATACGAAGTTTTGCAGTTTTTCATATATAATTCCACCAAATAAAGGACCAAACATGAACGCTAACCCACCTAGGGCACACATTTTGTTAACGTAGGTGGATACATCGCTTGCAGGTACATTATCCGCAATTATAGTTCTTAAAATTGTGGCAGTGTGATGCGAAGCACCTGATGTAAGGATAAGAAAATGTTAATTAAACTTTCATTTTAGAAAATAGAACTTACCGAACAGAATTCTAGCGATCGTAAACGTAAACAAAGATGGAATTATTAACATAGAATTACTTATAAGCACAAAGAACAAAGTTATTAGTAATACTGGCTTTCTTCCACGACGATCACTCCAACCGCCCTATAAATAAACAAAAATTTAGGTATAATTTAATACAGCGGATTCCATTGTTAATTTATGGTTACGACTTTTGTTTTAAATTCAGTAGGTAGCTTGCAAGGCTAGTCTTTAGATGTGCTTGTAGTCCTGGTATTTTGTTAACGATGGCAATTCGTCAACTCAGGGAGACCGCCGGCTTAACGTGCCCTGCGAAGCACGGAGACCTGGTTATAAGAAAGTTTAACTCTCCCCAGGAGAGATAATTCGTATCTGGTGTCCGTTTAGCTTTAACCCAATATAAAAAAATGTTGTGTACCATCCATTTTGATTTTATGCAAAAATAATCCGTAATAATAATAAATTATATACTGCGAATAATAAAGGTAAAAAGAAAAAATTATAATTGGGTATCGTTTTGTTTTTTATACTTCTCTAAATTATTATTAAGCGTACCTGTCAAATAGCTGTGCTTAAAATATGTTGAACAAACTAAATTATGAACTTGTAATGGTAATTTATTTTAATATTATTCACAAAAAGTTCAACATGCATACATAATTAAATTTGGCCCATCTATATTTATAGTCATCGACAATGTAGAGCCAAACAAACTCCAAAAATAACAAAACAGCTTAAATTTTGTTATCGTTAGTTCGTTACCTACCAATCCAACAAATTACTGAAAAAATAGTGACAATTTCAGTACATTGATTGGAAGCTCAAGGCTAGAAATTAGGCTATCAATATACGAGTGCATTACAAGTACTACTTATATCATTGATTGTCGCTTTCCTGACTTATGTCTAAGAATATCACATTAGTAGATTTCATATTGATTTTCGTATATTCTCTCAAAAATTTCTTGTGTTTCAAGTGTTCCGTACTATAGTGTCGATAGATTGTAGCGAATATAGAGGTCAAACCAAACGTTAGTAACAATGGATTCGTTTATAATCGTCACTTAAGGTGACCGATTTACATGTGATTTGGCGATAAGAAGCAACTATAGCTACAATTAAATAATACTAAAGTTACAGTTACGAAAATTTTACAGGTTGTTTCTTAAAGCTTCCTGCGTAACATATTGAAATATGACACAATTTAGTTAGTTGGTATCCGGACTTTTGATCCCCGGACGATTGATCCCGGACGATTGAACCCCGGACGATTGATACCCGAGCGATTTAATTTCTTATTAGGTTGTTAGTACGATGCATAGCTAATGAAGTACGACACTTTTCCGAGTTGGAAGACCCTAAGGGGATGTTTTTAACGAGTATAGTGTTGCCAAAATGGCTCTGGAGCGCTGCAAGGCGGAGCGCGGCGCGCAAGAGTCAATTTTGGCAACACATCCACCTACGACAGAGTTGAAAAAAAGCGAGATTCACCCCCTTACCAGTAGCAAAATAGACAAAGAGTGGATGAAAAAACCATAAATTCGAAAGTTTTACTGTTACCAACCACACAATACGTGAAAATGTTAGCAAATGGTTATATTACTGATACTAATAGAGAGCGGGTTTATATGCACAACAGACCGGTCTTGAGGTAACACCCCCATAAATAATTTGTTAAGAAAAATTTGTTACCAATAGAAAACGGTTATTAGCGCTAATAAATATTTTAAATTAAAAATTTAAATCCACTGATGATGGCCCTGTTTATGAGATAATCCGTTATTTTTGGGTTGGAAATAAAAATAAAATAAAATAAAGAGGATAAAGATTAGAATTGAACATAGCGGTTACATTATATTCATATTCGTTAAACCAATAATAATCATTATGGAAGGTCAATCTTTTCAAATGAAAAAAATGAACGTTGGGGATCAATGGTCCGGCGATCAATCGTCCGGAGCTCAAACGTCCGGGTTCAATCGTCCGGGGATCAACCGTCCGGGGATCAAACGTCCTAGAATCGACACAATTATGTGTATTAATTTTTTAATCTCATTAATCATGAGATTATGCAATACACCCATCGCTGTATTTATTTAATTATAGTCCCTCATATTAGCACTTTAACCGATGAGCCACTAATATTCCAGAGGTTCCAAAAGAATTGAGATGTTGCATCTAACGGATTGAGGTGGAAGGGGGATACCCTCCAGGGTATCCTGGATTTTACTTGATTTGTTATATTATGTTGTGTCTCCTATTGGAGTTTTGGTATCAAATATTGTCAAACCAATCTTTTACTCAACTTTGTGTTCTGAATAAAAGCAACTCTTCTTTACTTCTCTGTTTTATTTAGAGGACTGGCGCCCGAACATTTTTATCGTATTACATTTAATCAAGAAATTGATAGGTGAATAAACACAAATGTCAATTGAATTGTTAATAACTCAGGAAACGATATACTACAGTTAAAACCGGCAATAAAGCTACCTATATGAACATAGTAATTAAAACTTCGAAGCCAGTCGATAAGACCATTATGTAGAGATGCGATATTTACCGACTTGAGTTTTATACAAATTTTGTGAATTTGCATAGACTTTTTTCAATACTACATAGAATAATTATGTAATCCTTATTTAAATTTTACTTTGTCTTATTTATTTGTCTTTAAACAATACTTTGGCGAAAATTAACAATATTTTGGTTTACTTACAACAATGGGACTTCCGATTAATTGTGCTGCAGATGTTAAAGATGCTATAATACCAACCCACAAAAAATTACCCCCTATGGAAATTATGCGAGGATTCAGTAATGGCGGAAGTATACTTATACCCAGAAGGTCCTTAAAAATAAATAAAATTTAGTTACTAATATAATAAATTTTCTAAAAATCAGTTACTTACTACGAAGTTCAAGACGTATGTATGTTTTAACGACATTTTAATAGTTTAGTTATTTTCTGTGTGATATAATAATTATATTAATATTAAATTATATACTTCCTATACAACATGTGTATAGTATAATATCATACTTGTAATTGATATATTAGATAGTGCTTAATCTTATTTTTGGAAATTTAATCTTAACCATATAAAATTCATTTCTTGACTAAATTAAATTTATCAAGTAATCAACGTATATTACTTCCTAGAATTTCGATTCAAAGGTATAATTTTAATCGTGAACGATTTTTGGAATAATGGCAGCATGTGTGTGTGTCGTGTGTGTGGACATACAACTTGAAATGTTGCATACTAGTTTGAATAAATAGTATAAAAAGCTGATTAGATTTTGGTTGAAATCGCTCCACTAAAATCTCTTTTATTTGAGATTCAGTAATTTTTTGATCACGCGCATGAATTGATTAACGAGATTCCATTCTTACTTAGTTTGCTGGTGCTTACCAGTTGATCAATGAAAACTAAGCAGACCCGCACCTACGGAGAGACAATTAAGAGTAGGAGGGGGAATTAAAATATTTATTACTATTTACCTACTTGTATTTTATTTAATGGGAAAGTCATATGTTGTGTCACATCAGATTCTTTTTTATTTGTTATTCAACATAAATAAGTTCATCGTAATATTAATAATAATTAAAAGTTTAAGTCTAAAAAGAAATTAGACTTGCATAATTTTCAAATTCTGTAAAATATATTATCACAATAAACTAATTACCTATGTACTACATTAAAAAGATGACAAGGGAATATGCTTGAATTTAGCAATGCCATTTACGATAATCCTAAAAAGTTTTATTGTGGTGGATTGTGCTCGTCGTGTGCCACAGTGTGCCCTAAATCATAAAATTTTATTTTGATAAATAAAATAATTTTTGGGCCAAAAACTACACCTATTAATATTATAGACGCGCATGAATGAATTAACGAGATTCTCATTGTTCCTTTGAAAAATCAACGGTGAAAGAAACTCCCCACCTGGCACTTTCCTCGAATTGGATCGTGCGGGGTTATGTAACGGCGTTCGCATGACTACACGCGCAAGACAAACGCCGGCGCCGCACTCGCAAAGGCAAACGACAAACCATTTGTTTAGCCACGATGTTAATAGACTAGCTCTCGGTTTATGCGAAGGCTGAGCATTCATTCTGGAAAAAAAACCGGTAGCTTGGGGAAACTCAAAAAATGCAAATGGTAATAAAGTACTTTAATTATTGACTATAGAATTTGAGAGTTGCTATCACAATTCCAATAATTATTGCATTGTACATTATTATGTAAACTTACACACAGTAGCAAATGAATAATTAAGCGTCGCAATCAAAAATGTACACCAATGTCAAATTTAACAAGTACTTAATATAAAACAGTAACCTCTATGGTTTGCCCCAAAATAAATTACTAAAGCCAAAATACACGTCGGTTTAGACGAATTGGAAAAGATAAATTGCTTACCTCGAGTTCGTATAAGCTTACATCTTAATGGTAACAGGTGCTCGCTTTTAATCGCTTTCCAACGTGTGGCTCTAAATGTAAAAATCTGGAAGACTTGCAAATTCTACACTGGAGATACTTGAACGACGTCCTCGAATACAAAACACTGCTTGTAGATCTGATGACCTTCTGGAACATGAGAGAGCTGATAAGCAAGATTGAACAATCCCAATAACAAAGGAATTCCCCAAATGATCCGTTTTCCAACGGACAACCAAGTTTGTAGGATGTAGATTAGGATCTGGTTGTCATAAGAACAAGACAAAAGATGCTGCCAACCGTTGAGAATCGGAAATGGTCGTCAGACTTGCGTACTAAAAACTGGGTAGTAGTTCGCACATAAAGAGACAACCAATTACAGCCAAATGTTGACAGTTGCGCCAAAAAGCATGTGGCAGAGCCGGAACAACTTGTCACAACCGAACTGGCACGAAGACGGAAGTCGTTGAACCAAACAAATATGTTAAACACAGTAGAAAAGTAGAACCACGTAACAATTGCAAAAATTCGTTACACACAATACATCATTTGGAGTTGTGAGACATTGTACATACCTGACCAATGAGTGTTTGATATTTACTCTAACATAAGGTAAGGTCAAGTGCGGTAGCCTCATTCCTTTGTCGTATCCTTATGCTGTAAATAAGTAGTTTTACTTTGTCTGCTGCTACGGTCGGTAGCAAAAAACTTTGTATGCCGCCCATACAAGTATCTTACTTAATAGGGTTACCTCGATGAAATTTTTTTATAGAAATTTTATAGAAATTATATGCATGCAAATTTCACCTCTATTAGTCAAAGAGTTGTCATAAATATAGACTGCTGCATAAGGAAATAATTATTAAAAGGATAAAATAATTAATATTTTAGTGTATTATTATTATATTATCCTTAACTTGAATATAATAGTTATTTATGTATTTAGGGCGTAAAGAAGCTTTTATGGCGTAAGACGTAATTTTTAGCCCGAGGCGGTAGCCGATTAATAAAATTATACTTTTTAATAAATGCCAAAATTTGATATTTCAGCCAATTTTAATTAAATTTACGAACCTACAAATAAATTTTTAAATTAAAAATATAATTTGGTTAAAATAATATTTTTCTCTCCATCGATACGTAAGAAAACCTCGTATTTAATTTAATGTCAAATTTGATCAGAATTATCTTACCCGACTCGAAAAGGACATGATCTAAAATGAAATTCAATTTGAACTAAACAAACAGCCCTAAAGAATTGGAATATTTAAGATGTTTTCCACGTTTAGTTTTTGTATTACTTTCACTAGTTTTAACTTTTAATTTATCTTTCTGCTTAGTTTGCAAATTTTTCCGAAAGGAATTTATGTTGTCAATAGAGGAAGTGTAAGTAATCTTTAAAAGTTACAAACTAGCAAGAATAAATTGAAAAAAATAATAAAAGAAGTATGTTTGTTGTAAAACTTTATTTGCATTACGGAAAATCAAACTGTCTTAAAATTTGATTCTTAATGTACTCGTAAATCATCAAATTATTAATTAATAAGCTCAAAAAAATTAAATTTGACAAATTATTTGCAAATTAGTATTTGTAAATATTTTAAGGGTTCATGCAATTTCATACTTTTCTGATTATCTCATTGTCTAATTGTGGAAACAAAATCCCGGTATTGGCGGATGCCTAATAAATTGATAAAACGAAAAAATTCAATCTTATATAATATAAAACAAACAAAATCGGGTATATAGCCTAAAGAAAAATTCGATGCTAATCAAAGATAAAAAACTTACAAATAATATCAAATGACATGAAATTTTAAAAGTTATCAATTTATTGTAATTCAGTTGTATAAATTATTTAACAAAGTTGATTAGCACCAATTAGCTGCAGGAATAGATTTTGGGGAAATATTTTAGAAATTGAGTTCTAATTTAGATAAAATTTGTCATAACTTTAACTTGTTCTTTGTAAAATTGTTTATGCAGCTCAATCGTCTCACCTACACAATGACTTTAGCCTGAATTAAGTAGTTTTTCGTGGAAGGGCCTCAAGATAGGTAGTGATTATAAAATGATTTCCAAGTGGCGTCCATATTAAACGTCGAAACATTAAGTTTTGCCGTTCGTCCATTCTCCAACTTTGCGTTTAGACACCTTGAAAACTTGACAATAAGTTTCAAACTTCGATTCCACCCAAACCACTGATTGCTAGCAAGTTAAAATTTGATACATTTTAAGGGGACTCTCCAGAATGATGAGTATGCGAATGCATTAATCAGTACCTAAATAACATTTTCGTATATCCACCGCTTTTAAGGGTCACTATTAAACCTTTGCCATCATAGATTTCAGCTTAAACGAATAAAATTGCTATTAAAAAAATTTATTTGCTCATATTTAAGTACTACAACTAATTGACATAAATTTGTACTAATATAGTACCTAATCTTCTTGAAAGATTATTTGGATTAGAAAAATAAAATCTTAATTCAATATCAGTTTTCCTTTTCAAAGTCTCTCCTCTTCAGATTTAACTTTACGTGTTGGATTATGTGCATCTAAAAGAATTTAAGGTTATTTCAATATTCATAAAAATTAATAAAAATTGGGTAACCTACAGTTTGTTTTTATCATAATAGTTTTCATTATCGAAACAAACGGATATTCGAATACAAGTGCCCAGCCAAATCCTAACAAAAATGTAAGGATAATATCGGTAAGAAGATCATCAATCTAAAAGCAAGAATATGTTGCTAGTTTAAGGAAAAGTTAATCAGTTCTTACAGTACTCCAAATAGTAAACGCAATTCCAGTTCGTGATTGACCTGACGTGATAATCATTAAGGAGAAGCAGACAATGTAAGTACTATAAGTTATCCTTGATAGTACCCTAAACATGGCTGACGACATCAATAAATTTACTGGTTCTAAAAGAAATATAGTATTTTATTTATTTATATTATAAAGATAATAAATTAAAGTTGTCAATAAAGTATAAACTTTAAACCCTTAATGCCTACTTGCGCAACGGGTGCATGTACGTAATTTTAACTTCTTGCAAACAAAATATTTCTCTTGAGTGTTTAGTTTTCTTTTCTAACGATGTAACTATGTTTATATTTAATTTTTTTCAATATTGGGATTTTTGTAGCAACGAAATATTCATTACAAAGGATATTGATGTTAATGATGATATTTCATCGTAATTTCTTACCATATGCATATCCATGCACGAAAGCAAATATCATCCAACAATTTGCTATACTCCAAAAGGGCCTAATAAGTGCCATGTGAAGTGCATGTAGATGCCAGTCATATCTTTTATTATCTATTAAGTCACGACCAATCATAATACAGAATGGTAATACCAATACTGCTATAATCCATAACAAAATTCCAACAAATTTATTGATTTTCTAGAACAAAAGTAGGCAATTAGTAATTATCAACAGTTAGCGGTACAAAACTTTTCCGCTGATGTAGTCGTAGTAAACAGAGTACTTTTAATTTTTAAAGAGTTTACGAAAATTGAAATGTATGTTCCTTTTTTGTAACTAAATAAATATTCACATGAAAATGGTCATATTTTTTGTTAACTTTGAAGAGATGATCTGAAGCTTGCACTTTGCAATCATTATTTTAGTTAGATTTATTTACATTTAAACCTCATTTACACATGAATTTGGTTTATCTAATTTCGTATACATAAGAATCTGAATCAGAATACACATTTTTTAATAGCTGTGTAAAAATAACAATAGCATCTCGTTAATACACTCAGTGCGTCACTAACACATCAAGTTTCGAACTTTGAAATGTTCTGAAGTTGGCGATTTCCTATCATTATTTTATTTACATTTATTTACATTTTAACCTCATTTACACATGATTTTGGTTTATCAAATTTCGTATACATACATAAAAATCTGAATCAGAATACTCGTTTAATAACTGTGTTGATATTGGAATACTTTGATAAAAATGTTGGTTAATTTCTTAAAACTTAACTACAATAAGTTTTAATTTTATTTAAAATTATCGTGTTTGATATAATAAAATAATGGTTAGGACTATAATAAAACAGATAGGGATAGTAGAAATATTTTGCAATTTAAGCTACTTCAAAAAGCATTCGAATGATCCTTTGAGGCACATTTAGAATTTTTCATAGCATATTGGGAATAATTTATTCGACAAAATTGCTTATTTTGCTACTCAGACGAAGGAAATTTCTTTTCCAGTTGTTATTTTGCAATTATTATAAAAAAATATGACAATTGAAATCCATTGCTTAAAACGTGAAAAACTAATTAATTTTTTAAAAATTCACGCTATAATATTGATTTACTGAATTCAAAAAAAATTAAGTAATACAACTACATGTAGAATAACTAATTTCGTGGCAGGATTAGGACAATGTAGAAGTTTAGAATGTTTAAAAGTACAAATAGAATTTTTGAAAGAATGAAAATGACCAGACTTCCTAGAGTAATTTTTTAGACCACTGAATCGGTGAAAACTAATCTGGATCACGCTAGTCCATTTCTACCTTCATAAAATGTGATAACAAATTTACTGGTACATAATTTGTACTACAAAACGCGACTTACTCCTTCCACAGCAAATTCAAAACAAAAAATTTGCTTGGGTGTTTCCGATAACACCCCAAAATCACCATAATTATTGTGATTTGTTATGAACTAATTAGCGCTATAGTAGAATGATCCATCAACTTGTGGCAACATTTGAAATCTGACTTTACATAGGAAAGGATTACAATGGAATAAATTAACTTCCGTTTCAGAGAAGGAATGAAACTAGGTGTGTGAAATCCCATTTTTATGATCAAAGGAAACCTTTTTAGTGAGCAATCATAAGAAAGATATTATGCAGGATTGAGAAGATCGACAACTTTTGTGTGAATTTTTTTAAAATCTTTTAGTTTGGAAAATAGAGAATACCTACGACTAATTTGAAAATTCAATTTAAAGTTTTCTTAGAAGTTCGGTTGATCACCCAAGTTTATTTTAATTTATACTGTAATTTTAACTTGCTGGCCAATTTGTAAAGTTAACTTTACTTGGGTTGAAAAACGAAGTGGTTATTATTTACCTTAAAGCTGAATCCTAAATGAGTAGTTAAGGGGGGAGTCTATATAGTCCAGTCGAGACTTTTTTTAATGCGATTTTTCCAACATAAAAATCAAAGGACTTTTATTATTGCTAATAATCTTACTGTTTATGTTCATTAAGGGGTGGAGGGAGTTCGAAGGTCAATTATGGAGGTTTCAGTTACCAATACGAGACTTACGTACATGATTATTTACGTTCATTATGTTTAACTCATTAGAAATTTTAATTCTCCTGATCACATTTTCTTCAATTTGAATTTTGCTCGTATCTGACAGTTTGTCGCTAGTTGCAAATTTTTGTAAGTTCATTCATACGCAATTTATTTGGGTTAATTATGATTATAGTAATGAAGTAAATCTAAAATATTTTTCAGGATATATGTTGAAGTCGACTTTAAATTTTACTGGATAACGAACGACGCATACTGCCACCTTTAATAAATTTACCTTTCCTGTTTAATTACATCCAAGTTTTATCAATTAGATAATAAACTTACCTCTTTAACTTGAATTTCCACATCAGGCTTCTTAGTATAATATACTATATAACCGGTAATGAATCCAAAAAGCCAGGGTCCTGCACGTGTATGTATGGGGAAGTAATAATACCTCATGTACCGGTTGAAGTCATCTAAGCTGAAATACATCAAGAGAATACTGGTTCAGTTTAACAGCAAGAATTTGATATTACCTTGTAGTAGTTCTGAAAACAGACTTTAACTTGTAAACCCAGGCTACAAGAAACGATGAAGCAGTTGTACACAATATTAAGAATAATATGACTCCAATTGTATGTTTTGGATGTTTTCTTAACGGAATTAATAACAACGGTGATAGAATAAATAACTGCATATCCAAAGAGAGTTGCCACGTTTGAGTGATGCACATATCCTAAAAATAAACAATATAAACAACAGAGTTAGTATAATATAAAATGTTGTAAGGGTTACAAAATCATTTTCTAGTCATATTCAAGTTCCGAATGTACCATGAAAATAAAAAGTTATGGCTTTATCTCTAGTGGAGAACAATGGAGGGATTGTACCGCATGTGGTGGTTTCACGGTCATCTTCGAGCAAACGCGTATTTTAACACCTTTGAGTTTACAAGTCTCAACCTTCAAAAAGGCGCCTACTCCTATATTTTATTTTGCATGTGCATTTTGGAAGCATTTTAGTTAGTTATTCTAGACTCTTGATTTGAAGCAGTCGTTTTACGTCAGTTCTTCTTGAGACTCGAAGCAATGAGTTAATTTTTTAGATATATGTGATGACCTGCTCGGAGGGTCACACTGGTTCACTTCAATTACGCTTGTTATGGAACTTCTCGTTACCGTTTTTGTAATTAAAGTTTTAGTTAAGTGTAAATAATCAGGCGGTCGGAGCTTAGCGGTCACGAGAGTTGAATATGAACGCTAAATACCCGGTTCGAATCCGAGTAAAGTAAGAACTTTATTCAGGCCGTCTCTCCCATAGTCAGGCAATGGCAAACCACCGGGGTGTAATCTGCCATGAGAAGCCTTTGTTAAAAGGCTCACCACACCCTCTTTAGGGTAAAAGGACTGAGAAGGAAGAAGGAAATAATCACACAGTATTGGACTTAGTAAATTTATGGAAGTTAAATTATAGTCGCTTTTACACCAGATCCGTTGTAGGCAGTTTTGGTAGTCGTTTGATACCTGCTGTTTGCTTTTGGGATCAGTATGCGTGCACACACACTACGACAGGTGGCGTCAGATGACCGGGGTGCTTAGCCAACCTTTAACGTTATGGATTTATGTGATTGATAGCTCGTTTGCATTGTACCGCAAAACCAGGGTGCATCTGATGAGACTATACCGTATAGCTAAAGTCGAAATCAGCTGATAATGCAATGAGGTTTTTGTAGGTCGGTGTTTTCGACTTCTTTCGCATTTCATGCGTTTTTTGTTGGTGAAGTCTGGTTTATCTTGACTAATTACACTTTGTCAATCGTGTGTGTTGGCCCATTGTGATGATGGTTGTGTCTCTAAAGAGAACTCCTTCCTTAAATTATACTGTTCAAGGAGTTGAATGCATAATGGTAGGTTGGTGTTTTGTTGATGATGACTAATCGAGTTGAACTAGCATACGGTGGAGTGCTCGAATTGGCATTTCCATCTGATTGTGTCAAGATCACGTTATGTTCCCGTGTTAGACTCTGGCGCCCTTTTCTTAAGTACCAGATGCATTCAGTACTATCCGCAAAACATTATGCCGCATTTACTGTGTTTCTTACCATCCATCTCTAGGATGACCAGAAATTGACTTGAAGTAATTGATTAATAAAAAGAGGTGAAAAAAATTGTAATTACAGCTAGAAAGCTAGCTTAAAATTATAAAAGAAATTAATCTTAAATATTGATTTTAAAACTAAGAAAATAAATTCAAGACAGTTATCATCGTAGTATTGAAATTTGTTTTGTTAGAAAGGAAAAATTACAAGTGCGATTATTTTTCGCACACAATATTTTTAATAATAAAAGTAAAATTTTCTGTCGAGGACTCGATGGCTAAAAATAAATTTACAAATATATTCTAACGTAGATCGTAAAACTAGAACAAGGGAAGAAAATTACTTTTATCTAAAATAACACAATTTTCCAATTTCTTGTATTATAATATTCCTTCCAGCTATTACATATTTTATAATCTGAAAGCTTCTGATTGCTTTTTATATAATCGCTGAAACTGTTGAGAATAAATAGTTAAATTCTCTGTAAATAAAACCAACTTGTGACTAAACTTTAAATCTTTAAAGCAGTAGATTAGGTCCAGCATATTATATTAACATAGGCGGGGTTACGGGGGCTGCGGCCCTATAAATGCAACTTCTGTATTTAAATAATTTGAGAGTCTAACTCGGCCTATGGATATTGAACGTATATACAAAATAGAAATTAAACTTTGCAAATTGATTCTACCAGATATTAAACTTTGCTGTTAGAAACAAAAATAGAACGAAAAATATTTTCAGGGAAATTTGCGATGTAAATTGTAAATATTAAAGTGCAAAAGCGTTCTTAACAGATCGACCTAGAAAGTTTAGTGTCGGGAAAGCTTTAGAGTGAAACATCGTGACATAGTGATGACATAAAGAGATAAACGTGATTCTATAACAATAATACTTGGTATGGTAAATGTTGAAATTTTGCATTACCGTCTCAAGATATTGCTTGATTTTCATCAAGGTTAACTTAAAATTTAAATAAATAACGTTAAGAAAGCTTAGTAAAATTTAAATAGCGAAGCTATCGTCAAATAGGATTGTGTTAAATGAATTCACTTCTATTAACAGTGTTTGTATAAATTCCACTAAATTATAAGGGATGATTTAATTTGGATGACTTCCTTATTAATTTATTTTATTTCAAGTTATTCTTACGGAAAGAAAATTTTCAACAGAAACTATTATGTATCGGCGGAGTTTGCCATATTCAAAACCTTGTATGCTGTACATCTCATTTAAGGAAATTCAATTACCACTTAACTTCTAAGCATAGCCTTAAGGGTAATCTTAATACATAATATTATACTGTTACCTTACTTTAATCAAATCTTACCTGAAAATAAGGATTTACATAGTTTTGCACATAGAGCAGACTACTCCACCAATGAGATCTGCAGTTGTTTACTAGATAAGTATCTCTTATATGAGGCCAAATTGGACCAGAACCTAAATGTCTTAATAAACTTGCGTGTAGTAAAACAGCTATAGCTAAAGCAGGCGTTAATCTGAAATTCGAAAAAATAATTAAAAATAACTCATTTACCTTGTGAGATAAGTCCCTCATTTCAAAGTAATTTTGAATTTACATGTAAAAGTTGATTAAAGTGCGGCCAACTTGCTCAAAATAATTTAAATATTATTTTTCTGCTTCCGACAAAATTTAGTATATTTATGGTAGCGGAAAGCGAATTGGAATGTGTTAACTGTATTATATTATATAAAGGTTTGAAAGAGCCTTTGTATGTATAAAAGAATGATAAATATTCACACCATAAACTGATTTTTGATGAATAACTGTCAGTTATACGTTACTGAAATGCTTTATGAGAAACATAAAATGTGAAAGTGAATAATATTCGGTGTTTTATTTTAATAGAGGCATTGAAAAAGTAGATGTCTTTATGGAACCTCTCAAATGTAGTAGTTCGTATTACTAAAGTCGCACCGTACTTTATAATAGTCATCCAAATATATTTTAAAATTTGTTTAAGAAGCAAATTTTACTTTTTTTTGCAAAACAATTTGTAAGCTTTTATTAATAATTTTGACTTTTGCTGAGATTTTCTCCTTGTCGAGTTAAATGCTAATTTTTAGCGTATATTCACAGATTTTAACTTAAGCTGTATTGAAACTTTGCATCAGGATTCTAATGAACATTTGATTTTTTTAAATCATCTTTTGAGTTTTAGAGTAATTAGTGAATTTAAACTAAACTAAAACTAGCTTATAAATTACCTTCGGCTACGTTTTGTTATCTATATCGCGTTGAGTATTAATTATTACGTGAGATACGCTTATCAAAGGTCAACATGTGTTCTTGTTATTGGCAACAACAAGAGATCTTATCAACAGAACTCAGCTGAATATTGTTTCCTTTACCGTTAATTTTCTCTTCTAATTCTCTTACTTCCATAACTCTTCTAACTGGTGATGCATGATGATTTGAATCTTTTAAATCGTACGTATTAACTTATAGTTTTAACTGCATCTGTTGAATAGCCAAAATGAGGAGTTTTGAAGTTTAGAAAGGATCTAGACTTATCTAAGCTATGCCTAAGTGTGGCGTATATTTCCCCACAGTCAATGCATTTCGTAAGGCTGAGTTCACTGGAAGTTACCGGTGGGAACAGAGGAGGTTCAAGATGAAAACCATGTTGAAAGCCATAGAGATGGATAACAATGACTTTCAGGTCCTTCGAGAGGAAATTGTTTCCCTTAGGGAGGGAATAGACCAAATGAAAGTCCTTCAGAAGAGCATCGAGGCCACGAAGAAAGCGAGGACGATGGAAGCGATCTCCATACTCTTCAAGAAGAGAACACATCCCTCAAAAAGGAGGTAAAATCCCATAAAAACAAGATAAGGATCCCGAAAACCGAAAACGAGTCTCTTCGAGGTGTGATAAAATCGCAGTTCCCATTGTGGTAGAGCGGGTAACCAGGGATCCTTCGTCAAAAAAGACTCCCAAAAGAAGATCAGCCGAGAAGAAGCTCTGCGATGATCATCAAAACGGACAGCCAAATCAAATTCAAAGAAACACTGGAAGCTATCGATCAAGCCATCGGAAAAATTACAAAGAAGCCAGAAATTCCATCCGTAGGGTAAGAAAAATCAGACCCTCAATGGTTCAGAAGGAAGCTTGAAGGCAGTCCCAGTCCAAATCAGGAACATATTTATATTCCAGAATTATTGATGCTAATGAAAGTATGATACTACCGCCACCGATTGTGGGGGTGTTCCGTACGAGATTTCCTCCTCTTTACAGAAGGCAAGAACAAAAACTATGCCTAGGTACATGATTATCGAAATCGAATTTTGAAGATCGAATCGAAGATGAAGTCGAATTTACAATAAATTCTGGTAAATATTTTTGATCGTGGTTATTATTTGTATAATATCGTCCCCTTAGTACTATAACTAGGTAACTTGAAATTACTCATATTGAGAAAATCAAGTTTAAAGTTTAGAATAGCAATTGGCAGGATAGACTTAGGTATGATTCTAGTTTATGGTTACAACACCGATCTTCTTCATATTTGGTGTGGACATGCTCCATGATGTTCTGAACACGAATCACTAAAAATTTTTGCGCGGAAACTATTTATTTGCCCGTAAAAAAATAATTTCTAAATTTGGATTAAAATGTATCTACATTTTGCAAGTGGATATTTAATATTTAGAAACATAATAATTATAACTTTTTTAGTTGTAGCACTAAATGAAGCGGTTAACATTAGGTGATTACATGTAGCTAACTCAAAACAGCCAAAATTCAAGTTACCTATAGTTATAGTACTAAGGGGACGATATGATAATATTTGAATCATAATTGACTCTAATTATTTGTTTTCTTATTATCCAATTAGGCACATATTAAGTAAGAATCTTTTGTAGTCCACCTTATCACCGTTAAATTGTTTATTTATTATTTTTGTTGATTCAGGATGCCCCTAAATCCATTTACTTATTATGCATTGAATTTTGTATGTGTATAAATTTTGTATAATATGTATTTTATCAATTATAGGAAGTATAACAACTTATAGGTCAGTGAGTGCGGGGAATAGAAGCAAGTTGAGAGCCTTGGAAATGAATTTTTTAGACGAATTTGTGGTGTGTCCTTAATGGATACAATATCCGACAATGGATGAGAGCAGAAGGCTCAATAATGGATACAGTGGAGGCTAAAAGCCTGACCTGGTTCGGAAAAGTTTAAAAAAGAATCAGGTGTCCGAAAAGGATTTGGGAATGGACTCCACACTTTAGAAGGAAACATGGAAAACCTGCTAAAACATGATATTGAGGAGGCAATGAAGGATATAAAACTTCAAGACAATGATTGGATCCACAGAGTGGCTTGGAGGGTGGGATGCGAGAAACGGATACGTCTGTAAAACACTCGCCTATAAATTGTGGTGAAACAAAATGGAATAGAAGAACATGAATAAAATTTGTAGTCATGAGGGGGTGAAAATGAAAAATCCTAATAACTTGAGCATAACTTCTAATATGAAAGGTCATTTTGTTTACTATTAACACACTAAACACCATCTTGATTATAATTGTGCGGATCCTGATATTTGTGTACATACATAAAAGAAGAGAATAAAGTGTAGTGAAAATTCAAACGTGGCTCCAATAAATTTAACTTATAATTTCGTAGGAATGTGTGAAATTTTGGAAATTTTGTTTTGTTAGAGGTGGTACTTCCGACCATCCGATGCATTTTGCGCCGTCTGTTGGAGACAACGATCGCATTTACTTGCACTTTGCAAGGAAAGTGAAAATTTGCGTTTTCTTAAGATCGAGCTGATCTTGAGTAGTTTTTCGAGTGTTTTATAGCTGCGTCCAGTAAGGGACACGTTTTGATTTCGGTGAGATTGCCGAAAGTGCGAGATTTTTGTGAAAACAACTATTTTGTCAACGAACGAGACAAATTTTACAATCCACGAACATTTAGATGAATCATTGATGAACATCGATTTGGTAAATCGATTGGTGCTACTCGATCCAATCACGAGTAGGTTGAAAGACTGCATTTTAGAAAGATTAGAACGAAAACCCTGAACTTTGAGGTTAGATTACGTTTTTTTGTGGTGGTTCCGGTAAACAGATGGAAATTCGAACGGACACATAATCAGCAATTTGTGGATAATGAAGACGAACATGGAGGCGAATATCTGGACAAATTTGGTGAATAAATCACAATTTTCAAGTCACTAACAGAAGCACATTTATGGATGCGACAGATGGGCGGCGACTACCAGAAGTTAAACCTCACCAGCAGTTCTCAAATGGTGAAATATCAGGGTCAGTAACTTTTTCTCTTCAATTTATTTGTTACACCATTTACACTAATAATGGCGAAATACCAGTCAGAGAGGGGGGAGGAATGGAAGAAGAAGTAATTGATACCCAACATCCAACAGAACGACACAGGAGAGAGGAAAGGTACAGAGAATCGAAAGCGAAGGAAGACATGAGAAGTAGAAGGAACCGAAAGGGGGATTTGATAAGGGTGGGAACGTGGAACGTGAGAACAATGCTGAAGCAGGAAAAAATGAGCGAGGTGGCGAGTGAGACAGTGAGATATGGAATGGACGTGGTGGCTTTGCAGGAGCTGAGATGGGGGGGAAGCGGCGAAATTAAAAAGAGGAACTACACGTTTTTGTACTCCGGAGAAAGCAAACAAGGAAGAAACGGAACTGGTTGCATGGTGACAGGAAAAACAGCAAACAAGATATTGTCGTTCAAGGCAGTAAACAGTAGAATATCGTACCTTAGAATTGAAGCAAGAGCGAATAATATCGGTCATAAATGGATACGCACCAACCGAAGAGAGCGGCGAAGACGAGAAAGATGAATTTTACAACAAATTAGAAGCCCTATGTGATACAGTACCCAAACGAGACACATTGATAATTCTGGGAGACTTCAACGCAAAAATAGGCAAAGAAGATCACATAAGCACAGTGGCGTGGAAACAGACACTACACGAAGAAACAAACAACAACGGGGACAGGTTATGCAATCTAGCAGCAGCAACAAACACCATGATATGTAGCACCAAGTTTAAACATAAGAAAATACATAAGATCACGTGGACATGGCCGGGTGGGGGCAATCAAGATGGAAATCAGATCGACCATATACTGATTTCAAAAAACAAGGAAAACACGGTAAAAGATGTACGAACATTCAGAGGTGCGAACGCGGACTCCGATCACTTTCTGGTGGTGGCAACATTGAGACAGAAAAAGAATGAGTACAGCGGTGTGAGAATATTTAAGAAAAAAATAGCGATTGAAGAACTCAAAAACAACGAGAAAAGAAAGCGATACGAGGAAACGCTGAGAGAAGAACTGCTCAGGAACGGAAAAAGTGACAGTATACAGGAGGAGACGAGCAGAATCATAACAAGTATTCGCAAAACGGCTAGTTAAGTACTGGGATACAAAACCAGAAAAACGGACAAGGATTGGTTTGACGATGAATGTAAGGAGTACAGCAGAGCAAAGATAGAGAAAAGAAACAAATGGTTGAAAACAGGATTACAAGAAGACCTAGACAGCTACAGGATATGCACCAAGCAAGCACACAAGAAATATAAACGGAAAATGAACGGGTGGTTTGTGAGAAAAATGGAGGAGATCGAAAATAGCAACAAGTTTGGTGACTCCAGGACGTTCTACCGGATGGTGAAAAATCAAAAGCAACTTAACAGAGTAACACCGAGGGGTATGAAGGACAATGAAGGAATAGTACATCATAACGCAGAAAAAGTGAAACAGATCTGGACGGAGCATTTTCAGAAATTGCTAAACGAACAGGAAGAGGACATTTTAACAGAAAGAGCAGTAGAAGGCAGTAACCAAGAAGTGCATGCACCAACACACGAACAAATAAAGAACGTAATGCAAAGAATGAAAAATGGAAAAACCCAAGGAAGTGACGAGATTGGCATAGAACTTTCCAAATATGGAGGAGAAGAACTCCAGGAAAGAATATGTGAACTGATCCAACTGGTGTGGAGAGAAGAGAAGATGCCAAGGGAATGGAGGGAAGGCGTGATAGTGCCTTTAAAAAAGAAAGGGAACCCTGAGGTATGCACAAACTACAGAGGCATAACGTTACTCAACTCGACGCATAAGGTCATGTCAACACTAATATTTGAAATACTGAAAGAACAGGTGAAAGGTAAAATAGGAGGGTATCATTTCGGTTTTACAGAGGGCAAGTCTACTATAGGTGCAATACACATACTAAGAAGAACAATGGAAAAAGCTGCTGAACATGACATCGATCTATACATGCTGTTTGTAGACTTCCAACAAGCGTTTGATAGTGTGGAAAGAGGAGAACTGTTTAGAGTGATGGAAGAGATGGAGATTCCGGACAAACTTATTAGATTGACAATGATGACGATGCAAGAGACAATGGCAAGTGTCAGAACAACAAAAGGAGAATCGGATAGCTTTGAAATAAATAGGGGCGTGCGGCAGGGAGACGCGCTGTCGGCATTGCTTTTCAACGTTCTACTCGAGAGTATAGCACGTAAGATGGATACAAGAGGTACTATCATAAATAGAGAAGGACAGATACTTGCCTATGCTGACGACATAGTAATCATAACGAGGTCGCTCAGGAAATTGGTGGAAATGTTCAAAGAGATGGTGAAGGCAATTGAGAAGACAGGACTGAAGATTAGCAAGGAGAAGACAAAATATATGAAATGCTTAAAGAACGCAAACGGTGTTTTGGGAGACCTGGTGATAGATGAGTATAGATTCGAAGAGGTGAGAGGCTTCAACTACCTTGGAACCCATATAGACAAGAACAACAGCAGAATGGAAGAGATCAGAAGAAGAGTGCAAGCAGGTAACAGAGCCTTTTACGCCAACAAAACTCTACTTAAGGACCAAACGCTGACGAGAGAAACAAAAATGAAGATATACAAAACACTCATCAGGCCAGTAATTACATATGCCTTAGAAACAGTTTGCATGTCACAACAGGAAGCAGAGGTCATGAGGGTTTTAGAAAGGAAGATATTGCGCACCATCCTGGGTTCAAAGAGAGATGAGAATGGAGAGTATAGACAATGGATGAACCATGAAATAAAAGCTGCAATGAAAGATGAAGATCTAGTTAAGATCGTGAAGTCACGGAGACTGGGATGGTTGGGACATGTCATGAGAGGTAAAGAGGAAAACATGGAAAAGAAAATCACTTTGTGGAAACCGAACGACAGCAGAACGAGAGGAAGACCTAAGGCGAGATGGTGGGATCAGGCTGAGGATGACCTGAGAACGATGGGGGTCATGGAGTGGTGGATAAAGGTACAGGACAGAAGCCAATGGAGAGAAATAGTAAGAGAAGCGAAGACACACGCAAAGCTGTAGAGGGGTGCGAAAATAGGAAAGAAGCTAAAATATAACATGTTAATTGGGGGCTAATCCTCCCCTTCAAAAAGATTTGTAAATCCCGCAATGGGATAGCAATGTTCTACTTTGAATGTAATGCTTTAAATAATAAATTTACACTAATAAGAATTTCTCAAGGCAATTTAGAAAATAGTTTCATAGTAAATGCAGTTGCGTTGAGAAGTCATCTTACACAAAACCACACCTTAATGCTAGATTGTCGCAACAATGGATTTATGGTTGATTATTTTGATTATATTAGAATTAAATTTATTAGCCCGAACTTATTCTTTTTATAGTGAGTTGAACCCGAGCTCTGAGAAAGTAATTTCTATGCTTTACCGACAAAATAGTATAGCGAAGCCTTTCTTTGTAACATTACATCTTTTTAGCTTGACCATAACGTGGGGCTTTATAAATATTTTGATCATTACAATATAATATGTATATTCCGATATTCAACATAACTATACAGATCTAAATCTGGCATTTGCGATAGAAAATAAATTTTAAGTATTATTTTTAAAGTTGGTATCTTTCAAATTGCGTATTCAGTGGCTTACCATTACTTTAAATTTGCTACTGACGTACATTATTTTCATCACCTCAGATGAAGGAGGTATGGGGTAATTCCTTTGTGCTCTGCACAAGTTTTCCAGTTCACCGTTCAAAAAATCAAGATTCTTACAACTCCGCCATCCAAATCTATTATTTCTAGCCCACTTTCCTTGGTCATACTCTTGCGAGTCACATCAGCTCGACGTTAGCCTTGGCTATATTTTTCAGAGGTACTCTGCACCTCGTTAGCATTTTATCCTAGCAATCCTTAAAATAAAGGAGATTCAAGATTTAGTTCCTGGTGCTTCACAATGTAGTAACAAAAATCCCTGCGTTGGTATTAGAAAATATTACCTTCATGGTTAAGATTGAATTAAGAAAATCCTTAATTTTTTACTTCTACTCTTAATTTTGGAATGACCTAACCAAGCAATCGTTATAAATAATAAAACTTTTTCAAAAAAAAAATTGAGCTTTATTAAACAACTCAAAATGTTGATTTCAAACATCATTCAAAATTGTGCAAGAATAATTTTAACAAATTTTTAATTAAATCTTTGGGGTTACCACTTCAATTAAAAAAACTAAAATATATAGATTCAATATAATATATTGAATTATAATATACCTACTATATTATAGTATATATCGTCGTTGCGCCTGCAAAACCCGACATGTGCATTTTAGTAAATTGTTCAGGAGAAGGTATAAACTGATTTGTTTTGTTTCTGTTTGAAGTACAGACTCCACGTATAATTTTACGTTTTATACGGCCTAATTGACAATTTAATAGCATTATAATTAAAAACGAAATTATATGAATCTTATAATTTGTTTTATTAATAAATTTAGTGCACATAGCTGATTTAAGTTGCGTCATAGCGTATTTAGAAGACACACATTTTATTATTTACACATAGTAGCGCTTTTTGATTTACCTTCATTAAACAACTATTTTACAGAAAAAAAAGAAATTTCTTTTATGGAAATGTCCGGCTTGAAACCCTTAATCGAAATCTGTACTTAACGCATTTTGCTCAAAATGTGCACATGTCGGGTTTTAAAGGCGCAACGACGATATACTATATTATAGTAGGTACTTAATAAGCAGATATATAATTACAAAAGCATAGAATTGTTTTCATTGTTTTCTTGTCAAAAATAACAAAATTTTGAATATTTAAAAAAAAAATCCAAAATTGCGCTGTCACAATATTTCGATGTATTTCTCAAGTAGTTTAACATACTAAAAGTTACCATGTCTAGATCGTCCGTATTCTACCGATTTTTAAGTCAAAATCTGGAACTTGGAAAGGCGCCAATATATGGGGTTTCTAGAACAAATTATATTTTTTTGGAAATTTTCATATTATATCAAAAATTATCAACAGATTCGTAAGAATAAACAAAACTAAATATATAGTTTTGGAAAACTTAGACAAAGTAATCAAATAATCTCACCTTGACGTATTTTAATGTAATTATTGAAATTTAGAGGGTCTCTGGGTTAATATTTGGGGTGCAAACACAACTGGATTCATATCTTAAAGATATATTATGTAGGTAACAACTCTGGTTGTTTTGTATACCATTTTTTTGTTAACAAATTTATTTTGTTCTCATTATGGTAGTATAAATAGGACTGACAATTTTTTGCAAAATAGAAATTTAAACCAATTGAAATAAATTATAAAATTTTGGGGAAATAACTAAATCAAGAAAAATATAGGCAATTATGATGTTCCCTAGCTTCAGCCTTACAATTTTATAGGCATGAGACTCAAAATTATTTGTGATCCGCGGGGGTCCAACTTTTATTATAAAAGAAAGATCTGTGTTAGATCAAACTCACACCAGATGCTATCCATTTACTTGCGTTCAATCTTCGGTGCCTCTCAAGAAATATCAAAATGATAAATCTGCTACATCCATCATAATAACGAACTCAAGAATTTATGATTGAAATATTATGATTTAATAACAAAAAGCAAAATTTTTCCTAAGTTTCTAGAAGAATATTAACCTCCCAATCTCACCAACCATATTATTCAAAACTTTTAATGATTGATATAATAATGCTTCTATAAAATACTGATGACTAATTTCTTCGTGATAAATAATGTGTGGATTCATTAAATGCAAGGATTCAAGTTCACCTTCATAGATGATTTCACACGACTAAAGGCCGGGACACACTTGTCATACACCACTCCGATCCGACTCCGGTCCGATTTTGCGGGATTTGCGGGATCGGTGCGTGATCGGAAGGGGTGGGCACACATGTCCTACACGCTTCCGAGTCCTTTCCGATTTCCAGCTCCGGCTCGATACATTCGCCACTCTCGCGACACATTTCAACCGACACGCGTCCTGCATTCCTGCAAACGAATAGACTGCACAATCGGAACACAATCGGATGCATGATCGGAGTCGTGTAGGAGTGGGATCGGACACGTGTCGGAAAGATGTGAACTACGCTGTTCAAACTCTAGTATCATTTCCCTCTCAGACACTCGTCCGACTGTATGATCGGAGTCGGATCGGAGTGGTGTATGACAAGTATGTCCCGGCCTTAACGCGGAGATACGTTTAACGTCTGGCTTTATCCGATAAAATTATGTTTTTGATCTCAAAATCAAATAAAAGTATGACCAATAAACATTAATAGGCATCCAAATATTATACAAAATAAAATTGATTTTCAAACATAAATTATTGGTACATCGTCGAAGCAAAATTCAAAGGCTCAAATTGTTTTACGGCAATATAATTATTTCAATTTGCTATATGTGCACAGGAAAACAAATAACAAAAAGAATTAAACAATGGTCATTTCAACTGCCAACAAATTATTAGGGTGATTGCACAAAAAATATAAAATTTGTATGACGATGTCAAGTAACCATTTTGATTTCTTGATTTAATTTTACCACAACGAATATTTGAACATAAATAAATCATTTAAATTCGTAAAGAAGGGGAAGGAAAACATTTTGAGATTTCAATCTTCAAATAACCGAGCTATTATAAAGATGAAGTTTAAAAAAATAAAATTAAGTGTTTCAATGAGATTAATTTTTAATGTAAATTCAAAATTTTCGTTGTGAATATTCGGCAAGTATTTTAAGGATTCGAGATGCGACTTAATCCTTACGGCTGGTTTCCGCACTCCCTGATGTACTCCTAGTTAAGTTATAACTTACCTAACTATCCTGTTTAAATAGTACAAAACTATATTGAATTTAACTTTAGCATCTTTCATCTTTAGGTAATTGTAAGATATTAAAAATCCTGATATAATAATAAATGTATCCGCACATATTACTAAGTCTATAATGGCACTCAGATCTCTATCCACAATGAACTATAATAAAAATTGGTTGAATCTTACGATAATAATTTACACTTCAATCTTACTTCCAAAGCTTGCATCCAGTTTGTTCCAGGCATAAATAGTACGACTATAAATCTCAAACCAGCAATAATAAAGAATAAACTCAATACACGTAATCCGTGTAAACATGAAATTGTATTACTGCTGTCTTTAGCCAAAATTGTCCTTAGATTTCGATTCAATGAAAATGAGCCAAGCAAATTAGCCCAACCTATTCAAAATGTTATTAATTATTTGCAAAAAAATATACAATCGTACTCTTACTTGTCTCAGGAAATTTGAAGTTTATTTCAAGAACTGTTGAACAAAATACTACCACTGCAAAAGTGATCAAAATTGCTCTAAAATAGAAAAACTGAAAACATAAATATTTTTCTCAGAAATAACCTTCTTACATGGCCGCTATATCTAAATTATCAAAATCTCGTGTATCTGCTTTCGTTTGACATAACTTTTCTGTAAATTTAAGTTTTACAATGGAACCAATTTTATTAAAATCTTCAACGGAACAAGCATCAGGAAAACAAAATCCCCATTGAATGCTAAATGTACCATTGTTGACATCCACCATCTTTGAACTTGGTAATAACAGACTTAGATCTGTACCCTAAAAATTGAATTATTTATCGAATATTAAAAATATGTCAGAATCCTTACCAATACAGTTAGAGATTTGTGGAAACCAGCGACTGCAGCGGAACCCAAGCAATATTTACCTTTAACTTGACCCCATTTTTGGTTTACAGGACTTTTAACATTTAAGCATTGGTCAAAATTACCAAGTATGGATGTGTATCCGCGAAGCAAACCAGACGGAAATTTTCCAGTAGCATCAAACACTAAAAATTAGAAAATTAGAAGAATAACAAAATTAAAATATTGTCATAGTTAATTTTTACTGTTAGGTAGGTACACGTGAACTTTTATCAAATTTGTGAGACCTAATTATCTATAGTCCAATTTAAAGATAAAATTTAACAAAATGTCAATATTAGACGGTTTTCTTTTTTTTTGTAGAATGAAAACTAATTTTAATAATTATTTATACCAAACATAAATATTTTAGTCGGGGTGCTGGAAACCTTGTACTCTCGATGGTAATAATATGGCAAAGCAAAATTATTGTAGGTACTTTATATTTATACAATTTTTCCAATTATTCTTATGGTTTCGTGCACATTAATTAATTATTTTCTTTATAATTTTATCTGTACGAGTTATTTAAATATTCTTGTAGATTGTTCGTGTAAATTTCCTTATGCTATGCTTCTGCACATTTTTAATTTTTAATCTCGTTATTTTGTACTCGTTAATGTGAATTTTTAATTAAAATTCTACTTTATGTTACAGTAATTGGTAAAATAAACACTTGACTAATAAAATCGTAAACAATTTTATCAAATATTTATATTTGCACTCAATTCGAAGACAAGGGTACAAACTTACCGACGTCACATATTAACTCGTAGATATCAAAAGCAAATAAATAAATCTGTTAAATTAACATTGCAATCAAAAATAGGTATTGTTACCTATCGGAGATAACAAATTACTGATTAGTTGAAAACGTACAAAATGTCAACTAAAAGTCTTGTAATAAGTGAAAATTTTAATAAATTGTTACGACAGAATTTAATCATAATTTATTATTCGAACATATTAAGACTCCTTAATAAAAAATCGTGATTATTAAAATTTTTAAAATCGATACCTTTCATTTTTCCACGAACCCAGAAGAAAATTTGCGTAAAACTCGTTAAAAATATTATATATTTTTAGTTTAAAATTGTATATTAGATTATGTTGAAAATGTTTGAAATTAGTTTGTTAACTTCATAAGTTTAGTAACAACTTGAATATTTTTAAAATATTACACAAGACATTATAACAAAACTTGCATGGAGCTTAAAATTCATTCTAGGTGCTATGCTTTCATTCAGCGTTAGTTATCAACCTGGCCCGACGCCAAGATGACTTACTAGGGAAATGTAATTAATGGGGTGGTGTTTGATTGCCATCCCCATAGTCCACAGATCAATGTTAAACTTAAGATCGCTAGAGTGTAAAGTGAAAGCTTTCAAAGGGTCTGGCCGGTTAAGTATGTTAAAAATGCCTTTTTTGAATTTCATGATGGCAATTTTTTTCAAAGTTTGTTATGTTAAAAGACAGTCATGTACAAACTGTCAGCTTTTCAATTTACTTCCTGTGGATTTTAGAAGGAAAAAACTGCTTATTCACATTTCTTCATTTTTCTTGTACTAAAAGATATCCGAAAAATCTCAAAAAATTCAGAAAAATCAAAAATCACCTAAGAAATATGAAAATAATTTTTGGAATTCCTTCACAGTTAAATTCAACGAAATACGAATTTATCAACTTTAAAAAAAATTATTTAACCATGGGGGAATTTTCCGACTAGAACAAGAAAATTTGACAAAATTCTACTTTGGAATCCCTACAAATTAAAAAAAATCATCTCAAAATGCAAAATTCTCTTCAAATTCAATTTCGCAAATTAACATCAGCTGAAATTCTCGATTTCCCAGAATTACCAGATCAGTAATTGAAGATTCTCTTCACTGGTTCCTTCCAACTACCTCAAGCTGTATCCTATCTGATCGAAATGATGGATGAAGATGAAAATATTATCATGAGTTATTTAAAAAAACTTGAAAAATGAGAGTAATTCTATCATTCTGATTCTCGTGAGGTCGAGACATATAAATGCTACATCGATTATGCTCGGAATTCACAAGGTCCTTCAGGAATCCGGTTTTACGTTTGTGATTGTCCAAATAGTCGACACACTGTCGGATGCTGCTCGCAAATGGTAGCCGTGATTTTTTATTTAGCAAATTCTCGATATTTATCCAGAATTATAAGGCCAGTCGCGATTCTCACAAGACTGTTCGGTGTGGAAGAAGTGAATGCAGTCATTAACAGTGACAGTGAAGAAGATTAATGTGGATTGGGCTTCAATTAAAAGGCTATGCAATGACTGAATCCTCAAAGTTGGAAAACACACTTTTCCAATTCGCTGTTATTTTGATTGTTACTTAAAAAATTGCACAAAACTTTTTCTTTCGCAAAAACAATGCGGTCTGTGTCAATCAAGTGTACTCTTTTAATTAATATTACTTTTATGAAATTTTTTGAGTAATAAGCAAAATAACAGCGAATAACGAAAGTGTGCTTTTCAATACAATTTACATGTATGCTCAATTAAACATAATTTTTCTCCAACCGTATTAAAAGCAGTACATTTTTAATAGCATTACCTCAACTAAAAGTTGACGTTTTTGTTATTAATATAAAGATGCCAACATTGCTAAGCAACACTTTGTTTTTACGTGTACTAAAAGTACTTTTAGTGCTAGACCTAAAAGTGAATTAGATATATTTTTTAATGTCAATAATTTATTGGTTATACAAAATTTTACATGAATAACAATAATAATCAAAAAATACTTAATACCTTAATCCTTCATGTTAATATTAAATGTATAATTTACACAAGATTGATAAAAAGTAAGCAAACCCGCTTTGTTACCAGTATTGGAATTATTAACAATATCGGTGAATGTTACGCTACTGGTACTCGGATCTTCACAGTGTAATTCCTGAGCAATAGGTTCATCTTCATCAATTTGTTGATTATTGATGCTATATAGGTAATATCAATAATGGGGGTTAAACTAGTACTAACTTCGTCAACTTGACATATTTTTTTGGCTATGTCTTTTATTTCCTAAAGAATCTTCTATATAGCCCTGGCATACAGTAATAGATTTCCAACCTCCATGGCGTTAAGGCAGGTAATGTCACCACCAGGATCGACAAGTAGTGTAGCCGAAGTTCGACGTAAACTGTATCCAGTATTATCCCTTATATTATGCAAATGTAAATATTTTGCCACTTATTGTGGAACACTACTAATTTTATGCATACCAACCACTGCGCGAAAACATTTTCCACCTTGGTATCTTAAAATTAGCGTCTTGCTTAATAATTTTTTGGACGAAGAGCAATATATTTTCTATAAAAATTTACTATGACAGATGACTTTGACAACTTAATATAAAAAAACAAAAATTGCAGTTACTGGATTTTCATTACGCGAATATTCAAACAAAATGTTTGAAGTAATTTAAATTTTGAATTTCGCATTATTAATGATGTATGTTATTTAATTTTTGGTTGGAGAAAAAGTAGTATGTCTCATTTGGATTAAAAGTGTCTTTGTTTGACGTGCAATTATTGCATTCGCTCGGCTCCGCTAGCGCTCCGCCTCCGCTAGCGCTCCGCCTCGCAAATGCAAAAATTGCTTGTCAAACAAAGTTTCACTTTTAATCCGAATAAGACAATGTACTATTATTTAAAAAAAATGTTTGTTCAATTTTAATGTTTTAGTAAAGTATTGATAGTATACGCGGTATTTGGCGAAAATTTGAAAATACAGAAATTATTGGGTTTGTGAGGTGTTCTGTTAAAATGACCCGGTATTACCCGGTCACTATGAATAGTTTTCATCGATCATCTAGAAATATACAGGCTGTCATTTCAAATCATAAAACACCGTGAAAAGCAGCCATAGTTGAAGTTATTGAAGTAAAATTTCTATAAATTATAGTATTCTGACAGCTACCAATGTAGTAAATTGACTCTATTATAGTGTGACGTCACAACTTTGAAGAGAATTTTGCATTTTTGATAGTATTGCAAGTGGAATTTTGAGATGATTTTTTTTTTAATTTGTAGGGATTCCAAAGTAGAATTTTGTCAAATTTTCTTGTTCTAGTCGGAAAATTCTAGGTGCATGTCGCCAGCCCCCCCCAAATCGAATTTTGGAATGAAATTTGTGTCAAACGTTTGAGCATCGTTTGAGCATCAATGAGCTTCCAATATTTTCGTTTGAGCCTCAACCGTCGCGGAATTATTCGCGAAAACTTTTGGGGGGGGCTGGAGACATGCTGGCCCCCCCCAAGTGGAATTTCGGGGTGAAAATGGTGTCAAACGTTTGAGCATCGTTTGAGCATCAATGAGCTTCCAAACTTTTCGTTTGAGCCTCAACCGTCGCGGAGTTATTCGCGAAACACTTGGGGGGGGCTGGAGACATGTTTTTCCATTTTCGTTCCTATTTAGAATTTTTCTGTGAAATTGATGTCTATCGATAGAGATTCGTTTGAGCTTGAATGAGCTTCCATTCCCATCATTTTATTTTCATTTTCTGAAAAGTTACGACTATTTAAAATTTCGAGTACTCCGAGCAAGTTCCGTTCAACAACCCTCAATTTTAAATCTATTTTATAAGATTAAAATTTTCGATCCGATTAAGAAAACTAATCCTGCTTAATCTGTTAAGTGATCACTAGATTGATGGAATAATATTGAAGTTGAAATTTTCGAAAAGAATCTGTTTAATAGAATATCTTTGGTGTTTATCAATAAAACTTGGTGCAAAATGTTGGCTTTTAGAGTTGGGAAAAGTCTATGTAACGCAGAGAAACTCATTAAATGTTTAAGCAATGTAATAATTGTTTAAAATAATTTAAGAATTTAAAAAGAAAAAGAAACATGTCGCTGACGCCTCCTAAATCGAATTTTTCAGAAAAATTTGTAGAAAATCATTTTACCATCATTCAATTTTCAATATTTTTATTTGAGCGTCAACCGTCGCAGGTTAATGTGCGAAAGAATTGGGGGGGGGCTATTGACACGTTTTATTTTATCTCCTCCAAGCATCTATGCCTCCAAGTGAACTTTTTTGTTAAAATTGATGTCAAATATTTAAGTATAGTTTGAGCATCAATGAGCTTCCAAATTGTCTTTTTGAGCCTCATCCGTCTCGGAGTTATTCGCGAAGCTCTTGGGGGGGGGGGCTGTAAACATGTTTTTCTATTTTCGTTCATATTTCAAAGTTTTTTGTGAAATCAATGTCTATCGATAGAGATTTGTTTGAGCTTAAATGAGCTTCCATTCTCATCATTTTAATTTCATTTTCTGCAAAATGAAGAGTATTTAAAATTTCGAGTCCTCCGAGCTAGTTTCGTACGTTAATCCTTAACTTTAATTTTTTTCTCTTTAAATTAAAATTTTGAACCGATTAAAAAGCTAATCCTACTTAAATTTGTAAATAATTACCTTCATTATTTTCATGGAATAAATCTGTAAAAATTAATTATACCACAAAAATGTAATTTATAAAGAACAGGTACTACCTATAACAAAATAATAAAATGAAATTAAAATTTTTTAATGTCCTAGAACAAAACTGTGGATCATAACCAAATTTTGTCGTTTGTGCTGCAACCGTTACGGAGTTATTGGCAAAATAGGTTTGGGAGGGGGGAGCATGCACAAGTCGAATCTTTATGTGAAATTGGTGTAAAAAGTATGGGCATCGAAAAATGTATAAACTCATTGGGGCGCAAACGATTCTCAAACGTTTGGCTACAAATTCACACAAACTTTCCACTTGGGGGGGGGCAGCATCTCTACAGTCCCTCCAAGTATTTCGCTAATAATACCTTGACGATTGGGGATCAAACGAAAAATTTGGAAGTTCTTGTGGTTCAAACTATATTCAAATGTTAGACACCAATTTCACCCAAAAATTTTATTTGGGTGGGATTAAGTTAAAAATGTCTATAGCCCCCCCCCCTTCCCAAAAGTTTTCGCATATAAACCTACGACGCGACGGTTGAAGCTTAAACAAAATTTTTGGAATCTCATTGATGCTCAAACATTTGACACAAATTTTTCTGAACAATTCGATTTAGGGGGCGTCAGCCCCGTCTATGTATGTGTATAAACATACACTTTCAGAATATTGAAAGTTGCGCTTGATTTCGGGCTTCGAAAAATTTTTTAGAGAAAAATACCGTTTTAACTTATTTAGTCTATGCCCTTTTTAAAATTCTTAAATTATTTTAAACAATTATTACATTGCTTAAACATTTAATGAGTTTCTCTGCGTTACATAGACTTTTCCCAACTCTAAAAGCCAACATTTTGCACCAAGTTTTATTGATAAACACCAAAGATATTCTATTAAACAGATTCTTTTCGAAAATTTCAACTTCAATATTATTCCATCAATCTAGTGATCACTAAACAGATTAAGCAGGATTAGTTTTCTTAATCGGATCGAAAATTTTAATCTTATAAAATAGATTTAAAATTGAGGGTTGTTGAACGGAACTTGCTCGGAGTACTCGAAATTTTAAATAGTCGTAACTTTTCAGAAAATGAAAATAAAATGATGGGAATGGAAGCTCATTCAAGCTCAAACGAATCTCTATCGATAGACATCAATTTCACAGAAAAATTCTAAATAGGAACGAAAATGGAAAAACATGTCTCCAGCCCCCCCCAAGTGTTTCGCGAATAACTCCGCGACGGTTGAGGCTCAAACGAAAAATTTGGAAGCTCATTGATGCTCAAACGATGCTCAAACGTTTGACACAAATTTCACCCCAAAATTCCACTTGGGGGGGGCCAGCATGTCTCCAGCCCCCCCCAAGAATTTCGCGAATAACTCCGCGACGGTTGAGGCTCAAACGAAAAGTTTGGAAGCTCATTGATGCTCAAACGATGCTCAAACGTTTGACACCATTTTCACCCCGAAATTCCACTTGGGGGGGGCCAGCATGTCTCCAGCCCCCCCCAAAAGTTTTCGCGAATAATTCCGCGACGGTTGAGGCTCAAACGAAAATATTGGAAGCTCATTGATGCTCAAACGATGCTCAAACGTTTGACACAAATTTCATCCCAAAATTCGATTTGGGGGGGGCTGGCGACATGCACCTGAAAATTCTACCATGATTAAATAATTTTTTTTAAAGTTTATAAATTCGTATTTCGTTGAATCACGTCACAACTTTGAAGAGAATTTTGTATTTTTGATAGTGTTGCAGGTGGAATTTTGAGATGAATTTTTTTTTAATTTGTAGGGATTCCAAAGTAGAATTTTGTCAAATTTTCTTGTTCTAGTCGGAAAATTCCCCCATGGTTAAATAATTTTTTTTAAAGTTGATAAATTCGTATTTCGTTGAATTTAACTGTGAAGGAATTCCAAAAATTATTTTCATATTTCTTAGGTGGTTTTTGATTTTTCTGAATTTTTTGAGATTTTTCGGATATCTTTTAGTACAAGAAAAATGAAGAAATGTGAAAAAGAAGTTTTTTCCTTCTAAAATCCACAGGAAGTAAATTGAAAAGCTGAAATTTTGTACATGACTGTCTTTTTACATAACAAACTTTGAAAAAAATTGCCATCATAAAATTCAAAAAAGGCATTTTTAACATACTTAACCGGCCAGACCCTTTGTAGTGATAAAAAATGTTAAACTTAATTTTAAACATAAAAAAACAAATTAAATTAGGGTGTTATTAGTAATTAAGTCATCGGAGAGTTATGATAAGTATTTCAATCTAGGGTCTGTACATATTAGTACCTAGCTGACTTACTATTTGGGAGGTCAGGTATTAATAATTAGAAAGTCATTTTATAATAGACTTACAAATAATTAAAAATATATAAAATATTGCAGATAAAAAGAGAATTATTTCAATAAAAAAAAAATATATCACAAGGTGATATATACAGAAAATATGAAAAATATTACAGAAATAACGGTAAATTGAGTCCTGAAGCGAATTTTAATTAAGCTATTGTAAAATTAATTTTCCAACCGAAAATTTTGGCAGTGAAACAAAAATATTGTACAAAACTGAAATATAGAAATCCTGGATGTAATAATTAATAGCATGCTGGCCACAAGCCAATTTTCATTGCACACATTCGCTATTTACCTTAAAAATTACATTGAAAGTTAATAAAGCTACTTTTAGTAACTTTTTAATTCAGAAAAGTAAACATGAATAAGTTCATAAATTGTACACTTAATAAATAATACATTAAGGATAATCGAATATAAAAATTACACTTTGAAAGGACGCGCATGATATGATTAAGGAGATTCGCAATGCTTTATATCTTTTAGGGTTAATCAAATAAATATTATGTATTCGATAATTTTAAAAAAATTTTTATTTCAAAAAGTAACATTTTTAAGGGCTAGTGCCCTCTTTACAATAACCAATCGATCGATTAAACTTCTTTAATATGAATTCAAATACCTTTTTTTTCTTAAATAGAAAAGTAAATTGCTATTTAAAAATGAATTATTACAAAATATGTTGTCATACTCGAATAAAACATAATTTCATATTTGAAAATCATTTTCCAGTCAGCACAGATATGAAATGGATTTAATATCGAATTTATGACTATTTGTAACACAGGTGTGATGTCATAAATATTTATCGCTTGACATCCTTGCAAAGACTGGTAGTTTGTGGCTTATCGACATGTTTAGTGTGTAATATTGCAGTTCAAATTCAAATTACCACAACATCTTCAATTTCAATTAAAAACCTATAGCATTTTAACGTTGATTTTTAAAATCATTCTGACGTACCCGACCAAAAAACTGTAAAGAAATAAAATACTATTTTGTAATTAATTTGCTTCATTTATTTATTTTAACTACACTCCGAGAAAGGTTTGCTAATTAATAAACAAATTTTATTGGGTGTAAAGAAATGGTAGTTATAAATAGAAAGAAACAAATATTTGTTTAATATAAACAAAGCATTTGTTTACAGTAAATGTAAATTCGTAACGAATTTGTTTTTAACTTTGCAACGAATACAATAAATAATATAAGGTATTGAGATTACGTCGGCCATATTGGGATGATGTATAATATTTTGAAAGCATAATAACTGAGATTTTAGGTTGGTTCTTGCTGGTCCTTCTGTAGTAATGTAAAAATTCCTAACTTGACTCATCATTTCCTCTACGTCAAAAATTTTTTTTCGATCATGGAATAATGTGAGACTCTAAAACGGATTTGCAAGCATTAAAATTCGTTTTGATAAGAATAATCAAACGTGTGGATTCCTTGTCGAGAAAAGGGGTTCTCTCGATTTCCTCTTAAAGTGTAAAATATCAATATTAACTTATGTCATCTCAAATTATAATAACTTTACGAAATTAATAAATTGTTTGTTATAATAAGAAACTTATTATAATAGATTTATAGTAAACGAAGTTTGTACATTTTCCAATTTACCACCTGCAGTTTGACATGCAACGTTTTTGCTTGCAAAGGTAATGGAAAAAGTGTTATAATTTAATACAAGTTATGTATAAACTTGTGAAATGCAGCGCTGGAAATTAGTTCAAGTTTGCTTTACATGTTCAAGTTTTACGTGTTAAAGTGAGCGTAAATGTATCTACTATGCTAACAAAGTTAGATTTTGTACGTATGTAGATACTTTGGGTAGAAATCTAATTGTATTAGGGGGCATCATCCTTGTCTTATTTGACACTATTCCTAATTTCGCAGCATTTCCTTTAATTTTGTTGTTAGATTTTAAACACTAAAATCCTTCGATCATATTATCATGTAAGGATTTTGGGGTAGAACATTTAAAAATTTGAAAAAATTCGGTCGAATAAAGAAAGTCTGCTCTACTTTTTATTTAGACAAAGAACTGCAGTTCTTTAGCTTCCATAACTCCTTAATAAAAATAAAAATGAAGTCAAGTGTTGTAAGCTTTATTTAAATTAATTTGTAAACTTTTCAACTAGCTCAGTGAATGCAAGTGCATGAAAAGACTCTTAATTATTTTTGTGGTACGTTGGGCTGTTATTTGAAATGGAATATTTATTTTAATTTTAATACATAACTTACATTTTAATGGGTTGGAATTCCCTGTCTATTGTAATATTTATTTTTTGAGATGGGATTTGGACGTGAAGAATCTGAAGGATAAATGGATCAAATAGATTGGATGAGTTGAGTAGCAATAAACGAAGTTATTAAAGGTCCCAAAAAAAAAAATTTGGAGATTTAAATTATGAATTGTACTGGAAAGTTAAAATTTTTGAAGAAAGATTTATCGATTCATCGACGAAAAAATCATAAGAATTTATGGAAAATTTAGTGCAAGATTGATAGATTATTATCTGATAATATTCATATGTAGATAATTTGAATATTTGACTTAATTAGGTGTAAATTTGATGGACCTATTTAATTACGTAGATGGTTTTGTTTCATTTTTAATAATTTGTAGAAATTTTTATTTTGATTTTATTAAAGTTATTCTTCATTCCAAAATTGCGACGTCCCGTCGGGTAGCTTTCAAATCCCTATTGGATTTATCAAAAGCTAGGAGCTAGGGTTTGATGTCGTATGTTTTTGGGATGAAGAGATACTATACGTAATTTTTATTGTAAATTTTGATTTGATAATAATTTTGTAAATTTAAATTTATGCAACGCCTTTAGTCTTCGGGAACCCGAGGCAAGGCCGGACAATTTTGGATAGGGGATAGTCGTGAGTTTCGCAGATGGAAATATTGGTTTTATAAAAATTGAAAAGAAGTGTAAAATAAAATTTTATGAAGAACGTCTGAGTAGGTATTATTTCTTTTAGTATCAAGAACAAAAGTAAATTTTTGGTAGTCTGAATTATTTGGATAATCAAATAAAATATAATTTGATTCCTTGAAGTAAAATTTTATTAAAGTTGCAAGGCCACTCGATAAACATCCAATAGAAAATTTGGAACGATGAAAATTGATAGGTACTTAATTTTTGATTGGGCTAGCTGATCCGAATGTTAGTGGATAATTCGTCCATTTGGATATTTTCTGATTCTTTTTAAAACTTTTATTTTGGAAAAACTTAGTGGTTCACATTATTCGACATAAATATATAATCATTAAATTTAACATCCAAAATCTTAGTTGAAAAACAAAAAATTATAAATTTCATTACAACATTTCCAGAGATCTCCATGAAAATACATTCACTAACTTACCTATTTCAAACTTTACTACTCTTCGCTAAAATCGTCAGGTTATACAAAAGCTTTTTAAATTGTAACAAAAATATAAAACTGAAATCTGATATAGGTACATTGGATCAAATAAAATCATAATTTCATTTGTGTCTTTTATTTTAAAATAAATGTGGTGTTCGTCATAAATGTACAACTTATTAATATAATTGAACAATAATAGAAAAAAATGAATGGGGAGTTCTACCATGATAAGATGTGACGGGGGGGGGGTCGGAACAAACGTGATGTGTCAAAAACCTATAAAAACAACGTATAGTCCAAGTTTTATGACGTATTATTAAGTAGGGACTTGGAAGAAATGTAATGCAGCGTGACGAAGTGGGAAGAAGGGGTCCAAAATGTTAGAATTTTACGTGACATATTTTATGAATAACCGAATGACCCCTAATCTATTATAATAAATTGGGCTTTAAGGGTAGCACTGTGTTCAGAAGTGTAGCTTCTACTAACACAAGTTTTAAAACATTAACCCAAATAAAAGATGTAACCACTTTCCGATTAACAATGATGTATCTTTAGGTTTTATTTAGGGTTTAACAATAATTTACAAATGGATTTAAATATTTATATACGAATTATATTGTTAACGCAAATTACTTGGGAATTTAAATGCACCTTTACAATAATTTATTAGATGATATTTTATTCAAAATTTTTGTCATTTAAACAAATGCTTACATTTGAGTCCCGAGTTCCGATCCGGTCCTGTCTATAAATCCCCAAGAATTAAATTTTTCAGTTACGTAAGTTATAGTTACCTAATTAGGGTATTAAAAGGAAAAAAATGGGATGACCAAGAGTGACGAAACGGACAATAATTCTAAAACGAGTAGATGATGATGATGAAAAGGGTCAATTGTCCATGGGCTAACAGCAGTCGGGTCTCAAAACGCTCCGGCCAATAAGAGCGAACTTGCGTCGCACGCATTCGTTTTAAATTTGACGTTTCATTAAATTTTGACATTTAATTATTTAGAAATTACAAAAATCCAAGTTGAGTAAACCAACTCATAAAGAAAAACTTAATAATAAAAAAAATATTTTTAATATATAATTTTAGAAGTATTTTAATTTTGTTTTGTAAATTATTTGTTTTTTTTAACCTTCATATGCTCGCGCCTATTAAATTTACACTTCCTAATGATTGTTATCGTTTGCACGAGGTTTTCTTCATTCAAAGTGCATGATTTCATTTATTTAAGACTTTTGAACTCTGGAATAACATTACAAGTACATTTTTTGACAAAAAATCTAATATTATATTAAAATTTAAAAGCAAAGTTATATTTAAAATTTTAAAAAATTGCAGAAAACTTAGTTTAGAAAATTCAAAATATACTGTAATCGTTTACAGCACTCAATTTGTAATAATATTTATAATATAAATGCGGCCAATTTTCCGCGTACACGAGCGGATGAAGGTTAATAAAAATTATGAAATATTCGCCAACGCTTTTATTGCAACAACTTGAACTTTTAAAAGCGATAGATAAACTGTTAATTATAGTAAATTCGACGTTGATTTGTTTTCATCGTGAATTTCAAACAGAATTTTAAAATGTCTAAATAATTAAACTTCAAAATTTAATAATGACAGCATTCATGACAAACATTCATTTATAGGTTAACTTTCTACATTTTTAAACGTCAAATTTAAAACGAATGCGCGCGACGTTAGTTCGCTCCTATTGGACGGAGACTTTTGAGATCCGACTGCTGTTAGTCGCACGTGGACAACGTACCAATCTGTTTCAACAAAAATCCATTAGTGGACACTAAAGATGACACGAGTGACTCGGGTTCGTCACGTTCGAACACTCTCAAATTAACCCGTCTGTAAACTGGCCATCTAGGTTCTAGGCCATCCATCTAGGAATTAAATAAAATGTCAAATTTGTATTTTAAAAACAAAATTCAACGATGTAGATGTAGTAAAATGTAAGGTTATGTCTTCGGTCAGTTTCAACGAAAACCCGTTAGAGTGCGCGCCAAATTTCAAGGCTCGGACCAGTCTCGAAACTGGCAGGTTACAAACTGTCAAATTAATGTCATATCAAGTTAAATTTTATTTTAGACAGCATCATAAAATAATTATGCGTATTAATTATATAATTTGGAATGCAACCCGAAAATTCTTCAACAGATATTTAAGTAACAAATAATCAAAAATTGAACGATTTAGAAAATCAAAAACCTGTTTCACGAGGAGGGTTATTATAAAGGAAAAACTTTAACTTCAAACAATTTAAGGTAACAATTTTAATTAATTTTAGATATGAAGATTGTCATACATTCATTTATGTGAATGTAATTCTACAGATGTACCTACCATCTGTTCTGTCAGAAACTCTTTAAAAAAAGGAGATGACGCGGCTACTGCATTCTAGTTTGGCTCCTGTGACTTGAATTAACTACATGTCGAATAGCTGGGAGATATAATTATGTTAGTATACTAGACTCGAGAGTATGAAAATTAATACAAATAGCATGTCTCAATGCAGATCACTGAACTGAACCTTAATGTGTCAAATTTAACAAGGTAGAATTTGGATGACCACAGTTTTACGGTTCTATACTCAGTATAGCAAGAATTATTATTTGTTATTATTATGATTTGGCTCTGTATCCGTCTGCATATTTCATAGCCAATTAGAACGCTCTAAATTATTATCTAGATACTTATTTGCTTATATTATCATAGATAAAAGTAGAAAAAGATGTTGGACTGCATACCTGTCTTTGTTATCAAGTAATAGTTCATTTTCCATTTTTATGATAAAGCACTTAACGGAAGATCAACAAGATATTTCTAAATAAAATATTTTTGAATTAGGGCCGATTTCATAACAAAAGCGCTAATGTCCACTTAACTAAAAAGTCCTAGTTAACCAATAGAAAACGTTCGTTAAACTCATACAAGCCAATAGAAATCCACTTTTATTTTTAACGGCTGCGGCTTGTTAAAAGTTTTATGAAATTGATTAATAATATCAAACATGAATTCAGGAGCCAAGCTAAAATGTGGCAGTTGCACTAAATATAAAAACAGAAAAGAGAAGAAACTGTAATTTATTATAAAATAAAAAAGATATTTATTCCTCCTCTTCACCCCTCTTAGGACTTAGGAGGTGAAATAATTGACATGATTAATGCAGTTAATAAAATATTAGGTTTGTTCCAACCACCCGAGAAACCGTATAAGGTATGGTCACGCTCATGCGCAATAGGTAAAATTAATGCGCAATAGATAAAAAGCGTTCCTCATTTTCTATTGCGCATGAGCGTGACCGTACATTTTACGGTTTCTCAGCTGGTTGGAATAAACCTATTATTACCAATATGAAATAATAAAAATATATGAATGTAATTTTTTATAGCAGTTAAAATTAATTTGAATAACGAAAACTTGAAGCATCAATAATGGATCAACTTAAAGGTACGAAAAGAGATGATACAAAAATTAGAAAATCTCGTGCCGTTAGACAACCACGTGCCCACTATATTCCACCAGCTCAACGTTCTGTAACTAAAAAAATTATAAGTCAGGAAAATAACACAGAAAAAAACAAAGCACCAGAAGATAAATGTAAAACTTATTTGGAGGAAGAAACTAAAGAAAATAAGTGCAGTAATGAAACAAATGATGTAAGTGTCACTAATACACCGGTAGATGTCCCTGGTATTGGTGAAAATTATAATCATATCTGCAATTCACTCGAAAAATGTGAAATCGCTTCACCTAACCGCCAAGAGGTAAATTTAAAAAGCAACAATTTTTTGAGATATAAACAAAACTGTGATTCAAAAATTCTGGATTGTAGTACTCGTTCAAATGATGATGATGATAGAAGAAGAAATATTGAAGTTTCAACCGAATCAGATGTTTTAGAATACCAACAATATGTAGATGGGAAGAGTACATCGAATTGTAAAAATTTTCTTGACGATAATCAGCACTTACATGAGAAACCTGTAAATGATACTGCAACCTGTTCAGATGACCAAATAGTTGAAAATGACCATGCGGATTTGGATCACGTTATAGAATTATATGATTTTTCACCAAATTTAAAAACACGCGATTTAATTAAATTATATTCCAGTGTTTATGTGAAAGGTACGTTCATAAAATGGTGTGATGATACTCACGCATTATTAGTTTTCACTTCTTCGTCACAAGCCACAAGAGCATTGGATATTACTTTTCATATCGTAAAATCGCGTCCATTAAGTAAAGGAAGTGACATTGCGATTTCGATAGCATATAAATCAAATTTGAATTCGGTTACAAAGCGACCCCAGACAAGTATGCAAACCGCAAGGAGGTTGATTACCACCCATCTGGGCAAAAAAGTGTCGATAAGCAAAGAAGAAGCCGAACAAGAGCGACAAATTTTACAAGTTGCTAGAGACAAAAAGATACAAGAACGTAAAAACGCAAAATTGTTTGGCAAGATTGAGGATTTACAAAGTAAACCGACTGAATGATTCACTAGATTCTTATAATGAAATGTCATAGTATAATGATTGTAATTTTTATTGTTAGAATAAAATATAATTTTTAAGCTAAGTAATCGAAGCAGTAGGCAGGAAGGAAAGATATTTCAGTTTTAGTTGTTATGAGTTCTGAAACTCATAATGATAACAGTTTTTTCTTATTTCTTTTTGCAGGGTCGGCCATAGGCTTCGCCAATATTGGGGGGTTGATGGCCATAAACTCTGTACGCTGGCACTGGTTAGACAGGTTGACGAGTGTAGTCCGCAGATAAATTTTGGACTACAGTGTAGGTAGCTTGCTAGGCAATCCTTCAAATATGTCTGTAGCTATGTTTTTTGTTAATCGTGGAAATTCATCAACTCAGGGGGACCACCGGCGTTTCCTTCAAAGCGCGGAGACTTGGTCATAAGAAAGTTTAACTCTCCCAGTCAACCCGGTACCCCGCATTCGCAGTTGATCGTATTAGCTGCAAAGGAATGACCGTCTCTATATAAATTTTTAATGATCTATTAAAAAGTTTGATGCAAACAGTAAAAAAACCATTATAAAGTAAACAAATATTTATTAATACTACAATCAAAAATTCTTTTTCAAAACTTCGTTCCTACAATGAAGGAACCATCTGCCCTAAAATATTATTTAAAAAGATTTTCTACTTCATAACAAAGAAGAGATTTGCTTTAATGCTTGGCTTCGTAAGAATAGCTAATGAGGGAATTCATTCGGTAGCTGCACCATTCCCATTTCTTACTATCAGGTAAAGGAAGCAGCTCTGAGATAGACTCGAATAACTTGAACAAAAAAAAATCTAAATACGAGTTACAAAGTTTGAATGAAAAGGAAAAACAACTCGTTAAAAAATATTCTTAAACACAAATAATGATAAAGTTAGGCTTTAGAATCAAATCTCCAATCTTGTCGCAAGGTAAACTAGACATTTTTAGGGCTCGTAGCTCAACGAGGATCATTTACATTGAGGTTAAGTAATTTTAAACCTCTTTATGATTGCAGCGAATGTTCGGTAGCTTTTTATTGTTTGATATTTACGTTTTTTTTTTTAATGTTTAACATAATATTTTCTACGCATTATCCAATCAATATTTGCTTCAACTTTTGGTTTTTTTTAACCACTCTGTATGGTGCAGTTTTCAGTTCAAGTTGGTACACCTGTCTACTTGGTTTTGAAATGTCCTTCTTGACAAACTATTTTGAGCAAGGCCTTAGTTTGTTTTCGGGCTTCGTTAAAAGCTGTGAGCAAATATTCATTTGATCTTTACCTGGCTTATATTTATATTTTTAAAAGCCATCATTTTATGATTTGCATGTAGGTAATTATTTCTGCACTATTGATTACTGTAACTTTTATGTTGTTCCAGGATCAGTAATATATAAATTTTTAACATTTACTTGTATTATAAAATAATACTTTGTAAAGCATTTAATCAAGGTAAATTCAAGTGTTCGACCTTTGTCCAATATCATTACGATGCCGACGCGACTAGGTAATTTAATTCTGTCGACGCACTTCAGATATTAAGTTGAGTTGATTTTTATTCTCCAAATTTTTCGTGTGTGGTTTCAATATTGGATGTAATAGCAGATTCCATATATCTGCATTAACAGGCATGATAATTAAGTTGGCAAGGACTTCATTAGGATTCCCTATTCCCTGATGAATTTTATATCACATAATTCGATTATATGGCTGAATTGTATAATTATTCTTAATATCTAGCTTAGCTGCTCCATAAAGAGCACTATGCTAATTCAAAAATAATAGATTGGCAAAATTTTCTTTGCTTATTTTCATGTGGATTTATTAATTGTTCCAGTGCGGTGGACAATCGCTCCACATACAAGGAGACAATATGGACCATTCCCTGCTGGTAGCTTGAACATTTTCAACGGGTGTAGCTCATTTAATCCACCTGCACTGAAGCAAATTAGTTTTCCATTGTCGAGTCTGGTCCGCCTTTGCTCATCTGTCTCATATTCCCTATTCTGTTTCTGATGTTCGTTTTTGAGACAACCGGTACAATCCATCCATCTTAGATTATATAATAGTTATATTTGGAGTTACAAGTTATTGATTTCGATTGAAACGTAATCAATTTTACAATTCATTTTGTGCTTTGCACAGCACCAATTCAAGGATATTCAGGGATAAACGCACAACACAATAAAATACTTTGCAATGTATGGAGAAACATTTTTGTTTGTTTAAAAGCTTCGGGGTAAGTTACGAAATATTACAATCTTGTTTGTTAGCACTACTTTGATAACTATATTACTAGAGTATACTGAGTAATTTGGGTCCAAAGATGCTGTTTCTTTGTTCAGTTTGTCCATTCGTTGTCGCCTACCTCTTAATATTTTACTCTGCTGTGTCTTTTAGCTGTTATTTGTGGCGTTGTTGTGAAATAGATCAGTTTTTCAAAACAGTTTACTAAGATTAAAATTGTAGCCCATTACATTTTCTATCCGGTAAGGGGCGTCAATTTTTTTTGTAAAAGGTTACCTTTAACAGATACACATTTTAAAAAACAAACACAAATGTACTTTAAATTTTTAAACATTTTTGTACATCGTTTAATCCATATCTGAAAAAAAACGTTAATTTTAGACTAAAATGGGTTAGAATTTAGTTTGCAGGTAATTTCACTATGTTTAAATATTTTCAGTACAAAATCAATAGTTTTATACCGTTTTAAAGTATAAATCTCAACAAATTGTTTCAAGGAAGGCTATCCCCCAACGGTGAGATACAATTTTTAGTTATTTAGATGTTTTTCTATCACCACATGAGGCGGGGATATTTTGTAAAAGGATATTACAGAATAAAATAGTTGAGATGAATTACAACAAAAGTGCTGATATTACCAATTGCAACAAATCATGAGTATGGATCTCAAATATTTCATTACTCACATAGCAACTTTCTTAATTATTAACTTAATTTAAGCAATTGAAGTAACTAATTCAAATATTTGTTTTTAATTTGTAGTCAAGAAGTTATTAATTAATTCTATGATCGATTCAAAGGTTCCAAAATAAAGGCATTTCCGTTAAGAAAATTCAAAGTTTACTGAAAAAGTAATAAAAAAATAAAAATTCATTTACCAAAATTGAATATTCAATACTAAATATATTTGAAAATCAACAAAACCTTGCTGATAAAATTTCGATAGACCGGCTTATCTATAAACTTCAAATATATGTACATAGTGTGGTCGAATTCTAGCGAACAAAAACCGGCCGCCGATATGAACATAGGAAATTAATTTTTCTCTAATTCCTGTTTCCCATCATAACGGATAAGAATGAAAAGGATATCAATTTAAAGAGATTTTTATACCGCTTCCAAAGATATACATAATACTTGATGTTTTGTTCTTTAATTACCGTTAAAAACTAGCGCAATTAACAAAATTTTAGTTGTTTTGTTTGAATTTTATTGCAATTTTTTTTCCTTCAAAACCAATAATTTCTAACAAGTTAAGAAAACTTGTGTTTTCCTTCATTGTTAACCATATTTATTGTGATATGTCAAAGCAACTTGTTGGAAATTATTGGTTTTTCAAGCAAAAACAATTGCAATAAAATTCAAACAAGGCAAATAAATTTTTTTTAAATGCGCTATTGTTTTTTTTATTAGTGAGTTTTCAACAGAAATTAAAGAACAAAATATCAAGTGTTGGGTATCTTTATAAGCGGAATAAAAATCTCTTCAAATTGATACCATTTTCATTCTTATCCGTTGTGATATGAAGCAGGAATTAAGGAAAAATCAAATTATCATGTTAATTTCCTATGTTCACATCGGCGGCCGGTCACCCTGTATGTACTGTTTCTTGCCCTTCTTGAGGTATTAAACCAAAGTTGTGATTAGGTTTGGATTATATTTAACAATAAGTGATTAATAAACAGCACATAACCACTCGTCTGGTTACTTAATCTACTGTAAACTATAATCTACTACTGATATTTCCTATTACAAACTGCTAAAGCCCGCGGCAATTTGTAAAGAGGGTAATATTCTAACCTCAAAATTTCATTATTGTACTATAAATGGTCTTTCTGCCTTAGAATATTGTAATTATTTTCTAAAAAGTAATTAACTACTATGATAATGTATTTATTTAAGTAATTGAATTAAGTTTGTCCACTAAGCCCACAAAAGGAAAAAAGCAACAAGTTTATTAAAATATGGACGCAATAAATGAAATTAATTGAATTAAGATTTTAATAAAACCTCCACTTTTTAGGTTAACTTGCTCTCTTTGCAAATGGCTAAAATGTTCGTACAAGTTTCATTTTTGAATGATTAATTATTATTAATCTATGCTATAGTTAAAAATTTCTTATTCTTTATCTCTGATTGTTTTAGTGTGGTTATGCAAACACGAAAAACATTTTGATATGATTATTATTAGATTATAATGTAAAATGGAAATTATAATTTCGGAGTACCCTAATCTTTTTTTTTTCATTTTATGCAATACCTAATTAGTAATTCCATTTTTTGAAGCAGCAAACTAAGGTTTGTTTTAATTTTTGTACAATTCTGGAAAATGAATGTTAAGCATAGCACTTAGCAACGCTCTTCAAATTGGTGCGGGAAAATTGTGAATTATTATATTAAAATTTACTTACTTTCAAACGGCCACAATTGCAACTTTAACGTCGCACTTACGTATGCTGCAAGACTATTTTTACATGGTTTTGATACAAAATTAGTTTGCAGTAACTTATTCACTATGAACTTAATCAAGTCTTTTCGAGAAATAAGCAAGTTAGAATTTGTTTCGATTTGCTTATAAAATTCAGAATCATTTCCAGTAACAGCAAAAAAACATGTCACTAATAAAGCTAATTTTATAATAAACATTTTATTGTATGAAACCAAATTAATTAAACCAGATTGAAAATGTTCTGCAATTTATAAATTTTTGGTGCAGTAGCACTTGGAACTATTACCACATATTTTGTACAAATAAATTGTTTTGTTTGATGTACCTACTGTACACTAATCATTTTTTATGTGAATATTTTTTTACTATCTTGAAAATTTTATTTATCGATACTTAATTTCTTGCCACTTTCATTTTCATAGATTACAATTCATTATTACATATATTTAATAATTGTATAGAGATAATAATTATGATAATACAGCCTTTTAAAAAGTTTACATTATCGTTATGTGGTAGAACTATATAAATATCGCCTCATAATTGGATGTTAATCGGTTTGTTTTTTTTAGGTAATATTGTATTGCAATTTTGAATTTTTTAGAAAAATTCCAGCATTTCATACCTTTAAGAGTTTAATGATATAAAAAAGTAATTTTTGTACTCTACCGGAAGCCTTATTAATTATAATTTTGTATAATTAAAAAATATCAGGGACGTTCTAAAAAAAATATGGCCACCGGCAGAGATAATCCTATTGTGCACCGGCTAGCAAGACTCTCATTTATTCTCCCCTTGTTCTGGGTAAACGCCGAAGGATGCCTTATTATGTATTTCAATAAAATATTCGAGATCAATTAATTGCACAAAATGTTTAATTTTTGACGAAAACAAATTTTATATGCTATAAAATTCAATAACAAACCAACAAATTATTTTATAAAAATTGAACGGAGACAACTTAGACATTTATGAAATTCAAAATAGTATCCTATCCCTTGCACAGAAGGAATTACAAAAAAATTAATTTAATAGATTAATAAATAGGTAGCTACCTAATTTATTGTAAACATAGACCAACAACAATTTAATTAGCACAATAAATAACTTTTTATAAAAATATAAAGAACGACATCGTCAACATTCCCCTATTGTTTTTAAAATTGGGTAATCGGTCAAATTATTTATTAAAAGATAATAATCAAATATTATCTTCAAAAATACTCTTAACAAAAAAATATAATATACAATGTACTACAGTACTCGTATATTATGTAAGTACCTACATTACACCATCCTTAAAAATAGCGATTTTATTATTTTTAAATTATAAATATTCGTTGCCAGCACTAAACGTGAAAATAACTACACAAAATATTGTAAAAATCTTATGATTGATGGTGATGATTGTTTAGTAAGCGCAAGCGTCTCAGCACCACAGCACTGCTCAGGTAAATTCTCACAGATGAAGCTGATGTTTACTGCACTACTACGCTCATTTGACCGATTACCAAATTTTTATAAATCGTTTTGATTATGTAAAATGTTATTCATACGATAATTTGAATTTTGGATTTACAATTTTTTGTTTTCCTTATCGCGTTTTATTCTGTAACCTTGGGATGCTTGTATAATATGATAAATTTTATCAGCTTTAGGAAATGCGCTATGGATTTTTTAAGTACTCGAAATTTTATTAGCACAGTTCAATTTGGTATAATTCGTAAATGCAGATATCCTTCTCAATTTACTGAAAAACTAATTGGTAATGATGGTGGTGAGCATTTTTGAAAACAAATTTGATCTATGTAGCTGTCTAAATTCTATAACATTGTTTCTGAGTTAGTTAAGTTCGACACATAAATGGCTTTGCTGGCTCTGTTGGATGTTTAGAACTTGAAAAGTACTAAATTCTTTTCCGTCCAATATCCCCCACCCTAGCTCATCCCTCATACGAAAAGCGATCGGAAATTACCTATAAGTTAAGGTTTTTTAATCGAAAATCATTGAAAGACCATATCATCAAGTTAAAAGTACTAAATAGTATCTTCCCACCTAATTCAGTAATAAATTACAATGATTATAAAGTATGCAACCCTAATAACATAAGGAGTTCATCAAATGAAATGGGGGATTTTTATTATTGAAGTGGGAAAATTTGTGGTAGGGAAAATCTTCACCTTTATTTTGTGCATATAATCTACCGGCCTAAATATGATTCATCAAACAATAAGGTTTATGGAATATATCATCCAGAGCTGAAACAAAAGGAAAACAAGGGGTGCTGTATTCGTCAACAACACCAAGATTCTTGAAAAAATATAGTTCCAGTGCCTACTTCACAAAATGTTAATGAAGATTATACCCGAACTGCTACTCCTAGTGGCGTCGCTCATATGCGGGAGAACCTTTCGGGTACTAATTAATAGCATTAGTTCCATTTTGAGAGGATAACCGCGGTGTCTTTATCTAATCCACTCTACCGACCTTCGCTTTCTGCATGCACGACCTACCATCTTTACGGCAGTCATTCCAAGTGCAGGCTCTTTTATTTTCACTTCCTTTGGGAATTTTTTTTTGGCGAATTAAATAAACATAAAACTGGTAGTTGAGTCGCACATTTTTGAAAGAGAAAATTGTGTGTGCATTTTGAATTTTGATTTAAAAGTTGAGTAAGACAAGAGAGTTTTCTTAGTGCCAGTTTTATTTTAGTATTTTGAAATTTAATAATTCAGAAAGTTCGCAGAAAGTTAATAAATCAGTACCAAGAAATTTGAACAAATATTTAGAAGGTCGCGCGATAAGCCGCCTGGAGATTAGAAAAATCGACTGATCAAGCTGAGAATGTGAAGTGGATAGTCCGACCAGTTTTGAATAAAAATTATCTTTGTAAATTGTTTAGGGCCGGAAAATAATACTTCAATATAATGGGATATTTAAATCAAATTTGAAATAGTGTTTTTCTTGTTCAAATGTACCTTTATTATGTGTAACAAAATTTTCGTGAACAAAAATAAATTTTATCTTTGAAAAAATCGCATTGAAAAAAACCTCGGCTGAACTATATAGACTTCCCCCTTAAACAATAATGTGAACCCTCTCATATAGGAAGCGATCCACGCACGATTACCGCTATCTATAATACGTTAGCTGGAGGATCATGTGAATAATCTTGATGGATAGTGCCGTACTTGGTGCAGCGGAGTCACCTGAGCAAAGTATGGCAACATTCTTCATTATGATTTCATAGCCGCAACCGATACGAAATGAGAAATAATAAAAATTGGATAGCAAACTTTCAGACCCAATGCCCCTTCTCCGAAAGCTTAACGTAACGTAATAAAGTTGGTAACTGGACAGATATTTCAATGCAAAGATCGGGGATTGTTACGTAATCCTAACTGCGAAGATACAAATTTTCACTATGCAGTAGAATGATAGAAAACAAACCAAATATTTTGCGTATCATCGCACACATGGCATATATTTTATTAAAAACCAAAATTTTACATGATTTGGCATTCTACAATATTTCATTAGCTCCCTCTAGTTAGAAAGCCCCGCCCTAGGCACATCCTCAAATTAGTCTATATAAACACTGCACTTTTTTTGTGGACAGTTTTCTAATAAAAACAAAGCGGTTCCAATTCTAATATAAGCTCAACCAGTGAATCTCTCTTTTATTTCGGCAAATTTAAACCCAAAAATACTTGGAAAAAGGTTGAAATTGATTTATCGCTCTGTTCTTAATTTTAACAGTTTTCTAAAAAAAAAAATCGGTTCCTAACTCTAACCTAAGTTCGACTAGTGGATCTCTCGTTTGATTCCAAAATATTCCTCAAGAGTGAATTTATCTCGATGTTAACGTTACCATTGCGTAAATACTACTGCTCACACAATCTTACGCCACGCCCAGCCGTTACCCCAACTAGCTACACATTTACCGGTAATAGAATGCGGTCATTACAGTCACTCATCGTGCAGAAATTGGAAACTTTAAAACCGATTATTAACTAAACCTATCGATATTAGTTATTCCTTCGCTATTTAATGGTTTAATTTTATTGTAACCTATCAAATTCCCTTGAGTTTTCTTTAGTAAATATAATAATATTCGAGTCAAAAAAGCTTTCGATAAAATCAGGAAAAGTGATATAATTAAAATCTTAAAGAAACTGAACGTAAATCAACATCTTATTGACATCATATTTGACATTAACACAGACAACAGCACAAAGGTTATAACCGACAAAGGATTAACAGCACCAATACCGATAACAGCTGGAGTAAGACAAGGAGATTCCTTAAGTCCGCTACTATTTAATTTAATAATGAATGAAATAATTGCAAGCGTGAAAAAACTCAATGGATATAAAATAGGAATAAAGAATTTTAACATCATATGCTATGCTGATGACGCAGTACTGATAGCTGACAATGAGGACGACCTGCAAAGGCTGTTACACCAATTTAACATCATTGCAAAGCGATTTAACATGGAAATCTCTGCAACTAAAACTAAAACTATGGTAATATCAAAGATGCCATCCCGCTGTAAACTGGAATTGGAAGGTGTAATGATCGAACAAGTCATGAGATTTACATACTTGGGAACCGAAATAACTTCATCTAGGGACCTAAACGAAGAAGTAGACTCACAAGTAACAAAAGCAGCCCAGATTGCTGGATGTCTTAGTCACAGTATTTGGAAAAACAGATATATGCGTCAGGAATGTAAAGTCAGGTTATACAAAACTATAGTGAGACCCGTTTTAACTTACGCGGATGAGACAAGAGCCGATACAAAAAGAACAAAACAAAAGGTGAGATCCACAGAGATGAAGATCTTACGAAGATTGCTTGGGATAAAATGGTCAGACAGGCAAACAAACAAAAGCGTTAGAGACAGGACTAACGTACAAGACGTCGTGAAGTGGATGAAAACCAGAAGAAGAGAATGGAATGATCATGTTAGCAGAATGGGCGAAGAAAAAATAACACGGGCGTCCAGAGATGGACGACCTCCAGGCAAAAGACTTCCGGATCGACCACCCAAACGATGGGCCCAAAGCTGGTTTTCCTCTTCGACAGAAGACAGTCCGAGGTCAAGGCAAACAGGAGATATCCTAGCCTAAAAGAAGAAGAAGAAGAGTTAGGGTTATGTAACTAGAATCCAGAACCTAAAAATCGAAGCGGGTAAACTGTTTCGGAAACCAGCATTCACTGTGTACGCAGCTAGGACCCATAATGATATCATAAGTTGACCTTACGGTGACCGGCAGCTTAACGAGTAATTAATAAACACAATATGACGATTTTATCAACGTTTATTTATCCTCATCTTCACCGCAAGTGATAAGAAAAGCTTTTATTATGGAGTTGTGTGATAAGAGTTTCGCTTTGGTCATCTACCTTGACGATTTCAAAAGGCTTTAGCTGACCTGTCTACCATCACATCGTTGATCAGCGGGGAAAGTGGCCCAAATTAAAGCAATTTGTGAATGTGATTCTCCATGATTCCTGAATACTGACTTCGAGAAACCCGATTTAGATCGAGGAAAGCAGGCGAATCATCAGTTCACGAACAGAGAGGAACGTATACCTCTCCACATTTTGAAGCCTGCTCTATGGTCTATGCTACTCGGTGAAATGCTAGGTAGCATTATCTCGTGTTCTTCGTCACCCCGGATCCGACACTGTAATGTGGAGACAGATAACCTTTTCACTGTGCCCTTGCAACCATTTGGGAAACACCCCTTTTCAGTAACAAGCAACGCACATCTCACGAGGTGGGCGATACGGTACCTAAGAGTTATGGGTCCAAACCCCGGTATTCTACATAGCCATTAGCATCCAGTCACCATGAGTCCTGGAAAAGATCTTGCAGTGCAATATTGTTATACTACACTTCCAAGAAATAATTCAGTGTATTGAACCAATAAATCTCTGGTTGTCAGTGTAAAGTCGAGATCTAATTGTCTGAATAGTTTAATTAATTGCTATGTTTTATTTTTAATAAATTACAAATTAAGGAATAATATTAAAGGTTATATTTTAAGCTTTCGGTCTAGCGTTTTATTATTAATTAATTTATTCGGCATCGTAACCAGCGGCAGGGGCCGGGCGATAAGACGGGTCTGGACGAAGATGATGGCTTTTCTCTACCAAAACGTAGGAAAAGAAGACCGAAAATAATTGAAATTGGTGATGCAAAAACAGATGGCGATGATTTCACATGGGAACCTAAAAAGATTTGGATTTTCCTGTCAATAGTGACATCAGGTGTAACGGAAGAAGGCATAAAAAACTATCTAAAAGGGAAACCTAACATGAGCGATAGGAATTTCCAAGTTGAAGAGCTACCGCTACAAAGTAGGAGCAAATGTTTTAGAGTGGGTGCAGACTTTGCACTAAAAGATATAATGTTCAATGTGGATTTCTGGCCGAGGAATGTGAGGTTCTCAAGATATTTCTGGAATAGGAAAAATTCGCAGATACAATCACAGGAGCGGAACTTGAATTTCCGGGACGAGAAGATAGTTAAGTAACAGTCTTCTTCGCAAACATACAGTGTCTAAAAAATAAACTGAACATTGGATGTCAGAAGCTGAATTGGGGGCAACTCAAATAGGGGGTTACCGCTTGGTAAAAAATATGTAAAAGTGTTGAATTGTATTGTTTTATGATTTTGTTTGTTTTCTGACTTGTGTAAATATACTGTGTATATAAAAGCGCAAATAAATATAAATCTAAAATATAAATCTATTATTTGTATTTTTCTGACGAAGGTCTAAATGCTAGACCGAAAGCTTAAAATATAACCTTTAATATTATTCCTTAATTCGTAATTTATTAAAAATAAAACATATTTAATTTCACGAATTAATAATAAACCAATTTTAAATAATTAATTGTTAATTTAAATAATAGCTAAAATTGAATTATATTTGAGAATGTATCAACAATTAATGTCAAACTAAACTTAAAGTTTCACTAGCGACACTTACATAACTTGTCAGATATGAGTCGATATTTAATAAATGGTTACCTGCAAATATTTTAAATGAAATTTGCCGTTGTAGTAAATTTTACCACATTGGCATTCATCTTAGATCTATTTATTTTTCTTGTCCTCCGTAGTCAATCTTATTCCGCCTCTAATCAATAACAGCGTTTGTTGTGTTATCCAGATTTTGTTCATTTTCTTTGATGTATGTACCTCCTATTTCTTTATTTTGAGTTTTATTTTTGTTTCTTTGACAATACAATTTAGATTTTTCCATTCTTGGTTAGTATCTTGATTTTGTTTCTTGTTTAATTAGGATATTTTTATTAAACATTTCAGTAAATTAATTACAGGCTATATACTATGGAATTTTATTATGTCCCTTCTTCGTCATTTTAATTAAATTACAAACTGAATTTTTACTTCAGTTTTCAATTCGTCTGTGCAATAACAGAATTTCATTTTAATATTTCAAAGTAAGTAATTTGTGACATTTTTGCTGGTTTATAAAAAATTATAATAAAGAATTTAGTAAAAGATTCAAGGATGAAAGGTAGAACACGACTCTGGAAATAGTCGATTCAAATGCCATCATACTTCGGATTAAAAAAATTAATTACAAAAATTTGTTATTTTATTTATTATAATTTAAAAATGCTTCCATTTATATTACTATCGCGTACTTAAACATTTTCTAACTTTGCAGGTGCTTATAATTTTGAAAAATAAGAGAACATAAAATTCGTTAGATTTAATATGCACTTGTTTCCGCAGGAAAGGAATAAATCGTTGGTTGTAAAAATAAGTACTCGCAAATATAAAGAATGAAGGTCGGAAAATGATTAAAAAAGCTTAAATTACACGACAAGCTTTTCTTGTAGTAAATTTGGATCTCGTCCTTGTGATCAAAAGGATTTATATGATAGAAAAATATTGTCGTGAACAATAAACTCTAATGTACCTACGAAATAAAATGCAGCTCGTGATAGCAAATAAAATTATTTATGTGGCTTTTAGAAACACAATAAACCAAAAGGCAACTCAAAAATTAACTACTGCCATTGTTAATTAAGAGAATTTATTTTAAACTTAATAAAATTTGGAAAACTATGGATTTTAATATCAAAAAAATACATAACTTGGTTTTGTATGGTCAATACTTTATCAATCTGAATTATTTATTATTACTTAAAAACCATTTCCAACTCAGGAAGAAAACTTGGAATTGCACTTTGTTCCCAGTTTTTGGTACTTTAAACTCAGGAAGAGGTTTTTTGAAATTTCATTTCAAAATTGTTATTTTTTGGTTGAAGGAGTTTTAACTCGGTATCTAAACATTTACAATCCATTTTAAATTTATATTTTTATTATTTTATCATCCTTACGGCATATGACTCGAGCGCAGAATCTCGTAGAAGTCCTTTTAAGAGCGGAGCTTGGAACAAACTGGAATGAAACAAATCCAGTATACGGCGCGAATTCTCGGTTCGCGGAGCTTTCGCGTAATAAAACGGTTTTCAGGCTCATTATACGCTGGAACACAAACAAAACTTTTCCAAAGAAAATTCAAAAATGTACTTTCTTCCAAAAATTAATTTTTTCTACTTAACGTGGTGATTTTTCTTGCTGTAAAGTTTACCAAAAAAAAAACTTTTTTAATTGTGCTAAAAATTTACGACGTAAGCGAAATGGATAAATTCAAATGCGTCCGCGAAACTTAAAACTTCAGGTAAGACTTTTGAAATAATTTCATTTAATTCCTGTTGTTCGGTAAAGCGCAAAGTGAAACTCTCTCGAGTTTTAAAAGTAGGAAGTTAATAGCGCAGGTTTTTTATTAAAAGGCAATGCAAAACTTTTATTTTTAATACTAAGTATTTAAATTTTTATTTGATAAAAGTGAAATTTAGGATTGAGTAGGGTAAAAAGTTATAACAACCCCAAGTATGAAACTTGACAGTTTTATGATTCCACTCATATTAATCGCAAGTGATTTTTCAAATATGAAAATTATGTAAATTAATCATTCTGGATAAAAAAAAACAAAACGAGTCTCAAGTCTGAAAACCTTTTTGTCAACAGTTTTATTTCAGTTATAATGCAAGTTAAAAATTGCCGAAACAGGTATTTTCGGAGAATATAAATGTGTTACACTTTAGAAAGCTCCAGACGCTCCCAAGTCTATTTTTTTACATTTTATTATTACTAAAATTTTTCTTCGATTCATTTTTTAATTTTAAAGTTGAAGTTTGGTGTACGGTAATAGCGAGTTATGGCGATCCCGTTAGGGGCTGTTACAAGGGTAGCTTTAAACAGGACATTATTAGCATGTGATAACCGCCTGTAATGGACATGTTTATGAAACTTTTTAGTGCGTTAATCTTTTTCATAATTTCACGATTTCTATTGGATTACTTTATTTGCTGTTTTTGCCAAAATTTTTTTACGAAAATCATATTATTTAAAGTTATCTGACAACTGATCTCTCATTAGAAAAACGTTCTTCCAACGTTTAAACAGGAAAAACTTTTATGGAAGCTTAAAACTTTATGAACGATTTGCATTATTTATGAATTAAAGATGTATAATTTTTTTTATTTTTGATCTTGCTAACATTAAAATTTAAGTGCTAACAAACTTTTTTAATTACTTTATATACAACTTTTAAGGCAGTTTTAATCAACCTTTTTGTCCGGACCAATTAAAATCTTATGCCTGACTATTTTACAAATATCTTATCATTAACCAAAATTCAAAGTTAATTCTAAATGAAGCCACATATGTGAGGGTTTCATATTTGCAAAATTTCTATTCAAGTATTGTCAGCATTAGCTGCTTTGATTATTTGAATATAATTAATTGATTGTCTTTATTAATATTTACCCGTGCAGGTATTTTCGTTTCATGATTCAATTTGTAATGTGAAATTGTGGATTTTGATTTTAACCTGTGCATGAATTTAGCAGGGCAGACAATAATAATTATTATAAATAATTTTTAATTTATGCAGTTGGGTTGTAAATTAATATTATGGACTAAAGAAGTCCACGATTTAACAGTTTGCTTAACTAATGTGGAATAATACCAGAATAATTACTACATACTCTAATTTATCATTGAACATTAAATCCGTATTTGAATTATTAAACTGTACAAACACCAAAAGACGCAATTAATGTGTAATTATTAGAAGAAACCACTTATCATAATTTAACGTGGTTATAAATTTAAAACTTTATGGTAACAGCAAACGGTGGTAGATAATTATATAAAATTCTTACAAAAATCTCGATCAGATTATGTCACTTTACTTCCAGTATACCATTCCATAAATTTGCATTCAAATTTACGTCTATATACTTATCTAGTTGTTGAAGGCGACTAGCTAGTGTCGAGAGCACGGTATTTTGAGAATTTTTCACTCGGGTACTCATGGAAGGAAACGAACGCTAATAATTTTTTAGGGCTAAAGAAGAACGCAAAAGTTCAATTACAAATAGAAAAACCAAACACCAAACACCAAGTAGCATATTTAAATTTTTAAGTTAGAGGTAAACACGAAACGTAATCATTGAAAATCAAAAGGAATTTAAACAGGGATGGATTTATGCCGAAATTTGAAAATAATAAAGTTTTCCTCTTTAGCAAAATAACTTAATAATTGAACATGAAACGAAGTAATTCAATTATTTATTGTTTCCCAGGTAGTTAAATTCATGCGGAGCCTAAGCAAATAACAATAATGAAAGGCATTTCAGTTTACACAAAATATCATCAGAAGCAACAATAATGGTCAAGTCCGTATCCTATCTTCTACTTATTCTATTTGTGAAATTGGTATTGTTAGAACTGATGTACCTATTGGTTAAAATGAAAGCAAGTTACTGTAAGACTCTCAGTTATTTTATTTTAACCGGGGATAACCATTAAATTGTTTTCAATTGCAGACTTTTATTTCTTATTGAAAATTATTACAACTAAAGTTAAACTCGAAAATATTTATAATTTAATATTTAAAAAAAAAAAAATTCTATAACTCGGAGGGAATTGTGAGAAATCAGACGCATGTATATGTCTATTTCGTAGGTCAAAATTTTTTTAGGATGGTAGTAAACGAACAAACTAGTACCTAATTGAAGGGCTTGGGGCAATAAGGATACTTGCCACATTATGTTAATTATGAGATATGTACCTTTCAATATTTGATTCGAATCCTGAAATCAAATTATATATGGTATTTTTTAAATTTAACTCACTAAAAACATCTGTATTAGAAGTATAAGTGTAATTTTTTAATATAAACTAAAAAAATACACCAAACAAATTGTTGAAAAATTTTTTATTAAAAATAAATGTGGCTTGCACCGTTCTTATGACAAAAAGAAAAATATTAAAAATAATAAAAAGTCGCCATTAGAGGTCCTCATCGTTTTCGGTATTGGAGAAAGCATCTAGATTTTATACTTCTTCTCCCAACATTTCATTTTTTAAACTTTGTAGTTTTTGTGCCCCAATCTCTTGATAATTCTTTAAATAAATTTTGTAAATAAGGGTCCAAGCCACATCAAATAATTTCCTTGCCTGTTCTGAAGAACCACTTGAAGATTTATCCTCATTTTCACTTTCATGATAGTCTCTATCTTTAACACTGTCGTCTGAATCAAAATTCCGTTCGTTTTCGTCATTCGAATCTTCGTAAAAAAATAATTTTTGTTTAATACCGCACTTACCGTTGGTTGCCATGCTGTGGCTTGTACCGTTTATTGCAAAAATATGACAATATAATCTTCGAGGCAAAAAGAATACTGTGCTTTTGTGGTGGCATTTAAGAGTTAATTTCGAAACAAATTTTTTTATGAGTAGATAACTTATTTTTCTATTGCCTACATAAATATTGCGAATTTTTTGAATTTGTGGCATGTATCCTTGTTGCCCCAAGCCTTTCAATTATAAGAGCTCTCACAAAAAATGACATTTTACATGTACCTACTACTTCACAAATCCAAACCTCGTAATTCTTTGAAGTTAGCTTGGAGGGTAAAAATTATATCTTATATTCACGCTATGGTTATCATGTTAACCACAGCAAAGGTAGAAGTTACCCATGTAAGAGATCAAATTTACATAGATGTTAGTTTGAGTCACTAATACACTTGAACTCACTGATAAAAAAATTTTATTTTGCGAATTTTTCATAGCACCATTTAAAACAAACTGCGTAACTGGTAGAAAATTTAACGTATGATGGAAAGCACCCGGTAAAAAGTATCAGTTTTACAAAATTACCTTAATTTAACATTACTTATCGATAGATTTTATTATAGTAAATTACAAAAATTCGACTGGATAATTATGGATAACTTTAAAATAAAGCATTTAAGGTGAAGATGAACGTCAAACATCGATTAATTATAAATAATAATAACCGCATAGTTATCGTATTCTGTTGATGATACGTGTGCTCGACGTAAATACTTGAAGCAAGGCTTATTTTAAATTGCATTTCGCTAATTTTAGCGAAATTTTTAACTAAAGACATATCGACGTGTAGCCTGCAATATCTCCTAACTGTTTTTCTACTACTTTTCAGGAGAAAGAAAAGAATGTCCTGCTTTTCAATTTAAAGTTATGCTCTCACAATTTTTACGTAAATTTGTTTGTTAAATACTCTTTTTTTACGGGAACGTTTATATTGAGGTAATTTTTATCTAAATTTTTGTTTGAGAGAGATAGGAGATATTGATATTTATAATAATGTAGTTAGGATATATTAATGATTTGCATTTACAACGACCACCTGATCAATCATCACCAATTAATTATGTGTTAATATTAAATCAATTCAGAATTTTTTTTGAACGATTCATGATTTTGATTAGGTATTCTAAAATTACATAAAGAGTACAATTACTCTTAAATACATAAAGCTGATAAATCTGAACTATATCAAAACCTCCTATTTACAGTAGTTAGGAGAAATTGAGCACTATAAAATGGGGTATACAAATGGGAGATAATGAAGCAGGTTAATTTCAAGGATTGTAACAAATTTTTGCTTTGTTATATTGTTCTCCTTTTCATATCGTTTCACAATATCCCTGAGTACGGCCCATTGCCTTGTATGCATTTTCAAATGCATTTTGCATTGACCTTGCAATTTGGAACGCAATGTGGCTTGCTGTCGGACGCGGTTGAGCCGTATCAGTTGGGTTTGAGATATTGAATGTGTACGTTCGACCTTCGTGTGCGGAGTTTTAAAGTGCCGTTTAGTGCCGAATTACTGGTGCTTTATCCATTATTTTAAATTGGCCAGCTCCTGTTTCTATTGAGCATTACTTTAAGCCATTCGCTGTAGCGTTACAGTTTTTTCTACTGTGGAAGTATACCACCTGTGGATTTTACAAAATTCACCATTATCAGCATATTGCACGATTTCTCCCCGCACGCAAGGTTTTGCGCAAGCCAGTTCTTGTTTATCCTTTTGACAAGATATCGAGTTGTGATGTTTGTTTTGGTCTCCTTACAACATCAAACCGATCGATTGCCATCCTGGATTCTCCAACTGTAACGAAGTTTCGTTCGATCAGCATTTCACCTGCTCTCAATACACCATCACCTAATCCAAGCCGTGTTTATCTGTGCGCGTAGTTCTATCAAGTGCTACTGTTTAGATAGTTCAACAAGATCCAGCTTCACCTGAATAGCACCCGTTGGTCTCGATTGGAAGTGCCTGTCATCTTTGATATTGTAAGCTTAGCGAGATATCGAGGTAAGCATTTTTATTTTTCCATATCGAAAGCATCAACGTGTGTGTGCTTTGTTTTCAAATTGTACAACCTTAGTGTTGTTATCTTGTTTGGTACTTGTTTATATTTACGACGGAGCTCTTTGTGAATGAACCGCTCATTATTTCATTTGCTACTGTGCAGTTTTACCACAGTAATTTATACATTGCAATTGTTTGGAACTGTAAGAGCATCTCAGATTCTGTTATCATTGAATTAAAGCACATTTACCATCATAGGTGTTTTATTGTTTTTTCACCCTTAGCTACCTATTATTTACAGAACCCCGATCCAGCCACCGCCCAAATAAAGAGCTGGTCTAAATTTCCATCGTGGCAAAACAAACTGGAGAGTTTCTCTTCGGATTGTTGCAGACTCTGGCTTTTGGTGTACCAACCCTCTCATTAGGGGTTGCAATCCAGAGGGCAGTTTTTGTTTCAGGATTTAAGCTTTTCTGATGTTTAGGATACTTTTACAGTACATGCGTAATGAGCTATTTGATCTAAAACCACTAAAATCTCATTTCAGCCAAAATGTCAGTTAGGAGAAATTGCAGGATACACGTCGATATCACGAAGAACCGTTGACTAAAAGATCCTGATTTTGGAGTTGCGTGGGCTTCAGGGATGTTTTTTCCAAGTAAGCGGACTTAGAGATCTCCATTTTCGAATTCTGTTGACTGACAAGAAAGTTCAGCGGTGCTCAAATAATTTTCGCAATTATTATTTTAACAGAATTTACCGTTTACAATTTTATCTTAATTTTTCCTTACTACAATTTTACCTTTACCTTACCTTACTTTCATCGTAGAAATAAGTAAAAAATTGATAAATATCGCAGGTGGTAAAATTGCAGTAAATGGTTATCAATTTTTTACTTATTTCTACGATAAGTCAGAAAAAGCAATCTTCGGAAATATTCCTGCGTAATGAGCTGGATATTGATAATCTTACAAGCAGTTCATATGAACTGTAGCAAAAATTATGTAATTACTACAAAATTAAATTACATAATAATTGAATTCTTCATGGCACTTAGGTAGTTATAAATATGCAATTATTTCTCTTAAGAAAATTCAGATTTCCATTTTTTGAGTCCCGAATTGTGATAGCTTATCAAAAATGAGCAATGATTAAAACTTAATCTAATGTAATAATTTAGGATGTGGCTATTTATACATACAGTATGTATACGCAATTGGCTATTTATACATACAGTATGTATACGTAATTGGCTATTTATACTTACAGTATGTATACGGAATTGACTATTTATACATACAGTATGTATACGTAGTTGGCTATATAAACATACAGTATGTATATGCAACTGGCTATATATACATAATTATAGTATGTATACAAGTTAGCAACGAATTTGTAAATCTGTACAAGTTTCTATAGGAATAAAAGATAAATATGTATCACTTGAGGAACAATTCCTTAAAAATTGGGATAGCTGTAAAGAAATGTGGGTACATTATTGTATGTATAATCGCTGGCGGGAGCTGTGTTTTGTGTGGTCTTCCAGCAGTCGGTTGTATGCCGTGCTGTATGAAGACGCCTCTCAAATGTTATTTCGGGAGGAAAAATGTTAAGGTTCTTCGTTTCAATTAAAAAACACTTTGAAATCACAAGAACAGAATTACAAGAGAACTTGAAGTGATCTGCTTGGTGGTCAGGATGCAACTTGGCCTTAAAAAACAAAAAACATGGCGCCAAATACAAATACAAAAAACACAAAGATCTTGCCAATTATTTTAGAAAACATTTATCATTAATGGGAGACACTACAACGAACAGAATTGAACTATCATTTTGGACGCTTAAACAATACCTACATGCAAACTAAATATCATAGTTTGACAACAATTTATTTACCTTACTACAGTGGCGGTTATTCCCTATGTGCTGCAGAGCTGCCAATTATTTTGTGGTTGGTAAATTTCTACTATAATAGTTTCTAATATATAAGAATACGTTTCCGACCTCAGGAAGAGGTTCGGAAAGTACAGTTTTCCGCATGTTTTCCGATAAAATCATTTAAATAATTACTAAAAACAATTGCCAACCCCCCACCCGTTTTGAAATTCTCTATTGCAGCACACCTGCTTCATAATGTCACGAGCCGCCACTGCCTTACTATATATTTCCTTGCAGCTAAAGCAATTGGATGCGAATATGGGGCACCGGGTTCAAACCTGGGGAGAGTCAAACTTTCGTATGACTAGTCTCCGTGCTTCGGAAGGCACGTTAAGCCGGTGGTCCCCTGGGTTAGTGAATTGCTACCATTAACATAATATACCAAGATACAGGCACATCTGAAGGCAAGTCTAGCAAGCTACCGGATGGATGTAAAATATTTATATGCTCAAAGTTTCTAACACTGCCAAGGTAACGACGCATGTGTTGGGAAATAACAGGCCTTGGCCTACTAGAAAAGAATTCTCTAGAGAATTACTTCTAGAAAGAAGAAGAAGAATATAGTTTGGTATTGATTCAAGAATAAATAACAAATTAGCAAAAAATTAAAAAAAAGTTTTTAAAATTATGGATAGTGATATCGAGATAAAAAAGATACTGGAAGGATGTTCTGAAGCCCTCACAGAGACGGGAATAAAATTATTTCAGAGACAGTTTTAAAACTTTAGAGTCCAAAATGAGAATTAAAAATAAAAGCATTGAGGAAAATCTTGATAGCAAAATATCAAAATTTTATAATACCTACATCGGTTTATTTTGGAATTATTTTAGTGTACAATGTCGTCATATTCTTATGATAATGATGATATTTATTGTCCCAACAAAATATTATCGGATAGGGAAAAATTTAATACGGCACTGACAATAACTACACTATATAAATAATTATAGTTTTATTTATTAAAGTTCATTTACAATATTGTTCAATAAAGTAATTAATTTAAACTACCAATACAGTAAAATAAATATATTATTTTTGATTTTGTATTTTACTTTTTTTTTATAGAAAGTGGGCTTAGTATTTCTCTTCGGATGTGTTTTGGATTTAATTTTAGTTTTGAATTACAAGTTTTCATTTGATTGAATTGAACCGAATCTGTTCTTCGGTTCTTCTGATGGCTCAATTTATTGTACTAACTCCACTAATCTCATGTTCAAAAAGAAAAATTCTCTTACATTATTTTCTATTACTTTTAATTCCTCTACATATTTTTAATATTTTTAATTATCGTCAGTGCCGCATTAAATTTTTCCCTATCGGATAACAAAAAGTAAAATACAAAATCAAAAATAATATATTTATTTTACTTTATTGGTAGTTTAAATTGATTACTTTATTGAACAACATTGTAAATGAACTTTAACAAATAAAACTATAATTTTTTTTAATAAAAATATAATGTAGTTATAGGCAAATTTCAATTTTAATAATAGCGCATAACAGTCAGTATGTATGAATAGCCAATTGCTTATACATACTGTACATGATACTGTATGTATAAATAGCCAATTGCATATACATACTGTATGTATAAATAGCCAATTGCGTATACATACTGTATGTATAAATAGCCACATCCAATAATTTATTAGGAAGCTCATAGTTATTCTTAACCAAGAAAGTTTACCAGTCTCTAAAAATTAAAGCCAGGTCTTCGGGGACATAAGATTAATTCTTTATTTGTTTTGATTTTTGTCAAATAACTAAACAATTATGTATGACAAATAACTACAAATATCTGACAAATAACTGACAAATATTTGAAATACCGTCAGAGGTTAGATCATTGCAAGCATGGAGGTTTTTGAACATGTTACCGATTTTTAGATGTATTCACGTCAAAATTGAATAAAGAACTGATCGATATTTGGCAAGAAACTGAGAAAGGTTTGACAAATAACTGAAGAAGATATTCGACCAATAACTACAATTATTATTATTTGACTTAAAACTGACTAATTTGGACAAATAACTGATATATTATGTTTAACAAAAAGCTGCGGCAATGATGTTTGACCATTTAATTATTTTCAAATTATTTGTTTAAATATTTAACAAATAACTGAGAAATATTTCACAAATAACTTGAAACAAATATAAACAAATATAATATACTGAGATGATGTTTTCCCTTTTAACCTACAAAGACCGCAAAACTAGCTTTTTATCGGAGTAGAGTTTTTCTCTTTTACAGAGTCGATGGGTTCGACAAACGAAATAAGAAGGGCAATTCACAGTAAACATAATTTATTAAATGAAAATAATCAATCGTAAACATTTGCATCAATTTCCTTTTAGGCAACAAATTTTGTCTTAACCAAATGTGTAAAGTGCAATAATTCAGACATCCAGAATTACATTTAATTTGTCAAATTAAGAAGTTAAACTTGGATGTCCGGTTATTCGTGTATCGTGTAAAAATAGCAATTCTTTAACAAAGTTTTTTAGGAAATTCATCAACGACACAAATCGCCGTTCCAATTTGAATTTACTAAAATTTAAAAAATAATTTTCTACCTTATAATTTGGTAATTTTTCACTTGCTTCTTTGTGTCACTGCAAGTCGAATCGTCAGTAGTCTCCTCCTGTTCTTACGTCTTGAGAGCGCCAGATGTCCCAAACTCCAGCCAGTGTTCCAAATGTGAAGTCAATCTCCAACTTCGAAGACACGTGTAGAACTTTACAATCGCTCTTCATTTACAGGTATTCAATTAGTTAATACCTCATTACGTTTGAAATTCACAACTTTTCACTAATTATGGATAATAATTAGTAACTACGCGAAAACTCGATCTTCGCAAATTATTCACTTTTTAGTGAAACTACGAAATATCGCTTCTTTGATCCCCGGATCAACAAGAAGCTTTTGTGAGTTCTTTCTGTGAAGATCACCAAAGAACTCTTACATGCTCTCAATTTGAACAAATTACCTAAAGAAGTAGGTAGATACTAATAAAAAGCTTTACAATTCCTTCATCAAGTTTTATAATGGATTTTCTGCAGGGTACAGTTAATTTAGTTTAGTACAGTGATTTGTTAGTTATTGACATCAAGTCATCGATCAATAGATATTAGATTGATAGCAACGATTGATTATATAGAAATAATTCACAATATTCATTGAATACATAAAAGAAATTGTTCGGAATAGCAGGAAATTTTAGTAAATTTTTGTTTGAAGTCTTTTATAATATTGAAAAATTTAATTTGTATTATAAAAAATATATTAAGTAAACAAACTAAATTAAAATTTTTTCATAACCTTTCGGCAATTATTGGTTATTCGGAAATATCGTTCCGGAAATATTAAATCGAGTTTAAATCGCAAGGAACCGGTTTTCAAAATAAATTTCAAGGAATAATGCATTAAAATTTTTTTATGATGAATTAAAAATGTTATTTCCAATACAATTTTCTACAAATTAATGGCAGTTACCGCTTTGACATGATACGAATGAATATAGTACTTAGTTACAAACTACTTAATACAGGAAAATATCTTTCGAATCATGACAAACCATAAATGCATAATATAGGATTTGATATGTACATAATGTAATGCAGATATGTACAATTGTAGTCCATCGGTTCCAAGTTAATGTGATTCCTACAAATCTCTTATAATTCCATACACACTGGGTCTAAAAGCGTTAAAACATACAAGTTTGGTTCTGTGGTGAGGATGTGAAATTAGTTGTTATACCCTGCTTGGGTACATAACAGTTAGTAAAAGAATTTCATGCAATTCAATGTATTAATTTATCTTGATATGCATTATAGTTTATCCGTAAAAGATTTAATTGTGTAATCATGTGTAGTTAACGGGCGGTAAATAAACGCTTCATTATTGCTATTAAAAATATGAAATATGAGTTATTAAATTTGCAAAAGTTAATATTTGGAAAAAAAGAACAACACTAAATTTTAATTAATTGAACATAATTACAGTTAGTATGAAAAATTACACACGAAAGTGTATTCATAGACTGAAATATGGAACAGTTACAAGGATGGGGTAATTTATAATTCTCCTTTTTATAATTGGATGTGTGACCTTAAAGAAAGTTCTACCTGTCGAACTAGAAATAATAATTGTTTTGAAACGTACACTGCTGTAGCTCAGAAGTAAAGTATGAGATTTTCAAGGATTTTGAAGTTAACGTCGCTCGCCTACTTTTTGTAGTTGAACTATGAAATGTATGGGAACTACAGTAGTTCCATGATAGCCAAAGATGTCTCTAAAAATAACATTAACAAAAAATATAATACTTCGGCCTTTGTTAGCGCAATAAAAGAATAGATAATTATTTAGTATAGTAAAATTAATGAGAAGAAAGTAAGCGTAGCCAAAATCTTGCACAGTAGGTGTAGATGTAGAATACGTGACATCTACTTCCACCAATTGACACCAACATAAACTCGTCTACACGAGTTTTCGTTACTACACATGAGTTCCGCCATTTTTCTCTCATTACAGTATTACAATAAACACAATGTAACTTCAATTACTCAATAGTTTGATATTTGATATAAATAATTAATTAAATTAAAAATCTCGGGTTATTGGAAATTGCAATAAAACTAAACGTTTGTTTAACAACTATTTCGGTCATTTAATATGAAACCATCATCGGGACTGAAAAAAGGAAGAGAAGAGAAGATATTACCGGAAAGAACATTAAAAATTAATATGATCTCACACTTACAAAACAAAACAAGATTTGTAATAATTTGAGTAATAAAAATACCGAATTCCATCTCTCTAGAACGTCAGGAAGTTGGTTAAAAATGGTCTCAACAAACTCCAACCTCACGAACGACCGACGAACACTGAGAGAATTTTTAGGTCTTATTTATACATAACGTAGTTGTTGTGAGATTTTCATATAGTATACAATGTTTTAATGTAAATTAATATACTTAAAATTTACTTATGCATTATAACATCAAGTATTTTCCAATACTATATCAAAATGGTATCAGTCATAATGTATTACATAGCAACGTTCATCTTTATAAATACACCAACAAATTGATAAACAGCAATATTATATTCATATCTCGTTAAGAAGGGCCTAATAAGGACAGAAAATAGAATCTATATGCATCGCATTTTTGTTTAGGTAGTTGTATAATGCGAAGTGTTAAAAATTATATATTATATGGCCCTCTCTTGAGTAATAGAAATGATGAGATATAGTTTATTTTTAGTAGAATTCTATAAGTTACAAAGAGGCAGTAAAAAACAATTATTTAAAAAATTGCAGAAACAAAAACGTAGAATGAAATTAGTGAAAATAACAATTTAATTTTGATTGTTAATTTTATATTTTAAAAGTTGGCTTAATAAAATCCGCATAACTATTTCAAAAACTTTTTGCCCATATAATATTCTTTCAACTATCATCTTTAATTACAAAATTATTTCAATGTTATAATTATAATTATAGCATGTATTTATATTTTATAGATATTTTAAACTAATGTACATAAAAATTTAAATTCGGTTAGTAGTTTGAGGCATGAACATAGAAGGAAAGGACTGGTATCTCCTTTGTATGGTTTGAGGGTTTCAGTCAGGTACCTGAGGCTTGACAATAATCCATCAGGTCATTTTTAAAATTCTAATATTTTGCTTATATTTTTCGAAGTACATCGGTTTGTAGCCATAGAAATAGTCATAGTAGTAGGTGCATGTCCCCAGCCCCCCCCCCATTTCGAATTTTGACTCCAAAATAATCTCAATCGTTTGTGCCTGTTTGTGCAAACATTTTTTTCGTTTGTACACAAATAGTTATTGAGATATTTCAAAAATAAGCTGGGGGGGCTGGAGACATGCTAGCCCCCCCCCCTTTCGAATTTTGACTCCAAAATAGTCTCAATCGTTTGTAATTCGTTTGTGCCTGTTTGTGTAAGCATTTTTTTCGTTTGTACCCAAATAGTTTTTGAGATAATTCAATTTTAAGTTGGGGGGGGGGGGCTGGAGATATGCTTTTTTAAAATTCGAATTTTGGATTCAAAATAGTGTCAATCGATAGCACTTCGTTTGTGCTTGTTTGTGCAAACATTTTTTTCGTTTGTACCCAAATAGTTTTAGAAATATTCAAGATTATCGGTAACACGTATTAGCACCTTGTAACATAACGGACATTGACGCGCACGAATGGATTAACGAGATTCTGGGGAAAACTTACAGGATAAAGACGTAAATAGTCTCAATCGTTTGTACCGTAGCTAGACATTGATCATAGGGGGGGGGGAGATATATAATTGACAGTGACAGAGATACAAATTTTAAAAACAGGCATTTTAGGCATTAAAAATCTGGTTTAGGTCAATAACATCGAAAATAGGCATATAGGCAAATTAAAGTAAGGTTCAAAATTTTCAAAATCGGTTGAACAGTATTTCTGTATTTATAATAAATTTTGAATTGCCTAAATAAAAGACAAAAAGGTAAATTGCATAGAATCCGTGCTCTAGTTATTACATTTGTTACAATTTTGTAAAAAATTCTTATTTTTATTAAAAAATAATTTTTACTTATTTAGAGTTTTTTATCCGATTTCTGTCTGATTAATCCGATGGAGGGTTACTACACAATTATTACTTCTTTCAATGTGAAGCGTGTGATTTGAGGAATATTTACTAAAAAAATGAAATTTGATAAATTATAAAATTATTTATTTTATTACATAAACTTCGTAGGTTAAAAATTAAATAAAAATTTTAACATATTCGAGAAAAGAGAAAACTAATCGTCTTCTTTTGATGAGCATGATAAATTATAAATCAAGATTTGTTGATACTTTATACCGGCATATATTTTCTCAATATATTATGTAAATTTATTAAAAATTCGACAATATTGTTTCGAAAGGATAAACCATTTCTTCTTCAGAGACACAAAAATACAAACTCATGGTTTATTACTTTATTTGTAGTGTTTGTGTTCATAAGTCAAAAAGAAATCATGAGATAGCATGAAACATATCGCACTCTCTTGCACCCGTGGCGCAAGATTGGTGATCCAACCTACAACCTTTATTGGTGGCGAAGATTTTTCCTAAACCAAAAAAACTTTTCAGATTTTCTTTTGGTTTTTAGAATCTACATAGTTACCATTTGGCGGTAAAGAAAATTCAAGCTATTTTGTTGAATACTTTAAAATATATAGCGATATCAAAATCACCGTAATTATTGGTCATTTCTATATCGCTATACCTTTTAAATTTTGAAGTATTCAAAGAAATAGCTTGAATTTTCTTTACCGCCAAATGGTAACTATGTAGATTCTAAAAACCAAAAGAAAATCTGAAAATTTTTTATGGTTTAGGAAAAATCTTCGCCACCAATAAAGGTTGGATCACGATCACCAATCTTGCGCCACGGGTGCAAGAGAGTGCGATATAGTTTCATGCTATCTCTATTAGGCCCCGTCGGCAAAAGCTTCAAAAAGCAACTTGATCAGTATGATCACACTAATTTTTAAATAAAATAATTTAAAAAAATGTATTTCTTATATTTTATATTATTTCGTCATTTAAAAAATTGGAGGTTTATTAGAATTTGAATATTTTAATCGTGTTTCAAATTTTAAGTAGCAAACTTATTTCAGAGTTTTTATGTTATAAAATTTTAATAATATATAAACAAGTGTAATCATAATAATATGTATTTTCAAAATTTGAAGCGCGTTCTCGGAAGGTCGGAAATCTTCTGAATAATCGTTCGTATCTCAAAACAAAATTCTCTGCGTAGGATCGGCAAAGTCGGGTAAAGTCAAAGATAATGCCCAACACATGGCCCAACACTACCTTTTACCGTGCCTTTTACAACATAATGAAGACCAGCTTCACCCCACTTCACCCTAATCTTACGGATTTTACGGGCCGTGGGCACTACCATCTCTGTTACAATAGTAAAAGTTTTACCAACAATTTTGCGACTTGGCTAACTGAAACTTACATCAAAATGAATGATATTTTATTTTATTCCTTACGGCGAAGATTTCTTTAAAACTAAACAAAATTTTATATATATTTTTTCTTGAATTGGTAGATATTGATGAACTGTAAGCCGTAAAGAATTTTCATTAACATCTATTGTAAAATGATTGCGAAAATAAATATAATATAGGTACAAATTGACTGTAAAAATAATGGTGATTTCTATATTGCTATAGCTTTTAAAGTATTCAACGAAATCGCTTGAATTTTCTTTACCGCTAAATGGTAACTATGTAGATTCCAAAAAACAAAAAAAAATCTGAAAATTTTTTATGGTTTAGGAAAAATCTTCGCCACCAGCAAAGGTTGGCTCGCCTATCTTGCCCCACGAGTGTAAGAGAGTGCAAGATAGTATCATGCTATCTCTATTAGGCCCCTCTTAAGTATGATATTCCTTACAGGACATTGTCACCAAAAATACATCTCACTAAATTTAATTATATACAATAAAATGTTGTTGTGCCTTTTTACAACAACGCACAGTATTATATTTATATAGCATGCTCGCTGCCCGCATCATAACGTGAATCCCATCTGCGAAGAACAAAATTTCACTTCTTTTATCTAAAACGACTTCAAACTTTAGTTAGGCCCAATAAATATTTCAATATAACTCATAATTGTATTTAATTTGAATTATCCCATGTCATAAAAAACTTAAAAAGGTGTATTTTTTAGACCGATTTTTAGACCGATCAGGGTTATATTTTATTGACTTTGTATTTTAAAATGTATGTACTTCCTTGAACAAAAAAAGTAGTAAAATGTAGAAGAAAAATATTATGTATCTACCTAATATTATTTAAATTTTTTAAAAGTGCATATTATTTTGTATAACATTTTATTAATCAAATCTGCCCCAAACATAACAAAGTACCTTTGCAAAGAAACAAAAAGTAAGCTTTTAAGTGTAGTATCCTTCGTAGGTCCGATGGTAAAGCAGACAGGTTCGCGCACAGTCACCAAATCCTCCACGAGTTCAAACCCTGGTATGGTATGGGATTTTTTCAGATTCAAAAACGATGTTGGCGCCACACATCTCAAGGATATTAATAGAAAAATTTAATTAATGATAAATAAATAAAAATTATAATCCCAAACTAAAAGAAGAGTTGAATCTATGATTGTATAAATATTTTGTTTTTCTACAGATTCCATAAGTTACACAATACAATATTTTAATTATTTACGTTTACAACAACAATATTGTATGTGTAACTCATCGAGGAAGTATACTTATATATAGAGTGTGGAATTTATGCACTAAAAAGTACCAAATATATGCACATACACATGCAGCAATAAATGTCTGAAATATGCACGTATATGTTTTAAAAATAAAAGATTAAGCAGTAAAAAAATAAAAACGTAACCCAAATGTAACTAACCAGCAGTAAAATTTGGCACGGAAATATTTTTTTTTTAAATAATAAATAAAAATAATTTTTAAAAAAATTTTCATTTGAAATTATTTTATAAAAGTTTTTTTAAAACTTTTTTTAAAAGTTTTCTTAAACTTTTTTTATGGGGAAGGCAAAGGGAAACCACCCCATTAACATTTCCCTAGTAAAGTCTTCCTGGCTTAGCCAGGAAGATCGCCTACGTCTAAAGAAGATATGGCACTAAGAAGAAGAAGAAGAAACTTTTTTTAAAAGTTTTCTTTAACTTTTTTTTTAATTCTTTCAATTGGGGTTGAAAAAGTAACTAAAAAAAGTAACCATTTATTAAAAAAGTAACCAGCTGAGCACACTAGGACGCGATTTTTTTTGCAAAGCTGTTCTTTTTAAAGATATTTTTGCAAAGTTTATCTTTTTAAAGGGGGTTAAATTATGTTGCCAGAACATTTTTAAATAATATTTTCTTCAAGTTAAGAAAATTATGAAAAATATGCACTTATATGTATTAAAAATAAAAACATATGAAATATGCAGTAAAAATAAAAACATATCAAATATGCACTATCAAATTTTGGTTTTAAACTTTAAAGTTTTAGAAACGGATAGATACAATTTTTTACGACTCTAGGAACAAGCAACGAAAATATGTATTTACATATAATTCCACACTCTACTTATATACAATTTGTATAGTATTGCTATTCATCTTTACATTACCAAATTGTTGTTGTAATATATAAACTTTGTTATTGCCAGCGCCTATTCTACAACAACATATTGTAATCTACACAATATTTTTGGTATTACTGACGATAGTGGTTTCTCAGTGAAGGACAACGGTCATACCAAATTAAATAAAAGATTTGATATAAATAATCGATTATTTTCAAATATTCATTGCAAATGCAAATTAATATTGAAGTAAAAGTAATAACAAGGACATTATTTGAATAATTATTTCCCATGACCCTAATTACCCATTTACGCATTAAATTATGCAGATAAGTTTTCAGAGAATTATATGTACATAAATAAATTAGCCAACCTTTTGGAAGAACAACAAATGGCAGCGAGCCTTATGGTAAACTTGTTGATTTCGGTATTCTTTTGGAAGATAAGTTGATCGTTGGACCATTCAGAAAAGATGCAGACAACATTTATTTCATGGAGAACGCATCTTGCACTAATTATAAGCCATACGACAATTTTATAAATTTTGGTGGAAAACGGATAACACAGGTAGTATGCTGAATTATAAATTAACATCATTCGGAATTTCATAGTTTTTTCCTGAGTTTTTTGCTTATTTTACAGAATTTTAGGAAAACAAAATAAAAATACCGAATTCCATCCCTCTAGAACGTCATGAAATTGGTTAAAAATGGTCTCAACAAACTCCAACCTCACGAACGACCGACGAAGGACAACGGTCATACCAAATTAAATAAAAGCTTTTAAAAAGGAGACGATTCGAATCCGGGTTAAGTAAGAACTTTACTCTGGCCATCTCTCTGGTCCTCCAGGTTGGGGTTCTACATCGGGCTTGCTCCTCGTCTAGGTAAAAAATGTAAAATACTAACAAACCAAACGACCGTTCGACAAGATTGGTAGTTGGATATCGAACAACGTCGCAAGACTAGAAGCACGCCCATAATTTAAAAGGAGGAGGGGAAGTTTACTACCCAATAATTATATTGAACTATAGGGTGTTTTTTTAGCTGCATGAGAACTTCAAAATGAAATAAAACATTAAAAACCTGACGGAATGTTTTGGTTATAATTTTTTTATGAAAGTACAGTTAAAGGCAATTATGATTTGAACATGACTTCCGGCATGTGACCACCACGACTAATGGTTACGAAGCGCATCCGTTCAGTCCAATTTTTGACCACTTTTTCCAATATTTCTGGCTTTATTTCATAAATGGCTTGCTGAATATTAGCTTCCAATGCTTCTAGAGTTGTTGGTTTGTTAGCATAAACCATGGATTTAACATACCGCCACAGAAAATAATCTGGAGGTGTCAAATCACACGATCTTGGAGGCCAATTGATAGGACCACGTTTTGAAATAATGTTGTCACCAAATTGTCCTTTCAATAAATTGATGGTTTCGTTGGCTGTGTGGCACATAGCACCATCCTGTTGGAACCATAAGTTGTCAATGTTTAGCTCTTGAAGTTTAGGAAACAAAAATGTAATGAGCATGAGTCGATATCTCACACCATTCACCGTAACGGTAGCTCCTTCCTCATTTCGAAAGACATATGGACCAATGATGCCGTTGGCGTGTATTCCACACCAAACAGTCAATTTTAATGGATGCAATGGAGTCTTAAGATAATGTCCCGGATTGGTCTCACTCCATATACGGCAATTTTGTTTGTTCACATACCCATTTAACCAGAAATGTGCCTCGTCACTGAACAAAATTTTACGGTAAAAAAATGGATCCACTTCCAATTGGTTGTGAGCCCAATTTGGTAGCGCTGTTCAATGGTCAATCTATGCATTATCAATTGCCAAACCTTGCTAAACACAAATGTCAAAAAACTGTTTCCATAGCAATCTTGGTTCAATTGTTATCCCTATTGAAAGTTCTCATGCAGCTAAAAAAACACCCTATATTTGACATAGGCGGCCGCTGGTTTTCTTTAGTCATCTTATGTAACAATCGGGGGTGCGTTATTAAAATTACTTTTAAAAATTTTCTCATAAAATTTGAATAGTAATTTTAGAAAACACAAGAACCTTTTTATTTGGCCTAAATAAAAAGTCACCCCTTTAATGTTCTCTTAATTTCTTTGGTTTCCCAAAAATTTCTCGAGTTTTGAGATACTCCTGAATTTGTGGGGATATCGCCGAAGGTTCCACGGTAACAAAGGACAGTCTATTTTTAGTTTTAATGCTGCCACCCGACAATTTCCTTTGTTAGTTGTCCTGGACCTCTTCGATACATTTTGGTAGCCCTGGTTTGATTTCCCAATCTTCACGAAATGACGTAAATATCGATGGCTAAGGTTAAGGGTGAAAGGTGCCCTTTTGCAGTGATTTTGGGAAAACGTAGGAATCGTTAACTTTTGAAAAACTTCCACTTTATTTTACGGGGTTCTTTTAAATTCAAAATAAAAGAATTAATATTTCCCAAATATAACAATTTATTAAACTAAACTGAATTATTTACAAAAATTTACAAAAAGTAATTAAACTCAAAATTATAATATGACAACACTTTTGCCACATTAATAACAAAATAACCTTTGAAAGTAATAATTGACGAAACAAACAACCAACTACAAATTGTTTCCGTCTCTGAATATCAATTATTCAGATCTCCAAAATTAAACATAAAACAAATTAATCTTATCAAACCTTACTTTAATGATTAAAATATTGGCTAAACTTTTATTCAGCCAAACCTATCAAACAAACAAGGAACAATCGTCTCGCGATTATCCTTTAAAAAAATAATTATCAATAATCCTAATGAGAAAATCTCACTCTAAATTATTACCCTTAATAAGGAACCCAAATTCGTTTCCTTAATAACTCGTTAGAATACAAAAATTTGCGCTCTCAAATATAATTTGACAAACGCGCATTAAAAAATAAAATCATTCATCAGTAAACAATAATTTTTACCTTTAGTTGTTTCAGCAAAACCACAAAACTTAACTTATTTATTTAAGTCGAGAAAATTATTTAAATTATTTAATTTATAACTGACTGCCACTAACTTATTTATTCAAAACGATAGTTCGATAAATAGTTGCAAACAAAATTACTAATTGAGCTTTTGTACTTTACAAAAACTCAATCATCAAATTCAAAAACAAAATCGCACTGTGGAATCTTCAACTTCAAGTTTGTGTTTTTCGAAATTAGCGTCTCTGACAGACAGCCACTTTCGTAACAACAGGTGAAGGAGGACTCTCTATTTAATTCACAAAATTAACCCGCACTATCGAGTCTACAAATTTTACCCTGATCAAAAAGCGTCTATGTTCACTCCCCTGGAGCAACGCAGTTTGATGCGGTAACGGCTGGACTCTCCTTTATCAGTACAGTTACCCATATTTATAACCTCTGACCCACTTCTCTTCAAAAGTGAATCTTTTTACTTCTTCTTTTAATATTCTTAATGGGTATGAGACGTTTGTCCAACAAAAAGGAAGGACGTCACGATCGGCGCGCTTTCCTTCCTGTAAAAGTGCATGTCTTGCTTTTCCCACGGACCGGTTGAAGCAGTCACTTAAAATTTTTTCCTATTTTCTACAGTTTTAAACTTTTCCAAAATATTTTTGGATAATGGGAATCGCTATCCTTTAAACGTTACAAATATAAAATTTATTTCTTCCTAGGACCAATATTAATGAATTGGCCTCGAATCTTGTCACTAAGATAGGAAGTGTATTTATAATTTGGTTATCAAAGTCTGCGAGATATTAAAACTTTTAGGGCAGATTTCATAATCAAAACGTTAATGGAGACTTAACTAAAAGATCATTGCTAAGCAATAGAAAACGTCCGTTCACTCTAACAAGCCAATAGCAATCCACTTTTATTTTTAACGACTCGTTAAAAGTATTATAAAATCGGCCCTAAATCTCCGAATTTATTATTGTTCCTATGAACCTATTTTCAAGAAATTTGTATTTTCGTTCCCTCCGTAAAATTTCACGTATGCTTACAATGTTTTATAACCGAATTTTTTTGGACGCTTTGATTTTAGTTCCTAAACTTAATTCTTATCCAAGAGGAAGCGGTCATCAAATTCTTGTGTTACTTTGTTGTAGAGTTAAATTTGGTTTTTTAACCCAAAGCAATTTTGACTCGACACTGGCCATATTTTTAGTTTAAACCTAATTTTACGCCGATTTCAGAGATATAAGAATCGAAAAAATTTCTAAAACGTCAGCACAATTTTAATTAATGCTTTACATAGGTGTACACAAATTATTTTCTCTTACATCTAAAGTTGCATTTTAACTTTTAAATCCTTCAAAATCATAACTAGATAAATAAACAACCCGAAATTAAATATTAATTTCCGGGGTGTTACAATTATATCTGACTGATGTGGCTTTTTGGCGTTCAGTCTCACTCGAGGGGATTGCGCCTTGCATTATATACTGGGGGTAAGCAAAATACATTTGTATCTTGGATTGAGAGTAGAGTGGGCACACGACAACTTTGAATTTTTTGTTTAAAGTTTAAAACAGAGTGCACAGTCTCATACATTTTGTGATATGAATAAAACTGAGCATTGAGTTATTTATAAGATACGCATATTATTATATACCCAGTAACCGATCCGAGGAAAATAACATGGGAAATTGATGATTTTTTTTAAATTTCTGCTTCCCGTATTAACGGGTAAGAATGTGAAAGGTATCAATTTATTTTGTTATTGAGCTTTTAACAATAATTAAAGAACAAGATATCAAGTGTTGGGTATCTTTAGACGCGGAAAAATAATCTTTTTGAATTGATACCTTTTTCATTCTTTTCCATTATAATGGGAAGCAGGAATTTAAAATAAATCAATTTCTTATGTTATTTTCCTATGATCGGATCGGCGGTTGGTCACCTTGTATAATCGTATATTAAATGGCGTATTTCTATCAGGAATAATAATGAATAGCTGGCATTGAGAACAAAAACTGACCATTGAAATTGTTTGCTAAATCTGGGCCTAGTTTCTAACATTTGAAATCTCAGTTCAAGCAGCCATATCTAGCATGATTAACGCCAATCTGCATTATTGGCGGGAATTTTGAATATCAAATTTAAAAGTCATATTTCCTTCCAAGATACATTTTCTTACGAAAAGATATGTAACTAAAATTGGTACAGTACAATTAATACAAAAGTAAACTTTAATCATTTTTACTACAATAAATAACAAAAATTTACGTTGCAAAAACTAAAGTAACAAAAAGTAGCAATTAAATAATAATTCTAAGAACTCAAAAAAAAGGTTAATAAGAGAATTTAATATTTTCTTGTCATATCTTGGAAAACAAAGTATTGAAATGTAATAACGGAACTTTGACTTGATTGCTGAAAAAGTGAATTGAATTATATAATCAAGATGAAACTTAAATTTCTATTAAAATTTGCTTCAATAAACAGGAATTGCAATATTCATAAAATTAATTAAAAGTACACAAAATTTGAAACAAATAATAAAAAGCATGATTTCATTTGAAAATTACCAATCCATGTCATTAAATAATAATTTGTATTTAAATTCGAGATCAATTAATTGTATGAAAAGATTTGATTTTTGCTTACTCAATTAAATTAATTAAAAGATTTCTCATTTTCTAACATTTACAGCGCTTTTAATTAATGGAACAAAATTTTATATTCCGTTCAGTTTACAGATAAGGCCGAATTATAAGTTACTACATTTTGATGTGGAACCCTAACCTAACATTTTTGGGAAGGTAACAGATATCGAGCTATTTGTTAGAACTTTTGGCAAAAGATTATTCGTAATTTTCAATAGACGATCAACGGAAATAGTAGATTATAATAAGATTGTGCGCATAACACTGCCCATTTTAGGATGGTAACAAGTAGTAGGATGTCTACATGTGATTCTTCAATTAAATAAAAATTGGATAACTGTTTTAGTATTGATCCTTGAGCTTTTTTATAAAATTTTTTTTAGTAATTGGCGAACAACATTCACTAAAAGCTTTTTTATAGCAAAATATGTAAGGTCTGCTCATGTATCAATTTATCATACATTTTAATTGTGTCGGTAACGGTGCATTAAAGGAACTTTTTGGACTCAAAGTTATAGTAAAGTAGCGAACGAATTTTGTTTTGAAAATTTCCATCCACCGAAACCCTGACACATAACACGCTATCGCCCTCTTCCTCGCACCCTTGGACATTCTTTATAAATACTCATTTCATAGTTAGAAGATTAAAAATCCCATATGAAAAACAAAACTGAAAAATTATTTTGCACGGGAGTAATCATTTTACATGTACCCACTAGCAATGATACAGCATATTCGCATAATCAAATCAACGCTGGGTTGTTGTTTCAATAGAAATGAAGGTTAATGGTTATTTAAGTGCCACAATTTAAATATAGATTCATTTGTATTCCGCCAAGCGCAAAGATAAATTTGTGGTTTATTCGTACTGATGAAGCAAAGCTGTTACTGACAGTAAATATTTCCATTTCCACTAAACAAAAAGCGAAAGTGAAATAAACCACTTTCCTTACTAAAAATTTTACGATTATTAATTGATTGATGAATATTTATTATTTTTTGTAAAAGGGAGATTTACTCTTAGATCTATTTAAAAATTCATTACCGTTCACCCCATTGAGAGAAGTAATTACGACGTAAATTTGAATTTAAGGCAAACGCTTCGTGAATGTGATCTGCTTCAATTTTGTACGATTATGTTGCACTCTTGTAAGCGAAATTAAAATTTAGTTGTTCACCTGATATTTTTTTCACCTTTTTTTAAATTTATTTACTAATATAATTAATTATTATTTTGTAGTATCAGCATGTGGTTTTTATAAAACTGTAAGCGAATGTGATGGTATGCTCAATATTTTGAAAATATAGGGAGCTAAATTTAATATTCACTGAATATTCAGGTCCAATTTAACGATGTTTTCATAATTTTAGTTGTTTTGATATGAATATGCGAAGCGCTTGATTGGCTTTATAATGTGTGGTTTCGTGATCAATTTGACCAGTTTTATAGTCTCCATTTTTGAAATTTAATTTTTATTAATTTATTTTTAGTTTTTCGATGAAATTTGACGTGAGACTTTTTGTGTAGAGCATAATGAATTAAACATCAAAACTGCTTAATATTGTCGTATTTCAACAAATACATAATTAAGTATGAGCAAATATTAACCGATTATATTAAATTAATAATTAAAATATTATTTTCCTCTTTATTAATTTTATTTGAATAGAAACTAGAAATAAATGAGAGAAATTATTAGCGACGTTAATTATTAACATCTGAAATTTGTATTTGATACCCAACTATTCACAGTGGCATGTCATTTATTGCGAGGGATATCGTCGTTAAATTTATTTCAATATTTCCAAAAATTTGCATTTACATTCCTATTCCAGAGGCGCCTATAGAGGGAAAAATACCAATGTCAGGTTTTTATCTGGTACTGGAGTTTATTCATCTGTCATAAATTCATTATTATCAAAATATCTAAAAACAAATTGATCTAAGCACATTATTCTGTTGAAGTTCCAGTTTATTTTCGGTTATTTAATTATTTATAACAATGGGGACAATTTTTTAGTTACGCTCGCGCTCTAATATAACTTTTCGTTTAAACGCCTATTGCTTGATTTAATTTGAATTTTGCGAACAAACGAACCAAGATTTCATTGTTGGTTTAATAAACTACAACTTTTTCCTTAAATATTAATTTTAAGGTAGAATTAAATTATTAAAGTGTCGAGCAATTTAACGTAATAATAAGCTGACAAAATTCAATAACTTTGATTTTACAATCAGGTAACTTCAAAGCAATTTTAATTAACTTTATTGAAGATGTAGGAAATTAAAAAATTTCAGTCTTTTGTGCTTCAAATTTTCAACTTCCTCAATCACATCAAACATTGCTTTCATCGTAGGATAAAATTGTCCATTGCGTATGAGTAAAATACAAACGGTAGAAGTTGGATTTTCTGTGATTGCCAGCCATAGTTGTTCGGCGTTCAGCTACAATCATGACGTGTAACGGTCAAAATTGTTACATAATTTGAACTATGTGACAATTATAATTATTAATATAGTACTTATCGAGGCTGCTCAGCTTTGGACCTCGATGGACGCAGCTCAATATTTACATTTTATTGAGCTTGAGATCGAAATTTTTGTTAGAAAGCTATTGAAAATACAAATGAAAATAATTTGAAATTTCAACCTTTACAAAACTAAAGTTAATTAAAGCAATTTATTAAAATTTCATTTCATGTAAAATAAAATATTTCGCGTTTATTTAGGAATATATTTTCAACTTTAATTTATAATTTCATGTAAAATAAAATATTTCATATTTGTCTAGAAATTAATTTCGTTTTTGATTGTTTAATAGTAAATAATATAAAAGCACTACGAACCATGTATACCAGACCTTTTAGCCTTATTTACAACAATATTTTTAAAATTAAATTTATTAAAAATTATCATAAAGATATCAAAATTATTGGTAAATTTATCGATAGCCTTCCAGCATTGTTAAATATAAACGATTAAAAAATTAATTCAAAATTATGAAAAAACTTAATGTAATTTTCAATTATAAATCCAAATTACATTTTGATTAATTTTCTCGACAGGTTAACATTTTTTGCATAGTTAAACCTTCCATTCAAGAATTTGAAAATAAAAAGGTTGAATAAATTATTATTTTGCGCTAATTTTGTAGGCCAAATGTTTAATGGTAAATGATGGATGATTGGGGGAGGAGAAGCTGGATTGTTAACTTTAATCTACCATCATAACCTCTCGTGGTTATTTGGAAGTGCATCTCGTTTAGCATGAAGGTGAAAAGATCGCACAATTTGAAGTTAGCGGCCTAAAAACTGTGCATATTTTGCATGTGAATTGAATTGGGAGGGGATACCTACTTCTAAGTTGACGAATTGCCATCGTTAATAAAAAACAGGGCAATAGGCACATTTTAAGGCTAGTTTAGCAAGCTGTTGCTTAAAAATAATAATTATCCCTTTTATCTTATCCTTTAGCTAGTTCTGACTAGAATCTCCTGGAATAGATGGAATGGGAAATTAACAGTATATCCGTATCCTACACAGAAAAAAATCCTTGATGTTAAATTCGCACAATATTGTGTTCTTGAAATTGTGTTCTTGTTAATCCCAAATTGAGTTCTTGATAGGTACTGGGCTTGTTAGAAATATGCAAACTTTTGTACCTGGAAAATTGTATTGTATATGGTAACTATTGTTGTTTAAGTTCCACCCAATAATTGTGTTCTTAAGATTGTGCGAATTGTAAACGTAAAATTTTACTTGAATAATTATTATTAAAGCAGTAAAATTTGAAAAAAATTTTCATTTTTAGATTATATACATTTAATCCGTAATTATGCAAACGATTAAAATATAATTTAAATATTTACCGTTATTTATAGTTTTAACACGTGGATAATAATTTTATTTTAAAAATTTAAACTTAATAATTATTATTAATAATTCTCCTTAAAATTAACGAACATTTTAAGATTAAAGAATTTACTGCAATTAGAATTAAATGTTAAAAATTTAATCTAAAGAAGTGTGATAATCGTATTAATTTACTGTAAAATTATAAATTCAACAAAACCTTAAGTAAACGTTAAAACATTAAAATTTTAACCGTAAGTAAAGACAACATACAAGAAATTTTATTTAGAACCTTTTATCACAAGATAGAACCAGAAAATATTGGAAAATATGAAAATTTCAAATACGTGGGGGGGGGGTGTCAAACAACGTGTTGTTTTTTAAAAAAGGTGAAAAATATAGTAAAATTATTGAATAATTTACAAAAGTATCTTATTACTTTTCGTTGTATCGTATTTACTTTTTAAATTCTACAATAATTTCACTATATTTTTCAACTTTTTTAAAAAACACCACGTTGTTAGATCCCCCCCCCCCCGTATTTGACATTATTTCATATTTTCTGGTTTTCTTGTGACAAAAGGTTAAAACTGTTTCTAAATAAAATGACTTGCATGTTGTTTTTTAATTAGGGTTAAAATTTTAATGTTTTTAAATTTTACTTAAGTTTTTTATAAGTTAATAATTTTAAAATAAATTAAATACGATTATCACACTTCTTTAGATTGTTCTTTTAACATTTAATTCTAATTACAGAAAAATTCTTTAATCTTAAATTTTGAACTTTCAGCAAACAGAATTATTAATAATTATTAAGTTTAAATTTTTAAAATAAAATTATAACCCACGTGTTTAAAACTATAAGTTGGGGTAATTGTTACGGTAAATATTTAAATTTTATTTTAATCGTTTACGTAATGTAATATTTTAACGTTTGCTTAACGTTTTGTTAACTTTATATTAAAATTTTAAAATTAAAACAATTTTAATGTAAAGAATTAAATGTTATAAAACAGAAATCTAAAGAAGTGTGATAATCTGATATTGTAAAATTATAAATATAGAAAAACTTGAATAAGCGCAAAAATATTAGAATTTTAACTATCAGTAAGAATAACATTGATTAAATTTTATTATTTTTGAATTATTTCATTTTTGTTAACTCGATATATTTTATTTATTAAATTTAAAATTAATTCTCCAAGCATAAGTATAACTTAAGCTTATTATTATAATTCCCTGCGTAGACCAGTGAGTACAGCGTACGCCTATAGATCCAGAGGTTACAGGTTCAAATCTTCAAAATCAAAAAAAAGGTAAGTAAAATTTGTCAAGTGTGTTCCCCTACTGCAATTAAAATTTATCGCAATTTAAAAATGAAAGTATAATAATAAATTAAGATCTGTGAATACAGATATTTCTAATAATAATTTATTTATATATTAAAAATTTTATTTTAATAAATTTTCTTATACAAAACACAAAATTGTGTTGTGGACTAGTAAAAAGGTTTTACCATAAGAAGGCATAATTTGGGTTGTATGCAGGTATAGATAGGTTGACCCAAAAGTTTACCTGCTTGAAACACAATGTTTTACTTGTAACCTATTTCAACCCAAATTTTACCTGGAGTATGCACAATTTTACTTACGTTTAGCACAATTTTTTTTCTGTGTATCCTGTCCTGCTGACGAGATGGATCATATAGCTAAAAGTTGTAAGTTCACAGTTTGATTTAAATCATTGAAAGTTAAATCTGCTTGAGAAGATTCATTTCGGAAGCGAGATTGTTCTATGTGGGGTATACGTCGAGGAATTTACTTATCATGTTGATGTTCCTTCCTTTTGTGAATTAGATGTATTTTTGCTAGTGACGACTTTTGCGACATTAGATTTATTGTGAGTTCAATTATTACAATGATTAATGTTCTTTATCGCTGCTGTTGTTATGATAAGTGTGCAATAGATCCAAATTTCATTCTTTGCATAGTACAAAGTAAAATAATGTGTTATTACATCTTACCCACGATTCCGATCTTTGTTACCATCTGGGAATATTCAGTGAGCGCATGCTCCATGTATTTACTTGCACGATACCATCAGTTTGTGTTTGAAGAAATTTGCTCGTTGCTTATTTTTGCAAGCTAAGACTCCAACCTTGTTTACCAATCTTTTTACAAAAATCTACATTTACACGCTTGTAACAGTTCCTAATTTGGCGGTCCTCTAGCAGGAGGCTGTGGATTGAAGTTATTGGAGAGGGGATAAATGTGGGGATACTATTCGGGGTATCTACTGGACACGTTCGGCAAACTAAATGGAAGAAGGTCGCCAGAATCGGTTTCACGGAATCGTAACGTGAAGTGCTCATATTTAAGTCAGAATGACGATTCATAAACTCAACTTCAAACTCAACCTTGCCTGTTGCTTTTGATGCCACTGCTTCTAGCAATAGAAGTATCACATCTGAATCAAAACACATAAAATATAACTATATAATTGGGCAAGAAAATTCAGGCATAAAAGTATGTTGTAACCAACTTTCATCGTTACAACAAATATTGCAAGAACCAACTGTTCTGGATTCAATAAAATAATTCGTATCACCATTGGGTGTGAATGCTTAAATATTAATCATCCTAATTGAATGACTTGGCCAAACGTAAAGTTAATGACGTTAATTATTGCTACACAACCATTTACAATTAGAGCAACAGCTCGTTAAAATTTGACATTCAAAATTAATGGTTTAAAATAATTTAAACATACGGCAATAAGAATGCGTGATTGCGTGTTCCAAATTTATGATGGCAACTACGCACTGTTGCTTCAAATAAAAAAGTAAGACAAGTTCGCTATCTTAAAATTGGTACTTACATAGTTTCAATTATTGTATGTTCGGTTCTTATTTTACAGCAAGAGCGGGAAGTAGGGGAACATCAACGACTTGAGGTGTTATAGTGATAATTTGGACTTGTTCCATTTCGGGAAAGACTAGTAACTTCTTCTAGTTGTTATTTCTATCTCCAGAATCGAAAATGCTACATACCTAAAGGAGTAGAGCATTTTTGCAAGCTTAAACCTGCAAACTAACACATCAATCTGCACTATCATTCAAAGCGATCGTGAAACGTTGAAACATCATGATGTTACAAGGTAATAAAAATTGAGGTCAGCCCTTTGTTCGAAGAGAACAAGAGGGCGTTTGTTTTAAATTCAAGACTTCGAGAATCGCTATTTAAAAGTTGGAATTAAATGCAAGATGTTATATAAAACGAGAAATCCTTCCAATAAATTCGATCTGAACTAATAATTATTTATGTTAGTCGCAATAATTTAATGTCCTTTTACATATTTCAATCGTTGATAAACGGAAAAATCCTGGTTCCCATCCTGGTTGTAGCTAAAGGAATCTCTGTGCAATGTTTGTTGATGAGACCTAAGATAAAAGTCAGGTCTACTGGTCATCTGAGGAGAGTTCATCCACAGTTTTTCATCCTTCGAAGCCGCACGTTGTCTGCCAATTGGAAGAAAACCTCTGCTGTAAAATTACTTCTTCAATTGGTTTATTTGACGTCTTTGGTGGCTTTTTGTTATTAAATCTTGTCTATTACTTAGCCCGAGTTTAGGGGGTAGAAGCTACCCCCGAACCACATTTATTTCAGGAACCCACTTACCTAGCTCTTCGAAATCTATCATCAGGGGCTTGTCTATACAAACTTTGTGACAAGACAAACTGGAAAGTTACCCTATAGATTTTTGGTTCAACCCGCTCATTAGAGGTTGTAAGCAGAGGGACAATTTTTGTTTTAGCTATTTGCATTTTACAATGAAGATGAAACATAATATAGCATTGCAAATGCATTTTACAAAGTAGATAATTATTATAATTTTATTTCATTTATTAATCTGTTGTTTGATTTGCTTTAAAAATTCCTTTTTATATTATAGTATAATAAGTCATAAAATCGGTCGCCATCTTTCCATTTAGGTTAGTAAAAAATGCACCAATGAGAGATACAATAACAATAAATTGTTACTATATTTAGTTAAAATATAACATTGTGTGTCTGATTTTCCTGTCTCAGAAAATGTAATATCTCAAATCTCAACAAAATAAATGCATTCAACGGCTGATTTTATTTTTCCAAGTGGTTTTCCATGTAGCTAACAATTTTCATTGCTAAGATGCTATTTACAATTTTGAAAGAAGATCAAACTATTTAGTCGCTACTGTGAAATTCGGTTTATATATTTAACAAAGGTTCCGGGAAAGTAACTTTCCATATTATTTACATTAATATTAACTTAAATATAACAATAGTAAAATTTCGTTTCGAGTTAAAGTAAACTTTAAATGCATAATTTACTAAAAGGCAATATTACCATAAGGAAACAAATTAATATTTTTTGAAAAATTGAACCGTAAAATAATTCGAACGTGTCAAACATTCCATTTTAAGGTAGTATTATTCGTTCTTGTGACAGTATCATCATACAAATAAAGAAAATACCCTTTTACGAAAACAAGCAACATTTTTCGATTAGTGTCAGTGATAGTTTTTCAAGGAAACCAATATTTTCGTTTATTGTTTTAAAAATAGCGTAAAATTTTTCAATTTTTCTATGTGTAAAATTAGCTAAAAGTTCAAGCTTAAAGATATCTTTTGTTGTGTAGCCATTTACGTGTAATTAATTAATAAAAATTACCTTTTTTGCTAATTTCACACAAAAAATTTTGTGTGAGCAAGAATCCTATTCTAAACTTAATTTTCATGGGAGTGTCATCTCTGGCTAGGTCGTCGAGTTAATCGAGCTTTTGCCTTCTTATTAAACGAGATAAACCACGAAGGCGTAGGCTTTACTTTGCAATCAATTTTAATCTGTTATTTTTTTTAAATTCAGATTCTGACAATATTGAATATGATAAGGCCTTATAAATAACTTCTCATCACCTGTGATGTATGTATATAAAATAACGAATAATAAAGGGAACATTATGTTACTAATGCCTATCAATATCTGACGTTTCATTAAATCTCTAATGATCGATGGTAAGGTACACACTCTATCATCCTCAAAGTGTTTGACATCTTAACTAACTTTGCTTTATGTAAGACTGGATACCAAAGTTACCACGCTATTATTATTAGGTACAACATATTATTATTATAGCAAAGTAGATAATATTTAACATAATATCGTATTGAAAATGAATCCTCTATCAGACGTAGTGTTGTAGGTATTATATAGTTTACGAGGAGTAGAGGAAATGTGGTGGGTAACTTAGTTATTATTTAAATTGTTTGGCATTTTAGTAAATTAGTAAAGTTGAAAGTAAATCATCAACAAAATGTAAACTACCACAAAACTTCCATTAGTTTTACCCAACTTTTGTAATTATTCAATGTATTTGTGCTTAAATATGTATAACTGACCCATCTTTGTCGTATGTAATCTTAATTTAAAATAACACTTGAATTAAGTGAGAGTGAAAAGTGAGCGTAGTCACATTTCTTGCTTTTTCTCCCACGTTGCACACCACATTTTTTTTTCTTTAATAGTTTTAACATTAACTTTACTCACGGTGACTCTTCCAATCGAGTCAGGAACATAATATTATTAAAGATTATTAATCTAAGCTATCTTATCTATAAAGTCTAAGTCTAAATCTATTAAATTAAGCATAAGAAATTTTGTAGTTATTTCGAAAATTTAATGAATTTCCACCTTGCGGTTGAGCAACCCTTCCTACCACCGAATTGATTGCGCATGGCTGGGATTAAAAATCCTAGCAAGAATCTCGGAATACATTGAACAAGTTCCGAACTTATCATGAATTAAATACATAAGTTCCAGGAAAACAAACCGTTTTCTTCTGAATGAGTCTTGAATGCGGGATAAATAAAACACATTCAAAATTTCTCGGTGAACAAAGCTATTATATATTATTATTATGACCATAATTTGAAATAATCAAATTATAATACGCAACCCTTATAGTCGAAAGAATTGTAAAAGTAAAAATTTAGAGATGAAAGAAAGATCTCAAAAAATGATCATTTTAACAATCCTTTGTAAGCAAGTAAAAATTCGAAATTATAATTTTAATGTGAAAAGCTACAGCATTAATTATTTCGACTTTGGCAGGTAGGTTTGAAGGATTTTCTATTTATTATTTCACAACTAACACAAGTAAATTGTTTAAGTATGGTATAATTATGTGCACCATCAACATTATATTACATTATTAAAGCAGGGGTATATGAGCTGCTTCGAAATTAATATTGGCCTCTAGAATAATAATATTAAGAATTTCTACTCTCTTGTCACCAGTGGAGGATGGATATTTTTTCATGAACAAAAAAATTTCATTTCTATAGTACTTTAATCAATCAGAAATGTTTGTTTTCAAAAATATTATTTTTTTTGCCCCAAAGCGATATTTGGTAAATGTTTTTAAATTAAATGCAGTCACACATGAATAATGTGAAAGCTTACTGTGCTGATATTTGCATTTCAAATGTAGAAATAATAGAAATAGATTTAGAATTTATACTTACAAAGAAGTTTAAAGAGAATTTTCACTTTTTTATTATTTTGCTGGTAAATCGCTTGTTGTTCGCATTTTAATTAATAATTTTAATTATAATTATAATAATATTTTTTTAACATCCTCATTGCATATTGTTGAGTGTATAAACTGCCTTTTCGTCCTCGCTTGTATGTCCTTAATGAGCAATGGGTAAAATATCTACAAATATAAGTAACTAAAGGTAAAGACAAAGTAGAAGCAGGTTGCCGGTTTCAGTTTATCGGTAACGACAATCCCACGTAGTAACAAATCGAAGTGCTCACAGTGTAATAAGCACCGAAAGTAGTGTTGGCGCTGATATTTATCGGAATTAAATGTTCACAGTAAAAGCAGTTTTTTTAATCGTCGACTGAGGTGCATAGTCTAATGTAAAGAGATAGAAGTGATCACGTGTTAATTATTTAAATATAATATGTACTAGATGTAGATGAGAGTGAGACTGCCACTGTATTCATAATTTTGTCTAAAGGAGCAACTGAGCAGCACTATATGCTTCCACGATGACCGGATATGACCCATCGGAACAATAAAGAGAGAATGAGAAATGCGTAAAGCTTGAATTACATTATACTTTTTTTGTATATATTTCATCCAGTGGCGGCTCGTGACATTATGAAGCAGGTGTGCTGCAATAGGGAACTTCAAAAAGGGTGGGGGGTTGGCAATTGTTTTTAGTAATTATTTAAATGATTTTATCGGAAAACATACGGAAAACTGTACTTTCCGAACCTCTTTCTGAGGTCGGAAACGTATTCTTTATATATTAGAAACTATAGTAGAAATTTACCAACCACAAAATAATTGGCAGTTCTGCAGCTCTTGCAGCTCTGCAGCACATAGGGAATAACCGCCACTGATTTCATCTAAATTCTAGTTTGAGTTTACATTCGATTTGGTTTCGAGTTTTTATTTCATTTGCTTTAGTATAGATAGCACTAATAGGGATGTTGGCACTACCTAACTAGGACTGAACTCGAACGAAACTCGGACGGGCTGCATATTTCTATTTGAGAAACTCGGATGGAGCACGCTAAACAAGCCGATAAGATATGATACGCTCGCCCTAAGAGAAGAAACGTACACTCCGGCAGCTCAGAAGTAGAGTATAAAATTCCCAGTTGGGGAGTAAAGTGGCTGTGGTGCGGCAGTGGCTGATTACTTACGGTTCGTTTACCGATTGCAGACTCGTTCTGAAAAAGATAAATTAACACAAAACAAGTTTGACGTCGTAAATAAAAGTCGTTAATAAATTAAACACAGTACTATAATAAAAATGCTTTAGAGTTGGTCGGATTGCATCCAACGGTGGTAAATTATAGTACAAGTAATCAAACTAAGCATTGAAGTAAATGCTTATAATGTATATCTTAAGATATTTATGAGATAGTTAAAAATTTACTTAAGAAGTCGATCAATTGCAAAGTTAAAATCTTAAAATTCTAGGGATTTAAAATTAATAACATGCTAACATAATTTTGTCAATGTGTCAAAACGCATTGCAAAAATCAATTACTGACATTATATTAAGATAAGCAATTGCGATAACATGAACTATTGTAAGTTTTAAATTAACCGAAATTAAAAGTCTCATTGCAAATTAGATAATTTATTAATTGATTCAATATTTCGATTTCCAAATATAAAAGTCACCATCAATCAAATTATACGCCTTATATCTCAGACTTATAAACATCGAATAAAGTTCGCGTGGATATGGCGATGAATATCACTAGGTGTATCGCAATCGATTTCAACATCAACATCCTTGCTATTTTTGTACCTTAGCTTTGCTTATTTTTTGGGTTATTAATTTATTATAAAAATTATACGCCGGGTGTTGAATGAGTTACCGAACATAGGATATTAACATGTAAAAACTTATTTATGCAAATTCCTGCTTCCCTAATTATTTTAGAGAAAAATTGAAAGACACAAAAATAATGCAGAAATATAAACTACAAATGATAATAGCATTAGATTTTATCTAGCTTTTACTTAAAAGGTCAAAAAATGCTTTTGAAATTGTTAAAATTTTCATTTATCAGACTGGCCATGAAATAAATTCAATTTAATTTTACTGTTTCCAGAGAAATATAGTTTTAAAAATTGATTTTTTTTCACTAATTGTGTACTTTGCTGCCATTTTATATGAAAGTAAAATTTAATAAAGTGCAAAACTGTAAACAAGTTTACCAAGGCCAGTCTGATAAATGCAAATTTCAACAATTTCAAAAGCATTTTTTGACCTTTTAAGTAAAAGCTAGATAAAATCCAATGCTCTTATCATTTGTAGTTTACATTTCTGCATTATTTTTGTATCTTTCAATTTTTCTCTAAAATAATTAGGGAAGCAGGAATTTGCATAAATAAGTTTTTACATGTTCGGCTAAGTCATTCAACACCCTGTATAAAAATTTACAAAACAATGAAATTTAAAACGAGGTTTGAACTTGAATTATTTGCTCGATAGCTATAAAGTTTAATGCATTCGGTCAGCAAACCACTCTAAAAAATGTATCAATTTGTATTATTACATAATTAATTATACTTTATATTACAGCTAAAATTCATAATAGCATATTAACTTTATTTTTCTTTATGAACATTCCTAGTGTGACAAAACTTTTCCAAACTTAATTTATTGGTTAAACAAACAAAATAATAGTTAGTAGAGCAATATTTATTGTAAATGGGTTTATTATTGCTATAAAATTAAAAATAAAATTTTTTCGACGAAATTACTAATAGGTACAATATAGCGCGACCAACATTTTTATGTTGTTACATTTGAAAATTTCTAAAATGCAGCATTAAGTTTGACCGCTGTATCTATTGCATTCCGCACATAATTTTAAATCGACATTACAAAGGTCTTAAAGAGCAAAGAATTCCCTAAACAATGCTTTATGGCCATCTTACTAAATTGAAAACCTCCGGAGTGGAAAGCATTTAAAATACTTCTTACTTTGGGGGTGAAAATTGCAGTAACTGTCGAAGGTGTCCTCTTGAAAACTTTTTGATATTGGTTTTCAAAAAGAAAAAATCGTCATTATAATACAATTAATTAAAATAACCAATACGAATAAAAGCTGAATCTAGACAAATTTTTTGAAAGAAATTGGCATAAGAATTTGATTTAAGGCATTATTCTGATATCAATTTTTCAAGAAAAATTGCTGTTATATGCAATTGATTCTAAATCAATCACTTTCGCAAATGGAATGTAAAAAGTCTTCTACGAGTGAAAACAGTGAATAAAATATTGAACTGGATAATTTATTACCAATTTTTATCCTCGTTTTTTAAAGCAAACATTTCAACCAACTAATCAAAAGCAGAACATTTTTGAGCTGTGGTAGAATTGTAAAAAGATAAGAAGTATTTTATATTATGTGCCATTTTCAGAAGAAAAGTTGTCCTACCTAAATTTTTTAATTTTAATTTTTGCAAGTTTCCATTTTGCTAGTTTAATTTGCACCTCCCGATATTCTATTCTTATAAAGTTGCAGGTGTAATTGTGATGCTGCAGTGTTAATTCCTATCTAATTAATTAATACCTACACAGGTAGGTAATTTTGCCTATTTTAACACCATGAAAACTTTTAAATGCATATTTTAGTTTTCTGCTGTAAAATAGGAAAAATTAATTAAAAAGTATTTAAATTGTAATTATGTACTTAAGGTGTTTAGACATTCAACATTTTTACCTTCATTAAAAATGAATGTAATCCTCTTCTTTAATTTAAGCAGTAGTAATTAACTTTTAATTACAAACTAAAACGTGGACATTTTAACTAAAAAATAAGTACTTTTGAGAAATACCATTGTAGTCCTGTCTACGTTACAACATTTATTTAAAGGTTTGAATGCCATTAAATTCTATGCTGCTTGCGCTACGTTAAACATATGGCACATCTTAAAAGTTATGATAGTGGTATAATAACAAAATTATATTATTATTCAGTATGAGTAAGTAAAGAGCCCTTGAGTTTTAAAGCAAAAATATTTCATAATAGTACATCATAATATGAACAAATAACATTTCAAATTGTTGTTTCTAAGAAAAGCTAAGAATAGGAATTTTATATTATTTTGATAAAATAGTTTTAAATTTCCGAATAAGATCTATTTTGATTGTTATGATAACTTGGTCGTCATTTCATTTTATTTGTTTGAATTCACTAAAAAATTTCGATAGTTCTTATGGAAAACTCAATAACTATAAAATATATGGAAAAATGAATGGCGCACCTTTAATTATATTAATAATTATATTATATTAATAATTATTAATAGTAATATTAAATATGTATTCGTATCTTCACTAAAACCTTGGTATGATAGAAGAAACTGGGTTTTGTTAATTTGTCCGCGTACGATTTTGGAAGAAAACATTTGTGTTTCTGTATAATTAATAGGCACAGGTAAATTCAATTAATACAATTTTGATTTCATTTGTTATTGAGTCGAATCGATACAATTACTGACTGATTAAGTATTTAAAAGCAAACGGGTTTCAATATTTCACTTTGATAAACATCCCCAATTAATACATTTCACAAAATGGCTTTCAAAAGATTTTAATTTTTCATTAAAATTGATCAAATTATAGTGAAAAAAATTATAAAAGGGAATTGTAGAGTACTGTATAGTTGTAATCACAAAACTTTAGACTGACGTCATACGCATCTTAATTATTTAGTGCTGGCAACTTTATATTTATTATCCCGAATTAAAATAACAGTGTAACAAAGACTAAAATGCAAATTTTCTTAATATTTTAGGATGATGTACATTCAATTGGTTTGTGATTTTCATCTTACTTACTTTGACCTTAGTTGCAAGTTGGAGATTCTAACTACACATAATAAATCGCAATTAACTATTCAAATACATAATTTTCTTTCTTTTCATTTCTTTCCAAATTTTTATTAAGATTTACAACTCAAAAAACTTTTTATTACTAAAATATTTTGCTATATTTACCGAAAAATTTCTAATGGTTCAAATTTCCTTTTATAAAATAAAGTATACTTTTTTTTATAAAAAGTTTTGTTTTAAGAAGTTTTTTTAAGGAAAGCCAATATGAGATTTTATATGATGCAATAATTTTAAATTTCCTAATAAGATTTATATTGATTGTTATGAAATTTTACACTTGGCCGCTATTTCTTATTTTGAAGTAGTATTTTCACCGTAATTTTTGCTATTTTTGTAATAAGATAAGCACTTGAAAACAAAGCTGTAAAGTTTTATTCTTATTTCAAGAGCTAATATTGCAAAATAATAATAATTCTATTAATTTTCTATAACCAGATAATTATGTTTAGTGTTACTGTACTGCAGGTATTTATAGTAATATAGTTTATATTTATTTTACAACATTTATAAATTAGTTGTTAACAAATCTCAACAAATCTCTACAATGAAATTTCCATTCTCTAATGTTTTCCAAAATAATTTCAATGTAACCCCAATAAGATATAATTTCAGAAACGAAATAACATATTAGTTAATCACTGATTAATTAAGACAGATCTGCTGTAAACAAATGGTAAATAGTTAAATCTAGATTAGCTAATCAGTGATTAACTATATAATATCGATTCTAAAACTGGTTAGTAGTTTTCTTCATCAAGTTATGAGAGAAAATTTGTTAGAGTAACATTTAATTCAAATAAATGACTACAATATTCAGTTCTGGGAGGATTTTACAGTGTAATAATTACAGTATAACCAATAAGAAATAATTCAGGTGTTAATTTGACTTTGGTAAATTCTTAGTAGGCGTACACAGTGAAAGCAGGTTTTATGATCCGGTTGACCTGCTTCCAGATTTGTTTATACTTGGGTACATTAATTAGCATGGGAGATATATCACGCTGGTTGGCCGGCGCATAAAACCAGCTTACATGCCCTTAGGTCAGTTCACAGCCAATCACATGGTTTATTAAAATTTCAATTAAACACATCAATTTAAATAAACAAATCTGTTTCGTTTTTCCCTTTCGAGCCGGTTTCTGTTAATCCAAATAAACGTTAACTTTTATTCGCCGTAATATTAACTAAAAGCGGTATAAAAATACATTTAATTTAAAAAGGTTTTTATTTTTTTGAGTAAACGAGAAACTGGTAGACCTAGAAACATGAGAAAATAAAAATCAAACATTGGATGATGGTGCTAAAAATGCAATAACATATTACGTGTTATTTTCACACTACGCCCTTTTTCCCTCGACCACGTAATAAAGGTTATGACACTTAAGGAAAGCACTCAACTAACTCAGTGGTTTTCGGCGTAGATTCTTTAATTACTATAATTACGGGAAAAAGTGTTATGGCATAGCGTCGCTGGTTACTATTTACAATGCTCGACTGATAACCCCGATTTTTAATGGAGTTATTATTGGCGCCACTCTGTTAAGTTTGATTCCGACCCGCCCCTGATCTTAATTGCTTGGACCGGTAAACGATGTAACAGAGAACACGGTTTATCCCCTTTATCCACGCACGGCTATTGGTCTGGAATTAATAGTTTTTATATGTAATGAATAAAAATTGTTTAGTGAAAAGATTAGATGCAACTTATCAAGGGACGATGAACTATCGTAAATCTATCGAGTCTTACAATATGGAATATCCTGTAAAAGAAATATCGTAACACAGTTACGCAATAAAAACAAATGAAAACGATAAAACAAATATATAATAATAAGATAACTTCAAAATACAAACTTACTTACATTCAATGCCAAACGCACTGATCAATACTAATAATAAACCCTATCAAAATTATTCGAGCTCGATGTAAAGCTAAGTTTTCTTAATGCTAATAAAATAATGATTCTTAATGATTTGAGCAACTGACTGATTAATCTTTATATCAAAGTAAAATTCCCTTAATTTCAATAAACATCCCCAAATTTATCATAGACAAAATTAGAATTAATAATTAAATTTATGACGATTTGAATTACAACCCTATTCTTTAATTTCTGAACTTAAAACCCAGATTTTGTCAGCTACTCGCATCCATATATTTCTAATGAAATATATGTAATGAAATTAGTACAAAACTTGAATAAAATTAGACAAACTTTAAATATCCTAACAATAATTAAATAAACTTCACACCGATTCTTGAAAATTATGTGTTTTTAAAAATAACAGAGTATCACTTACTATGGCTGAATACAGGTGTCTTACCCAATGATTCACTCGTTGTGGATATTCCTTGACTGCAATAGATTTGATAGTGTCGATCCTTGATTTGATTGATGAAATGGCTCCTTGGCCCCAAAAGATGTTAAATACGGTGTTTGAACTTTATGATGGTTTTCACACGAATTGTTAATTTAAATGTGTATAATATGAATGAACTCCCAACTTAATAATTTTTATCAGATAAAATAATGTTCATTCGCTTTGGATAAGTTTTACTTGACCAAATTAATCACTATGGTGATTTTTTACGTCGTCGAAATTATAATATTACGCACGTAATTTTGTGGATTCCTTATGAACTTTAGGTCAGAATCTTAATAAATCGAAGGACTTAAAAGAATTTGAAATCAAAGATCGCTTTACTTGCACCCCTGGGCCACGACGATGTTTCAAACATAAACATTTAATTCACCTTAAACCGTATAATCCCGCTAATTCGCGTTAAACTTGCATCGAGAACTAATTTTCTAATTATTCTGGATGACTAAAACTTAATAACTTCGATTCTTCCAGACGCTAAATGTTCTTAATAAATATAATTAACGATCGGCTTTATACACTCTTAAAATAAACGTGATAAGTTCAATAGTTTGTTAACGAAATTCACTACTTTAACACTCGAAATAATGTCTTTATTCACTAATAATTTCTATTATTACTTTCGATTCGACTACCGCTTTAGGTGTTCTTGGTGTATCCAATACTTATAAAATAATTTTTATAAGTACTGACCGTCGAAACTTTAACTATTTTTGACCCGAAAACTTAGATGTTAAACGTTTTACAAAGTGATCTCACAAGCTAGGTGACTTACTTGATCAGAACCACTTTGTCGAGTGAGTCGATCTGCCTGTTCCCTTCTACTCGTTAACATAAATTTCCTAATTTTTAGGAAGGGTCCCATCCAATAAGAGATCTCATTTTGGGTTTCCCTCTTCCTTTTTTTCTAATCACTCCCCCAATTTTTATGATTTCTTAAAACCTATTAATGAGTTTGTGAATAATAGATATACGTGCTTTTTGGTAATTTTAAACGCGACATTATGGCGCGCGGTACTTTTTGATAAACCGTTCACAAGCACTCGTGCCCGTCCTAATGACTTGACTCACAGCCGCTTCTTTGTTCCCTTCTCTGAAAAAGCCATAAAACTCGAGACCGGCTTAACTAAATAATATTAGTTTTCCCAAAACTAGGCCTATAATTGCTTTTTGGATCTCGTTTTATTATTTGCAGCTGTACTTGACTAAAAATATCATTTTACTTTTGACCATGATGTTGACATTTAATTTAGTAATCCCATAAAATCTAGTATTTATTATTTAACGGAAAAATACTCATGTCTCGATGAATAACCACTCTATTTGATAAATACGAGGTACGACTACGAAATTTTTGTACAAACCCGATTTTAAAACATATTATTCTAGACTAAAATTGCCTTTAGTCGGCGTATGTAAAAATCACGTCACACCCCCCTTACTTGAAGATTATTTTTCCCAAAATGATCTAAACTGAGAACTCAGCTTTGAATCAACAGAGAAAAAAAATAAAAAAAAATTTCGACAAAAAAAAAATTTTGAAAAATTATTTGGAAAATTTTTGGAAATTTTCCTCCCTTACTAAGACTTAAATTAACCAAAATATAATTCACTCCTTAATCTATTAAGATCCGTAACTTGAAATTTCTTTTGGTCTAGAATCCTAATAGTCACTCTACTTAAAAAAAAAATTCAACATCTGAATCAATCATTCACTTACACACTAACTTTGTGAGTAAAAGTAAAATTAACTGTTAATACCAATATCCTACTATTCGTTTCATTTCTGGAATATGAAGACAGATAGGAACGAACATCCCCTTTTCTTCTGAACTTCACATTACCCCAACTCTTAAACATGAAATTGGCAGAATAACAAAAAAAAAACATTCCCTTACGGAACAAATGAAAATTTGAGAAAATCCTTGTTTTCAATTAGACGTCAGCGCTGTCCCTTCCATCCGAGATCAAGAAGCAACAGTGTCTCGCAAACTTCAAACTGTCCACAACAACCTTCACGCTCTCTCTCTATTCTCGTAATTTGAAATCAAATTATTTGTTATAATTTCCCAAAATCCATAAACACAACTTCCCAACTAAATTTCTCAACCTTAACACTTATTATTCTCAAACCATTATCTAAAATGTTAATAATAATAATTAACCCATTTTTTTCTTTCTTTAAACTTATGTAACATTACAGTACAAATCTCTCACTATAATCGACTATGAAAATGAACGATCTTCATTTCCACCCCTATCTCTCAACAATACAGGTAACTTAACCTTTCCTAATACTGAATAATAAAGGTAATTTAACCTTTTTCCCAAATACTTAATAATAAAGGTAACTTAACCTTTCCCTAATACTTAATAATAAAGGTAACTTAACCTTTCCCTAATACTTAATAATAAAGGTAACTTTAACCTTTTTCCCAATACTTAATAATAAAGGTAACTTTAACCTTTTTCCCAATACTTAATAATAAAGGTAACTTAACCTTTCCCTAATACTTAATAATAAAGGTAACTTTAACCTTTTTCCCAATACTTAATAATAAAGGTAATCAACCTTCAACTCGACCTATCTACGCTCAACTCTATCCAAATCTATTGTTTTCTTATCATCATTGTCTGTATATTAACCCCCAAAATTTCTCTTTATATCTTATTTTAGTGATATATATTTTTATATGAATAATATAATTTATAGCAGAAAAAGCTTAGAAAATATAAAAGCATAGAAAAGTTTGGAAAAAGAAAACTTAGAAACATTAGTACGCATCCTACCTAGGAATAATTACACCATGATGACCTGGCATTGTTAATCAACATAGTTGATTGATGTGAACCAACGATATTATCGCTGGTGATCGGTTAAACAGCCAACTGCCGATCATCAGTTGGGACCACTTCAGGGGACTCTTACCCCGCGCTGTGACCCAAACGATAACGAAATTTCTATCCCGGGCGTTATACCGGATAGAGCTTAACAACTCTACTCTTTTCACAACTGCATACCTCCAAAAGAGACAACCACACTACAAAGTGCTTAACACAACGGAATGTCTTAAACATTCTTACTTTTGTCATCTGTGCTTCCAAAAACGACAACTACACGCAACAAAGTGTGTAACACAACTGAACAGTCATACCCTTGTCACCTTTGTTTTCAAAAGGAGACAACCCCAACTATAGTTGTTCCCATAGAACCAAGTTCTACTATATTAGCTTCCAATAAGCTTACGAAGGTACAATCATTTAAAAAAAAAAATGCCCAAATTCCAACAAAAAGTACAACATTCTAAGGAAAAAGTACGCTCAGAAAATTTATTACGGAGCAAAACCATATATTTGCAGAAAGCATCACAACTACTCTCCACACGGAATATGCAAGAATCCAAAGAATGGATCATCATACCTACATACCACATCGAATACCCAAATAAAGGTAAAGTAACATTTTCAGTAGTTCCTTTTCTCGAACAGTTACGTTCCAAAGAAAAACTAAAAATGGTGATCGGTACTTGCCGCTCGCCGATCTGCGATCGTCTTCACTTTAGGGGACTTCTACCCCGCGCTGTGAAACTAACGGTGGCGAAATTTCGTAACCGGGACACCACACCGGCATCTACAGAAGATTAACTTAATGGAAAATTTCTATAACAAGATATTAACTTATCTTCCAATACCTCAAAATACTTTACCAGGATGGTATTTTAAAATTTGAACTCTCCGGCGTTCAAGATCCTAACTCAACCCATCTTCTAAGACAGTAAAGTCTACATAAACTAGGATTCAACATTATCCTCCTAAATTAACCTAAATTCTTTAGAATTATTACTTCCTTAATAGCAAGATTTTCGTCTCATATGGCGAAAGCGCACACATGGTGAAATAAGAATGGAACTTCCGTTCTCTCCACTATTTTTTTTTTTAACTACAGAATACGTCTGCAAAATTTTACGAATGACAGTTTATATGGTCATGCTGAGGACCAAAAGTCATTTTCAACTCAAGCCCACATCTTAGCATTGAATTAAAACATTGGCAGTTTTTCTGGTCTTGCTGAGGACCAAAGTATCCTCAGTTATTGTATGAACTACAGGACAAACGCTGGCAGTTTTTCTGGTCTTGCTGGGGACCAAGATATCCTCAGTTATTATATGAACTACAGGATAAGCGTTGGCAGTTTTTCTGGTCTTGCTGGGGACCAAGATATCCTCAGTTATTATATGAACTACAGGATAAGCGTTGGCAGTTTTTCTGGTCTTGCTGGGGACCAAAGTATACCCAACCTGAATACGTTACTAACATTGGCAATCATATTTACAAGCCTATCTCTAAGATAACCAAACTAATCCTAAGAAGAATACTAATGATAATAATAAAAAAAAATTAACCTAACACATTATCTATTTCTTCCCTAGAAACAGATTTCAAGTCCTTTGCATGCCAAACACCTGATACAATTCCTGATTCATTTTTCAATTCATAAGTAGTGTACGATACTTTCCTATGAATTGTAAAAGGTCCTACAAATTTTGGTGCTAACTTTGCATTAAAGTGTTTCGCTGCATTAGACAATACATAATTACGTCGATATACCGTATCTCCTACTTCAAATTTCTCAGGTCGTTTGCGTAAGTCATACTGACGTTTGGACTTATCATACGCAACTCTTAACCTTTTAACTATATCCCCATACATTTTTGACATTGCCGGTACACGTTGTATCAAATTTTCACGTTCCTTATCTATATGTTCCTGTAATTTCGGGTTTACTGGATAATATCTTTGTTTAATGGGTTCTGAATCTGTCTTAATTATATGTTTTACTAAATCTGTTCTACCGAGTTCTACTTTATTCTGAGCAAAATGCTCATCAACTAATGACGTTAATTGTTGACGTTGTAATGACGACATTGTCAACGTTGACTGTAATGGAACCTTTTTAGTAGTTTCAATTGGAAACGCTTTAGGTGTTCCGAAATGCCATTGATCATTCCTTAAATCAGGAACAAATCCTATTGCTTCCCAAAAATCAACCCCTAAAATCAAACTTTGCTGAATCTCTGGTACCACAATAACATTAATATTAACGATACGCGTCTTTAACTGAATCGGTAGATAAACTGAACCTATACTTTGAACTAAATTACCATTTGCAACGGTACAGTCGGGTGTTGCATCTTTCCTAACATTAAGTTTTACACCACATGATCTTAAAATGGTCCACCCCTCTTCTCCTACTAACGTATGAGTCGCTCCTGAATCTAAAAGTGCTTTTATTTTACAACCCAAAATTTCTACAGTGACATGAGGTCTTGTATCATCACTAGAATGTTCTAATATATAATCTAAAATAACCTTATTTTTAGTAAATTGAATTTTATTGTTCTCAAGTATTTTCCTAACTAAATATGTCGCATTATATTTACTACGGGTGTACATCCTACGACAATCTGATGTTTCCCTTTCTAGTTTTCCGCCTGATCCATTAATGGATTACAACGACTACAATTACGAACAATCACCCCTGGTTCTCCACATTTATAACAATATAGCTGTCTTTGAGGTTCGATACACTTCTTAGCTCGATGTCCCTTGGATCCACAGTTCCAACAAATTACCTTACTCTCAGATTCAGCAGAAACATTACTGATTCTACCTCGTCCTCGACCTCGACCTCGACCTCGACTACTCGAATTGCCTCTACTGTTACTATAACTTCCCATGTCCTTACTATCTGAACTCTGACCTGGACATGAAAATTCACAAACTTTGCGATGGTCATTAGTTACATTAAACCTGGGTTTTGATATTGGTTCTCTATGATTGTTTTTACTTGATAAATTCAAATATGCTAAATCGGTTTCTAAATCACTTTTCTTTTTAGAAGGTGGTACATAATTTTCAATAGCAAAGCGTCTTTCCTCAATAACTCTGCCACATTTAATTAACTCATCAAAACTTTCAACATTCTTTAACCCTAACTGACCTTGATAAAATGGATTCAAATTATTCACAATTAATCTCAACTTTCGATCTTCTTCTAAAGGTACAACTAATCTAGCAAACATTGCATTCATAATAGCTACATAAATTGAAATTGACTCATCATGTCCTTGAGACCTACGAGTAATTTCTATCAATAATCTTTCATCATAATTAACCGGTCTAAATTCTTGATTCAATAAATTAACTAACTCTTCCCAAGTATTAACTGTATGTTTAATCGCTCTATACCATATTAATGCATTTCCCGAAAATAAATCTATAGCTTCATTAAAAACTTGAACTTCATTAAGCCCTCTTGCAATCATTAATTCATTAACCCGTTCTAAAAATGCGCTCACCGACAATGAACGATTATCACCCGAAAATTTCAAATCCCACTTAACTACAGGTGTAGATTTCGCAATGATCTTCTTTGAATCATCTTTAATTACAGTAGTACTCACAGGTGTAGTCGGTACAACTGGATTGCTAACCACAAATTGATTTGCTGATGCTAATTTAAAACTATCTGAATTATTCACTGAAATCTGATATTTCATCATTAATTGAGAAAAATCTCCTAACAACTCTGCCTTAATTGATTCCTCGTCTGCATCTGTAGGACACGACCTATTTGCACGATTAATAAAATGTGATAATTTCGTTTCAAAAATTATCCCGGTATCTTTTGCTGGTGAAGTTTCAAAAGCTAACAAAAGTTTATTTAAAATTTCTTTCCCATCTTTTAATGCTTTTTCATCCTCGGTAAACGTATAAGGATAAACAAGAACAGTTCGATATTCTCCTTCCGCTTCCTCTCTTAAAATATCTATAAATGCTTGTCGCAGCTCCCTAGCTAACCCGCTAGTAGAAATTCCTCTTACTGCTAATTCATAAATAACTTCTGGTTTTAAAAGTTTTTCCGGTAACATCATCAACCCCATCTTAATTAATTTAAATCCGAAATTAAAAAAAACAAAACAATACTCACGACACAAAACTTATAATTACTTTAGGTTAGTTGACCTCAAAGTTGTTTTTAAATTCCTATACTTAAAATAACTGACCTACTCATAAAATTATTACCAAAACAAGTAATAAACTACGACCTTGACTTTTACTGACCTATCCAATACTATTAAATGTATTTGGACCTATTCCAATCTCAAGTTCAAAAACAATTCAAAATCAATATTAAAATGAAATTCAAAATCTATAACGATATTTATAAAATACCAATTTAAACGTAACTCGAGCGTTGCATAGAATTCAAATTGAAAACGCGTCTTCCCGCTCTTAATTGACAAATTTTATCGCAAGCGATAAAATCTGCTCTACCTTAAATTAAACAAACTTAATTCCTATGGCACTTACTAATTAAATTATTAATTTTCAACTCAAAAGTAATAAGACTGGTTCTCTATAACAATGGTTCACACCCCAACCCTTAAAGGTACTTAATATCCAAACTTAAATAATCTCAATAAACTTAATAACCACTCTTTTATTACTATTTCATGAAAATTCTAATCGACTTTAAATAATGCCAAATTTACTTATTACAAACTAACCCAAAATATGTTTACGACCCTAATATCTTACACAAGGCTAAACACGTTCGATACCTAATTTATTAGTTATCAAGTAACCCAATTTATTCAACTTTATTATGTAACAATTAAATTTAATCAAATTTTTGGCCCGCACGTTGGCCACGTCAATTATTCAACTTTGACCCACGTTGGTCGCGCCATTTTATTACGTGTTATTTTCACACTACGCCCTTTTTCCCTCGACCACGTAATAAAGGTTATGACACTTAAGGAAAGCACTCAACTAACTCAGTGGTTTTCGGCGTAGATTCTTTAATTACTATAATTACGGGAAAAAGTGTTATGGCATAGCGTCGCTGGTTACTATTTACAATGCTCGACTGATAACCCCGATTTTTAATGGAGTTATTATTGGCGCCACTCTGTTAAGTTTGATTCCGACCCGCCCCTGATCTTAATTGCTTGGACCGGTAAACGATGTAACAGAGAACACGGTTTATCCCCTTTATCCACGCACGGCTATTGGTCTGGAATTAATAGTTTTTATATGTAATGAATAAAAATTGTTTAGTGAAAAGATTAGATGCAACTTATCAAGGGACGATGAACTATCGTAAATCTATCGAGTCTTACAATATGGAATATCCTGTAAAAGAAATATCGTAACACAGTTACGCAATAAAAACAAATGAAAACGATAAAACAAATATATAATAATAAGATAACTTCAAAATACAAACTTACTTACATTCAATGCCAAACGCACTGATCAATACTAATAATAAACCCTATCAAAATTATTCGAGCTCGATGTAAAGCTAAGTTTTCTTAATGCTAATAAAATAATGATTCTTAATGATTTGAGCAACTGACTGATTAATCTTTATATCAAAGTAAAATTCCCTTAATTTCAATAAACATCCCCAAATTTATCATAGACAAAATTAGAATTAATAATTAAATTTATGACGATTTGAATTACAACCCTATTCTTTAATTTCTGAACTTAAAACCCAGATTTTGTCAGCTACTCGCATCCATATATTTCTAATGAAATATATGTAATGAAATTAGTACAAAACTTGAATAAAATTAGACAAACTTTAAATATCCTAACAATAATTAAATAAACTTCACACCGATTCTTGAAAATTATGTGTTTTTAAAAATAACAGAGTATCACTTACTATGGCTGAATACAGGTGTCTTACCCAATGATTCACTCGTTGTGGATATTCCTTGACTGCAATAGATTTGATAGTGTCGATCCTTGATTTGATTGATGAAATGGCTCCTTGGCCCCAAAAGATGTTAAATACGGTGTTTGAACTTTATGATGGTTTTCACACGAATTGTTAATTTAAATGTGTATAATATGAATGAACTCCCAACTTAATAATTTTTATCAGATAAAATAATGTTCATTCGCTTTGGATAAGTTTTACTTGACCAAATTAATCACTATGGTGATTTTTTACGTCGTCGAAATTATAATATTACGCACGTAATTTTGTGGATTCCTTATGAACTTTAGGTCAGAATCTTAATAAATCGAAGGACTTAAAAGAATTTGAAATCAAAGATCGCTTTACTTGCACCCCTGGGCCACGACGATGTTTCAAACATAAACATTTAATTCACCTTAAACCGTATAATCCCGCTAATTCGCGTTAAACTTGCATCGAGAACTAATTTTCTAATTATTCTGGATGACTAAAACTTAATAACTTCGATTCTTCCAGACGCTAAATGTTCTTAATAAATATAATTAACGATCGGCTTTATACACTCTTAAAATAAACGTGATAAGTTCAATAGTTTGTTAACGAAATTCACTACTTTAACACTCGAAATAATGTCTTTATTCACTAATAATTTCTATTATTACTTTCGATTCGACTACCGCTTTAGGTGTTCTTGGTGTATCCAATACTTATAAAATAATTTTTATAAGTACTGACCGTCGAAACTTTAACTATTTTTGACCCGAAAACTTAGATGTTAAACGTTTTACAAAGTGATCTCACAAGCTAGGTGACTTACTTGATCAGAACCACTTTGTCGAGTGAGTCGATCTGCCTGTTCCCTTCTACTCGTTAACATAAATTTCCTAATTTTTAGGAAGGGTCCCATCCAATAAGAGATCTCATTTTGGGTTTCCCTCTTCCTTTTTTTCTAATCACTCCCCCAATTTTTATGATTTCTTAAAACCTATTAATGAGTTTGTGAATAATAGATATACGTGCTTTTTGGTAATTTTAAACGCGACATTATGGCGCGCGGTACTTTTTGATAAACCGTTCACAAGCACTCGTGCCCGTCCTAATGACTTGACTCACAGCCGCTTCTTTGTTCCCTTTTCTGAAAAAGCCATAAAACTCGAGACCGGCTTAACTAAATAATATTAGTTTTCCCAAAACTAGGCCTATAATTGCTTTTTGGATCTCGTTTTATTATTTGCAGCTGTACTTGACTAAAAATATCATTTTACTTTTGACCATGATGTTGACATTTAATTTAGTAATCCCATAAAATCTAGTATTTATTATTTAACGGAAAAATACTCATGTCTCGATGAATAACCACTCTATTTGATAAATACGAGGTACGACTACGAAATTTTTGTACAAACCCGATTTTAAAACATATTATTCTAGACTAAAATTGCCTTTAGTCGGCGTATGTAAAAATCACGTCACAAACACTTCAGTTTTCAATTTGAAATAAAAGTAAAAATAATAAAACTACAGTTAATCAAAGTCAAAGGAAAACAAATTATCCCCAATAAATGAATGTTATTCAAATAAAACGACAATTAAAAATAACATTTGAATGCAAATGAAAACAATGCAATAATACAAAGTTATTAAACGAGATAGTTAGCAAACCGCTTCCGTAAGTAATTTTTTCATTCTAATTCCAAATAAATATTAATTTTGAATAATCATAATAATAATGTGAATTCTTCCATTAAATTTTATTTAAAAATTGAAATTGTGTTAGATTTACTTCTGTTAACATTTAATTTAACACTTCACTGACTCATTAATAAAACGGTACATAACGTACAACACATTATTATATTTATATGTAAAACTTAACTCCATAATTTTGCTGAAAATCAACCAAGAGGTTGCTTAGTTAATTATTAGGGAAAATTCATGGATCAAGGTGTAACCAAATAATCTTGTAATATGAGCACGATAAATTAAATAAAAATTTTGTCATCAGGTAGGTTTGAATTTAGGTGTTTTCATTGCCAGCATTGACGGCTAGGTCAGCGAAGCAATATTAATTACACGTATTAAATTTTCAAATCTGTTACTAGAGCCAGTTACAAATTTCAATATTACGAATAGTTAGAGTAGGAAGAGTCGCGATAATGTGAATTAATTAATGACTGGTCGTATTATTATATATTTTCAAAATGTTCACATAACCGAAAACAAGTAAAACAAAGTATAGAACTTGAAAGTCTGCTGATGTACAATACTAGGGTGTTGGTATTATTAGCGTGATATAGGAAATTGTCGAAATGCCAAACGTTGATTTATTGTATTGCTGTATTTTAAAAATTTATCGAATTGCTACAAAAAATGTAAGTAGCAAAATAATATATTAGGTATTTTTATTAAACTATCAATAACTCATATCTGAACAATAAATTGTACTCTTCAGATATTTATTTCTCTTTACTGCAACCGTGTATACGTTTCTCAAGTTATGTTTTTAAAAATAAAATATTTATCTTTGCAACCACAGTTGATGTTCATTTTGAGAGTTAAAATATTATTTTACTGTTAAATACTGTTTTAAACAAATTAATTAATATCTAAAATCGTAATTCCCACAGAGGACGCTGGTGGTATACTGCACAACTACGCATCCAGTCTTAGTTAGAGTACATCAAACAAAAAACTCGACGGGGTCTTATAGATATAGAAATATATAAAAATATATACCGATCAGGTTAGGCAAAAATAGATTTTAAAGTTTAGTACAATTTTATGCAAATTTTTATCTAAGCATTATGTTGCCTCTTGTATCCCGTTCTTCTTGCGACTGCTATTCAATTAAATTCATTAAAAGCAAGATTGACGTCTTTTTACTCGATATCGAGGCACATGCGATGAATGGGCTCTAGGAAGCTAACTTCCAACTCATGCCCTGCAATGCCAAAAACCGCGGCTGCTGTAGTTGTTCCAAGGTTGTGCTAGGGTGAACATCCAGCAAATAACAGGGTTTAAGAGTTGTGTTGGCTAAAAATTTAGGTTATTTGTTGGCTTAGGGGTATATTTTTAATTAGTGAACTGTCCCAGAGATCCCGTACAGAGATCTGTACAGAGGAGATGATGGGGGGGGGGCTTATGTAAATAAGCGAATTTGTATCATGTCCGACAGCCAAGCAGCACTCAGGACCCTGAAACCAGTAGAAATACAATCCAAGGCAGTAAAACAATGCCTTGATGTACTGGGGGAGCTGGCACGGCACAACAGCGTAACGCTGAGATGCATTCCGACTCACACAAGCATAAAGGGAAACGGAAAGGGAAACGTACAAGCAGACTTCTTGGCAAGGAAAGCTGCAAGTAAGCACCTAGTAGGACCAGAACCGACTTGCAAATTGCAAAAATTTGTTACAATATTATATATCGTGCGGTGATTTCAGAAAACATCCCTTCAACTGAGTCACATACAACAAATGAATGTAATAAATAACAAGGTAAAGAGTTAATTAATACACTAATAGTTGGTATATCTTACTAATAATCAGTTTCTTACTGAGAAGGGGCCTGCAAATGGTTGTTGTCAGAAGAATTTCAATAGCTTTGGTAATGAGAATTTCAAGTGGGGTCTAATAAATTTTACCAGGGCGGTATATTTTAAGTTTATATTATAGCAAATACTATGAACGTGATTTATATAAACTCCGATTAAGCTTTATGTCTCTTTGCATTCCGTCAACAATAATAAACTTCTATTTGTTATTGGGTTAACTGTAATTGTTAATTAAATTACTCATCTTTATTATTATGCATGTTGACTCTACAATCGTTAATTTCTGCTTTCATAGCAGGGAATATTGATTATTTATGTTTATCATTAGTGCATTTCTACATTTGAGCTTTTGAAAAATTTATAATCGTGATAAAGAAGTATAAACATACTTTGCTTTGATGTAGTCAAACAACTAGGTAGTGTTTCTTTGTATTAACTTGTTTTTGTAAATTTCCTTTATTATGTATTTCAACTTGAAACTTTTCAAAAATGAAAGGAAATTGATTTAAATTGGGCTACATCCTAATGTTAATGCTATTTCCGAAGGTACGTTTTTCTTTCAGATGTAGAAAACAACCATTTGAAATGCTTTCTACATAACACAGTTTTCTTACGGTTGAAACTCAATTTGGTTTGTAATTTATTTGATTTTTGATATTTTACGCTCTATTACTAAAATTTTATTGGCATTTCAATTTTATAAATAAGAATTTACTTTTATTTCTGTGTTGCATATTATTATATAATCATAATTTTAAGTATTGTTGTATGGTTCGTACAACTTCGTAACTACAGGATCTATTAGGTTACATACAATAGCTTTAAAAAAATAGGACGGAAGTTTAGTTTTAAGAAATAGAATAAACTCAGGTGAACTATGTTAAGAACAAAGAAACAAGGAAGTTAGAATTATATTATGCAAATTAGTAGTTCGGGTTTAAGTCTGGACCATGTGTTATCCATGTGACTGCATGACGATGTTCTATGCATGGAGTGATAATGCACCTCGTCTAATGTTAATAATGTTTAATATGTCATACTTTTAAGTATCGACTAAGTTTTTATTGATTTTATTTAAAATAACAATTTTATAGCCATTTCAATAAAAAAACTGTCTTTTAAATTCTGTTTTGGGATTTAACTTTTAGAAATTTTACTTTTACTGTCTGTATAAAATCTTGAAACTGCGACCCATCGTAAATAACGTACAGGTGTCCGCAGAGTGAAGCCTCGTCTGATACCACATAAAGACATTTTAATGTTTCCATCTTCTTCTTATTCAGACTTTACATTCCATTGCTAGCTAGATCCCCTCAAACCAATTGTCGCTTTTAATAAAAAAAAACTTTAGCGTGAGAATTAAGCTGTTATAGAAAATTCGACTTCAAAGTAATCTCAAGTAACGTCTTAGTATATTTGTATAGGTTACATCAATTATGTGATGTTGGGAGTTATAGAGAACTTGTCTCAAATACTTAATTTGATTAAATTTGAATTAAAATGGATAAACACGTAAATGTAATTTCGTTTAGTTAAATGCGTTTCAATTTAATTAAAAGAAAATTATCCTACCTGTAATTTTAAAATTTCCCAGTAGAGTATATTTCAAAGACGTCATTATTGTGGTTAGTGCTTTGCAAAAGTTCAAACTTTTTTGCGGTTATTATCTCTAAATTGAAGTTATTCAGAAACTCTAAATAAGTTATAAATGTCCCAAAAAATTTGTTAATACTCTTGAAATTTCGGATGAAAAGCTTTTCCAGCTTTCTATATAGGATCTAAGCTTCTTCTTGCACATCGCTTCGTTGTTTTTGTAATTCCCGTTCAGATGTTTTGTTTCAATACTTATCAAGGTGTGGAAATTATTAAAATTTTTGTGATAATGAAAAACAAGAGTAGTTTTTGTTTACCGACAAATTATGGAAGGTAAAATGTTGACAACTCCCGATTTAAATTTTTAAAATGATAATTTTATAGAAATAGTTGGCGCTTTGCGAAATTTGACAGTTAATTACACAAAATTTGAAGTATTATGAGAAAAGTTCAAGTTTCCCAATTATTATGCGAATTAAGAGACCACTGGGTTTAACTGGAATCGAATTAGGCATTATTGCAGCAATTGGCGTTTTAAGTGGTGTATATATTTGGAAACCGCCTCTACTGAAGTACAGGGAAGAATCGGAAACATCAGAGCGAAAATGAAAGACTGCAGAAAACATATCAGTGCACAGAAAGGAAAACCCATATTAGTGCTCGCAGCCGGTGTGGTTCTCCTCCTAACTACGATATTGGGTGTCAAAAAGATTGTTTGGCCTCATTTGTAAATCCAAATATTTTAATATAGAAAATATGTACTACTACAACAAATAAAGAAATATTAACATTGAAATATTTGTCCTCCTAATTGGACGTTCCAAAGAAAATATGGGAAACTGATAAAATATACTTCAAATGCAAATGCAATAAAGAACTTCCATCTAGAAAGTGCTACAACTAAGATTTTGTAATAGTTTTTCAGTAGTTATGATTATCTGACAAAATTGAAAATTATGGAAGCTTTTAGTTCAGCAGAATCCTTCACACGAAGAAATGTAGTATGCAATACCTAATTTTTTTGGTTGTATATTTCCAATAATGTGTTCTTATTATATTGCAAAATAATGGAAAAGAAAACAAAGCAATCTTATAACACATTTAAATAAATTAAAATATATCGATGTGACGAATCGATTTCCATGTGGGTAGTAAATATTTTTTTAAATTTGTTCACTTTAATATATTATTTTAAATCCATAATAAGTCAGGTTTGGACAGATTTAAGCTGTTCTACCACCAACTTTATTAATTGCAGTTGAGTAATAAATGAACCAAAATTTGCGTATCTAAAAAGCTTATAATAAATACTATACTGCGTTTTTCTACACACAATTTATTTTATTTGTTTCAAATTTGGATTTCATAATAAATCATTAATTTTGTTGATTTTAAGTCAAGTTATGTTTATAAGTTAAAATCTGCTTGGCAAAGATAAAGCTTTAGTTTAATTCATTTTTAAATTTATGGTATTTAAGAAAATTTTAAATTAGAAAGTATTTTCTTTAAAGTTATTTACCATTATATTATATTATAAGTTTCATGTTTTAAACTTTCGCTTTGAAGCTTTTTGATGTACTTTATGTTCTCGTTAAAATTAATATTATAGTATAAAAGATGTATGTATTTGATCGTACTGGATCGTTTATAAAATATTAAGTTCAAAAATTGTTCCTTTTTTCCATCAATATTTTCCGATTCCTGCTAATTTAACTTTTATTTTCTAAGTTTTAAATTTGTGGTTTGCTGCCATGATGTTTGATTTTATGCATATTTTATTTAAATTGTAGTTCCACAAAAGGTCAATAGTTCTTAAAGTCGAATAATAATATATTACGTATCAAGCTTTGAAAGTCGCATTTACTGAATCAGCAAAAGTAGCTTTGGCATTGAATATAATTTTTTAAATATACCTGCGCTCTTTAGTATTCTAACTATAAAGTAGGCTTTTACCCAACTCATTTTAATTACCGCACTTGTTCGGTAATACCTCCATTATTTCAATAAATCTTCCTGTTTATTAACACTAAATTAGTAAATTATTATTTTTAACTTTAATTTGTTTTCAATTTAGAATTCGTAAACCAATTCGTAATTTGTAAAGATATATTTTGAAACATCTTGAAACATGTAAGTGATTACATTAGTACTTAATTTAATTTAACTTAGTGGGAAGATTGATTATGCTGTCATACCTGAGGATGTGTGTTAATTATATGAAACATGTGCAATTAAATTAATTTGCTCTAATTTTATTCACAAAACCTTCTTGGCAGGCAGTACTTCTTAATAATCTTATATAAAATAACTTCGCTTAAGGGAATTCTCATACGGTTATAGAATGAACTACGCTAGTTATGAAAATTTCTCCACAAAATAAAAAACCTTCATTTCTTAACTTCTTACATAAACTACTGTTATCCTACTATAATATCTACTACACCGCTGTTAAACTCCCGGTAGTATAATAATTTATATTTAAATACTTAATAGTATTTATTATTTAAATATAAATTTATTATTTTTGTATATTATATTTACTAAAATTGAACTTCTTCTAGTGCATTAAAGAACCACAATATCTTTTGGTGACATTATTATGTTTTGAACATATGCTGTTATTTGAGATATCATTTTACATATTTGCGGTTTTGCAGAAAATTTTAAGCCGGAAAAATATGTCCCATTGAATGTTGTATTGCTGCAGTATCACGCTTTTATATGGTTCTCGCTAGGAAATTGAAAGATAGTTTTCGGAGATTATATCACTAAAATACTTCGTTTTTTTGAAGTAGTGCATACTAAATATAAATAACTTTTAACCTCACAAGTTTGATCGCAAATTAAAAAAAAAAAAATTCTTTTTGATATTAAAAATTCTTATTTATACACAATTTTATTTAATCGCAATTTCAAATATGAAGTTATTTTTTATAGAATGTTAAATTGTGAAATATAGCTTTTTGGCCGGTTTTATTGAATTTTTTAAAGCGGTTTCCCTGTGCTTCTGATAATATTTCTGTTGATAATTTATATTACTTTGCAAAATAAAAAATATTTTTGATATATTTGAAATTATGTAAGCAACTTAATTTGTTGTAAATTTATGGGTTGAATAACTTGAGAATAAAAATTAACTTCCAAAGCAATATGTATTATGTTCCCTATCTCGAGGGTTAAGCACTGCAAACCCTTTAGGTCATATTTTGTTTTTTTAACTTATTTTTTATTTATACTATATTTACAAGACATTTAATCAAGTTTAGCGTGGGTTGAATTTCAATTAAGGGAGTCTAAGATATTTTATACGTATACATAGCTACTGCAGGCAATGGCGTAACTACCGGGATTCCAATGGTTCAATCGAACCAGAGTCTGGACAATTTCCTGATAATGGACATATTTTCATGGTTTCATTTTAAATAAATTCACCTGTGGCGCTATTTTGTCTCGTTTCCATAACATAATAAAATTATTGATTTGAATTATTATTAAATGTTGTTCCCGTTTTCTTCCAGTTCAATATGGTTACCCCATTGCCTAACAGATATTTTTTTCTGACAAATTACCTTGCTGAATTTTTTTGAATTTGAGTCTTTTAAATCTCGCACCAGGCCCAAAAATCTAATGTAATCTTAATATTTCTCCACCGTCTACGCCATTCCATAATATAGCATATGCCTTGTGATGGTTTTGGTTGCATAGCTGGTCTGAATAATTGGTTTTTGGGATGCTTTCTTGATCCCTTCATTCCTACTTAGGCAAGTAATTGAAAATATGCAAAGTAGAATATTATAAGCTGCAATATATTATCATTATTAAAACAGCTCGCGTATAAATTTTATTAATTGTGGATGGCGATCACGATGCAGCTGTAATTCTTAAACTTACATCTTTGACGCCTGCCTTTAACATTACTTCTCTTTTATCTGAATTACAAGGAAGAATTTCTATATTCAATCCTTGCCACGATACACAAAGTAAATATCAGCATTGGTTAGCAAATAAGATTAGTCTTCTTGATTGGTTAGATTACAATGACGTAGCACCAAATCTCCTTGGCAAGAATTATAGTTATATTTGTCTGAAACTCACAAAATTGAATTACATTTTTGTTTGAATAGGAGTTTTGCAACACATTCTGCATTTTATTTGATGAAACGATTTCATATTTTTATTGAAATAGAGGTAACTTATTCTCTGTGCTGTCGATGTTTGACCCACACTAAAATTAATCTTGTCATTTCTTGGCAAAGCTTGAAAACTGTGCAAATATTTGAATTATTCATGATTAATTTATCCTTTTGTTTTAAATTTACATTATTATTTGTGTTAAACTTGATCGGTTTATTTATCAGTGTAGAAGCTCTTGGTTCTTTGCAATGCAGGATTAGATGAAAATTTTTATTTTCTTGTGAAACACGGTACCGTGGAGCGATAAAGATTCTCCAAACTAATTCTTAGAAAAATAAATAATAAAACCCAAAGTTGAAACCTCCAACTAATCTGATTGGCTTGTTTTGAGCACTAAGTAACACATTCACTACATTTTTAGGGAACATAATGACAATAAATGAGTGATTTTGTGTGTTGGAACAGTATCTCCTTGGGGTCTTCCTCTTTTTGATTTACTATATTGTATATTAATACCAGAAAAGCCCGTCAGCGGAAGACTAGCTGGCATTTATTTTTTGATTGCATTTAAATAAAAATGCAGAGCCGTATCGAGGAATATTGTGAAATGATATTCAATGAGGAACTAAATTAATAATAAATACAAAAATTTGTTACATATTTAGTCTACGGGTGGGTTGTTGAAACTCGATTAGTGTGCAACTTGATCCCAGTGGAGGTGATTTTAGGTTGATAAACAGTTGAACCAATTAGGTTGTTCGACAGATCAATACAGGTGGATCAGCGTCATGGCTTTTTATATTGTGGTATTATGAAATCCTGAGTATAATGTTAAAAAAGGGAGGAGTAGAAATTTTGTGTTTTTCATAAAAATAAATTACAAATTTTGAAGATAATAAAATATTGGCTTGACTGTGACATACAAATGAGTATGAAAATTTTTGAACAAACAACCACAAGTTAAGATTATGTCATTAACCAGCACCTCAGATTTCTGTAATGAGGTAATTCTAAAAAAGCTGATCATGCATGGGAAAGCTGCATGTTGAACCCATGCACTTTCCGCAGTATTCGTTGTAATCGACTTATGATAAGTCATACATCCTATTCTCCGTTTGGTACTAATAAATGAAATATCTTTTTAAAAAGGACTTTTTATTAGCCCCAAATGTATCTGGCGCAGTCGGTACAGGATTGTTTTAGTACAGTATTTTCGACAAAAATCGCGAATTTATTGTGTTCGTTTTAACGATTAACTAAAACATTCGAATCTGCAAAATTAGAGTTGTAAATAATAATTATCGAAGTGCATCGTCGAAATTATTGTTTCAACGGAAAGTTAAAGTTCAATCGACGACAAAATCGCGAAGATTGGACACAAAATTCAACAAGTGAAATTGGAAACTACAATTGGGACGACATCGCCGAATTGCAGATCGTCAATTCCACTAACCCCACCCTGAAGTTCGAAGCTGGTGACCACAACACGGACGACATCGCCGAATTTGAGGCCATCGAGTTCAAAACAACACCGAAGATAAAAAAAGAAAATAATGGTTCAACTCCTGTAAGTGAAAATTTTTATCCTAATAATTTTTATAATAATTATATGTCTACGATTCAATAATATAAAATCGTATTTTATACACACGCGTACTACGTGTCATCATTAAAAATAAAAAAAATTAATTTTTTTTAAAGAAAGAATATTATTTGAACTTTGCGTACGTAACTAATAAATAAAAATTGAATTTTGAAGTTTGAATTCATGCCTGAAAACGAAACAGTAAGAGATAGGAGTCCTCTCAGAAGCGAAGTCACAATGGCAACTCCGAAAGTTGAAAAGTTTCACATTGATTCAATTCCCGAATTTAGTGGGAATTCGGCAAGTTTGCCAATTTTTATAAATGCTAGTGAGTATTTATTAAATACTTTCACTGATCGTGCAAATATAAATAATCCACAGAATCAATTTTTATTACGAGCGATAATTGGAAAACTTAAAAATAGGGCTTTAGATTTAATTGGGTCTAGAGGTAGTCTGAGTAATTGGAATGAGATAAAGGCATTATTATTGCGATTCTTTTCCGATTCCAGAGATGAAAAATGTTTGGTTGGAGATTTATTACAACTTAGACAATACAAAAATGAAAGTGCAGTAAATTTTGGCAATCGCTGTCAAGACATTTTAAGTTTATTACTTACCAAATTACAGTTAACTGAAGTTGATGAAGATATTAGGGCTTTAAAAACGCAAATTTACGAAAGTCAAGCGTTAGACGCTTACTTACGAGGGTTGCAAAGTAGTTTGGCTATCAGATTACAAAAACCAGAAACTTTAGAAATTGCAATTAGTTTAGTAATAGAGGAAGAAAATTTTTCATATACAAAAAATAATTTATTGCAGCAATCTAATAATAAAGTAAACTCGTATGAACCGAGAGGTCATAACCATCAACGAAGTGATAAGAACAGTAACTCTAAACCATTATATAATCAGAATAAACCTTTTAATTATAATCAAACAAATAATAATTTTAATCAAAGATGGCCCAACAATAATAATTCAGGTAATGCAAGGCAAAATAACTTTGCATCAAATTCAAATTATAGATCAAATAATAATAATTTTAACAAGCCATTCCAATCATATTATCGTCCGAATCAAAATTATCAAAATAATGGAAATTATCCAAATTATCAAAATAGGCAATTCAATAATAATAACGGTCAAAAAACTACCGTGACAAGACGTTTTGTCCCAGAACCAATGGACACGTCGTCGGGAAATACTAGAGCGGGAAATACGAGGCGCGAACCTCAAAATAGCAGATCAAATTTTAAATCGGAAGAATTGTTTCACATAATTGATATTTCTAATATTAACACGTCCACTTTACCTTATATAAAAATTCCTAACTTAAATTTAAAATTTATGATCGATACAGGGTCCTCGAAAACCCTCATACATCCGAAAATTGTAAAACGATATTATAAAGATTATGTTAAAGAATCACCCTTCAAAATTAGAACGGCACATAAAACTTCATTTCATAAATTTATAGCAAGGATACCATTACCTAACATTTTTAATATTAAAGAATATTTTAACTTTTGTATATTTGATTTTAATCCTAATTACGATGGTTTAATTGGTATGGATTTATTGAAATATTTGGACGCGAATATTGATTTAAAAAAGAATATTTTGTGTACGAAAAATAATGTGATTCCCATATATTTTGAACAATTGAAACCGAAACAGTTTCGATTACAACCGCGTCAACAACAAATTATCAAAGTTCCCGTAAACACAAATTTAAATTTAGGAATAATTGAATATAAACAAATAGTACAAGGGGTCGAAATCCCGCAATGTTTAGTTACAGTAAAAAATCGTGAAGCCATTATTAGTATTACCAATAGCAATGAAACGGAAAAGTTAGTAACTGTAGAACCATTAAATGTAATTGAAACGGATAATGTCGAAATGACCAATAGAAACGAATTAAATGGCGACGATAAAGTCGATAGGTTATTAAAAGAAAATTTAAAAAATCTTAGATTAGATCATTTAAATGAAGAAGAAAATAAAGCGATTAGAAAAATATGTTATGAGTATAGGGACATTTTTTATTGTGACCGTCTACCTTTGTCATTTACGCATATAGTAAAACACGAAATAAAAACTAATGATAACGTACCGGTATTTAAAAAAGCGTATAGGATGCCTCATGCACAACAAAAAGAAGTAGAGGCTCAGGTTACAGAACTATTAGCGAATGATATTATTCAGCATTCTAAAAGTGCCTGGTCAAGCCCGGTCATTGTGGTTCCAAAAAAACTGGATGCGTCGGGAATACAAAAATTTCGAATGGTAATTGATTATAGAGCATTGAATGATAAATGCGTTGACGATAAATATCCCCTCCCATATATTTCGGATATACTAGACAAACTAGGTAAATGTTCTTATTTTTCTACATTAGATTTGGCGTCGGGGTACCATCAAATTGAAATGCACCCCCGAGATCGAGAAAAAACGGCATTTTCAACACCGCGAGGACATTACGAATATAAACGAATGCCCTTCGGGTTAAAAAATGCTCCTGCAACTTTTCAACGCGTCATAGATAATATTTTACGCGGAATTCAAAATGAAGCTTGTATAGTTTATTTAGATGACATAGTAATATTTTCTACGTCATTACAAGAACATATTGAAAAATTAAAAATGGTGTTCGATAGGCTCAGAAACGCAAATTTTAAAATCCAAATGGATAAATCAGAATTTTTGAAAAAGGAAGCGCAATTTTTAGGTCATGTTATTACGCCAGAGGGTGTAAAACCCAATCCAGCTAAAATAGAAGCTGTAATAAAATACCCACCTCCTAGAACGACAAAAGAAATAAAAGGATTTTTAGGATTGACAGGTTATTATAGAAAATTTATTAAAGATTATGCTAAGGTCACTAAACCTTTAACTGTTTGTTTAAAAAAAGGTCATAAAATTGAACACACTAAAGAATTCATAGAAGCATTTAATAGATGTAAAAATATTTTGGTTAATCACCCAATATTGCAGTACCCAGATTTTGAGAAACCCTTTGTAGTTACATCGGACGCTTCTAATGTAGCCATAGGGGCTGTTCTCTCACAAGGACCAGTAGGGTCAGATAAACCCATTTGCTACGCCTCACGTACTTTAAATGAATCAGAAAAAAAATATAGTACCATCGAAAAAGAACTATTAGCGATAGTTTGGGCAGTCAAATATTTTAGACCTTATCTGTATGGGCGAAAATTTATTATCTATTCAGATCATCGTCCCTTGGTTTATTTATCAAAATTAAAGGAACCAAACTCAAAATTACAACGTTGGAAAATAAAACTAGAAGAGTATGATTACGAAATTATTTATAAAAAGGGTAAGCAAAATAGTAACGCAGATGCATTAAGTAGAATTGAAATTAATAATAAAAATGATCAAAATAATAATTTACCAATAGATATAAACGCGATAGAAAATGAATCTGTAATAAATAATTACGATGATACTGAAAATTTATTACGTGATATATTATTAGAAGAAGGTCCTTCTGAAGATAACGTCATAACTGTAGATCAATTAGATGAAATTGTAGAACGATTAGATGATTCAGAAACGGTTCATTCGGTTAGTCAAAATAAAGAAATCGCGAGTATAAAAATATGCCAAGATGTAATTGATTCGAAACCGAATCAATATTTCATATATGAGGTACATTCACAAATGCAACCAGTCAAAATAGAAACCATAGGTAAAATTAAACGATATCATGTTCAGATAAATAATAATGATGAAGAAAGCATTGTCAAATTTTTAAAAGAATACACTACAGAATCAAAAAAATATTATGTTTATTTTGAAACGGAAAATATGTTTCAGCAGTTTAATCGAGTGGTTCAAAAATTATTTAATGCAACGGGTCCCGAGTTAATCTATTGCACAGAAAGACGAGAAATTCTCAATGAGCAAGACGACATAGATATAGCTATTCGAAATCAACATGAAGGTAAAACTAACCACCGTGGTATTTCGGAAACGTTAAAACAACTACAACGAAAATATTCTTTTCCCCTCATGCAAGAACATGTAGCAAAATTTATCGCTAATTGCACAAAATGCAAGAAAAGTAAATATGAAAGAAATCCACCCAAAATTGCAATGATGTTAACGGATACTCCACACCGTCCTTTTGAAAAATTACATATCGATGTTTACACGGCGGAAAACATTAAATTTTTAACCATAGTTGATGCTTTTACAAAGTTAGGTCAAGCAATAGAAATTAAATCAAAAAATGCTGTAGATATACTGAACGCTTTAATTAATTACTTTTCATTTTATGGAACCCCTGAAACGATTAGTGCGGATCAAGGTTTAGAATTTCACAATCACATAATTGAAGAATTGCTTGAATCACACAAAATAAAAATTCATTTCACGACACCCCACCACCCGGAGTCGGATGGCAATATTGAAAGATTCCATAGCACTTTGGCAGAACATATTAGGTTACTAAAAACAAATCATAATGATCCAATAACTACCCTAGTGAAATACGCCATTATAGCTTATAATAACTCGATACATTCCAGTACAAACTTAACTCCATTAGAATTAACCTTAGGTCACACAAAATTACGAGATCCTTACGATCTATTTTATGACAAACAAATGTACAGTGAGTATATGCAAAAACATAAAGAAAAACTAGCACTAACATATGATAGGGTCAACGAAAATTTAATAAAAAACAAAGAAAGAGTTGTGAACAAAAGAAATATAGATGTTAGTAATCCGTTTAAAGAAGGACAAGTTGTGTATGAAACAAGCTATAAATATAAGCGAAACAAAACAGGTGAAAAATTTAGCGGTCCATTTATATTAAAAACCTTGTTACCAAATAATAAAGCGATAATACAAAAAGTTGGAGGTTCAGATAAAAACAAAGGTCGAACAGTTCATTTAAAAAATTTAAGACAACCAATTGTTCCAGACACGTCACCATCGCTATCACCGCAATCACCATTTTCACCACAACCATCCACATCTCAAAATGTGACAATGTAGAAATAGATCAAATTTCGAACAATCATGGACTACTTCCACTGAAATTAGGTATAGCCCAAAATGTGATTGATTATTGGAGTTTAATCCAAATTTATGATTTATCCAGTTTACGATTAGAATTAAATAAATTAGTTGATAATTACCATAAGTTAAACAATTCATTTCATGAGACCACGTATGGAGCAGCTTATGCTAACGAAATGTTTACTTATAGATATTTACTAGATTATAAGTTGTTACAAGTTAAAACTAAATTTAAGCAAATGACCATAAGTTCGGATAATAATGAACGTCCCAAGCGCGGATTGATAAACGGTTTAGGCTCGTTATGGAAAGCCATCACGGGTAATTTAGACAATTCAGACGCAGAGAAATACGATACTGCCATTTTGAAAATCAAAGAAAACCAAGATCAAATAAAAGAAATAGCCGAACAACAACTTAGTATTACTGATAAAGCTTTGCACGTATTCAATGAATCAATGACCAAATTACAACATAATCAAATATTGCTAGAATCTCGAATAAACGAAATTGCTAAGGTAATGCAAAATGTTACCACTTTATATTTTAATGAAATTGATAGTTTTGTAATTCTAAATACTATTTTTAATCAATTAATTTCAGCTCTAGATATAATAATAGAAATTGTAGATAATGTGGAAAACTCTATTACATTTGCTAAATTAAATTCATTACACCCGTCGATAATTATGCACGACGAATTGAAAGCCGAATTATCAAAAATAAATTCCAGGTTGACAAATTTAAAATTGCCATATGACTTCGATGAAGAGAATCTTAACACTTACTATTCGATTATAAACATCAAAGGTTATATACGTCAAGAACAAATAATATTCATTTTAGAAATTCCTTTAGTAGAACAAAATTCATATGATTATTATAAACTTTATTCCTCACCTGTGTTGCAAGAATCCTATTACAAAATTATAATTCCAAAATTCTCTTACCTAATGTTGAACGATAAACAATATGGATCTAGTGACGAAATGTGTAAAGAAATCAATCGGTTAAATTATTTGTGCAGTGAACAAGTTACTAATTTAATAACAAAAAATAATCCATGTGAAGTCGATTTAATTAATTTTAGTGAAAATTATAAAAATTGTGAATTTCGGGATAGTTACTTAACAAAAACTAAAGTTCAAAAATTATCAAAAAACAAATGGTTAATTATTACTGTTAAAGCAACCTTAGTTTCTAGTAATTGTTCAAACGTAGTTGAAAAATTAGTATTAAATGGAACATATATTGTAACAATTCCAAAATATTGTAGTTTAAAAATTGATAAACTAGTTTTAAGGACATACCATAATTTAAACCCGCATGTTAAACATTTTAAAATACCAACAGTAGAAATAACTACTGAAAAAAATCATATTCATTTGAACATCGAACCAATTCATTTGGATGACATTAATCTGGATGCAGTAAAAGAATTGGATAAACAACTAATTAATTCAAAAAGAAAAATTTCGTCAATAAAAACATTAACCTTTCATTATGATAATATCAGTTTGTATACCATTTTTAGTTACATTATAATTGTTATTGTAATTGTGTATTTAACTTTAAAATTTTATCCACACCTAAAAGAAAAAATTAACAAAAAACTAAAATCTGAAATTGTGAATCCGTTAGAGGATATTAATTTAAAAAATTAAGTGTATTCAACTATAATTTTTCTCTTAGGTTGGGAGGAGTTAAGATTATGTCATTAACCAGCACCTCAGATTTCTGTAATGAGGTAATTCTAAAAAAGCTGATCATGCATGGGAAAGCTGCATGTTGAACCCATGCACTTTCCGCAGTATTCGTTGTAATCGACTTATGATAAGTCATACATCCTATTCTCCGTTTGGTACTAATAAATGAAATATCTTTTTAAAAAGGACTTTTTATTAGCCCCAAATGTATCTCACAATTAATTGCAGAGAAAATTTGTTTTAACTGTATTTGTATAATTAACTTGTATTTGAATTTGAATCTGTGCTTCGAAAAAGTGCTGCAAGGCGTAGTGAACGGTTGTTTTGAGTTTCTGGAGGTTCGCGAGTATGGTACGAGAGCGCTTGGGCTGGAAGTGGTGGTTGAAAGATGGAGACGAGCGTGAAACGCACTCCCACATAAATTTGATAAAAAGTGAATAAATTTATTGAAAAATCTATGCAATTGTGTTCGATTTTATTAACAAACAGCATCTCCAAGTGTGGGGAATAAATATCTACACCTTTTGCAGTTGTAATTCAGAAAAGATCAACTGATATTCAGAAATCGTCAATTATTGTAATTCAGATTTGTCAACTGATATTCAGAAATCGTCAATTGTAATTCAGATTTGTCAAATGATATTCAGAAATCGTCAAATGATATTCAGAAATCGTTAATTGTAATTCAGATTTGAGAATGATATTCAGAAAACGTCAAATGGAAATCAGAAAACGTTAAATGAAAATCGGATAACTTAATCAGTGGCTTATGTTTTATATCTCTTAATCCGTTCAGATAATATAATGATATACTGTTATGATGTTTTGGTCAAAACAAACTGTTACAAAAGCCGCTGGACTAGTTTTATGCCGGAGTAGAGTTTTTCTCTTATACAGGGTTGATGGGTTCAATAGACAAAATAAGAGGGTAAATTTGAAAAACACATAATTTATTAAACCAAAATAACTTCCTGTGAAAATTTGCATCAATTTTGTTATGGATAATAAACTTGTCCCGAACCAAACGTGTTAATGTGCAATAATTCAGACATCCAGAATTACATTTAATTCCTCATTAAATTCAGGTGCTAAATTTGGATGTCCGGTTATTCGTGTATCAAGTGTAAAATCATAAGTCAAATTCAACAACAATTTTTAACCAATCCAGTGACAACACAAATCGTTTCAAAATTGGATTAATTAAAATAAAGAACAAATTTTCTACCTTATCATTTGGTAATTTTTCACTTATACTATTGTGTCACTGCAAGTCGAGTCGTCAGTAGTCTCCTCCTGTTCTTACGTCTTGAGAGCAGCAGATGTTCCAGACTCCGACTATGTTCCAAATGTGAAGTCAATCTCCAATTTCAGAACCACGTGTAGAACTTTAGAATCACTCTTCATTTACAGGTATTCAATTAGCTAATACCTTATTACGTTTGAAATACACAACTTTTCATTAATTATGGATAATAATTAGTAAATACGCGAAAACTCGATCCTCGCAAATTATTCACTTTTTAGTGAAACTACGAATATCTTCTTTGATCCCCGGATCAACAAGAAACTTTTATGAGTTCTTCCTTTGAAGACCACCAAAGAACTGGCAAGCACGTGTTCCTGCTTTGGTCTTCACAAAGAAACTTCACGTGTTCCCGGTTTGAGTTTCACCAAGAGACTTCACATGCTCTTCTATTGAAGGCTACTAAGGAACTCTTCCCTGCTTGAGTTTCACCCAGGAACTGGCTTCATTTCTTGCTCGCTGACTTTCTGTCCCTCTCAAAGTTTTTCAAAAACGAATTTTTATGGTGGGAATTTTGTTCCTTGTTAGCAAAAATTGATACTATTGACAGGTAACACAACGTCGTTAATTGCGTACGCACTGAATTGTTATTAACACTTTACTTTATTCCAGTTACTTGGCGCTATTTTCAAATGAAAATCATACACAAGGCGTGTCAAAAACTTTGTACCTCACAAATAAATACAGAAATGTTTTGTTTTATATTTATGTGTATTATTAACTCGTAAGAATATTTAATTATAGTTACTAAATTGTAACTTGTATTATTTTATATTCAAGTTAAGGATAAATGTAATATGTTGTAATTGTTTTATGTGTAAAATCTGTTACATGTGATGGTTTTCATGTAATTGATGCAAATTTCACTTTTATGCCAGCCAAATCAACTGACTATTGAATTTGAAATTAAATTAAATTAAATTGCTCCCTTACTTGTCTGCTTATACCCTTAAATTGGTCAAAATATCACAACAATACCTTATATAAGAAAACTATTAAGTTGGTTGTTGGTAAGTTGGTTAATAAAAAAGACACTATCGTAACCAACGACATACAACAACCAACACTGTACAATACATCAAGCGACAGCCTTAGCAATGGACGATATGCCAGTCGGCCGCTAAGTTATTTGCTGAAATTTGATTTAACATATTGCTGTGATATGATTTATGCTGTATTTCTTATTTTTTCTATAATATGAATAAATTTTTTTTAAACTATTAAAATATTTTTTTTTAGTTTTTATGGAGCCCTTTCATTTAAAAAATTAAAGTTCATTTAACGGTTTCTGAATTTCATTTGACAATTTCTGAATATCAACTGACGGTTTCTGAATTACAATTGACGATTTCTGAATATCATTTGACAAATCTGAATTACAATTGACGATTTCTGAATTACTGGTGGAAAAGGTGTAGTAGTGAAACGAAGAAATCCGGCTGTAAAGTGCATAAATGGGCAAAGCGTCCTAATTTGAAAAATTTTGATGTTTAAATTTATTAATCATCTGGAAATATCGAGGTCATCCAGTCCCCAGATTGTTTAGATGTTATCACCATTCATCTATCTGGAGGTGTCACAAGTATTTTCAAGAAGAAAAGGTAAAATTTTGAACTTTAATAAAATAAAAGTCTTCGAGGTTAATAAAACCGAAAACGCGCTACGACGTATCGGCTATAAATTACATCCAGAATTTTCTACGAAGTGCTGGATTCAAATCATGCCTGTTGTGTAAATTTTTGTAAATATTAGTTGTAGTAAATTTTTCTTTTCTTTTTGGTCGTTGCAGGTTGTAGAAATTATTAATTATTTTTTTATGTGTGAACTTCCAACAGCCAATCAAAGTGTGTTGTTTGTTAGCGCTGAAATATAAGACTCAAAATTATACATGTGAAGCCAATATGCAAATACATGTCAATATTTTGTAATAACAAAATTTTTATCCTTCTGTTTTACAAAAATAAAGAATTGTTTCCTATAAAATTTTTCAAAGTTTTTTTACGATTGAGCTAGTCGAAAAGGCGGGATTGATATACGAACTTTTATTTTAAATTAAAAATAATTGGGGGGGAGTATAGGACAATATATTGGGGTGATATTTGACCTAACGGGAGATATGCTACCACAATCAAAACATAGGTTATTCTGTGCCAATCTGCTGGCCGAGAGAGGAGACGCCAATCACATAGGGGGTTCATAATTACTTGTAATTTAGAAAAAAAAAATTCAAAAATTGAAGAGGCATTTATGTGAGGTGTCCGTTTGAAAAGAGTTCGTCATCATGGACATGATTTCATTGCAACGAATAGCATATTTACATAAATCAAATAATGACCAGATGTCAGCGAAAGTCAGATATCAATTTGTAAATGATTATTTCTAATTTAGTGTTTAGAAAACTTAATCTTTGTTTAATAAATTATTTATGAGTGTATAACAAAAATGTAATCAAGGTATCTCTGGAGACGGTTGTTGGAATGAAAATTTCGAAAATAAAGAGGCCGCAGTGACTTTCAGGAATAGAGAAGTTGCTTGGGTAACGAAAAAAATTAAGGAGTGGAAATAATTAAAAATACAATTTCAGTGACGATTATGGCCCAAATGGGCAAGCTGATGAAAATTTAGTAACGATTTAGTGACCGTTTTGCTCCAAAAGGGGAAGCGAATTAAAATAATTAATAGAAAAAGGCCGTGACCGCATGGGATACCTTGGTGAATTGTTTTCTCATTTTATTTATTTGCTGTTTTAGACGTTAATTTTTTTTTAATGTGTGTAAATATTGTTTAATTATAAAATTCATTGTGTTAATAATCACTTCTCGTCATTCTCTACAAATTCGAAAATTTTGTTTACTCTGGATTAGAAGGCCAAATCTTGGTTCTTCTTGAGCTTTCAGCATATTTGAGAAGCCGATTGTTGATTGTGGTCGTTGAATTAGGAAGAAAAATTCACGACAAATATGCGGTGCTGGAGTTGAATCATTAACATCGCAATATACTGTTATGTTATCTTTTGAAATACAGTAGTCAGTCGATTTGATAATAGAAATGCTTTTCTAAAATTTAAATGGATGGGCAATTTTGTAAAATTTTAAAGTTTTATGCAATGACGTGGGCTCCTCAAGATGAGAAGTTATTGAAGGTGGATAAGGGGGACTCATTGTTGACCAGCCGTAGTTTGATTTTTTATGTCCGAGAGTCGGACAAAATTGTCTTTATTTCTTTGAATTTTGAGTTAATAAAAGCTAGTAAATTAGTAGAATGTATTATTTAACCGATATTTTAGAAAGAAGATGGTGTAATGTCGAATAGTTGAAAATTACATGTTTAAAATTTGTTTTTGGAACGAAACATTTACAAGGTCGCCGATAAGGGCGACATATTTTACGATAATTAAACACCAAGCAGAAAACGAAGAAGACACAGCATAATTATTGAACGCCAGAAACTTAATAATTGAAAAAGTAGACTCCTACATAATATTATATATCTTGGACAAAAATCACTATCCCTAACGAAAATTTGAAAGCCGACCTAAACAGAAGAGTATCCCTAACGTGGGCAGCAGTTGGGACATGCAAAAGGTGAAGATGGAGATCGTAAATGTTAGAAAATTTCCATGACTCATTATGTCACCTCAGATTACCACTAGGGGAATATAGAGCGACATTCTTTATGTAGCCAATTCCTTATGCTGAATCAGCTCATTATTTTTGACAAGTTGTAAAATGAGGCGGTCGGAGCTTAGTGGTCACGCAAGTTGACTATGAACGCTAAATACCCGGTTCGAATCCGAGTAAAGTAAGAACTTTATTCTGGCCGTCTCTCCCTCGACAGGCAATGGCAAACCACCGAGGTGTAATCTGCCATGAGAAACCTTTGTCTTAGGATAAAAGGACCTAGTACGAAACATATAGTAAAGTACATAAATCGTCCCCAAATTATAAGGTTCACCAAACCCTCTTTAGGGTAAAAGGACCGAGAAGGAAAAAAATAATAACTAGATGTTATGGGCGTCGGAACGGATAATCTCCCTGATAATTTAATTTTATTTCTCTGCTTCTGTCTTCAATATCTTGCGCTATTCCTATCAGTTATCCTATAGAGTGGTATCTGTGATTTTCTCTTGACGTTACAAACTGCGTTCACATTCATCCAAATATTTAACTGTCCATGCATCTGCAATAGTCAAACCATCACTTCTTTTCGCTCACTGCAGCTTTATAGTCCACAAGATCCTTCGTTGTGAATGCTTACTCATTTACTTCTACTTAGTGATGTAATTTTGCTGAAATTAATTTTAAAAATAACCGTTTTAATTGGAGAGAAGCTACGGCTGACTTGAGCTTAGGGTTGAAAGCAACAGCAATGCCTGGAGCACTCTAAATTGGGAACGCTGTAAATTAATGGAATAAAACTGTTATCGACTGTATTATTTTTAATTAAGCGAATTCAAAACAAGAAACAAAGTCAAATTAGTCACAATAAACAAAAGTGTCCATATTATGAAGTACATTTCAGCATACAAAAGAGTTACAGAATAATAAAGAAGTTAAATAATACTATAAAATATAAATAAATGTTGTCCAAAAATTAGTCGATACTAATATGAGGAAAATCTTAAATTAAAACGCAAAAGTGTCTTTATGATTGTTTGCTTTATAGAGAACTAAGTGAAATGTAGCGGATCTGTAGCATCGAAAATATAAAATTGGGAAAGAATATTATTACATTACGTGTGTGCAAAATGCATAGAGAAACTGAAAGTTGGATCATATATTATCCGAGTTTCAGCTATTGGCAATCTTACAATATACTTATAGAAATTTGGTTTTTGCGTTTTCTAAAGAAGATTCTATTAAATCTGATTCTGGACTTTGTGAAAGGATCAAAACTTCAGTGAAAATTAGTTTTTGCCAAGAAGCATGCACAATGAACCGAATAATGTACACGCTATTTTTACCCAAAGAAGTTCTTTTTTTGCTAGAATAATTTAATATTTTTTTCTATAGGTTTTTTTAACACAATTTCTTTTAAAAAAATAATTAAAGTTTTAAATTTACTACATATTTTATAAGGTCTGCGTCGTCGAGGTAATAAAGTAATTTGTAGTTGTAGCTACAAGTTAGTCTTACAATTGAAAATATCCCGAGAGGTAAATTAACAAAGTTACACAGTTCGGTGGTTGTGCTACAAATCTGTGGCTTAATTTATTTATACAAGTAGAAAAATAAAAATCACCCTTTAAAAAATTCGAGCACCTACCTAATATAGCAAAAATATTTTATAATTCTTATTAATATTTAAGGAAATAATGAACAATAAAAATTCACATCCCTCAACCACTCACAACGCAATCTAGCACGTCTGGTTTATTTAGTTTAATTACATCTATTGATTCTTTCAAAAACCACAAGTAGACGCTTTTTTCCAGGTATATCGTGGAGTGTGATAAATAAAACATGAAACGGCGTGTTTTAGATTAAATATTTTATTATCAAATACTCGTACCTTATTGTTAGAAACTAATATGATGGGTTACTCCACTTAATGAAATTATAAATTTATTGTTAAAGTTTAAAATTAATTAACCATCCAAACATAACTCATTCGTCATTCCATACATCCATACATAAAATATTCCCTTCAAATTTGTTAATCCAATTTTAAACATTTAAAATCGCATACGTTTAAATGGCTGTTAGTTGAGGCATTAAAATCAAATAAAATATGGATCACTCTTGGGTGTTTAATTAGGTTTTTCAAATGTTTTCATAATTAATCAATTCTATGTGAAAGTCGTGTACTACCAGGGTTCTCCAAATAAAAGTTTAATAAAAAGTCAAATTTTAATAAACGATTGCTTAAAACTGCCAAACGAAAATTTTGTGTTAATTGATAGATGGTGATTACTCTCTTGCTTCAAAAGGGAAATTACTGTCAAAATTAAATTAAGAAGACCTAACCTTTGAATCATAATAATTTTACTTTGGTAATGCAGTTTACGTTACCTATTTTTTAAATTCGGATTACAAAGGGAAATAAAGCTTTTACATTCAAGAATTTTTACTGTTTGTAATTATTGCAACATGTTCATTAACGCTTTATCGTTGAGGCTAACGATCTGTAAAATTCTTTGATCCTCTATTAAATGGTTTTGAGTACCTGTACTTGCTGCCCGAAATTCTCGTTTGGAAAGAAAATTAGGTCCCTTAGGAATTAATGTCGCTGTTAATAATAAACATTGTTATTTTGTTTGTACGTACTTATTATTGACTTAGCGCAACAGTTTGTAATTAACTTCGAACCAAATAGATAAACTCGCGAGTAAGTGCACATTCATGTACACAGATCAACATTCGGCTTCCAGCCCCACGTTGGGTGCCATTATGTTACTTTATTTTTGTTTGGCGTGGATAAAAGTTGACTAGAATTATTTATTGTAAGTAAATTTTACATTATACTAATTGACTGAACCTAATATTGCTCTACAATGGACAGGGAGGATGGCTTTTGCGAATTAAACTAAATTTTAAACTTCTTGTTTCAAAAATAAATAAAAGGAAAGCTTCTTTATAACTTTATTTTAAAACACAGCTGTTAAGACTTTAGTCTCCCAATACTAATTTGTAAACTTCGTTCCATATAGTATATAATGATACGTTAACGGCTCAATCTATACTACTCAGCGTGCTAATAAATTAGTTTTCAGCCTATCTATACTTTCGAGAAAAGTTTATAGCTAAGTTGATTTTGAAGTTAATGTAAGTACCTAATTAATTTATCGACGATTAAACCTTTGTTTACACACTATTTAAGAAGAGAATAAAACAAAAGGACACAATGACGTCTAGTTTCTCATGCAGTCAAGCAAACATTATTTAATAGAGGTAAACAACGTGAGATTTTCTCTGAGAAAAAGAAATTTTTGTATCACTTAAGTTGAGATCAATTGGTACCTTAACAAGTAATGGTCAATCAAGGATTAAATAAACAATCTACTCTTAATTTTATAGTTAGGTGATTTGGACATTACATGTACTCCGAAGTACGGAGACGGTAATAAGGCTTTAGCAGTGACAAATGACCATCTTCATATCATATTAATTTGTTGAAAGCTCAATTACATATTTTGTTTATAAAAGTACGAAGTGACATGGGTTATTACTTTTAGATGCCTAATAGGAGAATCGAAAGTTGAGAAGTATCCTTTGGGTCAATAGATATTAGAAGTGCTAAATATTACAGGTTTTGGGTTAGCTACATATTACAGAATGCTGTATTTTGTATTTATATTTAGATATTATATGCGAAGTAAGTAATTATTATTTACGAAACAGAAGTGACTTATTAATTATGCAGTTAAAATAGGTTTAAAAGCATATGAACAAAAAGCAGATTCTCATAAAAGGAATCCGACTCTATAACAAATTAGTTGAGTTTTGAAGAAAGAGACAAATTTTAAAAAATTCAAAAAAGACTTGACCATTGTAAAGGAAATGGTGGAAATCTTAAAAGTGTCATTTTTACTATTTTTCATTTCCTTTTTATTTATTGTAAAAGAAATTGCTTGTAAATGACAAATATTGTTAAATAAATTATATTATTTTGTGTTACTTATGCGTCACCCCGCATAACTCATAATAATAATAGGTTTATGCAAAGATTTCTACGAATACGAAATATTATTTCAATACTAAATTGAAATAGAGTTTGACATTTTATTATTTTAAGCGCTCAGTTCGGAATTATAAATTTAATATCGATTACAAGAAATTTGAAGTAAACTTGTGGTTCAATTATTGAAAGTCAGCATAAGTAATTAAATATGGCGGATAGACGTACACACGCCGAAGAATTACTTTTTAACTTTTCTCTAATATCTCCAAAACTGTTACTAAAAAACAAAGATGATGATGATATCTACTTAGATTTATCTCTTTAGTTCCCGAGATCACCCTACGCGTATATTATTACTCAGTACCGTCCTCATCGTTAACGTCGATCTGCGCCTGTGAAGATCAACACTCCAATCCTATTGTGCCCTCCGCACATGTTTACCCGATTCTACTTTAACACTATTTCCTCACGTTCCTTCATTAATATCTAAAAAACTCTCTTTAGTTGCTTATATAAACCTCCCTGCATTTAACATACACGTCTACCCTCATACCCTAGCTCAATTACCACTGACTATATTACTCTGAACTGTAGTGACTGTTTATTTAGGATTGGCGCACCAATTAACAATGTTTGTCTGCTGATATAAAAGAGTCAAGTCTTTCCTGTATCGATAGATGCTCTGACTGACAGACATCGCACAGCCCAAACCGGTGGGTCCAGAAGCATAAAATATTGCACACGAGTTTCTTATAATATGATGTAGGTAAGCACTACGAACGGGTTTGATGGAAATCCTTTCCAAAAGGGATCCAACTACGAGATTCAATGTTCCCCCACCCTGTGAAGCCGAAGGCCGAACAATTACATCCGACACTAATAGGAAGTGAAGGCGGTTGAAAGCCGCTGAACCGTCTATTTATTTATAAATATGTCTTTCAAATTCTTCTCTTTCACGCACCGAAATTGTAAAGTACTCTGGATATCGACCTTTCCGGGAAATGATAATATCACCATTAGATTCTAAATTACGGCTTTTATAATACAAGGTGAGGCAGGGAAACTTTCTTATTTGAAACACGAGCTCTGAAACGTCAGTTATTCCGAGAAGGGTGGGGTGGCGCTCTTTCGAAAGAGCGGGACCTAACATTTTCTGTCATGAAGGTTTAGTAACGATCATGCAGTGGACGAGGGAGGAGCGCGTGTTCGCTTGAGAGGCGTATTTTTCAAGCGGCCGTTCAATCATCGCTACACAACGTGCATTCAGAAATAACTTTACTATTACGCTCGCAGTTCGTATTTCTGATCGGAAATCGATTCTTTTATGGATGGACTGCTTTAAGAAAATCGGTGGTATGCAGAAAAAAAACATCGTGGTTCAAAAACCGTTAGGACACCCGAAAATATCGGGCAGGTTAGGCAGTCAATTTTGCGATCCAGATAAACTCGTAGTAAATTGGGACTGGTTTGTAAACTTAATCCACGCGATTTTCTTTCACGAAAAAATGCATACGAAACCGTTCTTAACAATAGGCCTCACGATGATGGCTCATTTTCTTCTTTCCAAGGACTCTGGCTCAACTGAATAACATTATTCAAGCTGTTATCTATAGCATACCAGTCGACATGCTGGAAAGAGGGGAGATAAGCTTCAAAACTCGACTATCTAAATGCATCGACCAGAACGGAGGCAACCTTAATAATATAATTTTTAAAGCATAATAGATAAAAACTTTAAATGTCTCTCTGTAACATGGAAAAATAATTAAGAGCGCGCTGCAAATTTTGATGCAAAAACATGTTTCGACAGATGGCGTGCCCTAAAATATTAATCTTTTATAGTTATCTTTTCACCAGAACAGAATTCTAATAATTTATAAAAGTCATATGAATAAACGATAACTAAGCTAGGCAATAAGGAAGTTTGAGCTTTCAAATATAAATATTTTTAAATATATTCAATATTTTCACATGTGCACATCTTTTTGGAATATACTTGTAAATATTCAACATTGGAAGCTCAAACTTCCTTATTGCCTAGCTTAGTTATCGTTTATTCATATGACTTTTATAAATTATTAGAATTCTGTTTTGGTGAAAAGATAACTATAAAAGATTAATATTTTAGGGTACGCCATCTATTGAAACATGTTTTTGCATCAAAATTTGCAGCGCGCTCTTAAACTGATATCTCCAATATTATTTGTGTTATTCATTTTTAAAATAAGGTAGTTTTCCTGCCGCACTTTGTACATTTTTTGACCCATTTCTTTACGACTAACTGGTTGTGAAAAAAATTACTGATATGGGGTGGTCTAATTCACCTTGTATACAAAATTCATGATAATACAAAAATAATTTCATAACAAAAGCGAATAATACAAGAACTTAAAAAGAACATTTTATAATAACAAATTTCAAATAAATCTATAATATTGATATTTACTGCAGCTGTAATTGTGACAACTTCGGTCTCCCTATTGCGTCGGTCTAGGACAAGATACATTTGGGGCTAATAAAAAGTCCTTTTTAAAAAGCTATTTCATTTATTAGTACCAAACGGAGAATAGGATGTAAGACTTATCAGTAGTCAATTACAACCAACACTGCGGAAAGTGCATGAGTTCAACATGCAGCTTTCCCATGCATGATCAGCTTTTTTAGAATTACCTCATTACAGAAATCTGAGGTGCTGGTTAATGACATAATCTTAACTCCTCCCAACCTAAGAGAAAAATTATAGTTGAATACACTTAATTTTTTAAATTAATATCCTCTAACGGATTCACAATTTCAGATTTTAGTTTTTTGTTAATTTTTTCTTTTAGGTGTGGATAAAATTTTAAAGTTAAATACACAATTACAATAACAATTATAATGTAACTAAAAATGGTATACAAACTGATATTATCATAATGAAAGGTTAATGTTTTTATTGACGAAATTTTTCTTTTTGAATTAATTAGTTGTTTATCCAATTCTTTTACTGCATCCAGATTAATGTCGTCCAAATGAATTGGTTCAATGTTCAAATGAATATGATTATTTTCAGTAGTTATTTCTACTGTTGGTATTTTAAAATGTTTAACATGCGGGTTTAAATTATGGTATGTCCTTAAAACTAGTTTATCAATTTTTAAACTACAATATTTTGGAATTGTTACAATATATGTTCCATTTAATACTAATTTTTCAACTACGTTTGAACAATTACTAGAAACTAAGGTTGCTTTAACAGTAATAATTAACCATTTGTTTTTTGATAATTTTTGAACTTTAGTTTTTGTTAAGTAACTATCCCGAAATTCACAATTTTTATAATTTTCACTAAAATTAATTAAATCGACTTCACATGGATTATTTTTTGTTATTAAATTAGTAACTTGTTCACTGCACAAATAATTTAACCGATTGATTTCTTTACACATTTCGTCACTAGATCCATATTGTTTATCGTTCAACATTAGGTAAGAGAATTTTGGAATTATAATTTTGTAATAGGATTCTTGCAACACAGGTGAGGAATAAAGTTTATAATAATCATATGAATTTTGTTCTACTAAAGGAATTTCTAAAATGAATATTATTTGTTCTTGACGTATATAACCTTTGATGTTTATAATCGAATAGTAAGTGTTAAGATTCTCTTCATCGAAGTCATATGGCAATTTTAAATTTGTCAACCTGGAATTTATTTTTGATAATTCGGCTTTCAATTCGTCGTGCATAATTATCGACGGGTGTAATGAATTTAATTTAGCAAATGTAATAGAGTTTTCCACATTATCTACAATTTCTATTATTATATCTAGAGCTGAAATTAATTGATTAAAAATAGTATTTAGAATTACAAAACTATCAATTTCATTAAAATATAAAGTGGTAACATTTTGCATTACCTTAGCAATTTCGTTTATTCGAGATTCTAGCAATATTTGATTATGTTGTAATTTGGTCATTGATTCATTGAATACGTGCAAAGCTTTATCAGTAATACTAAGTTGTTGTTCGGCTATTTCTTTTATTTGATCTTGGTTTTCTTTGATTTTCAAAATGGCAGTATCGTATTTCTCTGCGTCTGAATTGTCTAAATTACCCGTGATGGCTTTCCATAACGAGCCTAAACCGTTTATCAATCCGCGCTTGGGACGTTCATTATTATCCGAACTTATGGTCATTTGCTTAAATTTAGTTTTAACTTGTAACAACTTATAATCTAGTAAATATCTATAAGTAAACATTTCGTTAGCATAAGCTGCTCCATACGTGGTCTCATGAAATGAATTGTTTAACTTATGGTAATTATCAACTAATTTATTTAATTCTAATCGTAAACTGGATAAATCATAAATTTGGATTAAACTCCAATAATCAATCACATTTTGGGCTATACCTAATTTCAGTGGAAGTAGTCCATGATTGTTCGAAATTTGATCTATTTCTACATTGTCACATTTTGAGATGTGGATGGTTGTGGTGAAAATGGTGATTGCGGTGATAGCGATGGTGACGTGTCTGGAACAATTGGTTGTCTTAAATTTTTTAAATGAACTGTTCGACCTTTGTTTTTATCTGAACCTCCAACTTTTTGTATTATCGCTTTATTATTTGGTAACAAGGTTTTTAATATAAATGGACCGCTAAATTTTTCACCTGTTTTGTTTCGCTTATATTTATAGCTTGTTTCATACACAACTTGTCCTTCTTTAAACGGATTACTAACATCTATATTTCTTTTGTTCACAACTCTTTCTTTGTTTTTTATTAAATTTTCGTTGACCCTATCATATGTTAGTGCTAGTTTTTCTTTATGTTTTTGCATATACTCACTGTACATTTGTTTGTCATAAAATAGATCGTAAGGATCTCGTAATTTTGTGTGACCTAAGGTTAATTCTAATGGAGTTAAGTTTGTACTGGAATGTATCGAGTTATTATAAGCTATAATGGCGTATTTCACTAGGGTAGTTATTGGATCATTATGATTTGTTTTTAGTAACCTAATATGTTCTGCCAAAGTGCTATGGAATCTTTCAATATTGCCATCCGACTCCGGGTGGTGGGGTGTCGTGAAATGAATTTTTATTTTGTGTGATTCAAGCAATTCTTCAATTATGTGATTGTGAAATTCTAAACCTTGATCCGCACTAATCGTTTCAGGGGTTCCATAAAATGAAAAGTAATTAATTAAAGCGTTCAGTATATCTACAGCATTTTTTGATTTAATTTCTATTGCTTGACCTAACTTTGTAAAAGCATCAACTATGGTTAAAAATTTAATGTTTTCCGCCGTGTAAACATCGATATGTAATTTTTCAAAAGGACGGTGTGGAGTATCCGTTAACATCATTGCAATTTTGGGTGGATTTCTTTCATATTTACTTTTCTTGCATTTTGTGCAATTAGCGATAAATTTTGCTACATGTTCTTGCATGAGGGGAAAAGAATATTTTCGTTGTAGTTGTTTTAACGTTTCCGAAATACCACGGTGGTTAGTTTTACCTTCATGTTGATTTCGAATAGCTATATCTATGTCGTCTTGCTCATTGAGAATTTCTCGTCTTTCTGTGCAATAGATTAACTCGGGACCCGTTGCATTAAATAATTTTTGAACCACTCGATTAAACTGCTGAAACATATTTTCCGTTTCAAAATAAACATAATATTTTTTTGATTCTGTAGTGTATTCTTTTAAAAATTTGACAATGCTTTCTTCATCATTATTATTTATCTGAACATGATATCGTTTAATTTTACCTATGGTTTCTATTTTGACTGGTTGCATTTGTGAATGTACCTCATATATGAAATATTGATTCGGTTTCGAATCAATTACATCTTGGCATATTTTTATACTCGCGATTTCTTTATTTTGACTAACCGAATGAACCGTTTCTGAATCATCTAATCGTTCTACAATTTCATCTAATTGATCTACAGTTATGACGTTATCTTCAGAAGGACCTTCTTCTAATAATATATCACGTAATAAATTTTCAGTATCATCGTAATTATTTATTACAGATTCATTTTCTATCGCGTTTATATCTATTGGTAAATTATTATTTTGATCATTTTTATTATTAATTTCAATTCTACTTAATGCATCTGCGTTACTATTTTGCTTACCCTTTTTATAAATAATTTCGTAATCATACTCTTCTAGTTTTATTTTCCAACGTTGTAATTTTGAGTTTGGTTCCTTTAATTTTGATAAATAAACCAAGGGACGATGATCTGAATAGATAATAAATTTTCGCCCATACAGATAAGGTCTAAAATATTTGACTGCCCAAACTATCGCTAATAGTTCTTTTTCGATGGTACTATATTTTTTTTCTGATTCATTTAAAGTACGTGAGGCGTAGCAAATGGGTTTATCTGACCCTACTGGTCCTTGTGAGAGAACAGCCCCTATGGCTACATTAGAAGCGTCCGATGTAACTACAAAGGGTTTCTCAAAATCTGGGTACTGCAATATTGGGTGATTAACCAAAATATTTTTACATCTATTAAATGCTTCCATGAATTCTTTAGTGTGTTCAATTTTATGACCTTTTTTTAAACAAACAGTTAAAGGTTTAGTGACCTTAGCATAATCTTTAATAAATTTTCTATAATAACCTGTCAATCCTAAAAATCCTTTTATTTCCTTTGTCGTTCTAGGAGGTGGGAATTTTATTACAGCTTCTATTTTAGCTGGATTGGGTTTCACACCTTCTGGCGTAATAACATGACCTAAAAATTGCGCTTCCTTTTTCAAAAATTCTGATTTATCCATTTGGATTTTAAAATTTGCGTTTCTGAGCCTATCGAACACCATTTTTAATTTTTCAATATGTTCTTGTAATGACGTAGAAAATATTACTATGTCATCTAAATAAACTATACAAGCTTCATTTTGAATTCCGCGTAAAATATTATCTATGACGCGTTGAAAAGTTGCAGGAGCATTTTTTAACCCGAAGGGCATGCGCTTATATTCGTAATGTCCTCGCGGTGTTGAAAATGCCGTTTTTTCTCGATCTCGGGGGTGCATTTCAATTTGATGGTACCCCGACGCCAAATCTAATGTAGAAAAATAAGAACATTTACCTAGTTTGTCTAGTATATCCGAAATATGTGGGAGGGGATATTTATCATCAACGCATTTATCATTCAATGCTCTATAATCAATTACCATTCGAAATTTTTGTATTCCCGACGCGTCTAGTTTTTTTGGAACCACAATGACCGGGCTTGACCAGGCACTTTTAGAATGCTGAATAATATCATTCGCTAATAGTTCTGTAACCTGAGCTTCTACTTCTTTTTGTTGTGCATGAGGCATCCTATACGCTTTTTTAAATACCGGTACGTTTTCATTAGTTTTTATTTCGTGTTTTACTATATGCGTAAATGACAAAGGTAGACGGTCACAATAAAAAATGTCCCTATACTCATAACATATTTTTCTAATCGCTTGATTTTCTTCTTCATTTAAATGATCTAATCTAAGATTTTTTAAATTTTCTTTTAATAACCTATCGACTTTATCGTCGCCATTTAATTCGTTTCTATTGGTCATTTCGACATTATCCGTTTCAATTACATTTAATGGTTCTACAGTTACTAACTTTTCCGTTTCATTGCTATTGGTAATACTAATAATGGCTTCACGATTTTTTACTGTAACTAAACATTGTGGGATTTGGACCCCTTGTACTATTTGTTTATATTCAATTATTCCTAAATTTAAATTTGTATTTACGGGAACTTTGATAATTTGTTGTTGACGCGGTTGTAATCGAAACTGTTTCGGTTTCAATTGTTCAAAATATATGGGAATCACATTATTTTTCGTACACAAAATATTCTTTTTTAAATCAATATTCGCGTCCAAATATTTCAATAAATCCATACCGATTAAACCATCGTAATTAGGATTAAAATCAAATATACAAAAGTTAAAATATTCTTTAATATTAAAAATGTTAGGTAATGGTATCCTTGCTATAAATTTATGAAATGAAGTTTTATGTGCCGTTCTAATTTTGAAGGGTGATTCTTTAACATAATCTTTATAATATCGTTTTACAATTTTTGGATGTATGAGGGTTTTCGAGGACCCTGTATCGATCATAAATTTTAAATTTAAGTTAGGAATTTTTATATAAGGTAAAGTGGACGTGTTAATATTAGAAATATCAATTATGTGAAACAATTCTTCCGATTTAAAATTTGATCTGCTATTTTGAGGTTCGCGCCTCGTATTTCCCGCTCTAGTATTTCCCGACGACGTGTCCATTGGTTCTGGGACAAAACGTCTTGTCACGGTAGTTTTTTGACCGTTATTATTATTGAACTGCCTATTTTGATAATTTGAATAATTTCTATTATTTTGATTCGGACGATAATATGATTGGAATGGCTTGTTAAAATTATTATTATTTGATCTATAATTTGAATTTGATGCAAAGTTATTTTGCCTTGCATTACCTGAATTATTATTGTTGGGCCATCTTTGATTAAAATTATTATTTGTTTGATTATAATTAAAAGGTTTATTCTGATTAAATGATGGTTTAGAGTTACTATTCTTATCATTACGTTGATGGTTATGACCTCTCGGTTCATACGAGTTTACTTTATTATTAGATTGCTGCAATAAATTATTTTTTGTATATGAAAAATTTTCTTCCTCTATTACTAAACTAATTGCAATTTCTAAAGTTTCTGGTTTTTGTAATCTGATAGCCAAACTACTTTGCAACCCTCGTAAGTAAGCGTCTAACGCTTGACTTTCGTAAATTTGCGTTTTTAAAGCCCTAATATCTTCATCAACTTCAGTTAACTGTAATTTGGTAAGTAATAAACTTAAAATGTCTTGACAGCGATTGCCAAAATTTACAGCACTTTCATTTTTGTACTGTCTAAGTTGTAATAAATCTCCAACCAAACATTTTTCATCTCTGGAATCGGAAAAGAATCGCAATAATAATGCCTTTATCTCATTCCAATTACTCAGACTACCTCTAGACCCAATTAAATCTAAAGCCCTATTTTTAAGTTTTCCAATTATCGCTCGTAATAAAAATTGATTCTGTGGATTATTTATATTTGCACGATCAGTGAAAGTATTTAATAAATACTCACTAGCATTTATAAAAATTGGCAAACTTGCCGAATTCCCACTAAATTCGGGAATTGAATCAATGTGAAACTTTTCAACTTTCGGAGTTGCCATTGTGACTTCGCTTCTGAGAGGACTCCTATCTCTTACTGTTTCGTTTTCTGGCATGAATTCAAACGTTTTTTATTTATTAGTTACGTACGCAAAGTTCAAATAATATTCTTTATTTAAAAAAATTAATTTTTTTATTTTTAATGATGACACGTAGTACGCGTGTGTAAAAAATACGATTTTATATTATTGAATCGTAGACATATAATTATTATAAAAATTATTAGGATAAAAATTTTCACTTACAGGAGTTGAACCATTATTTTCTTTTTTTATCTTCGTTGTTGTTTCGAACTCGATGGCCTCCAATTCGGCGATGTCGTCCGTGTTGTGGTCACCAGCTTCGAACTTCAGGGTGGGGTTAGTGGAATTGACGATCTGCAATTCGGCGATGTCGTCCCAATTGTAGTTTCCAATTTCACTTGTTGAATTTTGTGTCCAATCTTCGCGATTTTGTCGTCGATTGAACTTTAACTTTCCGTTGAAACAATAATTTCGACGATGCACTTCGATAATTATTATTTACAACTCTAATTTTGCAGATTCGAATGTTTTAGTTAATCGTTAAAACGAACACAATAAATTCGCGATTTTTGTCGAAAATACTGTACTAAAACAATCCTGTACCGACTGCGCCAGATACATTTGGGGCTAATAAAAAGTCCTTTTTAAAAAGCTATTTCATTTATTAGTACCAAACGGAGAATAGGATGTAAGACTTATCAGTAGTCAATTACAACCAACACTGCGGAAAGTGCATGAGTTCAACATGCAGCTTTCCCATGCATGATCAGCTTTTTTAGAATTACCTCATTACAGAAATCTGAGGTGCTGGTTAATGACATAATCTTAACTGACATTTGAACGCGGCCGTTTGAACGCAGAGACATTTGAAAGCAAGGCCGTTTCAACGTAGGGACGTTTGAACGCGAGGACGTTTGAACGCAGGACGTTTGAACGCAGCAGGGGCCATTGAACGCAGGGGCGATTGAACTCGAGCAATTAGATAGGTACTTGATTAGATAATTAGATTAGGTACCGACCTTTTAATGACCTTCTCTTAAAAAAAAGTCGTTTCCTAACACTAACCTAGCCTCAACCGGGATTTATCTTTTAATAATGATCCTCTCTTTAAATAAAAGTCGATTCTTAACACTAACCTACCCTCGACCGGTGGATCTACCTTTTAATGTCCTTCTCTTTAAAAAAAGTCGTTTCCTAACACTAACCTAACCTCAACCGGGATCTATCCTTTAATAATGACCCTCTCTTTAAATAAAAGTGGATTCCTACCACTAACCTAGTCTCGACCGGTGGATCTACCTTTTGTCCTAATTTGGTCATAATAAAGTATGTCGTTTATAAGTCGAGGGAAGGTGCAATTTCTCGCGTTCAAACGGCCGCGTTCTATAGTCCTGCTCCGCTATTGCGTACTACCATCGAATGCAATTCTTTTTTGCAATTTTCAAATTGTTATCCATTAGTACCTTCGCGTGCCGAATTAATTAGATCTCTCGCGCGTCGAGAGAATATTCTGTCTCCATCCATTACGATTATGAAGGACCTGCTATATATAGGTATTACTAATCGTCTATACTGACGTCGCAATCATCTCTTTCGTTTAAGATTCACGTCACCAATACACCGCATGGACCGTGTGACATCAATTGGTCGAATAATTCCGCTTTATAACCCGTCGTCCTTAAACCCATACGTCTAAAATGTTCTTTAAATTCGTATAATTTGAAGTCACCAACAGTTAGTTTCTACATCTTAGCTGATTTTTAAGTAATTAACGCACTAAATGAATATTAGCAAGTCCAGCAAGCTACATGATGATCGAAAATATTTTTTATACTTATACTCAAAGTCTCTAAGACTGCCAAGGAAAAGACGCAGATGTTGAGAAATAACAGGCCTTAAGGCCTACTAGAAGAGAATTCTGTAGAGAATTGCTTCTAGAAAGAGGAAGAAGAAGAATTAATATTACAATACACTGTTTTATTATTGGCTGATATCATATCCCGGACGAGCCCCCAATAATTGTATACTTTTGGTTCAATTAGATGTAGTAATTAATTGAATGATAAACCATAAGTTAGTGTAGTTATAATATTTATTTATACATAAAATCTATGGTATTTGTTTATGTTTTTTTGCCATGGTTAATTTACTTTATTTCGGATTATATTATATTCTTTGGATATATTTTATACTCTTTTATTAAATTTATTTACCGGCTTTTCTATCAAATTATTTTTGTTTCCTACTCTTCTATTGAAGTCTCCCTTTAAAATGCGGTTGACCTGCTTACTTTCTGTTATATTTCTACTTAAACTTAATTATTTCTAGTCTTCATTATTTGCTAATCTAAAGTTTTTCATCGGATACTTCTTTTATTTCATCGAAGACTTCTTTTATCAGTAAACCAATATCTTACTTAGAGTTCTCTTGGTTTGCAAAACAAACATTCGAAACAACCTGCCAAACATGACCGACTTTTTTTTAACCCCATCGGAGTGGCAAAATTGAAAGATAAAAATTTGTATGGAGTCCTTGTTCACTCTAGGAGGAATAAAATTGTCGAGGTTCAAGCATTATAATATTATATTTATTCTCCTTGCCGCAGGAAAAATGAACTTATTTGACGCAAGAAATAAAACAATTTAAATTTTTACCGCAAGTTCTTGCGGCTCCCTCTTTAAGAACTATTACTCCATATGAATCCATCCAGCATGCTCCAGGTTAATACTGTAAATTTTTCTTTGTTCCACGATCTAGCTTCCTCTTTTAGACTTATTGTCAATTTATATTTCTTATGTTTCAGGTACAGATTTTTAGATACTCCATCTTAATATTTTTTGTTCTTTTACCATTTTCTTGTTCTATATTATTTATGGGTTTGGACGTCATTATTTAATTTGTTTTCATTCTAACCAGAAAAAAACAATAAAAATGAAGAAATTGATCAGAAAAATATTTAATAATCAAAATTTTAAAAAATTTAAATTATAATGTGATATATTGTAACTTGAAAATAGAGACAAAGTGAATGCTTACCAATAGAAAAGTTATTAAAATTAACAATTAGAACTTGCAACAGGCAGTGCAAATAGTATCAATATAACTTCAAAAAATTAATTTGAAAAATTCTAACTTGATCACATTTTCAGTCTTGCGACCGGCTAATATAGAATATAAATCTTAAGAAAAATTTCCTTTCAAAGATTTGTATTTTGAAAATTTCTGCTTACCTACAAATCAATAAATTTCTCTATTTGAACACTACGGAAATCCAGAATAAAAAATTTTAATTAATATTTTCATTTGTATTTGTTTGTATGCTATTATCTTACTATAATTTATGATGGTGGTAGCTTTAGTGGCTTAATGTAGTTCTTTAATTACAAAATGAATACTGGAGTAATTTCACGCTTTCAAATTTCTAAACATAAACTCATGAAAGAGTGGTTTAGTTAAAAGATTAATTATTTCTGTAAAGCACCCAAATTACAAATATATAAGCACAATCATATCATGTAAGTGGATTGACAACGACCTTTCCATACCAGCTTTATGATCAAACAAATTGACAAATTCATATTCGAATTATAATGAAGTTGTGCAAAATTAATTTAGTACACAATACCAAATTATTACCACAATTTTATCTCAAAAAGTAATCTTAAGGTAATAAATTCTAAAACAAAAAACAACAAATTTTCTAACATAACGTCGGTATTCCAGCTGGAAATCTAGAATTTCCGTAGCTTTTTTTTCCAATAAATATTATATCTTCTATAATTTCATAAAGCAATGTAAATTCTAATTTTATACAGTTAAATTTAAAAAAAGAGATGTAGTTTTACTATTCCTTCGGTATGCGAATATCAAATACAAATATATTTTGATATAGAAATGGATTTAAATACTTCAACGCAATAGAACAAAATAATACTCTTAAAGGGAAAACTGACATGACATATTTCAATTTTATATTAAATTTATTTCTTTTAAGTTTACGGCAGCTCTTTTTCTATGGAAATACAAATTCTGGAACTAAATATTTATTCAAACAATTTTTTTTATGCTTATTAGCTAGTAAAAGCTTGACCTGATACTTACTTTTATTTTTATATTATTACCAATTTAGCTTCTTAATGTATTCCTTGTAATTTACTTTTTATTATGAATTTAATTTAATTATTGTTTTCTTTAATAAAATTATTTAAATTTGATTTCAAACGAACTCCATGCAAATATCTGGCTATCGCTACATTACAGCTGGTGCGTTCGTCGTCGAACAAATCCAACTTTCATCTTTTTTAACTCAAATTTTTAAATTTTAATCGGAATTAAATTCTATGCTTTTATTAATAAATTCTATCAAAAATTCAAATCAACTCGAATTAATCCGGAAACCATTGGAATCCTTCGAAACTACCGCGTGCTTCCAGGATTATTTATAGTATCCATTAACCTGTTTTTATAATCTTATTTTCCATAATCGCTTGGATAAGTCTCGCGAGAAATTAATTAATTAATAATTTTTTTATAAACATAATAAGGTACAAAATTTTTTTGAAAAGGTTTCTCTGGTGACGATAATTTTATTTGTTTAGGAATTATTAGTTTTGTTGTTTTCTTATAAGATAATTTATTGGTATTCTGTGATTAATTGGAAAAAGTTATATCCATTATATTATTGCCAATTTTTCCAAACAATATTTCAAGTTCCTTATTATTGAGGTTGAAAGAATCTTGTTTAAAAATTGGCAGGAATACAAATTTGCTATTTTGATATTAGATGATTTCTTACTCAGCAGGCAACTTCCATATTTTATAACTCATTTATTGTTATTATTCATTGTATTATTAATTAAAAAAAAAATTATTTCAATTAAGTATTTTATTAGCTTTTATTAAAAATTAATTTAAAATTTAATGACTCACCCCTTTTGTATCCAGTGGTGTAATACAGTGCCACTCAAACTGTGGGGCGTGCCACTGAAGCTGTACAGGAAAGGCGTAAAATAAATGAACACAACATCAAAATTAACTTTTAACATTACAAGACATCTTACTTTTAAGTATGGTTTAAGCTTGATACGCCGTTCCTCGGGAAAGAAATGCGCGCTCCGGTAGCCTAAAAGGAGAGTATGAAACCTTAGCTAGCCTACCTTTTGTTGCTCCTTTACAGCTCAGGGGTTAGTTCTGTAAAATAAAATTAACACACAAAACAAAAATACGGGCGTTGTCGCCGCAATAAAAGATCATGGATTTTTAGATCATGGACTTTGCCACCGAAGCACAGAGAGACTCATAAGAAAGTTTAGCTCTCCCGAATTAGAATATCGTACCTTGACATTAGTAGGTGTTTATGCTAACTATTAAATTAACCTTCCCAAAAACTGATTTACGTGTTCAACTTCGAATAAAACTTACATAGGCTGTATGCATAGGTTGTTCCTAAATTTCTTACAGAAAAGTTCATACATATATCCACATAATTTTTCAATCGTTGTAAGATTTATTTCGAATTGAAATTGTATTTTACGAGAAATAATGAAACAGTAGTAACTTGAGCAAAATCAACTTTATTAATTTACGACTAGCGAATTTTACAACAGTATCAATTATCTCGGTCTCACCATTTTCAAAGAAAATAATAGTTATCTTTTAAAATTTCTGACAATAAATTCATACTCTTAGCAGTTTGATTACTAGATTTTTCACTCTTTTTTATTATTTTACTTATTTTACTCTATTCTAGAAAAGCCATACAATAAAATGGCTTCTCTTCGTGTAGTCATTAATTGGTTAACAAGAATCCTTCTTAAATGAAATTATATTTTAAAAGGAATTAGATGGAATAAAAATTGACTTTCCGAATTCAATGTAAGGGGAATGCGGGACACATGACCATATGGGAGACTTGAACCACTGGAATATTTCAGTTTAAAATTTGAGCGAATAATTGCTCGAATGATTTGTGAAAGTTACTTTTCAATACCTTTGCAACTTTTTATGTTAGGATGTTATTAACTAATGAGGACGTAAGGTGGGAGACTTGAACCAAATGTTTTGAGGACAGATGAACCTTGGTTTATGTGTCCCTTAGGGTGGGTTGTACCAACGTCGGTTAAACGTCGTTCAACTTTGAACTCAGTTCAATCAATCAACATAGTTAAAAACCCCGTCTTTAGCCATATTGGTTGAACCGTTGTTGAACTTGAAGTGAAAAGTCACTTCAACTGACATGAAAAACTTATAATAACTTCTTTTTTTTTAAATAATCCCTTCTATGTATAGAAGAAAGGCAGGAAATTCCGAAAGAGTACCTCTTTCGGCCCAACTATAAAAACTGCAGTGCACGAAATCAAGGGTGGTAGTTCGATTAGAAAAACACCAATTAAACTTCGTATTGATTGGATTACCCTGTTAAGATACCTCAATGACGGTGGAAGGATAGAAAAAATGAGTAGTCAATATAAATTATTCGAAAACTGGAATAAGTTAAGAGAAAAATTTAAATTTTGTAACGTATTTCCTAGTCTTCCCCAAAAGGAAAACGTGGTCTGCGTCATACCAAAGCTGGGAAATTAAAAGATCCACCAACTTTGTTTAAATTTAACGTAGGATCAATGATCATCCGGCCAGCTACTGCAATTAGCGGTATGCGAAGGGTCGCGAGTTGATGACGTTGAGAAATCAAACACACAAGAATCGATAACAATTTAATCACGTAAAAAATTACTCCTTAGTGATGCTGGAAGTAGTACAGATTGAAGAAAATTATGAGGGTTAAGTAAGTTAACTACAATATCTGAGCACCCGGTTCCACCCCGGGAAATGTCATAATTTATTCTGATCATCTTTTTAAAGAACGTTCTTAAAAAATTAGTTATTACGCTTTTGTCAAGAAGCATGCGGTGAAGAAGGATAAGGAAAGATCGGATCGGATTTTATTTTTATTATATTTTAATTATTACCAACCATGAAGAGACGGTCATTGCCTTGCAGATAGAAACCGGATAGAAACCCGGGGAGAGTCAAACTTTCTTATCACTAGTCTCTGTGCTTTGGAAGGCACGTTAAGACGGTTGTCCCCTGGGTTACTGAATTTCCACCATTATTATAAAAACCAGGATACAGGCACATCTGAAAGCAAGTCTAGCCAGCTACCTAATGGATGTTAACTATTTATATGCTCATGGAACTAACACTGCGAAGGAAACGACGCGACGTAGATGTTAGAAGTTACAAGCCTTAAGAGGGCTGTATACCTAACTTTTAACGAATATCCATATAGCTCTTTTATTAATGTATGGAATTTAATGCGGTTTGAAGTAAACGATTAGAAAAAAAATCTAGTTTCACGGAAAGTCATTAAGAAGTTAAAAAAAAAAATTTTCATTTTTTATTATAATAATTAAGCACTCCAGTGACCTGCAAGTGACTTTCCATGAATATACAAAGTATTTAAATTAAAACTATTTTTAAAATATCTATGTATATAAGACAAAACCCTTATATATTTGCTTTTTAAGAAAGTGCATTTAAATCGTAAAATTTGGTTTACACCCATAACATTGCCGGTTTAACGAATTATTTAATTCAATTATGAGGGTAAACCAAACTTTATGATAGGTATAAAGTCCTCTTAAGGCTTAAACTAAGTTGAAGAAGAAGAATTACAAACCTAAAAATAGATTCAGTGCGGTCTTCAGGCCGCACAGTCTGGCTAATATTATAATAGTACATTGCTACAGGCATACATTTCCTTTGACCTTGGTTCAGGACCAACAGCTGCTGTTGTGGGTATAGCGGATGTCGGATATAGAAATTAATCGCGACTAACTGTATTTTACAATAACATTTTGTTTTAGTGACATTGTAGTGAATGTTAGTAATTTCTCATAGCTCTTAGGAGCTATAACATTTAGATGTTGGCTAGCCGCTAGCATATTTAAAATTTTTAACGTTGTTTAATGTAGCGAAGCTTCATACTATATCATTAATCATATCGATATTTTAAATCATCAAACAATTCGCTGAACACTTTTTAGAACTAAAATGCTTAAAATTTTTACATTAAAAATATGCTGATAGTGCAATAATTAAACAAAGACATCATCATCAAACGATAAACTGTTCTTCACCCGATGAAGTTATAGTATTGGAAGTTTATTATAATATCTATGGAATATAACATATGAAAGTAATAACAATAAATACTTTGCAAAAAATATGAAAAACCCGCATTATGACATAGCTGTAAAATAAAATAGAATATGAGAAGTCGAAAATGTGGTAGACAAGAATAATAATCGTAAATTGTATGATTTCAATAAACTCAAAATGTGGTTAAATTTTTTAGTACAAGACCGAAATATAAATGTCAGAGTGGATTCAACAATATTTGAAATTGTTTTATTTACAGATTTTCGTTTTTAAAATGTAGAAACTTCAATAATGATACTATAAAATAGCTTACTTGTAAAAACTAAAATTTAAGTAAATTATCGAAAGACGATAAAAGTTCTAATTACCGAGAGCTTAATATGAAATAATTTGAATTTATTATGTTCTTGCACCCTACTTTTCCTTTAAGAGACTAAAGTGTCACTTTTACTCCCAAGGGACTGAGAGGAGACCTTGGCTGCCGATGGACTAAAGTGAATATAAATTAGATGCTGTCATGTTAATAATTCTGCCGTGCTAAGCAAGAAGGTCGTATCTGCAAATACCGATTAAGGAGATATTTTTTAAATAATTATTAATAGCATCCTCAATTTTCACTGCAGAAGGTTGAAATTTAAAACGTAATTTAGAAATATGTTACTTTATCATTTTGCGTGTAGTAAATATCAAATCTTTTATCGTATGTTATTAAAAATTACGTAAATTTGAAGACATTCCAGGACCGGCCTTATTTGCAGATACGACCTTCTTGCTTAGCACGGCAGAATTAAAATCAAAGAAAATTTTACAAAATTTATATAATGCTGTTTTAGAGATTTTTGGATTCGTAATTCTTAATTTTTAGCGATTATGCCAAATTTATTGTCTTCTAGCTTTCCACTAATAATACAAAGTTAATTACCTGCTTAGTCGAGAAGGGCTACTTGACTACGAGCTTGTCAATGCTACAGTTCTGGTCGTCTTGAAATGAACTTTTTTGCAAGAAAAATATAAATTATAATTAATGAATAAAAATTAACTTAAAAGCTTATATTAGGATGCAGCAGTGCACTTATAGATGATGAACCGGGTGCAGAAACTTCTACAAGTTCCATTAGTAGTAATTATTATCATTAAGAGATTTTGTAACTTTTAAAAGTTTAATAGTACTAGTTTAATTAAAACCATTTTAAAAAGCGATTCAGCAAACCAACCTAAAGTAAATTTTACTAAAAAGATGAGGTATACGACCACAACTCAAAAATTTTCAACACTTTTTAACACGGTAATGCAAAATTACTCTCTGAAGAAATATGGGAAAATGTAATTAAGATAATTGTCTTTATTTTTCTTAATTTACTTTTCAAGTCTTGAACTTAAATTTTAATGTTAGTTAATTGGTGTGTTACTAATTACTTGAATAAATTATATATGATTAGTTGTTATCTTGGTCATCTCTTCAAATGAGTTAGTATTTACCTAAATACTTCACTTTTCATATTAAATACTTTATTAATGGAGTTTTCACCAACTTTCAAGGGTTTAACGTAGATAACATTTAATTATTTCAAAAATGTTCAAAATTATAATTGTTTTGAGCACCCCTCAACATATGCACGTGTTTTAATTATAATTTTATTTCATTTTAATTTAGAATTCAGGACAAGATGAGTATAATGGTATAGTTTACGAGACGAGCGCTAGCGAGTGTCGTAGTTCATTCGAGGTCGTAAAAACCATTTCACTGTTTTCTGCATTTTAAGCTATGGCTATGTTTCAAAATAATTATAGCATATCATTTCTAGTTAGCTCCCAAGGTTAAAACATAATATACCAAAAATTTTATTCAATAGAATAAAGAAAGTACAATTTTATGTAAATATTCAGATATTGAAGTTGCACTGTATTACTGTATTCAAGACTACAGATGTCTTTCCTACTGCAATTGTTAATCTAGTATTTAATTTGATATATAGTAGAGTAGCATAGACAGAAGTGAGCACCACTTTGGTTTCAGGCTATAGAATGTTCAAAAATTATATAACAGTAATTGCGTCTATTTGTAGAGAGAGGGGTTATCTAACTTTCGGCACACATATATTTTAAAATTTTTAATTTTAACATATTGTTTTACAGCGTTAAGTAAAAAAAGGGAAATTTGCGATTTCACGATTTTGCAGACAGAAGTGAGCCACCTAAATTTTTCAGCTAAAATAAATAAAAGGATAAAGCACTATGATTTATTATGTTAAATAATTAATTTTTCAAATAAATCGTATTATAAAAACCAATGTTAATGTGTATATTGCTTATTATAATATTGCCTCAAAAATACACAAAAAGTGAAAAAATGTGAAGAAAAGACCAAAAAAATTATTCCTTGTCGTCCAATCTAGATCAGAGTCACAAAATAAAACAAAAAAAAACAAAAAAAAAAGAACGTCAATGCAGTGGCCCACAGTGGTCCACAATCATAATTTGACGCAAAATAACGTGGGCGAGAACACCACGCGAGAATATGCTAAATTCTCTTGAAATTTTTAAAGGTCAGGTCTAATACTATAATAAGGGCTATTTGCCCGATTGAATTCGAAAAAGAACTTATGGATATCACGATAACTTTCACAATGAGAAAAAAGAAAAACGTAAATATTTTTTACATTAATTGCTGGAGAACACAAATGTACGTCTTCACGCTTCAATACCTACTGAAAAGTGAGGTCTTATCGAAAAACGAAAACAAAAAAATTCGGTTGGCAGATATGTCACTTGCGTCAACAAAAATAGCGGGTAGCCCACTTCGCACGGTGGCTCACTTCTGTCGATGCTACTCTACTACTAATCATACCTAACTGACATTGGTTTGCCATGTTCCTCATTTATTAAGCATTTACATAAAAGTTTTTCTGCAGCACAAAAGAGTATTTAATTAAAGCGAAGTGCTCTTGGTTTCAAGAAATAATCGCCTTCTTTTTTATAGCAAATCCACTTCGGGCTTATTGTATTGTATTAACCTCCAAATTACATCTGTACTTTCACTGTAATAGCAAACGCCAACTAGCAATTGGTTAACTTATTATTTTCCTTTAAAAATTAAATTTCCTTTTTCTCGACGGACAAACAATTAGGTAGGTATATTATTTATTTTTTTAAACAAAAAATTCATTTAATTATTAGTTATTATTATTATTAATTATTAAAATTATAGGTAGGGGAGAGGCAGGCGAGTTGGCATATCCAGGCAAGATGACACATCAGGTGTATTGGAAAACCTATGGTGCTATTTTCATTGATAATACTATACTACTATTGTAATTGTCGGTAAATCAGTGGTGAACTTAATCTATTTCAAGAAAAGTGTACTGTGTGAGTTTAAATTGATATTTTGTGAATTTTAACCATCTCAATTCAATGTAGCCTTTCCTTTCTTAGCCTCCAGTTTCACTATTTATTTATTAATTGGTATGGTTTCCACACACACATTCTTACACGGCTTTTTGCGTTATATGCCGTAAAAAAATATGTATTATTATAGGTTAAATATTTCTTATTGACGAAATTTCAAGTTCACACCCAACCAGGTAAGATGACATAGTGCTATGTCATCTTGCCCATCCGTGATCTTGCCCGGATGTTTACCTCACTTACCCGGTTGCTTGTAGTTCTTACAAAAAATCTTGTATTTCTACAAGATTTAACCTCAGATAAAGAAGCTGTTGCTGATGTAGTTTTAAATTCGGATGGGTAAAGTGACTGCGGCTGTATATACTGCAATGATTTATACAGCCGTTCCAAATCCAGTGAGTACTGGCTAAGATGCCAGTATTGCAAAAATTGGTCTCACGCCGCGTGTGCTGGACTTTCCAAGCAGTCCAAAACTTTTATTTGTGAATTGTGCAATTAATTTTACATTGTTTATGCTATATCGTCGCGTGAGGATCGAACTATTCTATGTCCATTTTTAAAAATTTTACTGGAGAGCGTTTTTAAAGTTTGGAAGTTTGTAGAGTCTACAACTAATAAACTTTTTGTGTTTTAATATTTTTGTTGAGTGTTGGTGTTAATTCACTATTGGAAAGCAACATCATATTTATTTTTTAAAACTCCTTTCTTAGCATAAAAAATTATTTATAATTTTGTGCTTGGACAAATAAATAAATTTTTTTATTAGAAAAATAAAGATGACTATCTCCTTCTGACGTCATAACTAACCTGTCCACCAATCACCAGATCTCATTTCAAAAATGTAGTCCAATCAGATTAGAATTTAGTGAACATTTCATTTGCCTAATGAAATCTACCAATCACGAGTAATATGCACAAATTACCGATCATTTTCGACAATTTTTTATAATGTTGCTATAAACAATAACAAATAATAACGAATGGTAACTACGCATTTGTAAAATTTAATAAATTACGACACTCTTTGCATAATATTAATATAAAAATAATGTCATCAGGAGATAGTCCACGGAATTTCCCTTTTGCACAAAATATTATCCTATCATTTGTTCTCTTACATATTTTCGATTGCAATCGGCCCTCCTCTGCGAGTCGGGCCGATTGTTGTCGAAAAATATGTAATCGAACAAAATGATCGATAATATTTTATGCACATGGGAAATTATATATGATAATTCCACGCGTGTATAAAACTGTCCATAAGAGCCGTGGAATATTCAAAGTTTGCTAGCGGATAAACCACGTTTAGTAGGCCCTTTGACGGCCAATAAGGAAGCTACTCAAAATGCATCTGGATATTTTTAACCTTTAATTAGAGACGTGGAAATGTTCCCATTTGAAGTGTATGTGTATGAAACATTCACGTCACTAATTAAAGGTTCATCGGATATTTTGTTGTTTACCTTTTTCGCATTGACAGTTCAAAATTTTTTTTAAAGTTTTACATAGTTTTATTCGTGTTTAAGCGTAGTTGTGAATATTTTGATACATAAATATATCCGCTGTAATGGTTATAATACGAAAATCTTATTTACAAAGTGAAAATATGACATCCGTTTATTTACGTTATATTTAATTTAATTTGAAGTATTTACGTTCATGCAACCGAACTTTGCCGAAGAAAATTAATAATTTCATCGTTTACTAGGTTTACTAGAGGAATTATCTTATCAAATACAACACTAGCTTTGATTTTAATCCTGATAATTTTTAATTTTTAATCACTCAGACGTTCTTTTAAAATTTAGCTCTAGAAAATTTTGATCTGGCCATAATCACTCTAGCTATCTACGCTGCGCTAGATCGCTTTCGTGATTATGGATGATCAAATTTTCTCTCGATAAATTGTAGATCACGTCTTCGTTGAAATTAAAAATTATTCGGATAAATTCAAAGCTCTTGTTGTATTGCTTATGATAATTTTAATTTTTTCAAAATTTTTATTTGAAATGTATAAACAAGAAAACATACAGGGTGCGGCAAGAAAACTTTTTTATTTGAAATGTGCGCCCTGAAGCGATAGTTATTCCGAGAAGGGTGAGGTGGCGCTCATTTGAAAGCATGGGACTTAACGTTTTCTGTCCTGTTGAATGGACAAAGAATAAAATTGCCTCTCTGTATCTACGAAACTAAGTGAGACATGTGAATATGGATTAAAATGTATAATAAAGTTCGGAACACACATAAGATTGGTGCAAAAATGTTATTTTGAAAAAAAAATGCACATAGAATAGTTCGATCCTCACGCGACGATATGTCATCTTGCCCAATAGGGTCGGGCAAGATGGCTTTTGTGACCTTTTAGTTTATTGTTTAATTATAGAAACAGTTATAGGAATATTCACTTGATATTTTTTTATTGAATGGTGTATGATATGAGCTATTTAAAAAATATGCGCAGCTTCCAAAATATTTTGTATTTTCAAATATAAAAATGTTAAAACACTAATGCCTGTTTTCACCAACAATTTATTTAAGAATTTCCTAGTAAAGAAATACTTAGCTAGGATTCCATAAATGTGATTGGTGAAATTTGACATAGTATTGACATACAAAAAACTCATGTCAAATTTGACCAATCACTTTTATGGAATCCTAGCTAAGTAATTCTTTACTAGGAAATTCTTAAATAAAATGTTGGTGAAAGCGGGCATTAGTATGTCAACTTGCCTGCCTCTCCCCTAATCTATAAGTTTTTGTAATATTAATGAATGTGGGAAAGACGAAGACAACAACTTCTTTAATATTAGGTCACTTATTGGTGACGTAGTAAGGAAGTGGGGTTGTTAGCATCTTGGGGGATGCTAGCAGAAGAACGAGAGGGTAGTCTTTAGCATGAGTTTTAAGTGTGTTGACCCAGCGTACGATTTGCTGAGGTTAGCGACCAACGATTTAACGATTTACGATTTAACGATTAATGGTTGTACTAATTACGATTGTAACGAGGCTATATTCATTCTTAATTTAGTGTTTATTGTGAATATTTGTGTAAATAAATATTAATTATTACTATCAGAGTTGATCATTTTAATTCCATCTAAACAAATCCACATGAATAAATAATTATAATATATTAGCTCACGTTAACAATGCCTAAATAAATTAAACCAGATTTTCTTATTATAAAACAAATGGGTTGGTTAATCGTTAGCACGAAAGATTTTACTTTAATAGCTTTTAATTAGTGCGTCTGACGGATTTAATTTCAGTGTCATTGAAAACGCTTTTCAATTAATTTGAAAAATAAGTTGTACATTATAATTTTCTTCGTACTATAGAAATAATCAAATTTCATTTCATTTTAAATTGGTAAAATGTTTATTAAATTTTTTAGTGATTTGTACATTAAAATTTTTAATTAATAATTTATTATAATCCATATAAGTATTATTATTATTATATTATATTGATTTAAGTAATAAATGAAATAACGAGCTATTTCTAGACTAATTTGCTCATAATAAATGGCGACTCATACAATTTGTCAAGTTAATGATTATTTTGGATCCAAAAAAATCCTCAATGATTACAAACATGGCAGTATATCGAAGGCATCAGTTTCATATGCATACCTATTAATGTTATTCAAAAGAAACTTTTTTAAGATACTAATTAACTCTTTGTTACAGCGTCGGACCAAAAAACTTTCCATGAAAAGGTAAGTGAAATATGAAGTTTCTTAAACGCAAAATTTTTGATCGACCATTAAATGTGACATACAATACAATGAAATGTAGCGATATTTAACCCTAATTTAGAATCTCGAGTTATATT